>OX494448.1:2576813-3826813 GCA_950381575.1 Plusia festucae
GACACCTCTCAAGACACACATATACCCTCGAAAAACATAATATCAGGTACGAAGAGCGATTTTAGCGTAAGAAATAAATCCAGTTTTTAAAGCCAGTAAAATTAATTTCTGACATACTTACCCATGGTATGCGCGGGTTAAGGGGGACGTTAATACCCAGTGACAGCCCCCGAATTAGTCGAATGACTTCCGTCAGTTGACCCCCGTCCTGCGCCCACTATTCACCCACCCCCGCTGCCGTACATCACCCGTCGCCTTGTCGTCGTCGTCGAATTGGCTAATCTATAATTACATTTTTGTAATCATATTTTTGAGTGCAAAGCCTCGCAGTAAAGATTGACAAATTAGGTATTCTTGCAAACCTCTTCTTGCAAATAGTTTTTTTATTAAATTTTGGGCAACATCACATACATTTTTCAAATCCAAAGAGTCAAGACCTTCAAAATCGGTGAAATATCGGTACAGCAACTATGATAAAATAGTGGAGCGGCAAAACCCAAATAATTACGCATATTAAATGGAATCCCCAAGCTTTAAATCCTTATAAGCCAGTTACAATCCCAAGACTAGAGTCCAGGGACGAAAATTCAAAACAATTCTGACATTTGAATGGCAATAATCCAAATTTAAATGTACTTAAAACTAAATATCACTCATAATTATCCAACATTAAGAGCTAGCTCGTTACTCAAATCCAAAAACAAAAGATCTTTTCAAGATATTTTGACGTTAATTTGTGTTGTTTGCAAACTCATTTGAACTTGAGAAATAAAGGCAATTATTTCAAGAATAAATCCATATTACTATTAAAGATATAATTCTAAAGGTCTTAATGGTAAGATCTAGAATAAGTTAACATTAAAAGTTATTAACTATAACAGTTGCAAACAGCAGGCGCCAGTCTACACAGCCTAGAGCCGATGTAATAAACCGACAAAATTTTATCTCAACATGTTTTTACTTTGAAATTAAATTGACTATCTTCAAAGTAAAAAACATGTTAATATAAGTGCTAACTAATCATGTTACAAGTAAAAAGTAAGTATTAAAAATAACCCACTTCTGCTAAATACATGTGAATAATGAATATCATGTTGTTTACTTAATTTCAAACGAAATTTAAAAACACACATCCTATATCACATTTATTACTTTCTTTTCAGTCCAAAATAGAACATAATATAATAATATGATAATAGAATTTAAAAAAGAAATTATTCAGGAACAAGAAAAAAATATAAAATATATTAGCTGGATATAACGTCTTATATTCCAATGTCAAATAATGTAATTTTCCAATAACGCGATGACAGTTTCCTAAAAACAAATACGTAAAGAAACATGGCCTCGGTTTTTCTGGCCATCCATATATTAACCCTTCAAGTAACACCCGGAGCTATTCGAGTATGTGAGGGCTATTTGATTCACTTATATTTGTAAAGTTTGCATTTTAGAGTTCTTTTTAAACGGTGTTTGAAGATTTTTTTTTGTCATCTTTCTCTTGAGGCCATTATTATTGAAGCCCTTTCCCCTTAGATAAGGTACATTTCTACAATCATTATTGCTGATCAAATCGCTCAAATGTATGAAAGTGACAAGTCTCAGTCACGTGACTTATCGAAAAGAAATATAATTTCCATACATTTAATGTCATTTCCATACATTAAGTGTCACTTAAGAGAATTTTATCATCGTTAACGCTCGTAGAAAAGTACATTGTATACGGGAGCAGGTATAGATTTTTCTTCTGGAAATTGGAAGCCGATATAATCAAAATCATATTTGAAAAACAGAACATTATGGGACGCGGCTAACGGGCGCGACTTATAGGTACCTATCTAAATAATGAGTATAGACTAAACTGTGTAAACTATCGGTGGTAAGTTGTGGACGTAAACTTGGGCTGAACTTAAGCGTTCCGACATCCGAAAGGAATCTGGCCCCCTGGATGTTTCTAATCCAGTATATATCAGCCGCGGCTGTCACCCGCGTCCGTCAGCCGTGTCCAATAGTTTATTTTCAGCTTTATTTGTATAGAGCTCTTTATAGAAAATATTGTTCCGAAATAAATCAAAGATTACCATAAATATTTACAACGAAAACCCGTAGTTGGTATATCAGAGCTTCCAAGAACGTGCTTCGATATAGCCTTTGTCCTATCTTTCAGATACTCCCACATTCACTTCCACAAACTGACACATTTGATGACAGATCCAATACACGGATCGGGGAAAGTGTCAATACCAGCTCGTAAGCTAAAACGTACCTACTACTACATTTTAAGTTAATTAATTAATCTCTTGTTCTTGTTCTTAACAGATACAATTACCAGCCTATAAATGTCCTACTGCTGGGCACAGGCCTCTTCCCATATAGAGAAGGAACGAGCATTGATCACCACGCTTGCTTATTGCGGTTTAGCGATTTCTCATAGGCTCACCAATTGGCAAATAATATAAATATGTCTTTGAATAGAATCGAAAATACGAATAACTTAAAGGGTCATTGATGCTTGTCTGTATTGGGTTCGAACCTGCAAACTTGTTCACGAAAATAGTTTTTCAATATTAGTCTTTATTTATAAGTGAAGACCTGTCATTGGCTGTCAGACACATGTACTGTTTCATCATCTTATTTGTTTAGCTGTAGGTCTTCCATAATTGATAAATAAACAAATAAAAATCCATTCGTTAAACCTCTAAGCCAACCCAACGCATTAATTACGTCGACTTAAATTAATTAAATTAAACACATTTAAAACGCACAAAAACCTGCTCCAGAACTAACTGCAGAGCTAGTTCTATTTAAGTAAACCAAAGTAAACACGGGAAGGTAACGAAAGCTTCTTAATGTAAGGCACTTGACAAACTTTTAATATACGCGCTCTAATAGAACACGAGTCAACTTTTACACAAAGTAACCCTACGCTCCATACGGGCGCAGAGACCGACGAACTACCAACTAGGATTTAGTTTTGATCGCGATAAAAGATCATATCGTTCCTTTAAAGATATTCAGACTTCTGAAGCAGTTTTAGGGTGTATTTAACAGTTTCACAATTTCTCCGTAAATGGAGGGATGTCTCAAAATTCTAACTAGAGTACTGTCTCAAAAAACAACATTTGTTATTATTTTTGAGGTTCATTTATCTACTGATCTATAAAAAATTACCTCATAACAAGTCAAAAAAAGCAAGCATATTGTAATTCCCAGTAAAAGTCTTTAAATTCTTTAAGAGGTAATCAGGTGCACAAAACTAAACCACATTCCTCAAGGAACATATTATGTTGATATCCTTAAATGGAAAATGTACTTTTCATACAAAGTGACAGGTCACGTGACATATTTGTATGAAAAGATGATTTTCAATTTCAAGATTTTGACCTATGTTCCTTAGGTAGGGAACAGTTGTTCAGTTTTATGATTACCTCGTTGAATATACGCACTCCTTTTAAATTTTTCCTGTACAAAAGACGACCGGACTCACCCCGGGTTTACATACCTACAAAAACCAGCCTCCTAAATCACTCTAACCATTGGTGAAAACCGTATGCAAATCTGTTAGGTAATTTTCAAGCTAATCGCTTTCAGACATACAGGTTCGACGGCGGACTTAATTTTATAATGTGTACAGAAGGTAAAGGTAGTTTTTGCTAGGTACCCAATCATTGCGACCTTTCATCCTCTCTAAAACCAAGTGATCCATTATTTTTCAACATTTACCATTAGAATTTCAACGACATAGATCATGTTCTATAGTCAAATATAGTATTTATTATGACAATTCACCAGCTAGCCAATGATGCGGACGGTGTGTAGTATCTCTTAGAAAAGAGCCCCAACTTTCCCACGTGCTCACTCGTTTGGAAATTAAAAACATGGCTTTTGGAGTTCCAAAGAGGAAAGTTAACTGCCTACAACTACCTCCATCCTAAAGGGTTATACCCCAGGAAACTTATTACAGTTTGGTAAACAAGAAAAGGATTTTAACACAGAACACAAAGAACTCAAGTAGTATCTCAGGGCTAAAAGGTCTTTGTGTACACTAGGCTATTAAATTGCTTTATCTGTTGAGTTAATAGAAGATTAACATTTTCATACTGAGAGTAATGCCTGACATTTGATAACTAACATACACAAGGAGAATGGGCAGCAGCGTTCTCCTAAAGAACTGAAAGTAAGCTGCAGTCACCAACCCGCTTGCCCAGCGTGGTGACTAGGGCAAGCACACACAGCCCCCAAATGGAGGGCCGAGTGTCGTGTCGGAACATGGGAGAGGCCTAGGTCCAGCACTGGATCACGATACTGCCGTGCAGACCCTAAAACGCAGTAACAGGCTTTTTTGCCATTTTTTGTTGAATATTGAACCTTAATGGACACGTTATAAGGAACATAAAGATCTAATCAGTTTTTTGTTAGGATGCTTTAAACGGTTAAAAAATCAAATTTGTGAAAGCAGTAACTTAACTTTGCATGTCTAAATATATTACAATACCAACTAAAATACAGTTATAGCAGTTACGCCTGCCACGATCCGTCACTTTACCAAGTTAAACGCAGTAAATATCTATATTACCACAAAAAATCAGTATTCTACACCCAAAAAAATATTAAGGCATGTAAATTAAAACGCAGTAAGTAGTTTTTGTACCAACAGTATTAATACTGCATGGTTGATCACTAGTTTATTTCACAGGAACTACAGATTAAAATGCGGCAAAGTTCTAAAATGTAGTTTTTTATTTAGTGTTATTAAGTAAGTTTATATCGTGAAAACCAACTAAAGTGCAGTATGTTCATTATTTACTGCAGTATAGTCTGTATTTTTCAAAGATGAAAATATCATAAATGCTAATGAAAACGCAGTATGAGACTCTGTTACTGCATTATAATTGGTAACTTGGACGATTTTAGTAATTTCACTGCAGTTCAGTTCCTATTTTACTGCATTCTAGTCAGAATTTATCGCTATCTCTCTCGTTCAATGAATCGTGTAATTCATCGCTGCCATGGAAGAAAGACATCTGCGCCGCGTTAGTGTAGGCAGCGAAAGCTCTTCGAGGGAACGTGTTTTGTGGTTGCTTCGGATTTCTCAAGGTTACGAACCTTGAGATATCCGAAGTTCCTCAACGCTTAAAAGATCTGACGGTCTCACTGCTGGTGAAGCTGGTGAGTCGCTTTTAAAGGAGCTTACGGCTTTGACTAGTTTAATGCTGGTAGGTAAGGACCATTGATACGATTTATGGAGCTAACCTCTGCACTCTTCGAAAAAAGGACGGCGGCATTCGTCCTATTGCCGTTTGTTCAACATAAAATATAGGCGTAGGGCAGCAAAAATTTGTTGTAAGTATTACAACAAATTTTTATCAGATAAGTTCCAGCCCCTTCAATAAGGTTTTGGCTCAAAAGGAGGCTGTGAAGCTGCCGTACACGCACTTTCCACATTTTTGTCTTACGGGAAAAGTGAGGTTATCTTAAAAGTTGATATGAAGAATGCCTGTAACTCCATTAACAGAGACACCTTGTTGGCAGAAGTTAAATCTGATACTCCCAAAATTTACAGTTTTCTTTGGCAATGTTATAGAAACCCTACCAAATTAGTTTATAAGAACAAACTTTTGAATTCCGCTGTAGGCTGCCAACAAGGAGATCCACTCGGGCCGGTCATATTTAGTTTGGCCATTCATCCAATTACATATTAGGAAACTAAAGTCAAAATTTAACATTTAGTACCTAGATGACGGAACCCTAGGAGGTGATATTAACACAATAGCCGATGATTTTACAACTTTAAAGAATAAATTTCAATCAATAGGTTTAGATTTAAACACAACTAAATGCGAAATTTATATCCCTAATCTGAAGTATATTGATGGACAATCTACACTACAAAAAATCAAATCAATTGCTCCGGAAATAAAATCGGGTCCGGATAGACTTTTTAAAATTTCATTGCATTCTGCTATCACTTTAATTCGGTTTTGTTGTTTCGGCCCTAAATTTACATATTTCGTTTCGTTAAATTATCCGGTCCACCATAACGTTGATTTTCAATGTGATTCTGGATGACCGTGCTTGGTCCCAAGCCACTTTGCCGATCCGTTTTGGAGGGCTGGGTGTTCGTAAAGTTTCTAGTTTAGGCCTACCAGCATTTCTGTCTTCGGTTCACAATACTGAAAGGTTGACCAGGGAAATCTTAGGATCTTCTCTGGTTGGTTGTCGAATTCTGTGCATGACTGAAGCAGTAAATAGCTGGAAATTGTCCTGCCCGGGCACGGATCTACCCAAACAACTTTCTTCTCAGAGGCAGTGGGATGAGCCGCTTTGTAGTTTGATACGGAAAGAATTAATTGAAACGTCAATCAATACTGCAGAAGTGCAGAGCGTGCTCGTCTCCTGGCTGTGGAAGAATGGGAATCGGGCCTCTGGTTACTGCTGCTGGAGCCGCGGAAACCCTTAAACGGCGAAAATATAACAACCTGATAGGTAATTATATTTTTGAGCCGTTTGGGGTTGAGACGCTCGGGACATGGCGACCAGGTGCACGAGTTCTTTTTAAGGAACTCGCAAAACGTTTGGTCGACACTACCCATGACCAAAGGGCTGGCATGTTTTTGGCACAGCAAATCAGTATTGCTATTCAACGTGGCTATGCTGCCAGCCTTTTGGGCACGTTTCCCGTCATTGACAAAGATGACGATGAATTCTTTGATGCTTGTTAGCCATTATCATCAATCAATTTTAGTTGATAATGGTTAATAAGTTTCCAATTTTTTATTTAGCTTTGTTTACTATCGGTAGTTTAGTATAGTTTAATTTATATTATAAGTTTTGGTTTAGTATAGTTTTATTTTTATTATAATTAGTTATATGTGTATATAGTTATATTAATATCATTAATAAATATCTCACATCATATCGCCATTTTTTCTGTGAATTCCTACCTAAAAATACTCAAATTCAAATTCATTTATTCATTTTGTGAAACATAGGTGATTACAGGTGTTTTTCAATAGATTAATGTACAAACCATGTCCCGCCGATAGGCATACAAAATCAGTTTTAGCATGTTAATAATAAAGAATGTACGAATATATGCATGTCAAATTGTCAAAATTATTATGTCGATAAATTAGTGAAAATGTCATGAAAATATTAAAATAATTATAATATACAAATTATAGATATTCGTCAGACTTTGTCATCCAAATACTCTTTGACTGAATAATATACCTTGTCATTTAGTAGCTTAAAGAGCTTATTTTTGAATTCATTATTATTCTTACTATTTCTAATATCACAAGGTAATTTGTTGTACAATTTAGGTGCCATTGCATAGACACTTTTATGTGCAAAAGTAGTCTTAGTAACTATTGTTTTTAATTTATCTGAGCGACGTTGACTTTCTACATGACTAAACAAGTGCATATTGTTTTTTACAAACATCAGAACCTCATAGATATACAGCGACGGTACTGTCAGAATATTTAAAACTCGAAAGTGCGGCTTACATGTATCTGTTGTTTTTAATTTACAGATAGCTCGGATGCATTTTTTTTGTGCCAGAAGTACGGACGATATATTTGCAGCATTACCCCAAAATATAAGTCCATACCTTAGCGTGGAGGCTACATACCCGTGGTATGCCGTTAGGAGGGCAGTTTGGTTTGCGATTTTACCTAACATGTATAGGGCATAAGAGAATCGGTACAGTCTTAAACAGACACTATCAATTTGAGATTTCCATAACATATCATTGTCAATGTGCAATCCTAAAAACTTTGTGGTTTTCGTTTCTAGTACTGCGTCTCCTTTGTAACTGACTTGGTATTGTGTCGGTTTTCTTTGTCGAAGTTTGAAGTCCATTATTTTAGTTTTTGTCAAATTAATTTTTAGATTGTTGGCATTAAGCCATTCTATGATTGACACCAGGTTTGTATTTATGTCTAATTCTATTTCTTTAAAATTACCCTTGTCAAAAACAATAGTGCTATCATCTGCAAATAAGCACATCTGATGATTTGTTACATTGGGGAAATCGTTTATATAGCAGATGAAAAGTAATGGACCCAACACAGACCCCTGTGGAACACCATACAAAATTTTTCTAGTACTTGAGGAGTATATTGTTTCAGTTTTTGTCTTAATGTTGACTTGGCTGATCTGAGTAACTCGTTAGTTTGAAGAAATTGTTACATACTACATGTGCACTTAGTTCAAGGAACAAATTAAAATGCAGTAAAGAAAGTCTTATGCTGCAAATTAGTCTGCAAAGTAGCAAAAAAATCAAAGATTTTGTAGTATCGAGTATTTTTACCGCATTTTAATTTGCATATATGTAACTTTTTGCGTGCAGTAACTGCTATGATTTAAAAAAAATACATTTTATTTAAAATCTAATGTACTAAATTATAATTTTATTTGGTAAATACCATCTTTGTTGTCACTTAGTCGTCTTAGCAATAAAAATATCCACCATACACATTAATAATATAAATAAAAACAGTGTTAAAAAGTTTTTCGCTGTTTTCTCGAAACCGCTTTTTTCCTCATACTGCACTTTAGGGCCTGCACGGCAGGATAGGATAAGATGATTAATTGATACCTAATCAAAAAAATACCTGCATACAAATTTTGCCCATTAGGATACCGCCGCTTCAAAAAATTATTTATACATCAGGTCTAAATGCACGTTTTTTTATTTTTCAGCTCATGCACGTTTACGGCAGTTTTTACAAGTCAGCTTTATATGAGTTTGTAATTAACAAGAACTAAGGACAGGATAGTCTCTAAACTCTCATCAGTAAACGAACCACGGAATTTGGCCGTCAAAATGTATTTTATCCCTATCACATAACAATATATTTTTATGATACTTTTAGTATATGTTGTTTACTGAAATTGTATAAATAAACCTCACTAAGTGCACATTACAGTTTCACGTTACATAATTTAAAGGAATACCAACTTATTCACCTCACGTCCGTAAGCCTTGAGCTAAGGTCGGTATCATTCCTAAATCGTACATTTTGTATTTGGTAAATACCAATTGAGAATATTGAGAACTTTTCTTAAGCATGTTAAAATAAGGTTAAAATTGAACGAAAGATTATTAGTAAAGATAAATAATGTTGTTTAAATAGGCAAGTCCCAGTGAGCTAGTGTAGGTAGTGATTAATATTATAAGTGTTCTTGAAAAACAAAAAAACTATTAACTGTTATGGGCGGTTATTTTTACACAATACAATCAATTTTACGATAACGTTGTGATTATAAACGGGTGTAAAAGCGGGTAACAACATTATTGCTGGTTTTTATGTTTTGAAAATCATTACCACAATTTTTAGGAACCTTTAAACCATTGCCAAGAAAATAATATAAAGCCCAAAATGCTCAAAACAAAATCTTGGAATCAGAGGCTAAATTACAAATTGCGCTATTGACGCATAATTATTAGTGTAACAATATCATTTTTTAAAAGAGTAACTATGGAGTTTCTTGCCGGTTCTTTTCCTTGGGAAGGACACTTTGGATCCGTGCACCTAGATTCATTAGATTAGTATAGAACGTTTCTTGAGCGCATTCTTGAGGATTATAAGAAATAAAAACTTTCTGATTTTTATTCTGATTTAAAAAAAAATTGTTAGATATTGCATGGTTCCAAATGAAAAGTTCCTGAATCAGCAACCTTCCTATACGATTGAGCGTCATCCATCAACCTGTTCGGCGCAAATCTCCAGACGTGTCCCTCCGGTTGATCCCGCCGGACCAAGTCCTTCGGGCAACCAGTTTTTCCCAAAATTACCGGCCCGCTTAAATCCGCGTTGAAATGTAGCTGCAATGTCCTAATAAGCTAGCTTCGCTTTTTCTGAATTGTAACTGTGATTTCAAGGAATTAAGATTACTTTTTGGTGCTTTTTACCTTTTAAAAGCTGAATTTTGGACTTAGATTTTTTTGAATTTGTTTTTGTTAACGTAATGAATAGTTCGACCAGTCAAATGATTACTAGAGTAAGCCGCAAACTGATTTAATGGAAACTACTAATTATACACCTACTTAAGTACTTAATTAAAACAGTGACGCAGTTTCTAATTACATATTACTATGTTTCGGAAGACAGTAAACTCTACTACTAACGTAGGTTAGGACCTACCTACGTTACAAAGAAAATACGTCATGAATACAATATTCATACGTCATTATGACAATTATTATGACGCAATTACATTTAGGGCCTGTTTCACTAAGTCTGAGTAAAATAAATGAATTGTCTGACACATAAAACTTCCTGTTGTAACACTTCGCGTTAAAAAATTGACTACTAACTCGACGACTTTTCTTTGCGCCTGACTACTAACTATTTATTACTTGTAAGGTAGAAACTGCAACATCGCAATTTGACGTTTCGTTTTACGGATCATAAAGTATTTAAAATGCAGCTGTTACGCATTATCTCATGTTACTTAATGATATACTTTAAATGCATAATCTTGAACAAATCATAACGAAACATGAGGTGTTTTTGTGAATTTTATCTTCATTGACAACTCATCGTGAGTTAAAAAAAAGTGAGAAAATTATCTGTTAAAAAATCATAACCACCAAATAAATTTCTTATTTGATAGATGATCCGACATATAATTTTTATTTACCAGAGAAGCTTACTTAAAGATTTTGAAACGCCAACGATGACTTTATCAGTTAGATATGCGGCAAGTTGCTTATTCAGGACTTTATTTGGACGCACACATCGTAGAACAGACCCTTAGTCAGTTCAAAAGTATCGTGTCATTCTAGACTCAAGTGAGGGTTAATTTAGATTGTGACATCACCTTCGATACTTGACCTGCCGCACTCATGGTCGCGTGGGAGTATCCAGGAATAGTATTTAATTGACGCGTAAACTCCTACTGTGTTGTAAATAATAAATTTCTAACAATTGAGAAGTTAAAATCAGACATCAATTTGTAAAGTGTAAAAATAAACCCTATAATCACTGTCTAGACTAAGTTTTTCTAACTACATTGTGCGTCAATAATGAATTTGCTTCTAAATTTAGTAGTTCAATTAAACATGAATGTATCCATACTCCAGGACCTCGGCGTCTAACGACCATAGTAGGAACGCGCATACTGCAGTACTTTGGCCATGTCTCTAGACGTGATAACACCTCCATAGAACGGTTGGTCGTGCAAGGAAAGGTAGAGGGAACCAGATCACGCGGCAGATCACCTATGCGCTGGACTGATCAGGTGAAATCCGCTACGGGTAAACACGTGTCAGACTGCGCCAGACAGTCTGCAAATAGAGAAAAATGGCGGGAGATCGTGAAGAAAGCTGTGTCCGCCTCTGACACTACTGTGGACGCCTCATCGTGACCACGACCGCTCTGTCAAGAGCGAAACGACAAAAAATAATTAAACATGCTTCTTGTACAGATAACTTGAGAAAATCCCAAGGCCGTTTAGCCAGCGCGGCCGTCAAAGGAGAGAACGAGATTACTTCTGGCCGAGATCAAGATGACGTGACAGGCTTGCGGTGGCGGTGGACATGCGGCCGTACTAAATGACAATATGTCGCTACCACGGCGCGTCATCTGGCCTTGACGTGCCAGTGACGACGGCGGTGGACAAATTTAACAAACAAAATCAGTTTATCATACAAGCTGGAATCCTTTTTTTTTTTGGAATCCTAAGTGTATATCGACTATTTGGGAGCTATAATGTAAGTATCAAGAAAAAATATATGCCTACCAAATTTAAAATTTTAAACTCTAAGCTTTCGATCCCCTGACCTACTTAACAGCGTGACGTCAACCAAATTTTGTGGAAACCTTTGAATTATTTAAGTGAACTTTCTAGAATAATGTTACTGGACTTTACATGTAATTATGATACCTCAGGTAGGGTTGTCACGTTGTTGTTTATGATCTTTGGTTTTAGCAAGTCGAAATTTCTTTCTTTGTAAGTATTCTACTGATATTCGTTGATGATGTTCGTTTTTCAAAATTTCTTATAGTATACTTGCATATTAAATTAATGATTTAAAAGTATAGTGGGCCATTTTAACTCATCATTTTTGTTGTGTCTACTTGAAAAACACAACAAAAATTTAAAATTTCTTTAGCATTTTAACTAAAAGTTTATTTTTGGTGTCACATACATATGTGTCTAATTGAAAAACACAACAAAATTTTAAAATTTCTGTAGCATTTAAACTAAAACTTTCTTTTTGGTATTTTATCTATTAAAAATTGCGTTCCTAATACAAAAAGCATAATTATAAATTTCGCTGTGTAACTTTAGAATTTCTTATCGTGGCAACCCTATTCCACAAAGTGCGGTGTACTCGGACGATCATTTTATTATTAACGTGTGGCCTTTTGGTCCGGGCTTAATACTCATACATTTTATATTCGGATACAAACAAAACAACAGTATATTTGACATAATAACGGTAGGACGATTCAATATTCTTAGTCCAGTGTTCACTCAGTTTAGTGGGCTGTTGTATTTATGTTATTTTATTGACTTTGTTTTCGATAAACATAAAACTTGCTTCAATTATCTTAAATGTATAGAAGGATATTAAAAGAAGTATAATAATAATAAATATGTAAGCAGACCCTTTGTACATTATTAACAAAATTTTCTATACCTAGTAGGAAAAATAATTGTGATTGTAAAGAGCTTTCAAAAGTTATTCAACATAGGTACATTGCAAGCGTAGGATATAAAAACTAACCGTCATAATAAAATTCAAAACTAAATAAATATAATTATGTTCCTCTCGGAATAGGTTTTTGTGTAATCAAAAGATTACACAAAAACATGCCCTTGTGCAAATATTATTATTATCGAATCTAGTCAACTCTGGTGTAGTCGAAAAAATTGCTACAAATTACATGTACATAATTTTGCTGCACGTCAAGATAAGGACTCTCCCATTTATTCTAGGATATAGACAATTCATCAAGGATATGGTAGATAAATACCTATATGGTATACATTCGTTAATTAATATTATGCCCATCTATCTCAATGGAATTAGTCACGAATCTACCTAGTTATAATAATATCGGCTTTGACTGCCTCGTTGGTCTAGCGGTAGCAAGCGCGACTACCGTGCACGAGGCCTCGGGTTCGATTCCCGGGTCGAGCGAAAAATATTTACTGAGTTTAGAAATTCTTAGTACCGCTTGGAGTCAGGAAGTGTGGCGGTGTTTACACCCCCGTTCCTCGGAAAGCACGTATCTCCTGCATACATGGCCGATCTCACTTGAGATTGGCCGCCGAGGCCGAAATTGGGTCTGCAGATTATTTTACTACCGGCATATAAATGTTCCACTGCTGGGCATAGGCCTCTTCTCAAATAGAGAAGGAACGAGCATTAATCACCACGCTGGCTCATTGTGGGTTGGCGATTTCAGATTCCAATTTTTGGAATCCAGATTTCCTCACGATGCTTTCCGTCACCGATTTTCAATGATGTCGTAGAATAAAAAAGTAAATACAACTTTGAAAACACATCACATTGGTAATTGCATGTAGTGGGTCGAAGCTGCTAACTTGTTAAAAATAGCAAAATACCTTCATAATCTTCGTAAACAGAAATTCTTCTTCATTCTATGAAATAACATACCCCCATTATGAACACACATGCACACACTTACGCACTACTACATGTACGAACGCACCAGTAATTTATACACTACCTCAACATCGAAGTAATACTGGTTTGAAATAATTATTTGTCATAATGTTATATTTTTTTTCTTTCTTTATTTCCTTTTATGCACATCTATTGTGTTAGTTTATAAAGGTTCTGTAATTGATTAAATTAATAAAAAAGTAATTTAAATAAAATATTATTTACGGTGGAACAAATTATGATAAAAAGCACATCGACATTTTCCAGGTGCAAACTGTAGCAGCTAATGGATGAGGGCTGCCCCAGACGAATGGTATGTTCGATGTTGGATATGATGATGATTAGACCCTATTAATTATCATTTATTGTTTACCCTAATTGTGTTTTCCTTGTGTAGTAAATAACTACATAGATTACCAGAATCAAGGGTTTAAAGCAATAAAAACAATGTAATAGAATTTCTTCTCGACATTTTACGCCTAGATATACAAATGGGATGGCAACAAATAATAAAATCGCGGCTAGGTGGCCCCATAGGAATTGTTTCGCCAAATTTGGACTAAGGAATTTAATATAAATCCGGGGTGAAAAGGGGTTGGATCTTGCCCCATGATTATTAGTCGTGGGTGTCTAAAATGGCGCTGTTATTATTTATTCACTACGATGTGAGTAATTTTATCTTCTAAGCTAATTCTAAATCTTAATTATAATAAGAACCCTGATATTCCATGTATTACAGTAAAATTTCTCAACAAGGCCGCTGCGTGTTGGACTTGTGTCCCCGCACAGCAGTGACTTGTTGATATCTAGATAAAGTATTGATTGGTAAAAATTTTGTTTATTTTTTCTGTTTTCAGATCAAATAATCGTAGTAAGTTGAACTATTATTATTTTATATATCTTGAGTATAATATAAAGTCGTTCCCTCTGTCCTCCCGACATGCTTAGATATTTTGAAATAAGTATGAAACATATTGTAATTCAGTTTAAAAAAATATAGAGTAACGTTTTTGCGTTTAATAGTAATAGTAAAGGTTTTTGCGTACGTATAATTGTGTGCATTAATAATATAACGGTACTACCCATGCGAAACCGGGGTGGTTCCACTAGTTTTTAATAAAGCTAATTAAATTCGTAAAACTTTCCTTAATCAAGAAAAATCCTTACACATTTTCAATATTATACACATTGTTTTCTGAGGCTTACGCGAATGTTAGACATTAAAATAATACTTTTTAACGGATTCTATCGCGGTTTATTTTGATTTTAATTTCCGACGTTTCGACGCCTTTGCAGGTGTCATGGCAGTCTGACCGTTTCAATATCATACATTTTAGGCCCCTTCAAGCTAAGTAGGTACGTACTAAATGTAGAAATTACTGAGCAATTTCCAGCAAAGACTTCGGGCAATTCGTTTCATCAGAAACATTAGCTGCGAACCATCCACGCTTTCAGTGTTAAGCCCACTCACTATCAAATTGTAATGTTACTTTTTATAAATAATGAAAATATTGAATAGCCGTTTCGGTTATATTGGCTTTTTCTGGGTATCACTTTAGTAGTAAAACTCGTTTCGAATATCGAAATAACAAAGAAAAGTGTTTTTTTTTACATTCCTTTATAGAGGTTTTGGGAAATAATACACATTTTTAAACTATGTAAAGATTTAAATGGAGGAGCAATGGAGTTAATAATGACCAGACGCAGAGGAGTGGTAATTTAAAAAAAAAACGACTCTCGGTAATAAAATCCTTGTGTCGCGGGGGTTTCACAAACATTCAAAGCACATGCACAAAGAACACCCAGACTTGGAACATTTGTGGATCTTGATTGACCAACGGTGACGGAAAACATCGTGAGGAAACCTGGATTCGAAAAACTAGGATCTGAAATCGCCAACGCGCAATGAGCAAGCTTGGTGATCAATGGGCAGAAGCCTGTTTCTAGCACTGGGAGGGTGAGTTATAGGCCGTTATTACTATATTATTATTATATGTCTTTACAAAATCGACAATAAATACCACAAAAACACCCATAAAATAAAAACAGAAACATAATAACAAGAAAATAAACATTCACCACAATATTTTATTTTTTTGCAAAAATGATTTTATCGCGAGATAAGGGCACATTTTCTTCAACGCGATCTCTGATTCTCGTAAAACTTAATCTTAAAACGAGTTCCAGAATGTTTGCACTGTATTAAGAGAATGAGGATATAAAAATAATAATATAATACGAGTAACAATGTTGGGAACATGTTGAGAAACTTTTATATGAGTTGAATGAGTGGAACTATATTTGTTTTGCACCCCATATGTGTAGCTAGGGCTCACTATAAAATGGATTTTCACTGTAGTATTTTAAACAAAGGAAAGCCTTTGTTACTTGTTGTTAAAATTATTTGATTTTATGTGGACATGTCTTATTACCACTGTATGTGCACATTAGATAAGATTACAAACTAATGAGTTTCATACTCCATAAAGGTTAAAATGCCTTGGCTTTTAGACTATTTTGATGCCCTAGCAAACTTTTTTATATTAAATACTTAAGGTTGCTATGCTGTTCTAATAGGACAAAAACTTCTTGTCAACAGACATAGTTCATTTTCACAATTTTCTTTAACTCTTCACTTCGATTTTTATACTATTTTTTATAAAAAGAAAAGATTCGCAGTTTTGTAACGTATAAACTGAAAAACTGGAGAGGTCAAAAAAATTTTTGACCTATTATTAATAATGCTACATTATCCCTAAGTAACATATACTATATTTCCTATTGGAAAATATAAGTGACCGCGGGTAGAGTCGCGGGGAGCAGCTAGTCGTACTTGTATGATTTAAATAGCTCTAAGATTTTTAAACTCGGAATCCTGAAATGATCTATGATTGCTAAATAATCTTCATTATTAAAGCATTGATGAACTTCAACCCTAAGGCAATAGACAACCGATTACTTGAACCATAACTAAAATATTCTGTTGTTTATTTAAACAACAATTTGTTCAGAAGCAACTCAAGAAAAGGGCTATTACAACACCCCATAATGTCTTAACTTTCACAAAGTTTACAACAAATAACTGATAATAAAATATTTCGCGTTTTTATAGCAAAAGTTTATTTAATAATCTCTCAGATTTGAGTTTAGTAAGATAGAATGGTTTGAGTTTTAATATACTGTTAGCTATTCTTATAGCAGTTCTTAAAAGAAAGTTGATATGTTTTATCTTCGATGAGATTTTTCTAGAAAGAAATTTTAGCTGCGCCTTTTACAATGTAGGTAGGTACTGGGTTTTGCACGCGGCTCCGTCCGCGTGGACGACGAAAGAAGCCTTCAAATGGGCTATCTAAAACTGAGAGATTTTTTTAAATTGGCACTAGTTCCTGGGATCAGCGCGTTCAAACAAACGAACAAACCCTTCAGCTTTATAATATTAGATATTATAGATTGTTAAAAAAACTGTTATCTAAAATACTGTTCATAAGACGAGTCACTAATAGAGGCGTGTATTCGTTGGTTGTTACGATACGATTCAAACTTAATGGCCACTGTGAAGTTACACACTGCGCAGTACCCCGCCCCTCACCCCCGCTGGTGCATGAATTTGTTACTGCGCAGCAACTCGCCTCATGTTCACAGCCACCAATAAGTTTGAATCGTATCGACATACCAGTTTCCTGGTCTTATTGTCTAAGACTAGTTTTTGCTTGCGGCTCCGCCCGCGTGGACGTAGTTAATGGCGGCAAAAAGTAGCCCATAGCCTTCCTCAATAAATGGGTTATCTTACACTGAAGGAATTGTTCAAATTGGACCAGCAGTTTCCAAGATTAGCGCAGTCAACCAAAACAATAACTCCAGCTTTATAATATTAGTATTGATTATTTTATTTACCTTTAATTTATACTGTCTAAAGTGAAGAAGTACAAAAAATTCCTTTTTTTGCTCTCAATAATAAATTAAAATCAATTATGGCTTCGTGTTTACTCCAAGGCATTATATGAATGTAATAAAACCAGACTTTAGTTAGTATCCTTCTATAAATTAAGTGTTTAATGGTCAAGTAGTACCCCTCTTAATAGTTCCCATTTATTATTTAAATCCCTTGAAACTTACAGAAGACAACAGCGGTGCAATGAGAATTAAATTTACTGTAATTATTCACTTTGATAATTAGAACTGCCACGGTAACTGACCTATGTTAGGTAATGTGGTTCTCATACCAAACAAAATATTACAGAGGAGCATAATAGTTGTTAAGGAACCATATCGCCAAAATTATAACACTTTTTTTTTGTTTACCGGGGTACCACAATAGATGGCGTTAGTGGTAAAATTAAAAGTCGCAATGGTTTCGTTACACGAAAATTGATAAGTATTTTCACATAATTTTATCAATGCACTTAGAATATACGTGGTATATGAATGTGTTTTGTTTAGTTGCCCCTAAACGTGTTATTTAGTAGTTCTTAAAACTTAGGTATAAAGTAAATGAGATTTAGTCTAAGTTTTGTTTTCTTGTAGTTGTAATTTTATAATGAAAACTAATAGAAAGTATCCTCTATAACATCTATTTCTTAGTTTCATTTTAATCCAGTTTAAGTTCTTAAATAGTGTTAAGCTGTACAAGAGTTTAAGTAAAGGTATCAAAACCTCAAAACTTTAATTTAACTAAGTTTAGAAACGTTCAAAAATAAATAAACCAACTCATTCATATTCCCAACAAACCACGAGAGGCGAAGCAGCACAAAATAACTAGTATCTTGATAAATTTTAATCAAAATCTTTCGGTCGTTTTTGCATAGCTCTCTAAATATCATGAAACCCTTGAATTTGCATCGAAATGAGCGTAAAATGACCAAAACCCTCATTAAAGGGACGCGACGAGAGCCAGACCTTTATTCTTTTGTCTAAGCTTTTGTTAGCAACCATTTTGAACGGCGGCCATTTTGTGTTACCAAGATCTGTTTAGGAAAAAACTTCTATTGTATTACGCCATTGTTGTTTTTATTATGAAATGTTGTTATGTCGGGTTTACTGTTAGTGTTGAATTTTATGAATACATTGCCAGATTTAATAATTTAGTTTGATGAGATTTTTAGTGCTGATGCGTTTTATGGTCCATAATATATAATATTATGTGCAGAGCTGTTTTTGTAGATAGAAATAGGCACTCCTGGTTACATAAATAGATTGTTTATTATCATCACTGATCGCTTATTGATATACAAAGAAGATAACGAATATTTTGAATTATTTGAAGATCTCCGTGGTCGAGTGGCGTACACGCCGGTTTTCAAGGTGTCGCAGGTTCCGGGTTTGATGTCCAGACGTCTGGGTTTTTGTGGTACTATCGTTGTCTCCGATTCCATAACACAAGTGCTTTAGCTACTTATTTAATATTTGGAGCAATGTATATGGTGTTGTAAAAAAATGAAAAATTCAAGTAACGTTTTGTAAAAATATTATTTTTAATTAAAATATATTTTTTTTTATTTAAATACACAGAAAAAAAATGTCGTAACCTTAAACATGCAGGTTTAAGAAGTCTAATTTAAAGGCGACATTTTCTTAAAAACAAAATCCAAATATTCGTACGACATTCTTGCGTTGATCATGCAAACTAAGGCCAATGGTACAAAGCATAACAAATAGCGTCTCCAAACGAAAGAGCAAAATAAAATAAGTACTTAGATGACCGCGCTTTGCTCGTCTTGTTGGACATTTTCTGAAAATGAATCCTAGCATACTAAATCGTTGGAGCCGTTTCCGAGATTACATTGAAATGAAAAATGATTTTTTCAAGCAAAGTGACAGGTCACGTGACTTATGTTTATATAAAAAGATGATTTTCTTTGGAAAAGTTGTTCAGTTTTATGCACCTGATGACCTCGTTGTAAAAAACATTTCATCGTTTCATAAAAAACCAGCTAACTTAATATAATGATTGCAGAGAAGAGAAGATAAAAAAACATCGTCATATGTATATTATACTGATAATATATTTTTATATCAATAATAAACTCTTCAGCTTATAACTTATAGTGGAAAGCAATAAACCATGCAGGAGGACAGTGTGCTGCATTCCAACGTCCCTAGTATATTCCGCAATAGAAAAATAGGTTATCGTATGTATACTATTTGATATAGATACTGGTATACAATAAATAAAAGCTGTCGTGATGGTCTAGTGGTTTAATAAACGGATTTGTGTGCACAAAGTAACAGACTCGAACTTAGTACGTGCAAGTACCAATGTGACTTTGTCCCAGTTTTTTTAATCTCTTTTTTTAAATGCATATTATTAATGTGGGTCGTACATTATTAGTATTCTTGTTATCTTGCTGTATGCTTTTGTTACGAGTGGGTTCACGTCACTAGTGCAATGGGTGGGATTTGAACCTGCGACCACAATGTGGTCGCAGGTTCAACATGATCGCAAGTCCGATGCCCTAGACATTAGGCTACCACCGCTTAGAGTTAAAGTTAAAAAGAACTTTCTTAATTATTCTAAGGCATCATTGACAATCGTTGAAGCAAAACATTGATAATCGACAAAGAAAAACATCTGTAATCAAACCTAAATCAAATTGACATGAGCATTGATCATCACGCATGCTCATTGCAAATTGGCGATTTCAAGTTTCAGTTTTTGGAATCCAGCTTTTTATACAATGTTTTGCTTCAACGATTGTCAATGATGCCTTAGAATAATTAAGAAAGTTCTTTTTAACTTTAACTCTAAGCGGTGGTAGCCTAATGTCTAGGGCATCGGACTTGCGATCATGTTGAACCTGCGACCACAATGTGGTCGCAGGTTCGGAAATCGCCAATTTGCAATGAGCATGCGTGATGATCAATGCTCATGTCAATTTGATTTAGGTTTGATTACAGATGTTTTTCTTTGTCGATTATCAATGATAATTACCTTAACATAACTAAGAAAACACATCTATCTTTAAACATAATCTCATACCGCAGTGTTTTTTCGAACTCCTCCGAAATTACTACTCGGATTTTTGTTTTCTTTTGTCTATATTTTTCAGGTCTACAGGACTAGGTCGTAGGATACACCATTCAGTCTACTTATAACCCTAAATATGTCAAATGTTGAAAATTTCCACTGTAAAAAATGCAATCGATTCGAACGTGCAATCTTGCGCTTACGAAATCCGTTAATTTCACCGCTAAGCCACTGCCATATGTGCGTAATGTACCATAATGGAACACCAAAAATAAATATCCATTTATATTTTTATTTGTTCATTATTAACGTACCAATTTTCCAGATGTAGCAGTAAATTTTAAAGAATTGCTTTCACCTTTGGGCTGTATATTTTTATTTCGGTACCAATTTGTTTAATTAGCTTTTCGATCTGGTGTTAATGATAATTTTTATGATAACGCTATAAATTTTATGAATGATTTTTGTGTAATTGAGAGTTTAGAGTACATTTTATAGCGTCGCGTCGTAAAGTTGTAGATAGATACATAAAATACAGGATTAAGAGGAGTGCGTATATTCAACGAGGTAATCAGGAAGTACTTAAGGAATCGGGATAAAAGTAGTAGCTTATGTTCTTTTTCATGTCAAAGGCTACATGCATGCCAAATTTCATCCTAATCCGTTCAGCCGTTTTTGCGTGATTGAGTAACAAACATCCAAAAATTCAAACAACCAAACATCCACACTTTCACATTTATAATATTAGTAGGATGTTTATCAGTTATCTGGTTGTCATTATACGAGATCTGCCTAGTTAGGCAACAGATGTCCGTATAAAATGTCCCAAGATATTAAAAAAAACCTGTTTATAGGTACTAAAATTATTATCATTACAGTATTTCTTTCAATATCATCAACTTAAAAGGTGTTAAATGCTCTTGGCTGTCTATCCCCGCTTATAATTGCTGTACCCAGTAGACTATTCAGATGTCGAGACCGCTGGAATATCGACATGTACTTGTCGATAGTGAATTCGTTAGGTCAGCGAGTTTACAACTAAAATGAACGGGTTTGAAATATTGCTTTTTAGCGATTTTAGATGTTAAGTGGAAACTTCTAGATCTATGAATATATTTGGTGTAAATTTAAAATTCTGTCACTTCCATACATTTGAGCGATTCTATCAACGTTAACGCTTGTAGAAATGTCACTTGGCTAGGGGGGCTGATTAGTTAGTATCTAAAAGAACCTTAGCGCAAATGGTTTTGTTTTTAGAAAACTCTTTATTACTTGCCTAAAATGTCCCACTGTTGGACAAAAGGTTTCTAACTTTTTTTTATATATTTTTCTGTCGTATGTTTTTTATATAAAGTTTATTAAAGTTTGGCGTTTTACCACATCAAAATAATTCAAGAAATATATTTTTAACATAAAATTATTTCATACACATAAAACTGTAAATCAAATTAGTTGTATCAAAATCTAGAACTATGGAGCAATAAAATATAAAGCTAAAGAACGGCTTACCCGACTGCGGCATAAAATATGGATTATATGTTCAACCCCTACACTTCAGTTTGATCCTGGTTTTATCACATCATGAATTCTTATTGGGGATATTAATGTTTGAATTATGTCTTTGGATATTGAAAAGCTATTCCATACCTTTTTGTGGTTATATAATATTTGTATAAGTATGTTTTGCGGTCCCAGTCTTTTTAGATTTATAAGTATTTAAATAAAACTAATTTTAATACGTATTCTATCGCGGTATGATAAATTTGGTTTTACTTTTCTTTTAAGTAAGTAATTTATTTAAACTTTTTTTGATATAGTCAATCAAAATCAAAAAGTTTTTTTTTTTGTAAACCGGAAGAAGGCGCTCAAGAAACGTTAAACTAATCTAAAGACTCCCAAAGGTGCAATTTGTCTGGTAGAAAGTAAACATCACATTATCATCCACAGAGAATAGTAGTCATTTCAAATACATGACGTAACAAATTTTACACAAAAATGATACATAGTTTTCTGTCTTCCGTGGACCTACAATATTAGTCTCTGCACTCAAAGAAAAAAACCTGTCTTAATTCCTCATCACCCCTAGTCCCATATCCTGGACAATATCTAAAAAGAAAAAACCTTTAATTATAAATTATCATGAAATAAATAAACATAAATTATCGTGTTGTGGTCGGCTTCCAGTCTTACCGGATTTAGCTGAAAACCGTATTTTTAATGGAGCGACTGCCTATCTGACCTTCAATACAGTGTCCCAATAAAACTGGTTGTTACAATGTTTTCACGACTGTCATAGATCACTGTATGACATCGGCAAAAACAGCTTAACGTGCTTTCCAAGTCACGGAGGGGTCTCGGTATGTTTACAAATGGCCACCCATCCACGGACCAACCGCGGCAAGCACTGCTTGACCTTTATTATCTATCAAGCCGAACAGCTTACATATGGCATGAGCCTTTCGTTATTTATTTATTTTAACTCTATGCACAGTTAAAAAATTGAAGTAGGAACAATAGCGGACTCTACCGAGGTATTCTCTACCAGTCAATATACATATTTAGCATAAAGTAAAACATCGAAGTAAAGTTCAGATTCAATTAAATTACAACAAATCTTCACAAACACGCAATTAACCGCATAGTGTCAACTCGTTACCATTCGCTTCGTATTTGAAGTTGTAATTACAAAAATAACAGTAGCAGTATGAGTTCATCAAAATTCCGCATTTGTTAACTTTAGCCGCGAAACAATTCCAACTCGACGCGAGTCTGCTCAAAGAATTCACTCGCGGTAAGTAGGCGGTATTCAATACTATAAACTTTACTCGTTAGAATAATTATGTGTCATAAAATAATAGTGTAAATGGTACAGTTTTCAGTAAAGTAGTAAAACAGAATTATGTAGAGTAAGGAAAAATACTTTAATCACTGGAAAGGAATCAAAGGTTAGTCTTCGTCAATACCAAAGCACCTGTATCTTAACTTGCAAAGACGTTATTTAGAAGTTTTCATATTTAACTTGTAGGTATTAGCCTAACCTATACTTTATGTGTCAGAAAATAAACTTTTTACAATATACGAGTCAAAAAGATATGTCAACAACCTTTCATGGCAATTTAAATAATTATCTATTCTTATCAGAATAGAATGTGGATTCTATTCTAACATAGAATCCCGAAAAAAGCGACTGCTGATTTACTTCAGAGACAACTATTCCTTACCAGAATATCATTGACATCAATCAAAATCACGTAAAACAATTGACATTAACACAGCGTCCAATACACTGTCACTAACAAGAAAACAAAAGGAAACTGCGAGCCGGGACTTTCCGAATGTTAACAAAGGAAGCGACAAAACGCGAGTTCCGTAACTTTCAGCTATATTGCCCCATCGTAATTAAAACACTACTTATTTATTACGTAATTGGTGGCTTGCAGACTGATTTATTGTAAGATGCGAGAAGCTGGGATGTTCATAGTTCATAGCTGGATGCAACGATGTTGATAGTTAGGTGATCATAGTGTTGCACGTGCTTATTTAGAGCAAGTTTTAATTTTTTTTTTCAAATCAATTCAAAATAATTTATTTGTATTAAACTTATGTGCTGTATATGTTGTAAGATATATTATTTGTACATGTTATACCTTATTAGGTATACAAATTTTAAGTCCACTCCTTATGGTAAAATGAAACAGTAGGTTCAGTTAATTTGATAGGTAAAGCAAACTAAGAATTCGTTAAAAAAAAATCTACAATTCTAAAAAGAGTCATTGTGAGTATTATTCAAGTTTATACTTGGCCAAAACTAGTTGTAAAAGGTTGTTAAATATATTTCTTTCGTTCGTCTTATAAGAATTTCTCAAGGAGAAAGTCGAATAAAAAAACCTTTTTTTTCCAGAGCTTATCAATTCTTGTTGGCCGTGTACATAGATTTAAGTTAACATAACATAATTTGTATGTTAAAAGTAAGTACCTATTTATAAACACAGTCCACTCTTAATAATATGCTACAAAAACAGCCAAGAACTGTAATTATATTTTTGACTATTCATTGCTGCGTTCCCCAAATAATTATTACCAAAAATATTAATATCCCCTTGACGAGTCACAAACCTTTTGCAAGCAAAGACCGAATCTGGTAACCCATTAAAATCTCCGCTACCCAACCCTCATTATGTAACTATGAATACACCGCGATTTCCTTTCATAAAACTATTCCATATGCTTTAATTACGACACCATCATTAACTATAGGGCTGTAACAGTCGAGTTCCACAACACTAATTGCTCAAAGTTTTCGCACATCTCTCGTTAAAAGTCGTCAAATTTGAGTCGTCCGTGTCAGCCCTTTATGAGAGTCAAACTTCGGCGCGCGGTTTTCCACTTGAATGTGTGTCTTTTGAGAAGTTTTCGACTTAAAATTAAGGGTTTGTTTTGTGGTTGTAATGGATTTCAAGACAATGATAAGATGTGCTTAACATATGTGTTTGAATAAATTACTTTGATTAACATATAATCAGTAGAAGAAGCAATGAATATAATTACTTGTACCATTGTAGCATGGTAACATTATTTTATTAAACAGGATATGTGCGACAGGCGTGTCAATTAAACGAGAAACAAAAACGTATCAGTCATAATTTTATTCTTGTAACACTAGCTGCGGCACGCGACAGCGTCGGCTTGTTTTAGTTCCATAGGTTTATCATGTTTATCATTAATCAGGCCATCATGAATACTTTGTGTTTTAAATAAGTAAGTTCATAAACAAATTTTCTTTCGCGTTTTCAAATCTGCATAAAGCTACACTTCTCAGTTCACCCTTCGCTCAACAAGATTGAAAATAATACTGAAAAACATACTTTACATTTAATTTAGCTTCCATTTAATTACACCAGAAGTAAACATCTTGATAATTTAATGATCAAAGTAAAATAATGCTCAGATACTTAAGGAAATAAATTATTTACTTCATTTAAGAGACACTCCCTAACTAACGCAAGCGAAGGAATATTGTTTGAACAAAATTGTTTTTTTACATCCTTTGACTGGAATTTATTGATAACAGCACTATCTTAACATTTGTACTTCATATCGTGATTTGTTTCCAGGACACATGACATGCCTATACAGGATTAATTTAAAAAGAGTGCGTATATTTAACGAGGTAATCAGGTGCATAAAATTGTACAACTTTCACCTGATTACCTCGTTGAATATACGCACTCCTAAACTCAGTTTCCTATATCTATGTTGAACACAAAAAACTAGTAACTAACCCTGAAATTCTGAAACGTCAGTTAATTTCTTAAATGTCTATCTGTTGCTACTTCACACCTTAAAGTGACGTTTTAGTATTCGGTCATTTATATGTTTATACTAGAACTTATTTTATTTTATAAAATAAAGATGGTCTCAAAAACTTGTCAGTAAGCGTCTAGTTAGAAAGTCGACCGTGTCGATGTTACAAGTCGTTAAAAAATTGTAGTACAACACTAAATATTATATCTCTTGCCTACATTTTCGTGAATCAAATTAAACTCCTACTAAAAATATCCAATCACATTTTTCCGAGTTAAGAACTTTCTATTTCTCTTAATTATATTCAAAGTCGTTGTAAAATGTCTCAGATGTTTTTGACAAGGTTAAAATTGATTCCTTTTTAACAGTCTATGATCTTTAAAATAAACTTTTCCTTATTTTATCTTATCTGTGTTAAAGAGAATTAATTAAGATGAATTTTTTTTTCATAAGTCTAAGCGCGTGATGATAAATATGCACTAATATTATAAAGCTAAAGAGTTTGTTTGTTTGAATTAACGTGCTAATCTCAGGAACCACGAGGCCAAGCCGAGCATGTCCGTGGCTGCAGTGGGTGTTATCTCTACCATCTTCATACATAGCGAAGCTGGACACACGTGCATATGATAGTCTCCGTGCACCGCTGTGGAGTGGTGCCTTAACATTATTTTCGCGCTAATTTAGCTGCTATAAATTAAGGCGACAGTAGTTTGTCTGTCATTGGTAGAGAATGAAAGAAAGACCAGATGCGAGGGAAGCAATCCTAGCAAATCTTGGACACACAAAAACCCGATATGAAATAAAAAATAAAAAATCGAACTATAATTCCCATTATTCTTAATTATTTTTTTATACACTTTAAAGAACTTACATTGCAAAATAAATAATTATTATACTATACACACCTAATACTAAACTATATTAATTATACAAAACCAAAGTAAAAACTTATAAGATAAATATATATTTTTTTCATTTGATTATTTTGAAATAATAAATATTCATAGAACTATTCAGGGTTGTCCTAACACGTAATACAAAAACCAAATAACATCAACTAAAACTCGAATAACAAAATCGCGCCCAATAAAATCAAATTCAATTTAGCAAGTAAACAGTCGGGGCTCTCGATAAAGATTTAAGGGGAACATCGCGACGTTTATCGTAAACGCCATTACCATGCATTAAAATTCGTCTTTGCGGCAAATTGCTATCGACGAAAACCTAATGACGTATTTGCATGGGAAAAGAGTTCTACTCAGCATTCGAAGTTGTTAGGAAAACACTGAAACGTGCAGTATTGGATCTTATTGTTCGATTGGACGGTAACTTGGAATTGTTGCTTTTGTTGCTTGGCGTTTTGTGTTCGGTTTATAAAGGCTATTTTTGGACGTTATGTAGGTGTAAAAAGTTTTTACCTAAAATTGATATAATTTTCTAAGTTTAAGTGTCAAGAATTTGATATTGTTGTTCAGAAACAAAAATGAGTTTGTCTGGACATATTTTGTTAAATTTTGCTTTTTCTTAGAAGTGTCAGTTCTTTTTCTTGTCTGTTCATACTTACGGTGACTTGATATGGTTTAATAAGCAAGATGTCGTTGTGGCCTATCGATTCAATAAACGGATTCTCGTGCTGACAGTTGCAGTTCAAACAAATAGGCAAATACCTACCAATGTGACTTTTTCATTGACAACAAGTTATATAAAATTATTCTGAGACATCATTGACAATCGGTGTAGAAAAACATCATGAAGATTCCAAAAATTAGAATCGCCAACCCGCAGTGAGCTGGCGTGGTGATCAACGCTCGTTCCTCCTCTATATGAGAAGAGGCCATTTATTGGCCGGTATTATTTATTATTTAAGATGATGCTGGAAACAAAAGAATGTAGTAGGTATGTACATAACACAATTCATTACAAGTGTGTTAAAAATACTGATACTTTTCATCCTCAAGATATTCAAAACAACATATAATTTAACTATTTGCACACGTTCTTTTATGTTCCTCCAATTTCCATTATAACGTTTTATCATTAATCTTTACTGGCATTGTAGGAAAAAAATTACTAAAGGTTTGAATATAACATTTCAATAAACTGCTGAAATATTTGTGATTGTACTCGTAACCTTTATTCTTCATTATTTCAATTTCGAGTAAGATATGGACCATTTATTGTTTTCTCTTGTTTATCTTTGCTATAAATCTGAATTTATGCGAGCAAAGTTATAGTCAAGGAAAAATGTGATAGAGGCAAAACAGAACCGTTGAATACTGCGGGGTGAATAAATCATATTGCAACGTCAACAAAAATATTGAAATCAATACTGTCATATAATTTTATTATTGGATGTTAAGGCACACAGTGCTTTTTTGGGTCAAACTAGACTTGAGGTAATTGTTTGTATTACTTATAAAAATATGATCTATATAATAAAAATACAGAAAACAAAATCGGGTTTGTAACAACACTTATAACTCGAGAACGAGTGTACCGATTTCATGATCATTGAGTCGTCTCTGTCCGCAATAGCAGAATGAATATTAAAAACAATAGAAAATTGAATAAACAAAATGATGTTTATGAGAACAATTTAACAATAATAAAAATACATAGAAAGCAAATAAACATTATAAAGACAGCCAAAAAAGTAAAAAACGAGTTTACTTGATTAGGTTTGACTGAGCTGACTGTACCAAATTCAAGTTGTTGGTATTCGTTCGCACATTCAATTTAATTATTTAAAGATTGGTATCCGTTCGGAATAGAAAATAAATATTGTTGAAACAAATACCAGTGGTATTAGTTATTGGTATTAGAACGGAATAAATCCTCTGAAATATACCTACTCTTATTTCTTGTGTTCCATACTACGACGTCAAGTAAATAAGAAATTAAAAGCTTAGTTTTTTCTTACGTTTACATGCAATCGTGTGAACCAGGTCATGTTAGATATACTAGATCTTAATAGAGTTAAATATATTTAAACCTCGGCAAAGGTATTCCCTGAAGAGATTCGTACGTACTCGCATTAGGGATGGAACGCTTCGCGTGCTAATTGAATCGAGATGTTTGTTTTAGATATCGAGAAAAATAAACATTTTGTGGAAATATTTTCAGAATTGAAAAATATTGTTTATTGTATAATTTGTTAATCGTAGTATATTTATTTGGAAACATTAAATGAATCTTAAATTATTACAATGGAAATTTCTTAATATCGATTGAAAAGAACAATCGATTTGATATGTATTAAATTATAACTTGTTTTGACACCCTAAACGAATGAAAAGCTATTAAACTAATCAATATATTTTTTGTTTCGCGGGATTAAATAAATAAAAACATTTTAAATGCGCAGAAAAGAATTTCCAAAGTCTATCCCCTCTTTTCATATTAAAAGCGAGTGCTTATAACTCACTTCTCTTAAGTGCCCTTTGTTGTTCTATAAGAAACATTTTGATACGTATATTATAATGTTCATAAGTCTTCAAAAATAATTATTTACTTGTATATGATATTTAGATACATCACTTAGACCTATAACTTCTTGTGGTTTAATGCTTAATTAAGCCTTTAAAAGTCGCATAGGTCACCAGTGACTGAAGAACTATAGATTTTTATTGCTCAGCGGTAAGCATTCATAAGCCAATACAAAAAACTTTTACTTACAACAATTAACATGATTAACTTAAAAGATGGCGATTACCTTAAACATAACTTTAATAGCGTATTATCTTATCGATAACTTTGTTGATTTTTATCGTTAACTCCCATCACTAGTCAGTTCGTTCGCCCCTAGGGACCCGGGAGCGACACTACATGTGAGCTGGCTTATTTCCCACTCGCGTTTGTTAACGTTCAGATACATTCACCTGCTTTGTGTATGTTTCTCCGGAAAATCGTTACGTAAGCGAGTGTAATCAATGTGGAAAATCGATTATGGAATTAGGGTTATACCCGATGTAAGTTAACTGTATTATGGCTGTATTGAGTAGCATATAAGTTACTTCGATGTGTATTGAATGTTACTCACATAATTAATAACGTCGTCATATTCTTTGAGTTTTTTGATTCTGAAGACCTTGATCTTTGTAGTCAAAATTAAAAAAAATATAATTACATAAGCGTATTGCCTTCAAACACTTGTTTATTTGGCACGGTCCCAAAAGTCATTATAAAATAGGTATACTTTATATTATTTTTGTAAAATGAGAGACAGCGTGCTGCTGAAGAATTTGATGCTCTTTCTTTTCGAGAGCCAGAGAAGTTAGGATGCGGTGACAGATGGACGAATCAGGGTCTGCAATGCTTACATTCTAAAAATGCATTCTTAATTTTGAGCCGGATGTGACCAAAATGGTCGATTTCCTGTCTACCTCCTAAAACAGTCACTAACTTAACATATTTATTTTTGGACGAACAATCAATAATGCAAATAACACTTAGACTAAAAACACGTAATTATAATTATGAGGAACTGTTAAACCCTTGCAGGAATCAAACCCCACCATTTGGCTATCTGTATAGAAATCTAATGCAGGGTTTTTATTTGCTACATAAATGATTAAATAATAATATAGACTACGACAATGTTAATAATAATCTTTTATACGTTATTCAGAAAGCAATCAGTTTTAAAAATAAATGTGAATGAAATAAGAACAGAAACAATACAACGTAAGAGAGAATACAAAGAGAATCTCACATTAACATATTTTATTGGCGCAGAATAAATAACCATGACAGCAATAATCCTGAAAATGCAAGAAAAATAGTGTAATAGTGTGGTTACACTGTTGACAAGTTTACGATTGAAACAGATATAGGAAATTTACTGGAAAGTAATCTTACTAATATTATAAATGTGAAAGTGTAGATGTTTGGATGTTTGTAACTCAATCACGCAAAAACGGCTGAACGTATTTGGATGAAATTTGGCATGCATGTAGCCTTTGATATGGAAAAGAACATAGACTACCTTTTATCTTGATTCCTTAAGTAGTTCCCGAGAGAAAATTGAAAATTGTTTACGAGCTAAGCTGTGGGCAGACAGCTTTGAAATTTGGTATCTTTGTCTATTACAGCGCAAGCTATAACACGGGTGAAAATTTTATTCAATTTTTCATTACTTTCTCATTTTTCATTTCTTTTTGGACCCAATTCTGAAGCCTACGCAGACAAAGTCGCGGGCAGAAGCTAGTCTGTAATAATTATTGTATGTATTCTTCATTGTGTCGATGCTAAGTCATCCCTTCAGATTTGAGTGGTATAACACCTGGCCACATCACATAGGTCTCTTTGGTTGCACGTTTGGGGCACAGGGGACAAGATAGGAGGAATGGATTTTATTTTTGACGATTGGAAAAATATGGGGGAATTTGGGGGTTATGTAGGACTCCACGGGCTGACCCGGTATACCCACTAAAACAACCCAGCGGCATTCCCGCATCGTCTAAGTGGAGGGGGACTGGAAAACCGGCGCAGCCTTTACGTGCAGATCTACTACCACCCTACTGCTCAGTTCCACATCTACACCCTACTGTTGACCTGTCACGATACCCTCATTATGCAAGATTGGATTGGATAATGAAAATGATACCAGTACTCCTGTTGACGACCTCCGTGGTCGAGTGGCGTACACACCGGTTTTCAAGGTGTCGTCAGCTCTGAGGTTCCGGGTTCGATCCCCGGACGGGTCAATGTAGAAAAACACTTTTCTACATTGCCTCGGGTCTGGGTGTTTGTGGTACCTTCGTTGTCTCTGGATTCCATGACACAAGTGCTTTAGCTACTTACTTTGGATTCGAAGCAATGTATGTGATGTTGTCCACATTTATTTATTTTATTTTCATTTAGTACTTACCTGAACTTGAAGTCAATGTAATGCGTTTCGTGGAGTTAGGTCTCTTACGCTTTTTTTATCACTTTTTTGTTTTGTATTTCATCAATTACGATAGCTAATATAATTAATATAATATCTTGGGACAGCTCACACACGGCCATCTGATCCCAAACTAGGCAGAGCCTGTACTGTGGTACACAGACAGCTGATTAACAAACTTATTATATTTATAAATACAAACATATTATATATAGAAAAATTACACCCAGACACAAAACAATTAATTGTGCTCCACACAACTAATTTTCCTGGGTGGTAATCGAACCCACGACCTCCTTGTAAGTGACCCTAACTGCTAACAGTTAGGGTCACTACACTTTTATACAATACACTTACAGCTGTCATAATTTCCTCACGGTTCGATCCTTTCTTGAGTACCTACTTCAAAAAAGGTAGCACCGTCATTGAAATCCAAAACATTTTTGAACTGTGTAATTTGTAAATTTCTAGGTAAATATTGACAGAAATGGTTCGCTTCCAGCGTATTTATAAATCTGTTGTCCATTCGCGGGCCTGCAGGACATTGTTGTTTATGCTGTTCATTTTAGTTTTTATCGTCTAAGGCCACGAAACGCGCTTTCAAAACAATAACTACCACACAATAATGTTAATTCTATAACTTTATAATTCTGTTTCGCTTGTAATTTAATAGGTGTATAATTTGTATTCACTAAATAAATTTTAATGTCTGTTAATGTATTTTAATCATGGGATGCAAATAATAAGAACATCACAGATCATATTTTATCATTTTCTGCAATTATTTGAACGTTATTGTTCCTTTTACAGAAAAAAAAACGGTAAAATAAAGGAAGAACGACGATGTTTAAAAAAATAATGAAACGGGTTTTGATTCTGTTTCTCTCTTCCTAAAAGTAAACTTTAAATATGGAACGTTATTAAAAAATTGCTGGCAGTTTATATACAAAACGCTGTTTTAATAGCCACAAGCTTAAAACTAAAAAATGTGACGTCACTTTCTGGACGAACGAGCTGGTTTTTGTTGCAATTGTACGCAACGAGCGTTTTAGAACGTTTATATTGGCAACTGTTGCTATTGCCTTTTTTTATGGAGTTTCACACTTTGTTTCAACTGAAGGTTCGTTTTATACTTTTATGTGGGATGGTGACGGTTGGACGTTTCATCGATTGGTTGATGTGTATTGAAGTAAAAGGGATGTGACTTGGCGTACCGTGGTTTATGAGTTTAATTACACTTTTATAGAAGTTTCAAAAAAGTAAGACGGTGATATAAAACTACTTTTTACACGTCACACATTACGTTTTACATGGTCCGGGTTGACCCGTATCAACGTGGCCGTGACGCGTGCAAAGGTAACGTCGGAAGCTAAAATCAAAAACTGCTATAGAATCCGTTTATAAAGTTTTTTTGTACAGCTTACTAGTAATATGGGTCGCACATTACTACATCTTGATAACCCCTCGTGGTAAGTTAATTTGATTGTATTACGAGTGGGTTCACGTCGTTAATTTGACAGGTGGTATTCGAACCCACAACCACATGATCGCAAGTCAGGCGCCCTAGCAATTACGCTATCACCGTTTTAAAAAGTATTTTTATTACATTTGCATTGTAAGACGATGTTAGATACATAATATAAAGGACCGGGTTTGTGGCGCTTCGAAGAGGCCTATTCAGCTACAATTGATCTAAACAGGCTTAATATTATATTAGTTTATAAATCTAGCAAACCACCAAACCACTATCTTCACAAAATCACTTCCTACACAAGTTAAACACATACAACAATTCCCAAAAATTCAAATGATCTACCAAAAGTAACTCATATTTACACAAGAACATACAGTATATAAATTGAGGCCACCACTATCACAAATCCGAGTAAATCGAAGCCATATGTCAACGAAAATTAATATCATAGACGTATCGACGTAGTGACTGACAAGTAGATTGATTGCATTTTAGCCACCTAACCCTTTCATAGCGATCGCAGCCGTGGCTTGGGATTGCGGCTTTAACAGAATACGGGTGGGTTTGTTCCGAATTCGAACTTGATTCAGTTGACAAGTTTGATTGTGTTTTGTTATTTATTGAGAGGGTTAGGGAAATTAAGTGTGCAAGGATTAGAATCATTTATTTGAATTTAAGAAACTTCATTATTACGGCGACGATGGTGTGACAATAAAGTTAGATATTGATTTGATTGATTGAGATTTTGACGGGCCTGTTAGTCTAGTGGTTAGTGACCCTAACTGCTAAGCCGGAGGCCGTGGGTTTGATTCCCACCCAGGACAAATATTTGTGTGATGAGCACGATCATTTGTTCTGTGTCTGGGTGTTATTTATCTATAATATGTACGTATTTAGAAATATATAAGTATGTTTATCAGTTGTCTGGTCACCATAGTACAGGTTCTGCATAGTTTGGGATCAGATGGCCGTGTGTGAGCTGTCCCAAGATATTATTATTATATTAACGGTACGGTAAAATCCGAATAGACTGGAAGCCGATTCCAGCATAGCTTTGAAAAAAGCTAGGTATACAAATTAAAAAATAGGTCAAAAAAATTACGACATATTCATTTGACGATAATACCTAAAGACGTATACCTAATACATCACCAAAAACATACATTGCGTATTTAGTATAGATGCACTAACGTGATGTATATTTCCACATGAATTAACGCAAACAAAACCAGCTAAGTGCACTTCATATTTTTTTCCGAAAAAAAATAGTTTTCATTAAACAAAATAGGTATTCAGTATAGGTATTTACTCCATTATAAATTCCATGTTAAATGTAGAAATTCCAATTTTAATCGAATCAGGAATAAGTTAAAAGTAACTGAATCTATTTATTCTGACTGAACCTTTAAATTATAAATGGTAGCTTACAAATTCCAAGAACATCAACGATGTTAAAACGTATCACAGATTTTGGTATAATAATTTCAATTAGCCAAATATAAGTAGGTAAATTCCCGAGAATTTAATTTTCATTATATTTCGCGTGTTTTCGGAACCTCTTTATAAGGAAACAGCATAATTTAATTATCAGATTTATAAAGGAACAGAAAAGCATTTTGGAAGTGACAGTTGTTATTTTCCCGCGCGACCTGCTTGCGGACACTGCCGCGCCCTCTACCGGACTTGACGCCGAGTAGGTTGCAACCACACTACACGCGACCTACTCACCCAAATAATACTCCTCACACACAACACGCATCCGCCGCGCGCGCGCTGTCACCTTTTTTTTTTTTTTTTTTTTTTTTTTTTTTTTTTTTTTTTTTTTTTTTTTGCGTGTGGGGAATCCATTTACGGACTACCGCCGCCCGGGGAGGCGGCGGGGCGTGTCGGACTCCACCCAGAACGGGTGACTACCGACTAAACCCCACACGGGTGTTACGCCTCTCCACTTTATTGCCGGGGTTACGGGAGCGATGAATCATTCATCCGCGACCCCGGCAGTGGCGGACCGCTTTAAGGTGCGGTCCTCGACTCCTGAGAGAGGGGGCTGTGTAGTCCCCCACCTGCCAATCCATGAGTGGGGCGCGGCACACTCCGACCGCGCCTCCATCCCGGGCCTACAGCTGGGCGGACGGACTTCCCCAAGTCCGCCGCCCGTGGCCGTCTACGGTGGTAGGAACAGGGCGTTATATGCCCTGTTCCTGCGCCCAGTGCGTCGGGCGCGGATTGGGTGGGTGGAGGCAGCCTCCCTCTCTCGTTCGGCGACCTCCTTGGCGGCGATGACCTCCTCGCAAAACGAGGCCACCGCCCGCCACGCGGATTCGCCGCCGACCATACTGGCGGTAACGGTCGGCAGCGAGAGGTCGCCGCCAATCTGCTCGGTGAGGACACGGCGCTGCTCAGTCCAAGCAGAGCACTCGGCGAGCGTGTGCTGCGCCGTGTCCTCTAAACTCCCACAGTGGTGGCAGCAGGCGTCCGGCTCTCTCCCGGCTATATGACACAGATACCTGCCGAAGCAGCCATGCCCCGACAGTACCTGCGTCAGCCGGAAGGTCAGCACGCCGTGACGCCTGTCCATCCACTGTGCAATGACCGGGCGAAGGGCCTCCACCGTACGGTGGCCGGCCCCCGGACGCGCCAGACGCTCCGCCCATTCGGCGACGGCCGCACGGCGTAGGTGCGCCCTGCACTGGTCCACTTCCCTCGGGACCACCGTCACTCCACGACCCCACAGATCCTTGCGCCATGTAAAGAGTGACGCAAGGACCCGGGCGTCCAAGTCCCAAGGGAGGGACCCCGCAAGAGCGCACGCCGCCTCTGCCGAAATTGTGCGATATCCGCGGATTACCCGAACGGATATCGCACGCTGCGGCCGCCGCAACATGGCGGCGCCCCGCCCCGTCACCTCGGTGGCCCAGACAGGGGCTCCGTAGAGGGCCATCGAGCGAATGACCCCCAGGTAGAGCCGCCTGCAGTTGGCATTTGGGCCACCAAGGTTAGGCAGCAGTCGCCCGAGGGCGCCGGCCGCCGCCATCAGCCGCCCCGCGAGTTGCTGGAAGTGGGCCTCGAACCTCCAGCGGCCATCAAGCACGAGCCCCAGGTACCTCATGGATCGCCCGACATCGATGCGGACCCCACCGACGTCGAGGTGGGATCCAGCCGGAGGCACCCTACGGGGCCCGTGAAAGCAGACCGCCTCGGTCTTGTTGAGCGCCACCTCCAGCCCCAGCGCGCGGATCCGCGCAACCACCTGCGCCACCCCTGCAGTGGCAAGACGGGCAGCCTCCCCAAACGATCCCTCCCGGGCCATCACGAGCGTGTCGTCAGCGTAGCACGTTACGCTGACGCCCGGGAGTGTGGCTCCCCGCAGGACCCAGTCGTAGCCGATGTTCCACAGGAGCGGTCCGAGGACGGATCCCTGTGGAACACCGCACGACATGTCCCTCGTACAGACCCCGCCACGGGTCGTGTACGTGACACACCGGCCGCGTAAGTAGTCCCCGACTATCCGACGCAGATGGGGCGGCACCTCGTGCCAACGAAGCGCCTCCATGATGCAGCCCCACGGCAGGGTGTTGAAAGCGTTGGAGATGTCCAGCGACACCGCCAACAACACCCCGCCTTCTGCAACCGCCTGCTCCGAGTGGGCCTTGACGCGCAATATTGCGTCTACGGTCGATCGACCCACTCGGAAACCAAACTGGTTGTCGGACAGGTCGGGTCCCTCTCCCGTCATGTGCTCGACGAGGCGAGCGGCAACAATGCGCTCGAAGAGTTTCCCCACCTCGTCGAGCAGCACGATCGGCCGGTATGCCGAGGGTGAGTCCGCAGGGCGCCCGTCCTTCTTGATGAGGACGAGCCTGCCCGTCTTCCACTGCCTCGGTACGCGCCCTTGGCTGAGGCAAGCGGTAAAGAGCTGCCTCAGCCTCGGAGCCAGCACTTTGAGTGCCAGCGTCCAGGCGCGACCAGGCACCCCGTCCGGTCCCGGAGCCGCGCTCTTCGAGCGCATGCGCAGCTCTGCTGCGCTGAACTCGGCCTCCGAGACCTGGGGCACCTCTGGCTCCTCGCGGTCTACGCCGCGTCGCGACCCCATCGGCGGCGGTACGTGCTCCGCTCTGCTGGGAAACAGAGCGGATACAACGTTGCCCAGGAGGGCCGGCTCCAGCGTCTCTGTCAACGGGGGCGCCCATGGCCGGAGTTTGGCTCGTACAAGTTTGTACGGCCGTCCCCAGGGGTCCCCGCTGAGCAGCTCTAAAAACTGCCTGTTGCCAGCCTCTCTCGCCCGAGTGATGCTCAGCTGCAGAGTCTCCTTGGCGGCTCTGTAGGCATCGTACAGCTGAGCCTCAAGCGTGGGATCGCGACGTCGCCGTCGACGGCACCTTGTGTACAGGCGCCGGGCCGCAACACACTCCCTGCGTAGGCCCGCCAACTCCTGAGACCACCAGTAGAGGCAGCGCCTCGGAGGTATCGACCTAGCCCGCGGCATGGCCGCATCGCAAATTTGCGACATTGCGTGCCGGAACCAGGCCGCCTCGGCCCCAACATCCACCGGCTGCCCAGGAGCGGGGAGCCAGGCATGCACTATGGCGGCCTCAATCAGGACGTCCCTGTCCAGCTGTTTTAGAGCCCACCTAGGAGCCGCAGCGGTGCTACGGCTCGAGTGACCGCTATTCGGGGCCGCAGAGGACGCGGAAACATCGAACCGAATATATCGGTGGTCGGAGAGGGTTTCCACGCCCTCCATCACCGTCCAGCCCCGAACGCGACGCGCCACAGATGGGCTCGCGAAAGAGACGTCCACGATCGACCCGCCATGTCGCCGTACGCAGGTGTGCACCGTCCCGCGGTTCAGGATGTCCAGCCCCGTTGAGACTGCCCACTCCTCTAGGACCTCGCCGCGCGCATCGGTCGCGGGGCAGCCCCAAGCCGTAGACTTGGCGTTGAGGTCACCGAGGAGCAGGACGGGGCGAGTGTGGTTTCGCCCAATCAGGGCTCCCACGTCCCCGAGAAAAGCCTCAAACTCTGCGAGGACCCTGTTGGGCGAAAAATACACCGCCACCACAAGGACACCCTGAACCACTGCTGCAACGCAGCCCGGACGCCTGTCCACCACCGCCATCGTCACCCCCAGGGAGGCCTGGCAAATTATTGCCACTGAGCCGGCTGGGTCGCCCGCCCAGTTGTCCCTGGGGGGGACAGAATAGGGCTCTGCCATAACAGCCACGTGTATCAACCACTCCGCCATGCTCTGGAGAAACAAGTCCTGAGCTCTGGCGCAGTGGTTGACGTTGCCCTGCAGAATCCTGGAGGCCATCACGAACGTGACGGCTCAGAATCCGCCACGTCCATGGCCGCCGAGGACCGAGTTTGTTGCGTGAGAGTCACTGGGGCTCTCACAGCAGCCTTTCCTCCCTTCTTCGCGCGAGCTGAGCACGACTTTGCTCCAACGCGATGCCCGGCGGACTTGCCAGCAGCCGCACACAAAGAACAGTGCGGGGCGGCAGAGCACTGCGCGGCCCTGTGGCCCGGCTGGCTGCAGCGATAGCACTGGTCGCTGCGGTCGACCTCCGACGAGCACGTGTGCTGGACGTGCCCGCCGTACAGGCAGCGGTAACACTGCATGGGCCTAGGTTCCAGCAGCGTCACCTTCGCCTCCACCCAGCCGACCTTCATGTGACCAGCGGCCACGAGGGTTTTGGCAGCAGCAACAGGGCAGCGGAGCCAGGCCGTACCACGACCGTCGGGTCCGCGACGAATTTCGCCCACCCTCGTGTCTGCCTCCGCGCAGCCCCCGCATCGTGCAACCGCCGCACAGACCTCCTCGAGTGACAGAATCATCCAGACCCGACACGCGCAGCTCCGCGCACTTGCTGGGTCTGGAGACTTTTACGTCCTCCCCCTTGAGACAGCCTCTCAGCGCCTCCGCCAGGGAGTCAGCCTTGTCACCGGTTGCGGCTCCGGGTATTTCCAGAATCCACGCACCGGTGACCGCCCTTTTAAATTGCAGGGAGGGAATCCCAAGGCCAGCGAGATCCACCCTTCGCTTGGCCTCTGTCAGGACGGAAGCGTATGACACGCCCCGTTCCTCTGCCCCAGGCTGCAGTGTGATAACCACTGCTGTGGAGCGTGGCACCCGCAACTTGGGTGCCTTGGCTGCAGCCTGTTTGGGCGCAGCCTTTTTGCCCCCCTTCTTCTTTTTCTGCCCCTTCTTCCCGACTGTCTGCCATTCCCCTTCCTGGGAATTGGCAGGCGCCTGACGCTCTTGGGGAGCGGCAGGGGCCGGGGCAGGCACGGGGGCAGGGGCTGGGGCAGGGTTTTGCTGCCCTTTTTTGGGTCTCCCTTGGGCAGCGGCCTGGGTCTTTGATCCCTTCTTTGCCGCCTCCGCGTAAGAATTGCCCTGCGCGGGCCTCGCCTTAAGGAGCTCCTGCTCCCTCCGTTTGTCCGCCGCTAGCGGCGGCCGGAGGGTCTGAGCTGGCAGGAGCCTCGGCTCCAGCGACTCAAGCCGGGCATTCATCATGCCCCCAACTTGGAGCATGATGGCCCGCGCTATCTCGGCCACCTGGTCCGACTGTAACGGTCCAGGTGCCGGGGCAGAGGCCGCAGTGGCGCAGGGCGGTCGCTCCTGCTGCCGCACGAAATCGGCTCTTAGAGCAGCGATTTCGCGCTCAAGGGCCCCCACTCTGTCTTGGAGACGGCCATTCTCCTCTTGGAGCTTTGCCGTCTCCTCCGACGTGGTGCGGTCAAGGAGAACCTCCATAGCCTCCTTGATGCCGTCGGCCGCCTCCTTGAGGGCACGCGTGAATGTACCCTTCAGGTTGCCAGATTTCGTGGCAACCTTCAGGATGACATTCACGCCATCCGTCACCTGGCGGCTTAAGGCCGCCGATGTGAGGCCCTCCGCGGTGGTCGCCAGGGCAGACCGCCTCTCCCGGGCCTCACGTGCCAATTCGGCGACCTCGTCGGCCGCCACCGTCCGCCTCTCCTCCCGCCTCGCGGCCAGGAGGTCCGCCTTGGTGGAGGTCAGCCGGACTACGTCCCCCTCCAACGGCGCCATTCCCGAGTCGCTTTCGCAGCTCGGCAATGGTGAGTTGGGGCGCTTAACAAAGCGACCTCGAGAGTCTCGCGTCAGCAACGAGGCTGAAGCTCTCCCTCTTCTCGCCGTGGATATTTTGGCGGCCAACAGGTTCTCCTCGCTAGAGGAGAGCGCTAGCTCGCCGTACTCCACGGTGTGCGGGCGCTTTCCTCCCGCCTTTTTTCTCGGTCCTCTCGACGACCCGGCGTCAGAAACGACCTGGTCCTCAGAGGCACATGAGCCTTCTCGGCTCCCACTTTGATGCACTGCATCCGTTCCCTTGTTTTTTTTATTTATCAACATATCCATACTTAATCCCACGAGTATGGGGGAAAAAACGGTCCACCCGGGCAGTGCCCCCTGTACCCGGGTAAGCCTACATACGCTCAGGGTTTCGGCCGGTACCCTGAGGGGGCCGCACTAACGACTGAACCTCCCATCAGCCATGCATCCTCTCGCCGTGCGGCGCAACTTAGGATTCGGCGCGCGCTGTCACCTTTTTTTTTTTTTTTTTTTTTTTTTTTTTTTTTTTTTGCGTGTGGGGAATCCATTTACGGACTTCCGCCGCCCGGGGAGGCGGCGGGGCGTGTCGGACTCCACCCAGAACGGGTGACTACCGACTAAACCCCACACGGGTGTTACGCCTCTCCACTTTATTGCCGGGGTTACGGGAGCGATGAATCATTCATCCGCGACCCCGGCAGTGGCGGACCGCTTTAAGGTGCGGTCCTCGGCTCCTGAGAGAGGGGGGCTGTGTAGTCCCCCACCTGCCAATCCATGAGTGGGGCGCGGCACACTCCGACCGCGCCTCCATCCCGGGCCAACAGCTGGGCGGACGGACTTCCCCAAGTCCGCCGCCCGTGGCCGCCTACGGTGGTTGGAACAGGGCGTTGTATGCCCTGTTCCTGCGCCCAGTGCGTCGGGCGCGGATTGGATGGGTGGAGGCAGCCTCCCTCTCTCGTTCGGCGACCTCCTTGGCGGCGATGACCTCCTCGCAAAACGAGGCCACCGCCCGCCACGCGGATTTACTGCCGACCATACCGGCGGTAACGGCCGGCAGCGAGAGGTCGCCGCCAATCTGCTCAGTGAGGACACGGCGCTGCTCAGCCCATGCAGAACACACAGCGAGCGTGTGCTGCGCCGTGTCCTCCAAGCTCCCGCAGTGGTGGCAGCAGGCGTCCGGCTCTCTCCCGGCTATATGACACAGATACCTGCCGAAGCAGCCATGCCCCGACAGTACCTGCGTCAGCCGGAAGGTCAGCACGCCGTGACGCCTGTCCATCCACTGCGTAATGATGGGGCGAAGGGCCTCCACCGTACGGTGGCCGGCCCCTGGACGCGCCAGCCGCTCCGCCCATTCGGCGACGGCCGCACGCTGTAGGTGCGCCCTGCACTGGTCCACTTCCCTCGGGACCACCGTCACTCCACGACCCCACAGATCCTTGCGCCATGTAAAGAGTGACGCAAGGACCCGGGCGTCCAAGTCCCAAGGGAGGGACCCCGCAAGAGCGCACGCCGCCTCTGCCGAAATTGTGCGATATCCGCGGATTACCCGAACGGATATCGCACGCTGCGGCCGCCGCAACATGGCGGCGCCCCGCCCCGTCACCTCGGTGGCCCAGACAGGGGCTCCGTAGAGGGCCATCGAGCGAATGACCCCCAGGTAGAGCCGCCTGCAGTTGGCATTTGGGCCACCAAGGTTCGGCAACAGTCGCCCAAGGGCGCCGGCCGCCGCCATCAGCCGCCCCGCGAGTTGCTGGAAGTGGGCCTCGAACCTCCAGCGGCCATCAAGCACGAGCCCCAGGTACCTCATGCATCGCCCGACATCGATGCGGACCCCACCGACGTCGAGGTGGGATCCAGCAGGAGGCACCCTACGGGGCCCGTGGAAGCAGACCGCCTCGGTCTTGTTGAGCGCCACCTCCAGCCCCAGCGCGCGGATCCGCGCAACCACCTGCGCCACCCCTGCAGTGGCAAGACGGGCAGCCTCCCCAAACGATCCCTCCCGGGCCATCACGAGCGTGTCGTCAGCGTAGCACGTTACGCTGACGCCCGGGAGTGTGGCTCCCCGCAGGACCCAGTCGTAGCCGATGTTCCACAGGAGCGGTCCGAGGACGGATCCCTGCGGAACACCGCACGACATGTCCCTCGTACAGACCCCGCCACGGGTCGTGTACGTGACACACCGGCCGCGTAAGTAGTCCCCGACTATCCGACGCAGATGGGGCGGCACCTCGTGCCAACGAAGCGCCTCCATGATGCAGCCCCACGGCAGGGTGTTGAAAGCGTTGGAGATGTCCAGCGACACCGCCAACAACACCCCGCCTTCTGCAACCGCCTGCTCCGAGTGGGCCTTGACGCGTAATACGGCGTCTACGGTCGATCGACCCACTCGGAAACCAAACTGGTTGTCGGACAGGTCGGGTCCCTCTCCCGTCATGTGCTCGACGAGGCGAGCGGCAACAATGCGCTCGAAGAGTTTCCCCACCTCGTCGAGCAGGACGATCGGCCGGTATGCCGAGGGTGAGTCCGCAGGGCGCCCGTCCTTCTTGATGAGGACGAGCCTGCCCGTCTTCCACTGCCTCGGTACGCGCCCTTGGCTGAGGCAAGCGGTAAAGAGCTGCCTCAGCCTCGGAGCCAGCACTTTGAGAGCCAGCGTCCAGGCGCGACCAGGCACCCCGTCCGGTCCCGGAGCCGCGCTCTTCGAGCGCATGGCGCGCTGTCACCTAGGTTAACATAGGCACAGCGCGCCCCGGCCCACACAAACATTACTACGCATTCGCTAAAACTCACACGTTAGCTATGTGTCGCGGGCGGGCGCACATAGCGACACGTACCCACAGGGTGACGTCACACACACCAAACAAGTCACCCCGACTCACACATACGTCCCTGCCCCTCGTTGCGCAACTGGCTAGACCCGGAAACGTAGCGAGACAGGGACAATACTTACCTTAGGCGAGCGCCGAACAAAGCCGCCGTCCGGCCGCTGATCGACCTCCGCCGGGCCTCCCCCAGGTAACTGGGGGTCTCACCTGGCTGGGGCCTTGATCGCACGGTCGGCGTGAAGCACTTCGGGCGCTCCTAACGGCACACCTCACCAACACAGCACGGGTAGGCTTATCGTTCACCCGCCCCGCACGCTCTGCGCGCACACGCGCCACACACCCCGTACCGCGGTACGGCAAAGGAGGCCTGGCCCCCAACCCAACGACCGGTCCGCAGGTCGCGGACTGAGCCGACAGGCCTCAGCCAGGGGGTATATGCCCCGAAGCTGACTCCCCACGCCCCTTGGGGGGCGGTGGGCTGACTCCGTAGGTAGTTGTTATTTTTTTCTTGCGATGTGTTATTATGTTTAAGTGTTCCGTACCCATACCCACTGCGGAGCTACGCTGAGAGTGCAAGTGATCCCGCGGTTCCGGCAAAGGCAATGATGAGACCGGGGTGTTCTTAGACGGTATAAGTCCGACATATCCCCACGCCGTGGCCTCAGCGTATTACCCACAAGGTAATAACGGAACTCCATTACTATTACTCCGCCGTGCATCCGTACGTCTATCACCAGGCTGTACCTCATGAGCCGTGATAGTTAGACAGTTGAAATTTTCACAGATGATGGATTTTTGTAGCTGATATAACAAAAAAAAAACTAAATTACAATAAAATTAATATTTAAGGAGGCTCCCTACAACAAACTTGTTGTTTTTTGCCGTTTCTATAAATTGAGGTTTGGAATCCTTCGTACGCTAGTCCGACTGTCATAGCCGGTTTATTTTAATTTTTAAGAAGATTTATGCACTATTCATCCACCTTTGAATCAGGTATCATTATAACATGCTTATTTAAACCCATGACTATTTACTCCATGTAGGTGAAGGAGGTTATAAGTGACCTAAAACCATCTCCAGATACAGAAGTATGTCACCGACAACTTCCATAACGATCAAATCAGTCGTTTACTCGTAATGAGGTTTCTCTTCAAACTCACAAACTAACAGTGTATGTGATAAAATATTCCTATTCCAAGAGTACAAGTGACCGTGACAACTTTAAAAACAAAAAGGACGACGCCCGCTCTAAGGAAATTAATCCTTGTGTCGTGGGGGTTTCACAAACATTCAAATCACATGCACAAAGAACACCCAGACTTGGAACAATCTTTTGTGGATCACACAAATGCTTGTCCCATGCACGACGCGCAAGTGGTAATTAGCGTGGTGACCTATACCACTCGACTATTCGTGCCACAGATAACTACATACAAGTCAGTCGTGCAGTTCAAAGGCGTTAAAACGTCGGGGACCAACATCAAAATAAACCGCGAAAGAATCCGTTTAAAAAGTAGTTTTTTTTTCCAAAATATTCTAATCTAAATTAACGAAATATTCTAAAATCTAAACATATTTTGCTCATTCGCGTTCTGTTACCACGTGTCATCAATCAAGCTTTGTCTGTAAACGTCTTGGCAGGGGTAAATCTCTCTTTTTTACACTGACAAGCTTGCTCTCACATCAGATACATATTGTGTTACCCCTTGTTTTGGACTTTTTATACCTCAAGGAATATAGAATAGATTTTGGATCAAGATATTGCTTTTTGGATTTGGGATGTGATGGATTCGTCTGAGATGGTAAGGAATATTTTTTTGAGACTGTTTTCTAATAAGCTTGTCATGTTCTCTTGAAATCCAAGGAGTAAACCAACGTGCTGTTTCTTGTCTGAATTTTATTGATGATGTTAAACCACTAATAATAAATTAAATTAAAATAATACCTACAGGTGTCGTTAATGAAAATGGTTGTTGTATCCGGAATAATATTAAATATCTTAAAGTTTCTTACGTTTAATTTAATGTGAAACAGACAAAAGTAATCAGGCAACAGTACATTAATTAAGCATGCTTGCATAATGTGCCTATTTTAAATGGCTTTGAAGCATTGCAATTTCAGTCTGAGATATTTCAAATTACCAAGTAGTCGAGTATACAGCTTTTCAGAGGAATGAATGCCTTCAATTTAGCATGAAAAATAATCAAAGGCAAGGTATTTTACTAAAACATTTCATATATTTACTGAGATATTAAAGTAATTAAAAAAAAAATGTAATGGCATCTCAAATATAAAAGAAAATAAAACCGTATTTTTTTATACCTGGCAACAAATTCAAACACAGAATTCTCAATTCAAATATGTAATATCTAACGTTACGGAATAGCTGTAAATAAAATATTATATTCCAAAAACAATATTCCGAATTGCGTAACATAATCAAAGGAAATTTCATATACAGCCTAACGCAAGGTCCAATAAAGGAGGCGGTAATTAAATAATTTCATATGTATCTAATGAACTTTATATTTATCCTTCGGCCTTGCCTAATGTTTATTATGTAAATCTCATGGACCCTGTACCGAGATATTTCTCGAATTAATTATATAAATAGGTAAATTACTTATTTTTACTTATATCATTTGGTAAATATGTTATTACAAGGTATACCCCATACAAGTAAGTTATTTGCGAACTGTTTTCAATTTCTTTTTGCATATTTGAAGGGAATGCTGTTCTATGTTTTCTAACAAAAAAATACTAAAAAAAGATGCATAACACAATCAAGTCTTCTTTATTATTGTTATCTAATTAAAATAATTATAAAGTCCAGGAAGATAGGTCCAATTTCCGTCCGGCAACAGCGTAACAACACGTCCAATAAAATGGAGTTCACCCGATATTGCGTGTCGTTCCACAGCGTGGTAGTGGGGCCTGAACCTAATTATGGCGACGCTCATTTTGGCGCGAAAATGTGACAGTTCGTTAGCTGCCGGCCGCATCTTGGCGGGAAATGGGATTGTTAGGTTATGAGAAATAAGTTTATACTTACGTTTTAGCTGATCTTTGTTATTTCTTGTTTTCGTAAATGGTTAGCGTAATGTGCGAACACAGAAATGTGTGCTCTGTTTTCTGAACGGGATGTTGGCTGGATATATTTGTAGGGCTAAGACAATGCGACATACAGCCTTTATTCTGGACACGTAATCAGTATTTACTTCTATCATTACACTTCATTTTAGCTCTGAACTTCAGTAGTTTTCTGTACCGAAGCGATATATCCCCAAGTGGTGCCCTCGGCGTGGGCTGAAAGCATTAGCTTTTCACCCCGAAAAAAAAAAGCGATAATGAAGTACAATCTTCTTCCTGCCCTAATCCCATTTATATGGGATCGGTGCAATGAGTTTTTTCCTTCCATTCATCTCAATAACTCGTCATCGCAGCATCCACTCCTTTCTTTCTCATATCATCTTTCACACAATCCGTCCATCTCTTTTTCGGTCTCCCTCTGCTTGTATACCCATCCACAGGTAATGTAATACAATATTGCCAGAATATTGTTAAATAATCAATCTATAGTAAAGCTCTCACTCTGGCCTTTTCTTTATTGAACTATGTTTAAGGTGCTGCTTTACTGCGTAAACCTCAGAAAAGAACATGGTTTTTTCTCTGATCTTACTTCGCCTTAATATTGGCACTACATGAACACGTCAAATACAGCGTGTAACAAAAACCCTGTCCGGTCCCTGAGAGTTATTCGGTATCGTACTGTGAACACAAAAATAAAAACTGATCCAAGGCAACAGCTGAACAACTGACCGCTCCTCAAAGGTCACGTACTTACTACCTACAGTTTGGTGTCAAAGAAGCCGCCTATGCGAGACGGTTCATGAACTACCACGAATACACCTTTATTGGATCTGACAGGGGTTTTGTTACATGTTGTATATTTTGTAAGGGCCAAATTAAAACATTTTTCAATAACGTTCTGATAAACTTTTAAACGTAAAAAAACCTCCATAACATATTTCACACAACAGATAAACATTTATAAAAACACCTGCAGCCTGGAAATTACCTGAAAATAATGACGTTGACAATAATTTGACATAGACGGGATGTGCTAAGGGACCCTTTTCACACCCTTTTTATAAAAGCCCCGTGTCAGCCCTGGGATTGGCTTATACGCCTTGTAAATGTTACCAGGGATACACGTGAACGACAAATTCCTTTTGGATATTTGTATCTGAGGTTTTAGAAAATATATTTTTTTCTTTTTCTTTTGACGTTTTGACGGGCAATTCATGGAGAAACTCATAGCTACTTTGATTGTTATAATTATTATTTCCTTATTTATTTCTAAAGAATTTAAATATTTGTACTAAAAAAACCACACGTCCATATTCTGTCAGATGCATTGAACATATTCAACGAGCAACGTCACGGACACAGCTATAATAAGACTTTTGCATGTTTTTTTACAAATTTATAATTATAAAAATTAAAAGCTTTCTTTTGCAGCTTAAGGTCATACATAATTCTTAACGCATTAATGTTTTTATTTACTATTAAAAAGTTGTATTATAAATTTATAAAGTATTCACGGCCTTTAAAATCATAAGACGTGCTCGTAAATATTTTGTGGGGAATGAAAAATTCATATTTTATTCACGTTCCAACTGTCACATAAGTTTGAGACGCCACCTGCGTTGCGTTGAATGGATTCGCGGAGAATACCGAGTTACATTAATATTGCACTCTTGTGGTTTTAATAACATAGATAAAAACTTTCAATCTTAGTTGGGTAAGTACAGGCTCGAAAACAAAATATGAAGTGGGCAAAAAGACTGTGGAATCGATAAATCATTTTTTAATAAATAAAATTATTTTTTGCCCGTATTATGGGTCGTAAAAAGCTGTTTATTTTTTATAAAGTTGGTTTAAAAAAGAAACATATACTGAAAAAAATACGTTAATCAATCGGCAACCTATTGAACATTGCACCTTGGGTACAACTTTATTTTGTGCACTGAGTAATATTTTTTTACTCATTTCAATAACTTGAAAAATGTTTTTATTAAACAATTCTACAGAATTATACTAATATTATAAAGCTAAAAAGTTTGTTTACTGTTTGTTTGGTTGATTTAAACATATTTCAGTGGTAGATAGCCCACTTATTGAAGAAGTACTTATAGGCTAATTTTTGCCGCGATAGCCGAGGCCCACGTAGGCGCGACCGGGAGCAATAACTAGTATAATATAAAATATCCGTATCCCAAATATACTTTTTAGATAATTCATGGCCTAAAAGAACTACATTACTCCGAAAATATTATAATACCCAGTATAAATCTACACAAAACTGAGTTGACAGCTACAGACTCTAAGTATCTTTCTACATACTTAAAATAATAATACCATGGTTAAGAATGAAAAATTAATAATAATAGAAATTTATTATAATAACACAATATATGAAACTGGGTTTTTATTCTTCCTTTTTCGGATATTATAAAGAGCAACAATTCATTCATATGTTTTCTCTGACTTTTGTATTAATTACTAGCTATCCCTTTTAGTTCTCTACCATCGTTTAATCAATTCAAATATAACGTTGATTATAAAGAACATTTTCGCGTGAACTATAGGTGAGCCTAACACCAAGCACACATAAAGTAAAATAAACATAAACCACGGCAACTGGCTACGAACAGTTTGCGTAGCGTATACAAGCTATACCGTAGCAAAGGCGTAGCGAAAAAGTCTTTTGCTACGCCATCAACATTTGAACAGAAAAATATTCAAAAACTATACAACCGTTCGGAAACTGGTTAAAATACTCCCTTTTTAGTCTACAAAACTTCAAACACAAATTGTAAAGCGAAGACAAATTATTAACATTCTATAATTAACAGGGAAATTGTGAGTATCAGGGCGCTATCTGCGTGCCACAGTACCGCTTAATAAATTACAGAATGTTTGCTTTTAATCCTTGCTTTTCAGACCAGCGTTAGGTTTAGAAAGGACTGCAATAAATAAAATTAAAGTTAACCTCAGTTGAACTTTGTACATTTTCATTTGAGCGTCCGGTTTAAAGTTCGGATTTTGAGCAATATTTTTAGAATTTTAGATTCAAGATTATTGGCTGATTTTTTTACAGTTTTTTTACAGTACTTTTTAATATTAACAAAAAGGAGGATTTCCCAAATAGCTACAATCGAAGGACCTAAAGGATTTTTTCCTTAATAGTATTAATTAAAAAATATAATTTTATTTGTATAGGTAGACGCTATTAATTTCAAAATATTATCTTCTTCTATACTTATAATAAAATCGTAAACGACCAGTGTCTGTACATTGAATATTTTGGAAAAAAAACTACATACACACGTTCTATTCATGCTAGCGAAGCCGAAAATATAGTTTTTAAAATTTTTGTCTGTTTGTCTGTGCGTTTGTACGCGATGATCTCAGAAGCGACTGAATTGATGTGAATGCCGTTTTGACTGACGTATTGCTCCAACCTTCCCATAACACTTAGTAGTTATTTTATCGAAATCGGTGCATAAACAAAAAAGTTATGTACATTTGAATCAATAGAAAGCGATATCGGCGATACAGAGTCCAATTTAGGAAGAGCTCTCATCAATATGGTCGTCCGTATTAAATAGGGATCATACCTTAAATTTACACAATCTCAATTCATCGGTAAACGTAATCTTTGACATATAAACAACGAAGCAAAAATAACGTTGCCATAGCGATCAGTTTATTGAAGTATGAATAACTATTTACGATGCTTACAGTAGTGTTAGACAGCTCGGTGGTTATACGATAGGAAATGTGAAATATCTTGCCGTATGTTCAAATCCTGATGTTACTACATATTTTGATTTTTTATTTCTAGCACCGACTTATTTACAGAAGTTTAAATTTATCGGGCTAACCCTTTTTGTGTTTTTGTATTATTTTTTAGTAGTAAGTAATTTTTTACACAGGTGGTTATTACAACAATTCTTTAATACGCTCAAGATAGCTTGCTGCTCATGTAATTTTTGATGCCTGATCGAGACAAACAAAAATGCATAAAGTTTTTACAATCACACTTTACTCTTAGACAGGTGAAGGTCATAGTCAGTTAGAAGATAAGTCCACCATCTCATTTCCGCAATTTCTGCGACTTACATAAAAGAAACCAAATCTTCAAATACCTGTAACAGTCGACTTGAGCCATCTAAAGCGCATTCAGTGATTCAGTCAGTCAAAAATATTTTTCACATGCATACCTATTACGACTGATCAGCGCGAACAAAGTCGCGGGTACAGCTAGGTCCTCAAGGTTACTTTATTCATCTTTTTGTCTTTATTAAACTGAACGGACGGTATTTGAATATCGCATCGACTACTGATTAATGCCTGTGTGTGACGAGATCTGATGGCAAACTGCTAAGCTGGCATAAATAAATATACAGGATATAGCGCCTGTTCCAGCTTTTGATCTGGTCATTGTTATTATTTTATACACTATGGATGTAGTATTTATCTAGACAATATTTACGGAAATCCACGAGATCTCTGATTTTCATAAATTCAGCTTTGGTCAAAATGTGCACGTCAAAATTACAATCTACCATTTCCCAAGCTATGTTGAAGTAAACTTCATTCTTCACCGGTTACAGTTGTAGATACCCTGAATAATTCAGTAGGTAGATATATTTTGGTAAGAATGGTTATCAGGATTATTATGACCAACAAAGACCATAATATAATTATGACCATCGGACAGTCGTGTGGATGTAAACCCGGCCAAACTGCCTGACCCTGAATTCCAATCTGAAACCTCGCTCACGGTAGTCGCGATTATGAACACTAGACTTACGAGGCAACCTGTCATGAAAATTGCATAAAATACAGGCCTATAAACGTCCCACTGCTGGGCACAGGCCTCTTCCCATAAAGAGAAGGAATTTAATGAGCATTGATCTCGCTTGCTCATTGCGGGTTGGCGATTTCAATTGGTTTAAAAAATGGTTGGAATCCAGGTTTCCTCACGATGTTTTCCTTGACCGATTGTCATGTATGTCTTAGAATGATGAAGAAAGTACATATTACTTTGGAAAAGTCACATTGGTACTTGCCTGGGTTCAAATCTGCAACCACGTGCATGTGAATCCGGTCATTGAAACACTAGGCCACCGAAACATGGAGACATGCAAATTACATATTTAGCTGGAAATTGTTTATACGCATTTAGGGTTTTGTTGCCGCTTTCTATCTCCCGGCCGCCTACAGTGATCCTCCCTTCTGCTCTATTCCAGTACAGTAATGCAAAGTTATCGGCAAGGGTAAACAGGACTTTCTGGTATAACACAAAAAGAAAAGAGCCAGGAAGTCCAAAAACGACCAAAAGAGAAGGGCATTCCCTTCTCTTTTGGTCGTTTTTGGACACCATAGTAATATTTTGGACAGTGGACATCGAAAAACCTCCATTCTTATGAGCTATTTTTGCTCACAGCTATATTGACACTTGGCTAAATATCAAACTAAAAATAAATATCGTCGAAACAATCCTTTAAACGTTCAAAGGAAGCTGCTATTACACAGATGTATTTTGTTAAGGCCATTTGAAGGGAACTCTAAATACCTAATGGAGATACCAAACGCGATAAGGCGATAACATTTCTTTATTCCTTTAACATATAAATTGAAATCTATTTCATTTCCAGCTGCATACATAAGTTTTTAAAAATCGCGAGCTAATACAAACATGTAACTACAAATATTTCTGACTCTAGGTCCCGCAATCTTATTTGTGTATAGTAGTCTACAGAAGAACATTTATCAAAAGAACAAAAATACATCAAACTACATCCTTCGTACAAAGCCTACATAAAGTTTCAAAAACTTTTAAATTGCAGTCATAGAATAAACATTTAGTGTAAATATTTATCTTCTGCCTACGTACAATAAGCAACTTTGTTCTAAGATTTTGAAAATCAATGTTGATGATATAATTATGGTGTATGTATATTTTTGAAGCGGCGGTAGCCTAATGGCTAGGGCGTCGGACTTGCGATCATGTGGTTCGAATCCCGCCCATTACACTACCGATGTGAACCCACTCGTAACATAAGCATCTTAGCTTAGCACGAGGGGTTAACGAGATTACTAGTAATGTGCGACCCACATTGCTAGTAATTAAAAAAAAATACTTTTAGATCCTCGTCGAAAAGTATTACAAAAATATTTATACACTAGCTGTACCCGCGACGTTGTTCGCGTTGATCAGTCGTAATAGGTATAAAGTGTGTAAAAATATTTTGACTGAAATCACTGGATGTGCTTTAAATAGCTCAAGTCGACTGATATTTTCTTTTCGTTTGTTACGCGATACCTCGGAAATTTTATAATTGATCAATTTCAATCAATTTTTTGTATCGATTGGGTTAACATAAGACGGGGTCCCATACACCATAATTATATCATCAACATTGATTTTCAAAATCTTAGAACAAAGTTGCTTATTGTACGTAGGCAGAAGATAAATATTTACACTAAATGTTTATTCTATGACTGAAATTTAAAAGTTTTTGAAACTTTATGTAGGCTTTGTACGAAGGATGTAGTTTGATGTATTTTTGTTCTTTTGATAAATGTTCTTCTGTAGACTACTATACACAAATAAGATTGCGGGACCTAGAGTCAGAAATATTTGTAGTTACATGTTTGTATTAGCTCGCGATTTTTAAAAACTTATGTATGCAGCTGGAAATGAAATAGATTTCAATTTATATGTTAAAGGAATAAAGAAATGTTATCGCCTTATCGCGTTTGGTATCTCCATTAGGTATTTAGAGTTCCCTTCAAATGGCCTTAACAAAATACATCTGTGTAATAGCAGCTTCCTTTGAACGTTTAAAGGATTGTTTCGACGATATTTATTTTTAGTTTGATATTTAGCCAAGTGTCAATATAGCTGTGAGCAAAAATAGCTCATAAGAATGGAGGTTTTTCGATGTCCACTGTCCAAAATATTACTATGGTGTCCAAAAACGACCAAAAGAGAAGGGAATGCCCTTCTCTTTTGGTCGTTTTTGGACTTCCTGGCTCTTTTCTTTTTGTGTTATACCAGAAAGTCCTGTTTACCCTTGCCGATAACTTTGCATTACTGTACTGGAATAGAGCAGAAGGGAGGATCACTGTAGGCGGCCGGGAGATAGAAAGCGGCAACAAAACCCTAAATGCGTATAAACAATTTCCAGCTAAATATGTAATTTTCATGTCTCCATGTTTCGGTGGCCTAGTGTTTCAATGACCGGATTCACATGCACGTGGTTGCAGATTTGAACCCAGGCAAGTACCAATGTGACTTTTCCAAAGTAATATGTACTTTCTTCATCATTCTAAGACATACATGACAATCGGTCAAGGAAAACATCGTGAGGAAACCTGGATTCCAACCATTTTTTAAACCAATTGAAATCGCCAACCCGCAATGAGCAAGCGAGATCAATGCTCATTAAATTCCTTCTCTTTATGGGAAGAGGCCTGTGCCCAGCAGTGGGACGTTTATAGGCCTGTATTTTATGCAATTTTCATGACAGGTTGCCTCGTAAGTCTAGTGTTCATAATCGCGACTACCGTGAGCGAGGTTTCAGATTGGAATTCAGGGTCAGGCAGTTTGGCCGGGTTTACATCCACACGACTGTCCGATGGTCATAATTATATTATGGTCTTTGTTGGTCATAATAATCCTGATAACCATTCTTACCAAAATATATCTACCTACTGAATTATTCAGGGTATCTACAACTGTAACCGGTGAAGAATGAAGTTTACTTCAACATAGCTTGGGAAATGGTAGATTGTAATTTTGACGTGCACATTTTGACCAAAGCTGAATTTATGAAAATCAGAGATCTCGTGGATTTCCGTAAATATTGTCTAGATAAATACTACATCCATAGTGTATAAAATAATAACAATGACCAGATCAAAAGCTGGAACAGGCGCTATATCCTGTATATTTATTTATGCCAGCTTAGCAGTTTGCCATCAGATCTCGTCACACACAGGCATTAATCAGTAGTCGATGCGATATTCAAATACCGTCCGTTCAGTTTAATAAAGACAAAAAGATGAATAAAGTAACCTTGAGGACCTAGCTGTACCCGCGACTTTGTTCGCGCTGATCAGTCGTAATAGGTATGCATGTGAAAAATATTTTTGACTGACTGAATCACTGAATGCGCTTTAGATGGCTCAAGTCGACTGTTACAGGTATTTGAAGATTTGGTTTCTTTTATGTAAGTCGCAGAAATTGCGGAAATGAGATGGTGGACTTATCTTCTAACTGACTATGACCTTCACCTGTCTAAGAGTAAAGTGTGATTGTAAAAACTTTATGCATTTTTGTTTGTCTCGATCAGGCATCAAAAATTACATGAGCAGCAAGCTATCTTGAGCGTATTAAAGAATTGTTGTAATAACCACCTGTGTAAAAAATTACTTACTACTAAAAAATAATACAAAAACACAAAAAGGGTTAGCCCGATAAATTTAAACTTCTGTAAATAAGTCGGTGCTAGAAATAAAAAATCAAAATATGTAGTAACATCAGGATTTGAACATACGGCAAGATATTTCACATTTCCTATCGTATAACCACCGAGCTGTCTAACACTACTGTAAGCATCGTAAATAGTTATTCATACTTCAATAAACTGATCGCTATGGCAACGTTATTTTTGCTTCGTTGTTTATATGTCAAAGATTACGTTTACCGATGAATTGAGATTGTGTAAATTTAAGGTATGATCCCTATTTAATACGGACGACCATATTGATGAGAGCTCTTCCTAAATTGGACTCTGTATCGCCGATATCGCTTTCTATTGATTCAAATGTACATAACTTTTTTGTTTATGCACCGATTTCGATAAAATAACTACTAAGTGTTATGGGAAGGTTGGAGCAATACGTCAGTCAAAACGGCATTCACATCAATTCAGTCGCTTCTGAGATCATCGCGTACAAACGCACAGACAAACAGACAAAAATTTTAAAAACTATATTTTCGGCTTCGCTAGCATGAATAGAACGTGTGTATGTAGTTTTTTTTCCAAAATATTCAATGTACAGACACTGGTCGTTTACGATTTTATTATAAGTATAGATATAGATATAGATATAGATATAGATAATGTTTAATACACCACAAAGTCAAACACTTCAGAATACAAATCAAAGATGAACACAAGGAGAATCGAACAATAACATCAAGTATCGAGTAACCGCATAGTTTAACATATTCTAAGTAATATTTATGTTAGCAACATAACTAGTGCTTTAAGTTTCCAAGTTACAACAACCAAAACTATTACACAACCCTGGAGTGTAACTTTCTAGTGCTTACTTCGTAGGAACTAAGTTAAATCTAGCATGATGCCACCAACAATATGAGAACAGAAGATTTACTTCAAAAATTATATAAACTGCTATAAGACTACAAACTAAAAACCAAGGAAAAAATGCTGATTATATTATATTCATTTGTTTTCTGTCACTTGTTATTTTATTGTAATACTAGCTTTTGCTCTGTTTGGTTATCGCGACAAAATGTAGCGTACTTAACAAAATTCTTCAATAAATGGGCTATCTGATACTGAAAGAATTTTTCAAATTGGCCCATTAATTCCCGAGATTTAAACCAGTAACAGTAAATTGTACCTACCACTATTTCTCGCCCAATTATATAATTTAAAAAAAAACATTCAATTAATTTCAAATTTATTATGGTCGAGGTAAGTAGCGACATCTATTCGTTAGAACGCGAACTACGACGACAGTCAGCAACGTTCTTTAACGACAATCTTGAAACACTTTCTTTCGCTATAAAACGATGCGAATACATTTTTACTTGCTTTAAAAGTTTAATAAGGCCTTCTGTATATTTCCTTTTAGTGTGTGACTTACTTCTCGGCAGACACGCCAATTATTAAAGTATAGGTATAATCACCTCATTGAAAAAAAAAATATGATTATTACGTTTTATTTTATTATTTCAGTAGGTAAATCGGTTTTATTTTGTTTTGTAACATAATTAAATAAATTAAATATAAACTTTACAAAAACTGAAATAATAATAAAACATATATTTACTTTTAATTCTAAAAAATGGCGTCAAAGTATTCGTCCGCATCGCTGACGACCGGAATCGTGCCCAAAAGGCTAGCTGCATTGTCACGTTGTATGGCAACGCTGATTCTGTCCGAGTTAAAAGCCAACCCTTGGGTCACGCGAAGTGTCAACAAGGCGTTTGACTAAAGAACCAAGTAGGTATTTCATTATATCAATATTATAACCCCCTTTCGTTCGAAGATAATCTTAGCGAGATTAACATTAATACATCAGCCAGCCTTTTTTGCACAGGAGCGAACTGGGCATAAATGTTTTTAAAATAAAATAAATAAACATTCAGTAAAATTCTACATTTTCATTTCTACAAACCACAATTCTACATTTTTTCATTACAATAAAAATATGTTCAAATAATGTTTATCGATATTTGTGATTCGACATTACTTTTAACAGTTTAACCCATAAAAAACCTTCTAATATCGGTACAAACACATTGAAAAAGACAATACGATATGTGTTACAATAAATAAAGCTTTCACTCATTTTCGATAAACGGTTACAGCTAAAGCAATCGGGTCAGTCACTAAATCAGTCATAATTACTGCTATAAATGTCGAGTGTCGGCCATTTTGTATAGCTAAGCTGATGTTGCCATATCGCTGGACATTTTCCCAGGACAATATAAAATTATGTGTTTCCCGATGACTTATGTCCTCGAAAAGAGGTGTTGCTTTGTTCTTTCGTTATCAAGATATGGAGACAATTTTGTCAATGAATATTAAAAAAACATTGTGAGCCGTCACGGGACGTCTCGCAGGTGTGAAACATCGAAAATATTTTGTACATAGGCAGAAAATAACAGATTACGACAGGAGCTAGATAAATACAGACTTCTTCCTAAAATAAGGTGACTATTTATTAAATATCATTTATTTTTATTAAACACATAAAAGAATTCAAAAACTTCTTTCCTACCATAACACTATTATTTTTAATCAGTTCACGACTACATAGGTATGTACTGTATATCTATCTTCTATACATCTATACATATAATAAAATCGTAAACGACCAGTGTCTGTACATTGAATATTTTAGAAAAAAAACTACATACACACGTTCTATTCATGCTACCGAAGCCGAAAATATAGTTTTTAAAATTTTTGTCTGTTTGTCTGTTTGTCTGTGCGTTTGTACGCGATGATCTCAGAAGCGACTGAATTGATTTAAATGCCGTTTTGATTGACGTATTGCTTCAACTTTCCCATAACATTTAGTAGTTGTTTCATCGAAATCGGTTCATAAACAAAAAAGTTATGTACATTTGAATCAATAGAAAGCGATATCGGCGGCACATAGTCCAATTTAGGATGAGCTCTCATCAATATGGTCGTCCATATTAAATAGGGATCAAACCTTAAATTTACTCAATCTCAATTCATCTGTACATGTAATCTTTGACATATAAACAACAAAGTAACCATGGCGAAAATAACGTTGCCATAGCGATCAGTTTATTGAAGTATGAATAACTATTTACGAAGCTTACAGTAAATATTAAACAGCTCGGAGGTTGTACGAATAGGAAATGTGAAATATCTTGCTGCATGTTCAAATCCTGATGTCACTACATATTTTGTTTTATATTATTTCTAGCACCGACTTTCATACAGAATTTTAAATGTCGATAATCGAGCTAACCCTTTTTGTGGTTTTATATAATTTTTTAGTTTGTAATTTTTTACACAGGTGGTTATTATAAGAAATATTATAAAAACAGTTCCAATTCTTTAAAACGCTCAAGATAGCTTGCTGCTCATGTAATGTTTGATGCCTGATCGAGACAAACAAAAATGTATAAAGTTTTTACAATCACAGTTTACTTTTAAACATGTGAAGTTCATAGTCAGTTAGAAGATAAGTCCACCATCTCAATCGCGCAATTTCTGCGAGTTACTTGTGAGAAACCAAATTTTCAAATACCTGTAACAGTCGACTTGAGACATCTAAAGCGCATTCAGTGATTCAGTCAGTCAAAAATATTTTTCACAAGCGTACCTATTCTATATATTCGACTGATCAACGCGAACAACGTTGCGGGTACAGGTAGGTAAGGTTACTTTATTCATCTTTTTGTCTTTATTAATCAGAATGGACGGTATTTGAATCTCGCATCGACTACTGATAAATGCCTGTGTGTGACGAGATCTGATGGCAAACTGCTAAGCTGGCATAAATAAATATACAGGATATAGCGCCCGTTCCAGCATTTGTTCTGGTCATTATTAATATTTATACACTATGGATGTATTTATCTAGATTTATCTAGACAATATTTACGGAAATTCACGAGATCTCTGATTTTCGTAAATTCAGCTTTGGTCAAAATGTGCACGTCAAAATGTGCACGTCAAAATTACATTCTACCATTTCCCAAGCTGTTGAAGTAAACTTCCTTTTTCACCGGTTACAGCTGTAGATACCAATTTTACTGAATAATTCAGTACGTATATTTTGGTAAGAATGGTTATCAGGATTGTTATGACCAACAAAGGTCATATAATTATGACCATCGGACAGTCGTGTTGATGTAAGCCCGTCCAAACTGCCTGACCCTGGATTCCAATCTGAAACCTCGCTCACGGTAGTGGCAATTATGAACACTAGAATTACAAGGCAACTGTCATGAAAATTGCATAAAATACCGGCCTATAAACGTCCCACTGCTGGGCACAGGCCTCTTCCCATAAAGAGAAGGAATTTAATGAGCATTGATCTGGCTTGCTCATTGCGGGTTGGCGATTTCAGATTCAAATGTTTTGGAATCCAGTTTTCCTCACGATGTTTTTCTTCACCGATTGTCATGTATGTCTTAGAATGATGAAGAAAGTACATATTACTTTGATAAAGTCACATTGGTACTTGCCTGGGTTCAAACCTGCAACCACGTGCATGCGAATCCGGACATTGAACCGTTAGGCCACCACGACATGGAGACATGAAAATTACATATTTAGCTGGAAATTGTTTATACGCATTTAGCGTTTTGGTGCCGCTTTCTACCTCCCAGCCGCCTGCAGTGATCCTCCCTTTTGCTCTATTCCAGTAGCGTAATGCAAAATTATCAGCAAGGGTAAACAGGACTGTCCGGTATAACACAAAAAGAAAAGAGCCAAGAAATGAATGCCCTTCTCTTTTGGTCGTTCGTGGACACCATAGTAATATTTAGTGCACATCGAAAATCCCCCATTGTAATAAGCTATTTTTGCTCACAGCTATATTGACACTCGGCTTAATATCAAACTCAAAATAAATATCGTCGAAACAATCCTTTAAACGTTCAAAGGAAGCTGCTATTACACAGATGTATTTTGTTAAGGCCATTTGAAGGGAACTCTAAATACCTAATGAAGATAGCAAACGCGATAAGTCGATAACATTTCTTTATTCTTTTAACATATAAATTGAAATCTATTTCATTTTCAGCTGCATCCATAAGTTTTTAGAAATCTGTTTTGCACACCCGGGAATCGAACATTCTAGAATGCGTTAAATTACACCCTGTACTGTTATAAGATCATCAACAGGGACAATTATGAAGATCGAATCTTTTCAACAAACACGGTTAATTATATGAACGGAAAACCGTGAAATCTTAACTTATAAACATGTCAATAGGCAGAAAAAGCACCTTTTTCTCAACGGTTGATCGAATTTGTCATGTGACAGTGAAAAATTTACATCTTACCAAAAATACCTAACTGTAAAGGAGTTACGAAGAGTGTGTATGTGTAACTATATAACTACAAAATTAGTAAATTCAGTTAAATTCACAAAAAAAATCGCGAGCTAATACAAACATGTAACTAAAAATATTTCTGACTCTAGGTCCCGCAATCTTATTTGTGTATAGTAGTCTACAGAAGAACATTTATCTAACGAACAAAAATCCATCAAACTACATCTTTCGTAAAAAGTCTCCATAATGTTTGAAAAACTTTTAAATTTCAGTCATTGAATAAATACAAGTGTAAATATTTTATCTTCTAGCTACGTACAATAAGAAATTTTGTTCTGAGATTTTGAGAATAAATTTTGATGATATAATTATGGTGTATGGGACCACGACACGTGTTATGTTAACCCAATCGATACAAAAAAATATTGAAATTGATCAATTATAAAATTTCCGAGGTATCGCGTAACAAACGAAAAGAAATTATCAGTCGACTTGAGCCATCTAAAGCGCACGTGTGCAAAATATTTTTACACACTTATACCTATTACGACTAATCAACGCGAACAACGTCGCGGGTACAGCTAGTAATTATATATAAAAATCAATTGCTGTTCGTGAGTCTCGCTAAAACTCGAGAACGGCTGAACCGATTTAGCTGATTTTGATCTTGAAATGTTCGTGGAGGTCCAGGGAAGGTTTAAAAGGTGTAAAACATAAATAATAAGTAAAAAAAAAAATTCCTAAACTCGGGAATTACCTTAATTAATTTACTTTTGACAGAACGAAGTCTGTCTGGGCAGCTAGTATATTATAATTATCTTTGTATAACGTGGTGACGCGTGGCCACGCCAACAATCATTTTTTCCCGCGGCTAAAGACGTTTTAGAACAATAAACTTTGATTATTAAAGAGGGGATAAGTCATCACCATTCACCATTGACTCTTATTACTCTAGACTATACTAAAACTATTTTTCTTTTTGATTTTTACGTTAAGACTTCAGCACTTATTTATCATCACTTCCAAAAATACTTAGGTCGCCGTTCTAGTCTACTTATCTTATTTTAATTCTGAAATATTACTACCTTTCTACAATTACAAATATGACATTTAAAAGTAACATAAATAGACCATTAAAACAAACATGGACTCACATAGACTCGAAATAAAATTTGTATGTATAATATTCGTACCACCTACACAAAATTCACACGGTACGTACTGGCAACCCACGCTTGTACATATCGGTGACATATAAAACTCCCGATATTGATGCGATAAAACAATTTTTATTGTTGCTGTTACCAATAATATTGTAACGGTTTCATATTATGGCTTTTGTTACGTGTCCTTTTTGACCTTTTCGTTTTTAGGTAGGTAGTTGTAACTTGTTTGAAATAATTTGTGACCAAAAACTACATAAATCGATACGTTAACTTCTAGTTACGTATTAGCAATGCGAGCGAAAATATACGGAAAAGTTTATAAATATCGTAATTAAAAAATGTCCATAGTAAAGGCTGATCTTAAGGAGATTTTTAAGGTCAGCTAACCTCTTGTCAGTAAACTCATAACTTGTTCATTAACTTAATCGTAACTTTATCGGTAATATAAAACTAATATCTTGGGAATACTCACACACGGCTATCTGAAAGAAAGAAAGAAAAAGCATTATAATTTATTCGCACCACACGCGACGAATAAAATAAGAAAATAAAAATAAATAACGAACAATTATTTCTAAAATGAGGAAATATGTATCACATCTGATCCCAATATAGGCAGTCTATGGAAACCAGATAACAGATAAACATACTTATATCTAAATACATCAAAATAGAAAAATAACAACTAGACACAGAACAAAATATGATTGTGCTCAGCGCACAAATATTTGTCCTGGGTGGGCATCGAATATCGTCCAATTCAGCAGTCAGAGTCACTAACCACTAGACCAACATACCAGTCATATAAGCACATCATTGAATTTAATAAAGACATTAGGACTTATCCGTGCTCATACTGATTTTAAGTTGTTGTTACGTCCTTGAGAAAAAACTTTTTAAGTTTCTATTTTTATTTTCATTATTTTAAAAATATCTAAAATTCGATCTAAAGTAACAGAACACTAACAACAAAGTAGATGTAACGTTAAAGTTCCAATTAGTATGGGATTTTGAATTAAGAACACCGATTGGGGGCTATTGCGTGTCGAAAATCCGCTAGGGTCGCTACTGTCGCTTAAGGTCTATCTGGCAATTACGACCAATTGCCGGCCAGCAGCTTGTCTCTCATTGGTGGAGAATGACAGATAAACCTTATGCGACACTAGCGACCCTAGCGGATTTTTGATACGCGATAGACCCCTACTTTTTCAATAGTTTTCGCGCAACAGCCTCAGTTATCGAAGAAGCACAACTCTATAAACGAAATGACAAATATTAGAATAACGTTTCCTATTTTCCATATCATTAAGCCATCGATTCGTCTTCCTTTGCTTTCTCAAAGTACACAAACACAGCAATAACTAGGTTTAGTTGTAAATAAATCTCAATAAAGCTGTAATGGCGTTAGGGGACGTCATATTGAAAGAAAATTTGCATGATTCCGTTGAAAAATGGTATTTTACTTTATATATTTTGTTTGTTTAGTAACCTGGTTTATTAGTTTCATGATATGGATTTTTTTTTGTTTTGTTTATTTAAAAATCGATGCCCGCACTAAGGAATTTAATCCTTGTGTCGCGGGGGTTCCACAAACATTCTAATCACATGCACAAAGAACACCCAGACTTGAAACAAGCACTTTTGGATCACACAAATGCTTGTCCCATGCGGGGATCGAACCCGCAGCACGTCGCGCAGTGGTACTTAGCGTGGTGACCTATACCACGCGGCTATTCGTGCATTTCATTCGTGATTGTCATAAAATAAGCCAATGAAGCTTCATGCTTACATGAACAATGCAAATTTTGTAAATAAATGCACTTAAATGCAGTCATGTAGAAACTGTATACGTGGATAGTACGTTTTTTAAGTGCCACTCCAATTAATGAAGGTCGGCTACCAGCTGCTGGAATCTATCTCTATCTTATGCAAGGCGGAACAGTTCACTAGCACTCGCGATCCCCGTCCACTCCCGGATGTTGCGGACAGTACGTATAATGAATAAATGTCTTGGGACAATCTCACACACGGTCATCTGATCCCAAACTAGGCAGAGCCTGTACTATGGTAACCAGACAACTGATAAACATACTTATATATGTCTAAATACATACATATTATAGATAAATTACACCCAAACACAGAACAAATGATCGTGCTCATCACACAAAGATTTGTCCTGGGTGGGAATCGAACCCGAGACCTCCGGCTTAGCAGTCAGGGTCACTAACCACTAGACCAACAGGCCCGTCAAGAATATTAAAATTTTTACGTCAGTTCTCAAGTTTACTAGTCTTAATACACTAAAACTTCACTATAATAAAATTTTGAGGACAACAAAGCAACAACCCTAAAAAATTAAAAATAAACCATTTAGTGATAGCACCCGCAAAGAACGTTTCATTTCACGTTGAAAAATGTAAAGATCCGCAACCATTTAGCTAATCTAACAAGATACGGTCTCCGAGAGCCAATTAAGTCCTATTTAGTGTTAAAAATCCAAAGCCAAAAACAAAGTAAGCCATAACAGAAAAAGAAAGGTCCCTAACGCAATAACAATTTTAATTACGTTAAAAATTATTTTAGAACCAACTTTTCCGGTTGGTATCTTCGCCAGTCCGTTTCGTTTTACGATAATGTTTAATAAAATTCTGAACGAAATTCCCGCAATTTTTGCTCTAATATTAAAATGGGATTTAAAAAAAGAATTTTTATATTGCTTCGTCTGGATTCTTTTGGAGTTTTTAAATGTTCTCGAGTGTATAGTGTTAGATAATTTGTTTATTTAAATAACTGATGGTTTTGTTTCTGACTTATATATAGGTATTTTTTCAATCTTTACTAGCTGTAGCCCGCGACTCCGCCTGCGTGCGTGTCGGTTATTGCGGCAAAAAGTGACCTACGTCCTTTTTCAGGCTCTCATTTAAAACGATTCAGAAGTTTAGGTATGATTGCGTAACTGAACACACATTTAAAATATAAGGTAAATTGTGCTTTACGATTTATGACGTATTACAAAACCTACTTACTAGATCTCTTACAAACCAATTTTCGGTGGATGTTAACATGGTAATATAATGTACGTCATATATTTTTTTTAGTTTTATCATTCTCTCAAGAGTTTGGAAAAAAATTATGTTGTAAACCTAAAATATCATTTTTGCAGACCTAACCATAGATAACCCACGCGTAGGGTACGGGTGTGATGAAAAAAAAAAATTGAGTTTCAGTTCTAAGTATGGGGAACCCCAAAAATGTATTGTTTTTTTTTCTATTTTTGTTTGAAATCTTAATTCGGTTCACAGAATACATATTATCTACTTACTTACCAAGTTTCAACAGTATAGTTCTTTAAGTTTCGGAAGAAAGTGGCTGTGACATACGGACGGACAGACAGACAGACATGACGAATCTATAAGGGTTTCGATTTTTGCTATTTGGCTACGGAACCCTAAAAAAATACGACATTTAATTACGGGTTCTTGAACTCTAACCTGTGATACGCCACGTTACGTTTTGTTTGGACTTAGAGAATAAACTCCAGTATTTTTGTTTTGTGAGTTTGAATTCAGTTCCTATATCAAGGCTATTTTGAAGACTTGCAAACTCGCAACATCTACTTATTGTTATGCTAAAGAGTTATGTAAATCTGATTGTGTTCATGAACTTTCGTTGCTGTCTGTACGGTACAAAGTTAAAATGAACATTTAAAACTATTTGTAGCATCATGATTACCTTAATGTAGGTAACCCAAAACACATTACCCCAAATAGCATTTGGAGATAAGACTGAAATACGGTATAAATTATCTAACTTAATCTAATTGAAATTCTCGTGTCGCAGTGTTTGTTAGCAAACTCCTCCGAAACGGCTGGACCAGTTTGTATGAAATTTTGTGTGCTTATCGGGTAGGTCTGAGAATTGGCCAACATCTATTTTTAATATCCCTAAGTGATAGGAGTGGCCCTGCAGCTTTTTTTTAATATGACTGAACTACATTTGCCAGGTCAAATAGTAATGCTGTGTAAAAATAGAAGAAATACATGAGAAGCAACTACATTATAATAATAATAATATCTTGGGACACCCCACACACGGCCATCTGATCCCAAATTAGGCAGAGCCTGTACTATGGTGACCAGACAACTGATAAACATACCTATATATATCTAAATACATACACATATACATAAATAACACCCAGACACAGAACAAATGATCCTGCTCATCACACAAACATTTGTCCTGGGTGGGAATCGAACCCACGACCTCCGGCTTAGCAATCAGGGTCACTAACCACTAGACCAACAGGCCAATCGCTTTTAACATTGCTTTTAAAACAAGAAGAAGATAAATGATATAAGAAAGAAACGAGTGAACACTGCGATGACGAGTAATTGAGATGAATGGAAGGAAAATACGCATTGCGCCGACCCCATCTTCTTCTTCGTCGTTACACTCTTGGCAGAGTGGTCGTCAAATCTGGTGTAGTGGCTAGCTTAACAATCCGTCGCCATTCCCCCCGTACTGTAGCTTGTCTCGTACATTCACAGAGTGGAGCATTAAGTGCAGCTTTAATTTGATCGGTCCAACGCATGGGCGATCGGCCGCGCGCTCTTTTTCCTTCAACTTGGCCCTGCACAACAAGTCGTTCCACGGATGTGTCTTCTCGACGTACAACATGGCCAAAGAAAGTGAGAATACGACTTTTGACGATGGAAGAAAGACGCTGTTTGATATGAAGTTCTTGGAGAATTGAGACATTGGTTCGGAATTGCGTCCACGATATGCCAAGCATTCTTCTCCAGCACCACATCTCTAAGGCGTCTATCTTTTTTTTCTCGTTCTCTCTCAATGTCCATGACTCAGCACCGTAAAGAAATAAGGGAAACACTAGTGCCCTGACAAGTCGTATTTTTGTGGCCTTCGTGATGTTTCTGTTTCTCCATATTTTCCTGAGCCGATCCATGGCGGACCTGGTAATAGCCATGCGCCGTTTAATTTCATCCGTGCATCCACCACTATTCGATATCAGTGCGCCAAGGTAGACGTATGATTGAACGACGTCGCAATTCGCAATTTTAGTGACCTCGGGCGAGTTGTTGTTAGCTCGATCTACAATCATGATCTTGGTCTTGCTGCGGTTTATCTTCAAACCGAAATCAAGGCTGACTTGTTCCATTTTGCTTAACAAAAACTCCATGTTTTTGATGCTAGTTGCAAATAGGGTGGTATCATCTGCATAGCGCAAATTCGAAACTTTATAGCCTCCAATAGTGATTCCGTCTGACCAGTCCTCGAGTGTTATTCTCATAATGAGTTCCGTATATATGTTAAACAGCAGTGGTGACAAGATGCAGCCCTGACGGACCCCGGCACTTGGATGAAAGGGATTCGACAACACGTCGTCTGTTCTTACTGAAGCCATTCCCTGTTCATAAAGACTCTTAAGAAGGTGAACAAGATGTTTAGGTGTCCCCATAGCCAAAAGAGTCTCCCAGAGAACAGGCCATTTTACTGAATCGAACGCCTTTGAGAAATCAACAAAGCAGATATAAGTTGGCTTGTTGAACTCTCGGGCCTTTTCGATAATCTGGCGCACGTTCAAGATCTGTTCACGAGTACCCTTCCCTTTTACAAAGCCAGCTTGTTCAGGAGCAATTTCGTGCGATAAATACGATTTTAACCTCTCGTTCAGAATATGCAGTAGAATTTTACTTGCATGTGAAATTAAGGCAATTAGGCGGTAGTTACTACATATTTTTATAATATGAAAAGGCCGACCCCATATGAATAGGTAAATGGCAGAGATATGAATAATCCATGCTAACTTGTTCTACCATAGATAAGTTGGGAGTTTATCTATGGTAGAACAAGTTAACATTGACTTCGCTAACTTTGTAAATACTTCCCTTCTTTGTTTATCTTAAACAGCATACTAACAATGTGGGTTGCACAATACTAGTATTCTTGCTAAAAACCTTTTGCTAAGCCAAATGCTGGTGTTACGCGTGGGTTCACGTTGATAGTGTGATGGGTGGGATTCGAACCGGTAACCACATGAGCAAGTACCATGCCTTAGCCATCAGACTACCACCACTTATTCTTCAATATGAATACTCTTTTTATATACTTATATATTTTTTTAAACTACGCCCGCATTAAGGAATTTAGTCCTTGTGTCGCGGAGGTTTCACAAACATTTAAATCACATGCACAAAGAACACCCAGACTTGGAATAAGCATTTGTGGATCACAAAAATGCTTGTCCCATGCGGGGATCGAACCCGCAGCACGTCACGCACAGTGGTAATTAGCGTGGTGACCTATACCACTTGGCTATACGTGCAGACAAAACTTTTTGTGCATGGTGCAAAATGAAATCATACCCTTGACTTTTTCGTCATCCTACTTGATGGATACATTTCTATTGATAATCATTAAGCCCCGATAAAATCTTAACTGGAAATTTCGAACACAATTCACCTGAAATGTAAGCAAGATACGCAAATTTGTATTCAATATGGCAATTCTCATCATGACGTTCCTTAAGACCATATTTTAAAGCAGGCGAACCAATAAACGAATTTATAATCCACATTACCGAAACCAAAACTCAAACTCGCAATAATCTCGGAAACGAGTTGCCATCACGAAACAATCAACGTTGTTAACTTTCCAGTTATCTGCAATTAACAGACTTTAAGAGAAAGTTATGCCAACTTGATAAAGGCTTGAAGAAAATTAACGGAACTTTGGGATCGGTGGGCGCCCGTTTGCGGGTTTAAAAGTCGTCTTCTCATCGATTTTTATATTACCAGCTAATAGCTACTTTCTTGGAAGTTTAAGACATTTTTGGCTGGAGTTATGATATGGTCCCGAAAACAGAGACACGCGATTGTACTCATGATATCTTGGAACAGTAAAAAAAACTGCAAAAGGCTAAGTGTAAGCCAAACGATTAGACCGTTAATAAGTGAAAAGCCGCGCTCGCCTCGTTGGTTCGTGGATCGGTGACCATTTACAAATATACCGAGACCCCCTCCGTGCCTCGGAAAACACGTTAAGCTGATAGTCCCGACTGTCAGATAGTTTTCTTTTACAATCGTTAAGTCATTACAATTCTGATAACAAGTCTTACTATGGTATACTTACTGCGTTACCCAGTTAAATGGGTTCTGGAGGTCAGACAGGCAGTCACTCCATGTAAAATACAGTATTCAGCAAAATCCGGTAAGACTGGAAGCCAACCCAACATAGCTTGGGAAAAGGCTAGGCAGATGATGGGACTGTAAATAAAACCGTTAATGAAAAACCAACGTTGTAATTAACTTTATTCACGCTCAATTATGTTAGGACAGCTAAATGAAACAAATAGTTTATAAACTCCACATATATTTCTTACTTCGTACTTGTATTGTAATTATACCTATTAGTGTACACGTCTGTTGATAAATCTTATGCTATGGGAAGAACCTAACGTCTAAGATACAGGCTTGGCCTAGTTTAGACGTTAGTATTCATTTTGGATTGTGTTTATTACAGAGTTGAACTGTGCCTCAAAGTGTAAATTGTGTTTTTGTGTCAATAAAGATTATTATTGTTATTATTATTATTTGAAGTTAAATCCAGTCTTCACTATCCATGCTGTTTAGATGATGATAAGAAAGAAGGAAAAAAGCATATAATATATATAATAACGGCATATAAACGTCCCACTGCTGGGCACAGTCCTCTTCTCATGTAGAGAAGGTCACCACGCTTGCTCATTGCGGATTGGCCGATTTCAAATTCTATCATTTTGGAATCCAGGTTTCCTCACGATGTTTTCCTTCACCGTTTGTCAATGATTAAGGAAGTACATATAACTTTGAAAAGTTACATTGGTACTTGCCTGGGTCGAAACTGCAACCATGTGCATGCGAATCCGTTCATTGAACCGCTAGGCCACCACGTCATTAAAAAAAATGTATTATTATAATATTTTTAACTCTAAAAAGGTTGATCCCGATTTTCATCCTCCAACATTCGGTATTCAAATGAGGTATCGTCTAGTTTACCCTCAAGCGATGATTATAGCAATATCGCCTCGACTATCGACGCTATTGGTTCCACATTGCAATTTCAAAATGGTAGACGCCGTCCAAATTATATACTTTAATGATATCACTACCCATTATCTGATATTCCACACATACCAGGGGGGCTGGTCTGTGTGGAATATCAGATAATGGGTAAAGAGAGTAGCCAAGTGACATTTCTACAAGCGATAACGATGATAGAAATCGCCTAAATGACATTAAATGTATGAAAGTGACAAGTCTAAGTCACGTGACATATCGAAAACAAATGTCATTTCCATACATTTAATGTCATTTAAGCGATTTCTATCGTCGTTAACGCTTATAGAATGTCACTTGGCTAGGGGGGCTGTGACTACCGTTCGTTTGCAATCAAAACAGTTAGAAAAACTGTGAAGGGTAGTGCAGATCGTTAGAGATGCCCATGGTTTGTGCTTGTGCCAAATTTGAACAGTTTCAAACTCAATTTCCTTGCCGCAACGATCTTGGCAGGCGCATACGACGGTTAATGGAAAAGTGTTGAGCTTATACAACTGTAAAAACAATTGAAAATTGATTTTTTATAACTCTTTGTTTACTTATCTTGATTTGTTGGTAATTTATATATTTATGTAAATTAAATAGCTGACCCGCAGTGTGTCCGTCAAACAACTTACAGCTATATCAATCGCTGTAAAGGTTCAATTAGAAAATTAATATGGTCGTAAGGTTTTCCTAAAATTTTTAACGTTATATAGATAAATTATCGCTTTGTGGGGAGATTTTTTTCAATTAATTATAATTACATCTTTTCAAGATTTAAATAGCTTTTCAACTTTTTAAATAACATCTTCATTCGTCATTTCCTTGCAGAGCTCTATGAAGTAATTTGAAAAAAAATACGAGTCTTATATTTAGGACATGGGTCCAAGAATTTAACCCAGACGCGCCCCAGAACGATCCCACTACAGCAACTATGTATCACAGAGGATACAGCCAACTAACAATTATTCAAGTCAATGTTAGAACAATGTTTGTTCCGCACAATATCGAACTTTGACTGAGGCGGCCGTTAGGGTGGTTGTACACCGAAACTGAAATAATTTTATACGAGTTTATTCATAAACAATATAATGATAGAGATTTTCAAGGTGAGAAATGAGATGAGAGAGAATAATATTTAAAATATAGATAAGTTACACAAAATGTAAGTGAATGTTTGTATTTTAAATTTCCGTATACGATTCCCGAATTTATTTAGATACTAGCTGTAGCCCGCAACTACGCCTGTGTGGTTTTCGGTCATCGCGGCAACAAGTAAACTATGTTATTTCTCAGGCATGTACAAAATTTCATTTTAATTGTACATTGTAAATGTAACAGACAGAATTACTTACGCAAATTAGTAAGGAAACTTCGGATATAATAAAAAAAAGAGTCTTATCAAAACGTTTTCTTTAAAAAAAAACTTCTTCTTCTTCTGCCTAGCCTTTTCCCAAGCTATGTTGGGGTCGGCTTCCAGTCTTACCGGATTTAGCTGAATACTATATTTTTATTAAAAAAAACTTATGACATCATAAAAATCTATATAACTATAGCACTCCCAACACTAATAATTATAAAAACATTGCCAAACAAACAAAGATAACACATTTTGCATTGTTTTAATAACGTTATCTAGTATCCGTCCACCTTTAGCCCGGGTGGTGATAGCCGAGTCAATTTAAGTTGGCAACTTAATTTATACAAGTTTGGATATACCTGTTTGAGATTTGAAGCCATTGTTGAACACAGGCTGAGCTAAGCGAAGCACATTGAGCTGCGAAACGTTTCCTATAGGATGTTGGAGACTTTTCAATTGGCTTTATATGGAACGAACTGGTGTTTCATTAATTATTCGAAACTTGAGCGGAATTAATGTTTTGCTTAGATAAGTTTTTTATTTTGTATAATTATATATATTTAATTTTATTAATGAATTAATGTGTATTTTTTTTATTTTGTATATATACAACACAGAGGCTTCAGCGTCCAGGCGACCAGGCCCGTGACTAAAAGTAAACCGTGACAGACAATAAAGGTTGAGCCGAGCGCGCCATGGTTGCTCAGTGGATGGGTGACTATTAGACACAGACCTACCGTGCCTCAATGCACCTTGTTCATCCCATCGTACAGATTTTGATGATTGGATAGCACGTTAATCAGTGGGTTCGACTGTCATGTCTCGACAGTCGTTAAGTCATTACATTTCTAACAACCAGTCTTACTATGGGATACTTCCAATTGTACTATTAGGACGTTAGTACCTAAGATTATAAACCGAACTGAAAATAAACCCATAAACACCAATGCCTTGATATTTACTGAACATCATTATTAGCGTCAAGAGTAAAGACGACCAATCATTTCAAAAACTAAATCATTCTATATTATTTGCAACTTAATACCTATAATAAATTTAAACTAGCAAACATGAATATCTTAGCAACAAATTAACAAGAGCCAATAATAGAACGATTAAAATACAAAGCAAACTTAAATAGTAATAAAATTAAATCTAAGCATTAAATTAAATAATATGTCTGTCCTAAACATATTTCCGCAATTACGTGACGTCACCTGACAAACTAAATGTATAACTGAAGCGGACGAATCTATTTTTGGCAAAATATTTTGATACCTCCAGGCAAACGAGTCCACAAGGTTTTTCCCACAAAAAGATAGGGTACATATCACACCGTAGCCAACGTATTAAACAAAAGACAATTAATATCTCTGAAAACTTACCACGGTATTTTATTTCAGTACGTATAATTTAAAAATTGTATATAATAATTGTATTGGGCTTTTAGGCAATTTGTTTTTTAGTGGTCTTTAATACTGTCAGGAAAGTATTTGTGTGAAAACTGCATTGATCGACCTCTTGAATTAATAGAAATCCCCTTTTAGAAATCAGAGCGTAGTTTACCAATATGACAACTTCTGAAAAAAATATTGCAATCAACTACTTCAGGATACAGGTTTACAGAGGTTTTCTCGTTTTCTGTTCAAAGTACATGCAAAATTAAAGTACTAAAGAAGAATAAAATCTGCCAATACAGTTACGTTACGTAGAAAATAATTTCAAAGTAATTTTAATAGATTACTTATTAAAAACCAGTAAATAAATTAGCTAACCACATAAAAATGGACCACACTCACCGCTTACCGATAACATGCATATTAGGAAAATTAATGCATTCGATATAATAATTGGTAATCATGAATAATGGCGGCGATCATTCAAACAATGGTTCTGTATAAATAAATTGACGTAATATTAAAAAAATGACTGAAAGAATACCTAATATAAAAGAAATGTAGGTATGTATTGTGTATAACAAGAGCGACTACAGACGACCATAAACAAATATTTGTGAATATACCGAATTACGAGCAGGATTGTATAAGTAGTAGTGTCTAAATGTCCACCGAATCGCTTTTAGGCTCCCGTTTAATACGCAAAATAATTTTTGCGTCATTAGAAACTTTAGCTAGTCGACATAGAACTGTCTTTGTGGCCTAGAGGTTCAATGACCGGATTTATATGCACATGGTTGCAAGTAGCAATGTGACTTTTTCGAAGTTATATGTTTTTTCTTAATTACTCTAAGATACCAATGACAAACATTGAAGGAAAACATTGTGAAATCTGGGTTACAAAAATTGGAATCTGAAATCGCCAACCCGCAATGAGCAAACGTGGTGATTAGTGCTCTTGCCTTCTCTATATTTTAAGAGGCCTGTGCCCAGTAGTGTGTCATTTGTAGGCCGGTAATATACAACTGCTTCGTTTAATGAAACCATTAGAGAACCCTAATTATATTTACTAACGACCCTCAGGTGATAACCGTTTAAAATAGAACGCAGACGATATGTTCGTCATTCACAAAAACGTCATCACAGTTTAAGGTTCGTACTTCCAAAGTCTTTTCAAAATGAGGGTTTTCACAATAGTGATGCTTCTAGCTGCCGTGGTGTTTGTGGAGTGTGGACACATGTTCATGGGTTCAAACTTTATGCGACCGATAACTTTGCATCAGGATGTCAAGTACTCATCAAGAATTTTCCGGAAGAGAGTCGAATACTTCAACTACACGATGCCCATGTATTATGGAAGGAGTATTCAGGTAAATATTCTTGAAGACGGATGTTTGAGAAGTTTTGATCATGTTAATCAGTTGTCTCCTGTTAGAAAATATGGTAGTTGATATCAGATTAATGATTGCATTTGAATTATTTCGGTCTGTGACATCCGATCACATCCGTGAATAGTTTTCTTGAAGACTTAATCTAACCTCGTCAGAAAAACCGTTTGTGGGAGATGTTATAAAATATAGGAGAAAAAAACAATATGATTTTTGCACAGTAAATAATAATAATATATAATCATGATCTTTTTGCTAGAAAAGTCTATATTTCAACTTATATCCTTTTTTTTTTGTTTTCAGGGTATTTTAGCATACGACCTGACTCACTCCGACGCATCAGTGAATGTGACGCAAGGTGGTGTGGGCTACAACTTCGTCCAACTTCGTATGAAGAGCGGCCGCGGCCGAGACTTGCATTACGACGTTTACCTTTACGCTTAAGTTTTAATATAATTTATTATTTACATAATTTGTTTTTTTTTTATGTTTTGCGGACATCATAAACTACGTTATAAGTGCAATACATTTTATATACATAAGTTATGAAAAATGAGAAATAAATCTAGGCAATGATATAAAACTAGAGAACCGGTATGAGCATAATATTATGACATTATTTTATCGCTTCTTTTTCTTTTATCTTCTGGCCAGCTCAAAAGGTATCCTGGTTTATTCAAATATTTTTTAGTAAATAAATTAGTAGTCGCAAACAGAATTGTAAGTTACACTTCGGTGTAATTTCAGCCGGGGAGCGTCGCGTCTGTCGGTCTGTCACACGCTATCAGGTGAAGTCGGTTTTTTACCATTTTGTTATTTCGAAGCCAATCCGTGCCGCAGAGATTCCGAACCGAGCTCAGTGCGGTTAAACTAAACTGACGGGACATCGGTTCCATTTTAAGTTTTCCTTTTTTTTTATTATTTTTAAATAAAGCGGAGCTGCCGTTTCGATAAATGTAGGTTTAAAGCAAGGCGAGGTAGATATATTTATAAATAACTAGGTTTCTAAATCAGCTATTGAAATGTCCGTATTTATTTGAAGTGCAGCTTCAGTACAAAAAGGCGTCGTTTAAAAAAAATACAAAGAAATAAAGAATTATCTTCAAGGAAATCATGTGTACGGTTGAAGGAATAATTCAGATAGACCGGGGCAAATCTGTAGTGGCTTTTATGATAAAATTACTTTGATTATTTCAAAGCTTGAGTTTTCTACCATACTTTACATGATAACTTTGGTTGTTACATAACAGATTGGAGCATGTTATGGTATAATATCATTAATTTATGAATTATTAGCAGAACTGCCCTGGCTCCGCCAAGGTAGCACGGTGTTTAATGCCAATTATACATAAAAACTACAGGTACTACATGTATCTTCTTTTTGTTTTAAAAAATCCGACGCCCGCACTAAGGAATTTAATCCTTGTGTCGAGGGGGTTTCACAAACATTCCAATCAAATGCACAAAGAACACCCAGACTTGGAAGCATTTGTGGATCACACAAATGCTTGTCTCATGCGGGGATCGAACACGCGGCACGTCGCGCGCAGCGGTAATCAGCGTGGTGGCCTATACCACTCGGCTATCCGTGCAGTCAAAATCATTGTATCTATTGCTAAAAACTTAATTAAAATGCGTTACGTTGTTTAGAAGATCTATGCGTGCAGACAGTGACTTCGTTTTACAATATGTAAAGATAATAATCCGAACAACTCTATAATATATGCTTAGTGCTTATATACAAATTATTTATATTCCTTGAAGGTAAACCACAAATGGATTAGTCATACATTTCAGTTAATCACTAACTCAAGCTATCTAAAAATACATAAAAATAATAATGGACGAGCGTGAACGTACGTCGGGTGGTTTATCACACATTTATATCTATTCTTACTAGCTGTGGGCCGCGGTTTTACCCGCGTAAGTATTCCCCGTCCCCATAAACATTAATGTTCCATTGTTTTAATACTTATTTTACTACTGGCTTATGCCCGCGACTGCGTCTGCGTGGCTTTCAGAATGGAATAAATTTTAAAAGAATACTCAATAAGAAAGAAAGGAGGAGCATTTGAAATAAACATGTAATACTTAAATAAGATAATTTTACTAACCCCACCTAAGCGACCACAGGCGATCATTCACAAACTTAGTGTAATGACAGAATGACGCTGTACAATTAGTGTTTCAAGTGTCCACAGAAACGCTCTTGGGATCACTTTTAAGGTACAAGTTGGAAGCGGGCGACATGAGGCAGCAGCAGACGACGTTTCGCAGCGACACTACTGGTTTCTATGTATTTCTATGAAATTACCTCCGTAGTTAGCGACATGAAGCTAGCGAGGTCGTCTGCTACACGTCGTCTGCTGCTGCCTCATGTCGCCCGCTACCAACTTGTACCTTTAGGCGTATAACCTTAAAATGACAAATAAAAACTATGACGCAATTTTTTTTAAATTCCACTTCTTAGTCTAATGGAACCATTAGAGAATCGAAATTCCATTTACTAACGACCCTCAGGTAATAACCGTTTATAATATAACGCGGTCTGTATATCCGTCATTCACAAAGTCGGCATCACAGTACACATACTTCCAGTTTTTTCAAAATGAAGGTTTTCACAATAGTGATGCTCCTAGCTGCCGTGGTGTTTGTGGAGTGTGGACATACCTTCATGGGCGTAAACTTTATGCGGCAATTGGTTCTGCATCGGGAAGTCAAATACTCGTCCAAAATGTTCGGGAAGAGAGTTGAATACTTCAATTACACGATGCCTATGTACTATGGAAGAAATATTCAGGTAAATATTGTGATGGATCCGTGTTTAAGAACCTTTCGTTATTTTAGTCAGCTGTCCCTAGGTAATAGATATTGCATCAGATTTCGTATTTTTCAGCTGTGAAAGTCAGGGTGACTTTGATGACGAATTTGTACTTAATCACCATTCCAATGGTACCTATGTGCCGTTTCTATACCTAGCCAGAAAATCATAAGGAGGACGTTAGCAAATATAGGGATAAATGAAAAAGATTTCCATACCTGTTTTTTGCCAAAAAAACTGAAAAAGGTGAAGTCTTATCTTTTAGCTAGACAGACTTCGTTTTTAATGATATTATAATTATATGATTTTCTTCTTTTCAGGGCTTGTTGGCCTACGACCTGACTCACTCCGATGCATCAGCGAATATCACGCAAGGTGGAATTGGCTACAACTTCGTTCAACTTCGCATGAAGAGCGGCCGAGGACACAAATTGCATTACGACGTCTATATATACGCCTAATTATATTTTTTCACAATATTTTATGTTGTTTTCTTATTATAGGTAATAACATTTTACGTTATATGAGTCAATCAAATTATACTATCAATAAGATTATTTGACTGTAGGTACTTAAATCATTCAATAAAGACCTAGCAAGGATAGAGGGCTGGTCAGAATAAAACTCTTTGTTTCTTAACCCTGCCAAGACAACATTTCATGCTTTTCGGGTCAAAAGGTTTGGTGGATAAAGTAATAGTAAGCTACGAGTAAAATGAAGTAACTATAATGGGACAATCTATTGAACATGTAAATGAGGTATAATGTGAAAAGATTTTAATTTGTACAATTGTATAAAGAACGGAAAACCCTAAATGAGTTAATTATTAATTTCAGTTAGTAACTAACTCAAGCCATCCAAAACTACATAAAAACAATAATGAACGAGCGAGAAATCTTAGAGATCATAAAATAAACAAACGTATGGTAGTTTATCATATATTTATATGGATGAAATATAGTAAATTTTTCATCATTCGAGTTCCAAACGTTGAGACGCGTACTGTGCTTTTTGAACAGTTTATTAAAAAGGTTTTATAACCATGAAGCTGTCAATTCTATTGGTGTTAGCAGTGGTCATATTTGTGGAATGCGACCATACGTTTATGGGTACCAATGTACTTCGTCCTTTGATCCTTCATAAAGATATGGAATACAGCTCAATAGCCTTGAAGAAGAGGGTAGAAAATCTTTATTATGAAATGCCCCCTGTACATGCGGATGCTGGAAAAGTCATACAGGTAAAACTGTTTTGTGTCAATTTCGTTTGCTTTTTTTGCCGTTTTTGCCATTAACTAATTGTGAAACCATTTTGTGAAAGCGCTCTGTTTAGCTAATAAAGTCAAGGTCATTGAGAGGATCCACTGTACTGAGGACGAAAAGTGATCTGACAGATTCCGTATTCAAGGTTTCTTGTGAGTGAACTTGAATGAGGAACATGAGTAATTAATGATCTTACTACCTGCGAACAGCGGTGCCCGCGGTTTATTACATAAATTTTATTTTCAGAATAAACAACAAACATCTGAAAAGACAAAATTGTCAAACAATATAGATCAGTTGCTCTCTTAACATTAGAGCAAATTAGGTAAATTATGAATTAGGTTTTAGGTTTTTTAGGGATTTTTGAAATTTGATTATTTTTCGATTTATTGATCAAATAATCTTGGTTACGTAGTAAGTGGAACTTCATAATACAAATTGAGTAATTATTTAAATTAGTTCACCAAAATGTTTTTTACACTGGTATCGTGACAAAATCAAAGAGTACAAATAAAAGACAATTGTGAAACAATAACTTATAGGTAAACTCTGCATGCAAAACAAATGCTGTACAAGTAACTAAAAGAAATCAAGAAAATAAACAATAATCAAAGATTATTGGTCAAACTACGGCTTATACTCGTACTTAATCACGAGCTCTTATTTCTGGTCACGAGCCTTCAATCCATATGTAGTTGCTCTGAACTGTAATATCATATCCAACTTCTATATTATATTTTTATTATTGTTACAATGAGTCGCTAATTGAACAAAAGCATTAACTTAATTAAAATCGTTTCGTTAATTGGTAGTAATTTCAAGAAATTGAGTGTTTAAATTAATGAACATGTCTCTGATAGCTTTAAAATTACTTCCTTCAGTTATTAGAAAATGTTAACCAAATGTGTAATTAAAATAATGGTACGTTAAGTTGTCAACTAAAAGTGACAATATTTCTACAAACAATAGAATATATTGTTATCGTAATCGATCTTCTGACGCCATACAGAATATAGAATGGTTGTGAATAAATTAATAATTATTGAAGGACTGTAATTTGTTTCCACGTACAGTCAGCAACAAAAGTCAATGAACACAATCAAATTTGCAAAACACCTACACTTAACTAAATCTCATTATGAAACTCTTATGGATATCATAGCGTTAAGCCTTCCTTAAAAGGATATTCTGATTCCTGGCAGAAACTCGACTTATGAAGTTAAAATTGTGCTTTAGCTGTTTTCTAAAACTGATTAATGGACACTACTGTATTTATAAGACCTTTTTTGTACCTATATTCGCAAATCAATAAATTATCATGATTATGATTATGATTTTGTTCATCACCTTTTGTTGCTGACTGTACCTGTGTTAAAATGTTAAAAACAAATGTTGGTATCGGTGGCTACGTGGGTTCGGTTCGGAACAAAATGTTAAGATTTATCATTGAGTATAGGTAATATTTAAACTACTTGACTGTAGTCTTTGGTTTTTATATATATTCCGAACGGATCCCACGATTGGGATTGGATTGTGGGCTCCGCTCGGAATAATCCCAAATTCTGTGTTAAAAAATTTCAATTAGACTGAAGAACTCACTATCATTAATTAACAACTTAACAAATATAACTAAAAAGCCGCAATATGTGGACAAATATTTGAAAAATATATGATAATACATTTGCATAATTTCCAGGGTATTCTGGCGATCGACGAAACAGATTCCAGTGCTTCGGCCACCGTGACAGGAGGTGGTGTTGGTTACACCTTCGTAAATCTACGTATGAAGAGCGAACTCAACGAACCACTTCATTATAATGTGTACATTTATGCGTAACACCGAAATCAAAGAAAATAAAGGAAAACATATTTAGAACATTCTGTAGTTTAAATATTTTGTCCCGTACGCACCATAGCTAAGGAAGATAGGAAGGAAGAGAAAATCTAAAATTTAACTAAGTATATTATTTATAAACATAGAAGGGGATAATTTACAAATAGTGCTAACTCAATCGGATTTCCTAATCCATAATATGAGTAAGAAAGAGTAATTTAATTCTCTCTGAGATTGACGGGAACGTGAAACCTTGAAATAAAACTGTTTTTGAAACGGATTCTATCTCGGTTTATTTTGATTTTAGTTTGCGACGTTTCAACACCTTCGCAGGTGTCATGGTCACGGTGAACTGGGAAGAAAGGCTACCAATGAAAAATACTTTAAGGGACCTCTCAACAAGATCTGTTATCTCTCCAGCTACAATTTATTGCTCCTCGGTTTTTTAGTTCGTCTTTCAATTCTAGCAATAGAAATGGGACTGTTTAAACCATTGTTTTAATACAAAACAAATGAAAAAACTGATGTTGTAGCCAATTTGACACAAGCAACATCTGCAAAAAGGTTTGCGTTTACATCCCCAGTACAAAAAGCCTGCCAACCAAGGTTTATTAAATCCATTTCGTTGTATAAACACATAACTGTCTGTAACTTAGTTTGCAGCTAGATTTCTTCTTCGTTTCTGGCCGAAACTTGGGCTTTCTGGCATTCCTTGATAAAATATAAATGTCATACCTAATTTACAACTGGAAATACCTTAAACTAACCGTGAATCAAGACAAATCACCTACAATGCTATTATTCTATTGATAAGAACATTTGACGCATCGGGAATATCCAAGACCCGTGATCTACGCAACACCCGTTCTGAATATAGTATGAAATCAGTAAAATTAATACCAGAACAAAATTAACGAAACGTTATCTACGGAGTGCCACAAGGTAGTGTACTGGGACCACGACTCGATTCTTTATTTTTTTAATTATTACTCATTTATCACTACTATCTGGCATCTAAATTGCTTTTACTACAATAGAATGATATTCACGATACTTGAAACTTTTTTTTTAGCCCGTGCTGTCCAACTGCTGGGCAAAGGCCTCCCCCATACTCTTCCATCCTTCCCTATCGGAAGCGTGCTGTGGCCAATCGGCGAGGAAATTGTCCAGATCTTCTCGCCAATAATACTCGAACATTATTAAAAAAATATATTAACTTCCTGTTTTTGAAGACGTAACCGCAGTTACCCTGAGCACACACTTGGAGCTGCATCATTGACCCTCTGGCGAAACGATAAGACCCTCCCGTCTGTAAAAACTACGTGACTGGTGTAACGCAAACGTTACGACATAAAACCTAATTTATTAATTACTATTTTTATTTATACTTACACAAAAACCTGAATCACTATCTATTCCATTAAAATACTTTAAATATTTAAAATATTGTTAATTGGTTGCTTACAGAAAAAAAATCGCGGACGGAGGAAGTTTGTATAGCGAAGGGGTGTAGAATGCTAACGTTTTTATTATGCATTATAATTTCAATTAAATATGGTCAAATTTCGACCCCTAAGCGACCAAAAGTTTGTAAAATTCACGCTTAGCGATTATACACAAATCATATTTCCATAAGGAAACCTTAAATTAATTTGTCATACATTTCAGTTAATCATGAGTTATCCAAAATTATATTAAAACATCATGAAAGAGCGTGAACTCTTAGAGATCATAACAAACAAATATCTGGTAGTTTATCACACATTTATATAGATAATAGAGTTAATTTTACATCATTCGAGTTTCAAACGTTGAAACGTGCACAGTGCTATTAAACAGTTTAATAAAAAGGTTTTATAACCATGAAGCTGTCAATTCTATTGGTGTTAGCAGTGGTCGTATTTGTGGAATGCGGCCATACTTTTATTGGTACCAATGTACTTCGTCCCTTGGTCTACCATCACGATGTGCAATACAGTTCAAGAGTCTTTAGGAAGAGGGTCGAAAATCTTTATTATGGAATGCCCCCTGTACCTTCGAATGTTGGAAGGGTCATCCAGGTAAGAATTGTTTTTTTCATAAACAAGCAATTACTTTTTAGCGTTTTCAGGGTTCCGTAACCCAAAAGAAAAAACTGAACCCTTATGAGCACACTTTATTCTCTGTCTTTCCGTCCTTCTGTCTGTTTATCTCGGGTACGCGTGGAGTTAAATAGTTGAATTTTAACCCACATACATTATGAAGTCCTATCTCTCGAAGCTGAGAGAAAATCAAATTCTAAATTACCTTGAAAAACAAAGGTACCTACGGACAGATTTATCGCAAACATTTTTAGCAAATTTAGAAGTCCACCCTAAATAGGGGTTAGGAGTTTGTATGGGAAGTTCGTCATTATCAAATATACACACATGAAATTTCACTAACTCGTTTTTGGTTAGACATAAATAATCACGTATTTCACCGATTTTTAAACCTCCTCGGAGGATGAAATAGGGGTAGGATGTTTGTATGGGAAGTTTCAAACGGATTTTCAAAAGGTTTTTAATGGGTAGAGTGATTTAAAAGAAAGGTTTTTGGGTATAATTCACTACCTATCATTAGGTGTACATTTTTACTATAATTATTTATTAATATTTTTATTTATACCCGTGCGATGCCAGGGCTGGTCTGCTACTATCGTTATATAATACAAATGCAGGAAAAAGTCTGAAAACTATAGTTTTGTATTTTCATACAGATATTTGTAGTCTTTATGCGGAACCCTCGATGGGCGAGTTTGACTAGCACTTGTCCGGTTTTATTGTTATAAATGGGATTATGATTCCGTACTCAAATTCACTTGTAAGTGAATTTTAACATTATATGTGTATATTATGTGCTGTTAAATATTCGGGTAGGTATGTTTGGAGGTCCCTAATCGCCTAACAGCTTCAAACGAAAATAAATTGTTATGACGGTTACAGTATCTGCTTGAAAGCGTGAAGATTTTGATATCTAAGGTCAAGAGAGATCATTCTATCGCTCTTTGTTGATAGGTAAATAAACTAAGCGTTTTTGATATGAATTATGTTGCTACACAAAATTAGGCAGTCGGGACCATTAGAGCTGGGATGGCGAACCAATGGCACGCCAAACAAATCTGGGCACATCCCCGATCGCAAAAGAAAAAAGTGTGAAGTATAGTTATTTTATGACGAGCGAACGGAAGGACCCTTCGCAACACATTTTAAATAAAAAGTCGATAACATTTAAGTAGGTAGGTATTAGTATTATTTCCTACTGGAGCTGCGCTGAATTCTGACAACCAGTCTTACTATGGAATACTGTAATACCTAGCAATAGGTTGTGGAGGTCAGATAGGCAGTCGCTCCATGTAAAATACAGTATTCAGCTAAATCCGGTAAGACTGGAAGCCGACCCAGAATAGTTTGGAAAAAGGCTAGGCTGAAGAAGAAGCTGCGCTGAGAGTGCACAAGTGATCCTGCGGCTCCAGCAAAGGCAATGATGGGACCAGGGTGTTTTTAGTCGGTGTAAGTCCGACATATCCCCACGCCGTGCCCTCGGCGTGGGTCCAAGTCATAAGCTTTTCACCCAGACAAAAAAAACAGGCATTAGTAATATTTGACAAATAGGTTATCACACATATCACTAAGTGAAAATTATTTGATGGTAACCACGAGACCCACAGGCCAGTCAATTATTTTTTGAAGACAAACATTTTTGATAGACAAACAGTCACAACTTAATTGAAATCGATTTTCGAGGAAATGAAGTGTTCAATCTACCGGTCCCTGATAACTTTCAAATTACTATAGTTATTAGTTTTGAGTAATTATATACCGCTATCGTACCGTCACTCCGGTATGAGACCACTATTGTTCTGAAGTCCCGCCGTCATAAAATGTTAAACTAACATATAATTAAAATAATAGTGCATAATTAAGGCTGAGGCCAAACGAGCGTAATTTTGTGAGTTGTGAGTCGCAGAATTTCGGTTGTAGAAATTCTACCTTCCAGAATTCCTTATGCGTGTGAGTCGGCAGACAACTCATTTTGCGTTGCCGTGTGAATCGAATAGGACTTTTGTATGAAACCGAATGTAGCAGATTTTCTGCGACCGAAATTCCGCGACTCACGACTCACAAAATTACGCTCGTTTGGCCTCAGCCTAAGATGTCCAATAAAAGGTGCAGTTTTTTTATTTTATTTATTTGAGTGAGAGGGACTCGTCAATTAGGATGTGTAACTTTTCCAATGATAGTCAAATTTTGCCGATAGATAGTGTCCAAAACGCAGTCTTAATTAAAGCTAACTTAATATAATTTCTATTTAATTTATTATCATCGAACCATAGGTAGTTGCAGAACATACAAAGTTGCAGTATTTCTACTAACATCCATATTATTGGAATCGGCCTTCCGAAAGCCTTTTAACATAAAAAAAATATTTATGAATAAATTAACAATTACCTACTGTCCGACTGTTACTCGTGTCCACGTACCAGTGTTGAAATTTTAAAAACAAAACTGTGTTAAAAATAAATTTATTAATGACCTAAGATCTCACAATCATCAATTAACAACTTAACAAATACAACTAAAATAATAATAATAATATCTTGGGACATCTCACATACGGTCACCTGGTCCCAAACTAGGCAGAGCCTGTACTATGGTGACCAGACAACTGATAAACATATTTAAATATTTATAAATACATATTATACTATGTTACGGATAAATTACACCCAGACACAGAAAAAATTATCGTGCTCATCACACAAAGATTTGTCCTGAGTGGGAATCGAACTCACGACCTCCGGCTTAGCAGCCAGGGTCACTAACCACTAGACCAACAGGTCCGTCAAACAGCACAACATAAGTACAAAATACACCAAAAGCAGTCATTTGTCCACAAACACTTGAACAAATATTTGATCAAACATTGGTATTATTTTCAGGGTATTCTGGCGTTCGACAAAACATACTCCGGTGCTTCGGCCAACGTCACACAAGGCGGTATTGGTTACAGCTTTGTGAATCTACGTATGAAGAGCGATCGTGGCAAAGACATACATTTTGATGTGTATATTTTTGCGTAAGAACAAGATTAAAGAAAATAAAGGAAAATAAATACGTCATACTTTTTAAATTTAAATCAGGAGTTGAACATTTTTGCGCCCTCGGTAATTATGAAAAAAATACACACCATAGTTCTCGTAGATAGGCTGTAAGACAAAATCTATAGCTATATCTTTATTTTTTTATTATGTTAAGCGGCTATTCTGGGACTGTGCAGCCCCAGTATTACTGCGACCGTCATCGCGATCTATTTGTGATCGCCGCTGTTATCTTTACAGTTCGCCACCGAGTCCTACATCCACTAGGTATTGCAGTAGCTTTTGGGGGGCGATATGTTTTACATCCTTGGGCCAAGGATATGGCTGCCCAGGTGTAAGCTACGCTTGCGCATCAAAGGTCCGCAGTCCGTGAGAATATGAAGCGGCGTTTCTATATCTAACATTTACTTCATTATTTTTACGAAGGGACAATATTGCTTTATTAATATTACATAAGTACACGCACCCATTTTTTTAAGACAAATCAGAAGATATGTAAAATATTTGCTTAGTAAAGCTTGTGTCTGATAGAACAAAAAAAGATTGAAATAAATATTATTAATTGAAAAGAAATATTTTCGTACAATGCACTAATAATTCCATCTACAAAATGATAATAATTATACTGTTAACAGTAGGTATTGAGAAAGAAATACACTATAGGATTAGGATATAGGATGGAGTGCGTATATTCAAACCTTCCCAAGAAAATCGCAATCTTAAAATTGAAAATCAACTTTTCATACAAACGTAAGTCATGTAACATGTCACTTTGTATGAAAATTTCATTTTAAATTTTAAGAGTTCGACCCATGGTCCTTGGGGAAAGTGATTCAGTTCTATGCACCTGATTACCTCGTTGAATATACACACTCCATAAAAAATAATCCTGTATAGTTCGTAACTGATAATATTGATAACATGAACACAAACATAATTTCTGCCAGTAATCGTTTTTCCATGATATTAATCGACACTATAACATCAAAACAAAACAAAACAAAAAAGAAACAATATAAATAGGTAATATAATTTTCTGAATTCAAAATCTCAGAAAAACAAAAGACTCAAAAGAAACAAAAGATGAACTCACGAGAAACCAATACGTCAGGTCATAGGAAAAGATTCCCACGTATCGCAGATATTTTCAAATTGGCCAACCATGGGAGCTAATACGAAATTCTTAACGGGTCACGCAGTCATATTTCATTTTAGTGAAATATGCCGCGAATGTGCTAGAGTTTAGTTCTGAACTATCCGACTACTGACATTTATATCGCAAGTTTTAGCTTTAAAAGGCATTTAATGTAAATTTTAGGGAGAATAGTTGATAGTATGAAGCTTATTGGAGTGGAAGATGCGTTAACTACAAGTTAGATGGAGTTGTTTAGAAGTTTGTAAGCATGCAATCTGTTCTACGTACATCAACAGAATGTCTTCGTTCAAACTATACAAGCTTTCTAGTAATTTGAGGAATATATACCTACTTGTTGTTATGTTACCTACCGAGGTAATATATAGTATATTCATAGAATATTTAGTATGACAACCTCCGTGATCGAGTGACGTAAACACCGGTTTTCAAGGTGTCGCCAGCTCTGAGGTCCCATGTTCAATCCTCGGACGGGTCAATGTAAAAAAAAACACTTTTCTACATTGTCTCGGGTCTGGGTGTTTGTGGCACCTTCGTTGTCTCTAATTCAATAACACAAGTGCTTTAGCTACTTACTTTGGATTCGGAGCAATGTATGTGATGTTTTACACATTTATAGTTATAAGGATATTCACTTTAAAAATAAATATTAATTAAAATCAATCAATTTAACTCCCATACAATAAACGGTTTTTGGTGCCGTTTTATAGATACATTTTATAGAACCCTCCGTGCGGGAGACCGACTCGCACTTGGCCGGTTTATTTTTGGTTTTCTAACTACACTACTTATAACTACCTTTTCATCTTCTTGTCATCTATGATACTTCATCGATTGTTGCTAAATAAGTAAATATCTTATTTGATCTGTGAATCTCATAACCAACTAGGTACCTATCCAATGTGCAATTTACACTATTTTAGGTAGGTAAGTAAGTACTGATCCACAGTAGCACATAATATGCCTTAAATTGTGTTAAAATACGGATTGAATACGGAAGGAACTTTAACAACAATCCAAACAATTGAGTCCAAAACTCCCGCAAAAATCTGTTGCCTTTATCGCCCAGTATGAAGATATTATACAAAATCTATGGGCAATAAAACTAACAGTTGCCCTGTGGACTTAATGCGACCCTAAATATTTGTCCTTCGTTCGTAACCTAAACTAACACAAGGTTAGAAGCTAATTCAAGTTATGTTTGCTATACATAAACACGAAGTCCGACATAGTTGGCGAAAACTTTACATTGAATTTGACCAGATTTTTCGGAGAACGTACCTAGCTAAGTTCCCGACTAGATTTATTTATATAACTTTCTTATTACTCACTTATAAATTATCTCTTATCGTCCCATTATTGTTAACGAACTATTTCTTTAAGCACGCTAATCAGAATAAGGTTCATTAATTAATACCATTAAAAAAACGCCTGCTTAAATTCTGTGAGCAATCACACGCAAGCAACATTACCTGTATCATTATCGTATAAATAATATCATCGTCCCTCACTCGATTGATTGAATACATGACATATAAAACCTTCATTAAAAGAACGTAATCTCCATTGTCATCTGTCTCTCCATCAAAATTATAGGCAACGAGAGTAGGCCCATCAGCCCAAAGTAACTTTTAACAAAAAAATATCTTAAACGGCTGAGACAAAGAAACAAAAAACAAGGCTCTTACAAAGATCTACACACAACTCGTCAACCAGATACTTTCGCAGGAAGAAGGTCTTCAGTGAAGTGGATATCAGGAGGCTGTAAGTGTGCTTCCGGCGAGGGCCCGCGTCAAAGCGCCCGGCGGATGTGTCAATTTAAACCCGACGCCATCTTGGAATCTCGTTGACTCCGGGATGTGTGGGATTTGAAATCTACTTTTATGAAACTTGACCTAGATCTTAACGCGCTGAACTTTATAATAAAAATTCTAAGTGACTACTTACTTAGAACTTTATAATAAAGTTCACATTTTTTGCGGTAGTGACTCACAAAATATTTACATTAGACCTTTTAATAGATGTTTTTTTGATATTCAGAGATACAGGTGAACATAAATAATGATGGAAGGAGTGATCGTGCTCATTACACAAAGATTTGTCCTGGGTGGAAATCAAACCCACAACCTCCGGCTTAGCAGTCAGGGTCACTGACCACTAGACCAAAAGGCCCTTCATTAATAAACTGAGTACACAACTATTACCTACTATACTTCTGTATTTTCATATAACAACCAATTATTTAGCAGTCTGCACCCAGATTAATACTAAACCCATTCACTAATGAAGTGTGCAATCATTTATCACGGGCGGTCGCACGGAATTACTTGGTTCAACCATTTGTCTAACAAATATAACGACAGGGGTTTGACCACCAAACTAATTACTTATGCAAATCTTTGCACAAAGCATTTTTAATTAATTATCAAATTTACAACTAGAGGGGTTGGTCTGCTTTTAGGAATTAATTCAGATGTTTCATCGAATTAATGATAAGGACCTACCTGTCTTCTTACGGGATAGCTGAAGGATTAGCAGATTACTGTAATGTATGTCGTAGGTAGAGATTAAAAGAAGGTTTTACGACATACCGGCACGTCATGCATTGCTGATGTAACTGTCGTATTTGTTCTGTTAAAAATAAAAGAGCTGTTATCAGTCTGGTATATACCACCGATCGCAAGCATTGTTTTATTCCCAATACAATAATTACCTGACAGTAAATAAACCGGTATACAAATCCAATAAACGTCTCCAAAGAAAGATGATGCGCGAAGGACATACTTACTACAGTCTTCTAGGTGCCAGAAATATTGTATCCTTTTCTAAACGCTTGACGTACTACATATTGACTGCACGGATAGCCGAGGGGTATAGGTCACCACGCTAATTACCACTGTGCCCGACGTGCTGCGGGTTCGATCCCCGCATTGGACAAGCATTTGTGTGATCCACAAATGCTTGTTCCAAGTCTGGGTGTTCTTTGTACATGTGATTTGAATGTTTGTGAAACCCCCGCGACACAAGGATTAAATTCATTTGTGCGGACGATTTCGTAAAATACCTTTTCGCTTGGTACCATGTTGTACCACAAAGTTACAACACATACATACTTTATAACAACAATCTAAAACATCCAAAATAAGATTTCGGAGTAATAAAAAAGTTACTCAAATAAAGATACTCCATAAAGTTTGAAGTAATCTTTTTCTGCACGTACTAATATTCAGTGGAGCGAAGTTTTATTTAATTTTTTACGTGACTTCCTTACAGCACCTTGCTGGCTTCGAATAAACTAAGGAATTGATGTGACACGCCCAGGTGCTGCTTTAAACTGATTTGTGAATCTTAAACGTAAACCTTCTAAATTACAACTTGCAAGTACAAAGGACTTGGGTAGTATTTTTTTCTCAAGGGACTATTTAAAATTGAAATGTTCTTTAGGGACTGAAATTTACATCGTTTAGAAGATGTTGTGTGTGGTAATTTTAATAAGTATTTAAGCTACTTTATTAGTACGTAAAAACAGTACGAGAACCCCTTCAATCTAAGAATTGAAAAGGTGTTTATCTAGCAAGATGGTCGTTTCCTCGCCTTAAGTTTTGTGATGATACGATATATATGTCTTGTATTATTTTTAACCCGTAACCCGGAGTCGAGCAAAGAATGTAAGAGCGATCCTACGACTCCGGTCAAGGCAGACGGGATTGTGGTGTTTTAGGTCGGTGAAAGTCCAGCATATCGTGGGCTTCTTGGCATTAAATTCGCATTTCAATCTAAAGATAAAGGTATTAGATAGCTAATTCTTTTTTGGTCCTACGTTTGAGAGATACCTAGGTAGTTTAAAGCTCAACAACCTATAGTCATAGCAACATTAAATAAGCAGGTGTATAAACCACCAACTCGTTACAATAAAACGGTTTTGTGGCAAAAACAACAGAGCCAAAGCAAGAAATAGTAGCAACCAATAAATAAAGTATTTGGATGTAAATGTTCGATGTATTTCCACATCATGTAATGTGCGTGGAAACGCAAGCGTCGACCAAACTCGTATATCACGTCGACTCGGTTCACACATGAAATGTTTTACAATTTACTCGGTGCGATAATGTATGGGTCCAACGGAACACGTATAGAGCACTTTGTAGATAGCTACTGTTCGCCTTTCAGCTGAGAGGTCATAATTCAAACGAAAGATTTTAAATGTTGTCGGCGTTACTGGGAAGTCCGTCTACTTTACTACCGATACGGCTAGGTCAATGTGTCTGAAGTTAGAAATACTATTCCTAAAAACAAATGTGCTAACCGACGTCAACTCGCATAATATATGTAACAAGTTTTTAAGATTCGGATGCAATGTTCGACGATCAATGTTTAGAGAATACCATATCGATAAATTAATAGGACCAAATAATAATCTCCAGACCGAATTTCGGCATGTACGCAGGAGATATTATAGTGCACAAGTGTGTGCGCAAACACAGGTGCACTCGCTGTTCCTTCACCCTCATAGTCCGATGGGACGGTTGACCGACACGACCGGAGAGGGATCAGGCGCAGGACCAACGGCTTGACGTGCTTTCCGAGGCACGGGGGTGTAAACACCGCCACTCTTCCTGACTCCCAGCAGTACTGAGAATTTCTAAACTCAGCAAATATAGGAACAAATAGGGATGTGTTAAAAAAAATTGCAAGACATCGTTAGTTTAATTTCCAAGAATGTATACAAAAGAACAATGTCAAATTATTAACTTCATTATTATGTTTAAGTGTAAAGTTATTAGTTTATGTTTTGATGGCAATCGTCATAGGTGGGTACTACGCGTCAGATGTCATAATATATCTCAGTATAACTTAAATCGCTTTGTATGAACCACGACTTGTTCACCTTCTCGTTTGTTTTTCAATATCGTCCGTTCGGATGATATAACTGGAACAAATAACAAATGACTGTTAATATACAGGATTAATTTAAAGGGAGTGCGTATATTCAACGAGGTAATCAGGTGCATAAAACTGAACAACTTTCCTCAAGGAACATAGGTCGAAATCTTAAAATGGAAAAAGAACTTTTCATACAAAGGTCAAACTTCGGTAGAACGCGTTTATTCATCAATTTTTATTCTAACAAATGGTTAATTAATTAACTCTCCAACTTATTTGACCATTAGTTAACACATTTAACCATTGGTTGAGTTAACTCGGGATCAAAAAACTGGGCCTTAGTTAACTCATCAACCAAACCAATTTCGTAGTTACCTTAACACAAACTGTAATACAATAATATGTACCCGACAGGTCCATCATAAACTACATAATTAATTGATTGATTTATATAAATCATTAATAATAACAAAAATAAATTGTTTCTACAACTTACCCGTAGTTTTGCTGACAGTCAAATAATTTTTTCCTTTGTCTTTTATTTTCCTCTTATTTTTCCTATAGAACTTCGCTAAGCTTGCTGAGCCGAGTTTAATGGCCAGTTCGAATTTGTTGAGTCGATTCCTTAGTTTTCTGTGTGTCAGTATAATGTACTTCCATGTCTTATGTGTGCGTGTTGCAATTTGAAGAGATGTGTCGTCTAAATAGCTATGCAGATAAATACAATAGATACTTAAATGATAACGTAAGATCTGTGTTTTACAAGTTACTTACATTTATTTTCTGCTGTTGTTTACATACACATTTAAGTGACTCGTGGCTAAGTAGACGTAAGGTTTGACAGATAATAAAGGATAAGCCGCGCTCGCCGAGGTCCATGGATGGATGGACCACCATTTGTAAACATACCGAGACCCCACCGTGACTCGGAAAGCACGTTTTCATACGGTGATCTTTGACCATTTCGGACAACCAGTCTTGGTATCTGGATACTGTATTATCCAGTAAAATGTCTTGTGGAGGTCAGGTAGGCAGTCCCTCCATGTAAAATACGGTATTCAGCTAAATCCGGATGACTGGAAACCGACCCCTATATAGCTTGGGAAAAGTTTGGCAGATGTTTACATACACATTTAACACGTTAATTGTTTAAAGTAAAAAAAACAACAAATTTTCAAGAATAGGATTCGAAATGAACCTAAAATCGGGTGTAAGTAATTTGAGATCTAATAATGTTCATGAACAGAAAATAAATTACAAGTCGTGAACTGTTAGCCTTGTGAGTATCCAAAAAATATCGACAATCACTATCACAATCTTCTGTAATTTTAAAAAGATTACATAAACATTTAGATCACAAAGATAAACACTGGTTACGTAAAAAATACCTCGGTTATCACTCACGAGAATATTTTCCAAGACAGCTCTAAAGGCAAGGCAGATAAGGCATCTCGCTTCGTTTCTTTGTAAAATGTTTTAGTGCCAAACACGAAAATACCAGAGTGATACATTGTCAAAAGTCACAAAGAATTACGAAAATAATGTGGGTAGTACTGAAAATAAGTAGAATACTCTTAAAACTTAAAAACGAACGTTTTTAGTTTTTTGTCCTTATTATTAGTATGCAAATAAAGGAGAGGAAAAGAGACGGAGAATATTAACACTATAGTGAATTCATTGATTGTCATTTGTTAGGTACGTTATGAAATCGCCATTTTATTGACGTTAAAAGCTTGTTGTTAGATGTTGCCTCAATTTAATAAAAGTGGGATCGGAAATAAAACAAGCAGTTGGTATATTGCATAGCGTTTATTTGATTTAATAATTACATTATTTTTAACCTTTCAACTCCAGCCGTTTTGTATGGTAAAACTAGCTATTATAATACATGTGTTACATACGGGTTAAACTCTTTGACGAACGGTGGGCGCGCACGTCATCGTAGAAATTAAAAACAATTTCGATTGTACATTTAACTTCTCTTGTTTTTTATGAATAATATATTGCAAAAATACGTATATATTCATTGATCTTTGGCAGCCGTTACCTAAATCTTTTTTATAAATACCAATCCATCAATTAACTCAGCCTATCGCTGTGCATTTTTATCACGTTTGCTGACCCAGCAAACGTTGTTCTGCCTTATTGCAAAAAAAAACTACGGAGGGCCACCTCTAACACTAAGGGGTATGAAAAATATATGTTGTCCGATTCGCAGACCTACGCATTTATTGTGCGTAGGTCTAGCACACAAAATTTCACGAAGATTGGTTGAGCCATTTCGGAGTAATACAACTAGAAATAAAGTCTAAATTGACCGCTGTCGAAGAGCCGGAGTTGACGGTATTAATTGTTCCACTTGGTATCGGAGATAGGTGCTAAGTTGCAAATTTAAATAATGACGTGAATGAAATTGTTTTAATTTTCATAGACATCAAAATGTAACTTATCCTTCATAAGTTTCTGGAATTGCTCGCTACCAGCCAGGAACGTAGTTGTGCCTTTTGCCAAAAGGATTCCCTTTTCATTATGAAAATACGTTTCAACTAACGCAGACTTGCCACTTTTAAGTGTTTTGGTTTCCACAATAACTTTTTCGCCGTCACCGACTGCTTGCACGTAACTGTTGGATAGTTAAATAATTATTTAAATTACTGTAATTAGTTAAAACGCAACTAGATGATGGCATAATTTAATTATGATTAGGGTTCAGACTACCTGACGCGTATCGTATCTCACTAATTACGAAGGCGAATGTTTATGAGTGCGTAGGTATGTTGTTACCTCTTTACGCTCAAACGGCTTAACCAATTTAGATAGAATTAGGTATGGAAGTAGCTGTTACCCTTCAGTTATTCGATACACCGCACGTAATACGGCAAGGAACAAAATTCTAGTTGAATGGAGTCTCCTTGAACAGCACAAGGCTGGAAGTGTTTTGTCACTCACATAATTGTTTATAACACTCATTTTCTTCAAACAACCATTTCACCATCATCATCAGACAGACGCCCACTGTTGAACAAAGGCCTCACCATAGAACGCCACAACGAAGGACAACCATATTTACCATTATTAAAAGATCATTTTAGATTTCGATCAGCGAAAACCTCATAACTGATCATCTTACTAATGATTCAAAGATAGATTAAGTACGGCGCAATACGTGTTCCTTATTACATATGCAATAAAAAAACAATCAGAATTTTCTATTCACAGGTGCCCAAACTTTTATTTGCTATGTCCAAGCTGTTACGTGTACGTTAAGAGAGGCGTTATCTACTATAATTTAAGGTAAAAACTGTAAAGTGGTCTATACCGTACATACTAACACTACCCGGCAACTCCCAGAACATTAAAATATTTGGCGACCGGCGAAGCGTTTTGCCACGTTGTATTGTTTGCACTAAGAGAATAACCCTTGACTTGGGCATGTATTAGGGAAAGCCTAAAGTTAGTTCGGATTGTTCTGAACCAAATCCAGATCCTGCGTCGCAAGTTCACAACATCCTAATCTATAGTTTGGATAGCAAACATTGGAGCCGATTCTTTTGTACACAAACTAAACCTAATTTAATTTTAAACCATGTCTATATTTTACTAACATAGAGCGTGAGAAAGGATGGCAACACATAACACTTGGCTTCCAAATGTCAAAAAGTTTTGGCCTTGACCATCACTGCGTTTTTGTTTGTAGGCTTATTTGTATGAAATGTTTTGCGGAAACTATATTTGACAGCTATAAATTTTGTGTCATTTTAAAATTATATAGTTACAGCTTCAGGTGAAAAAGATACCATTGGACTCAATTTCTTACCCGAGACCGTGCACAGAATCGGGGCCATTGAATAAAAACCGTATTAACACCTTCCCTGTCCCGTCAGAACAATAGTTAAACAATGAAACTGTTCATATGTGACTCACAAGACAGTGAAAGGGTTAATTATACTTCAAATAGACGTAAAAATATACATACTTACTTGACATTCATATTAGTAGTATACGCCGCTTTACCATCAGGTGTCGTGAGTTGTGTGTAAAATGACAGGACGTCGGTTATAGCCGCAATGTAACCGCCGTGGAGCCCGCCCGCAAAGTTACACATAGTTTTATCCACAACGAACGAGCCCTTTAAAGATCCATTCGATGAAGATTGCAGCTTCACCTACGATTTTCGTAAAAATTGTATGAGTATAATTTTCATTTCCTTCATTGCACGTACCTACTGAACTCAAAGCTTTCATCAACTTTCAATCAAAATATTTCAAAAATTACCAAATTCCTTACATGTCAGTTGGTTGAATACAAACATTAAATAATATTTAATTAAATTTATTTATTCTATGTATCTTCTTTTGACCAATATAGTATTAATTACTTTTATTTAATACCATAATATTTAAATCTAAAATTTAATAAACTGAATAGCATATGTATTTAAAAAAACTTACCTTATTCAAGACTGAAGATTTCTCAAAAGAAGTCAACGTCGACTTGTTCGTTAGATAGTCAATTGTTTTCAATAGACGAAGAGCTCTTGCGTTAGATGACATTGTTGCAAGTTTGAATATGAAACAGAATCAACATCCGCGCGCTTTTTTATATTTAGTCACAGTCGCGTTAGCGAATATAGGAGGGACAAAGGTGGGTGTTGCTATTTCGAAATAAAATTCCTTCAATCACTCAATTTTCATTCAATCCCTATGTTATTGTTATTGTTGGTTAAAAATAATAAAATACCTACTTAGGAAGTTTTAAATTTTATAAATAGTACCATACCACCACCTAGATCCCCCGTCTTGTTTAGGTTTTGTGGCCTAAATTAGTTTCCACTTAACTTTGAACGATAACTATTTTCTAACCACCGCCATTATTTGATCATCATTTTCAATAGAATAAATTGACATTCTTTTTCAATAGACTTCGGACTCAGGTTGGCCGAAGCAAAGATAATCTAGCTGTCTAAGGCCCAGCGCAGACCAAGAGCAGAGTTATAGCGGAGTTTTTTATCAAACCCTAAAATATAGGTACTTTAAAACTATCAAAAGAAAGTGCAAAAATGTTTAAACATGACAAAATGCTCGCGCGGTCTCAAGATACCACGTAAGCATGAAGTTATAAATACATTTATGCACTTTATTCCTATACATTCTTAAAGTTTATTTTCGAGTGTCATAAAAAAATCCTCTCCGCTGCGCTGCTCTTGGTCTGCGCTGGGCCTTAGTGGGGATACATTGACACATCTAACCTTAGGTGCAGATTGTCACTCCCCAAACAATGGAAGACCTGCTATCTTGTCCTTCGTGTCATAACACCTGCACGCTGGACTATTTATTTAAGGCATAAGGATAATTAAGTTCTCGTAGCTAAATTCTGAGCACAATATGATTGCCATTGTCACGGGAAGAAGAATATTTAAATGTAAATTTTCACTCATAACAGAATAATTCATTTAGATAACATTTGGCACGTTCTTGTATTATGAACCTACAATTTGTTCTACTGCAACCACAAAAATACAAATAAGTTCCTTCTTTTATTTACGATTGCTACTTTGTGCTAAAAAGGACATAATAATATTGAATAATAAAATTAATTCAACACCAGATCATTATCAGTGGATCACTTTATTAAGTTTAATTCTCGTATACGTCAAATTTTGTTACATCTTTCACAAATTCCTGAACTTTATTCTCAGCAGCCACAAAACTTGTTGTACCTTTCGCCAAAAGTGTTCCGTTTTCATTACGTAAATATGTTTCGATTAAAGACGATGGCCCGCTTTTCAGTGTTTTAGTTTCGACCATAACTTTTTCTCCAACTGATGCTGCTTCCACGTAACTGTTGAAAATATTGCAACGGCTTTTATTATATCTAGTTATTAATTTTGAGCTAAAACTGTCTGAATGGTAAACACATCTACAGTAAATATACGGAGTGGAATTTTTAATGACACTGGTGGGAAAGTACTCTAATTACTGAAGATAACAAACTGTGCTCTAAGGAAAACTTTCCTTTAATTTTTCAAGAAATAAAACTGCATCATTAATCAATCAATGCAGCCTATCGTGCGTCATGGTCAGTTCTGGTGCGCAATAGTGGGGATATAATATATATTACCCTAATCACCAAACTGGGCAAGGGTTGGTGACCGCAGTTTTATCTTCGTTCTTTAGAAGAACGCTGCTGCCCATTCTCCTAGTTTCTCCATCCCTAGTCGCCTCTTAAGCCACCCACGGGAAGAGAGAAGGCGGTTTTATTCTAAACCGCAACCCTAAACAATACGCAAAGGATACCCAGAATTGGAACAAGCATTTGTGGGTTACACACATACTTGTCCCACGCGGGTATCGAAACCTCAGCACGTCGCGTACAGCAGTAATTGGTATGAGCTAGTCACCTTTCGGCTATTATTTCTTCTATTAAAATTTCTGCTGAGAATTTTCAATTTTTAATACTTGGACGGCATTCGTTTGTTACATACTTGATATTCATGCTGGTAGTATACGACACTCTCCCATTGGGCGTTGTGATTGCCGTATAAAATGACATGACGTCGACCACGGCTGCAATGTAACCTCCATGAAGCGTCCCTCCAAAATTGCATTTAGTTTGGTCCACTACAAATGAAGATTTTATGGTTCCATTTGACGCTGACTCCAGCTTCATCTAAAAAAACAAAATAGGTAATATGTTTTAAATGCAATCCTCAAAATACGATATACCTACCCTAGGTAGGACTTACTTGGTTAAGAACTGAAGAATTATCAAACGCAGTCAATGAAGATTTTGTCGCTAAATGTTCCATTGTTTTCAATAAACGAAGAGCCCTCATGTTTGACGTCAGTGCTGAATTATTTATTTGCAACCCGAATGTAATGATAAAGCAATAATTTAACTTAACGCTCTTTAATTTTTACTCATTGACCAAACATTACTACACAAAGGGCTGCTGGGTTTTAAATTGAATTTTAAATTTTCATACCTTTATATACAATTTTCACTTTTTGGTGAAGATAAGTTTTATCATAGAAACCTACAGAAATAATTTGATATACAGTATTCATCGAAATTGATAAAGTTGTAGACCATAAATTAATAATACCTACATAATGGGCGCGATGCACGATTGTCCGAGGTTTTGAGCTCAATAATAAATTATTATTAGAAAAGGACTTAAAGTATCGCACCAAAAATCGACCAGTTTGTATAATTTTGATACCCACTCGATGTCATTCTCAAAATTGAAACAAATCTAACGACTCTCTCAAGCTAAAATTCATCAAACCGTTTGGGTTGCAGTATGCCAAAGAATTAAAGACACTTCATATATAGATACAATAAAAAATGTAAACCGTCGTGTCGCTGGCACGACAGCCCTTCAGATTTGGGTGGCCCAATACACTGCCACATCATCTACGATACCGTTGGTAGCAGCACACATAGGTACATAGGTCACTTCTGCATGTTTTGGGACAAAGGGGACAAGATAGGAGGTGGAGCATGGTTACACACTGCTGTTGATCTGACACGGTAGCCCCACTTTTCGAGATTGGAATTTCAACTTCCCACTTGCGTTCGATGTGGTTCAGGGACCTCCCTGTGAACATGGATTAAACCCTGCAGGATGATTTTCACCTGGTGGTAGATAAATCATACGTGGGAGAAAACTTTTCTGCCTCAGTTCTCAATGGACGTCAGCTGGGTTTAAAAAAAACAAAGTAGAGACTAATAAGAAGACAGGTTTTAATTCTCGTACACATCAAAATCCAAAGTGTCTTTCGTAATTATTTGGTATTTTTCCTCAGCAGCAAGGAACGTAGCTGTGCCTTTCGCTAAAAGAGCTCCGTTTTCACTGTGAAAGTACGTTTCTATTAACGCAGACTTGCCACTCTTCAGCGTTTTGGTTTCTACTATTACTTTTTCTCCAATTGGTACCGCTTTCACGTAACTGTTGGATATAAAAATATTTTAAGATAAAATTGAAGCCATGTCAATAAAATCGCGTAGTAGATAGGTACCCATATCAATAATTTGTTACATACTTGACGTTCATATTTGTAGTATAGGATGCCCTTCCATTCGGAGCCATAAAAGCTGTAAAATATGACATGACGTCAACCATGGCTGCAATGTAACCTCCATGCAGTATGCCGCCAAAATTACATTTAGTTCTATCAACGATAAACGAAGCCTTTATTGACCCATTGGAAGACGCTTCAAGTCTCACCTAAAAATATTTTTAAAAAAAATGTGAAATAAAAAATACTAAGTAATGTTTATGTACTAGCAGCACAGGGTTAGCTAATCCATTTATTGCGAAGCACGAAGTGATTAAACCTGTCAACAAACACAAAATAATATTCAGGTTTATTGGTAATTTGATTGCAAAATCTTATCAAGATTACCATCTAAAAAGAAATGCATTTTGAATATTGCCCCATATATTTTATGACTTTACGATGCATTTAGTTACGGCCATTAATTAGTGCAATAGATACCTATTGCTTTGATAATCTTTCTGTTCCGCTCCGACACTAATTTTTTTGAGATATGGCATTATGGATATGGCCAGATATCGCTAAAACGGGTGATCATCATACGACACATTATAACTCAATGTTGGTAGGTATTCCTTCATCTTTGCATACCTAGTATTCTAAAGAATGGGATAATTAATGAATTTGTTAAAGAAAATTATTTTCCTAATTTTCTTCTGTGAGCAATCCCTTTCCTTCAATTACCCCTCTCCCACCCCCCAGTTAATTTTAATCTTTAATTATTAGAGCCCCTCTTCCAATGCACGCCTCAGAATAATAAAGACTAGTAGTAGCTACGCCACTGAGAATAAAATTGACACTATCCGTCCCGAAAAATAAAAAAACTTAATTGGTCATTTGTTTTTAATTCAAATCAAGCAATTCAAAAAAAGCAGTCTTTAGGAAATATTATATTTAAGTTAACTTACATACCTTGCTTAGTATTGAAGATTTATCAAAAGCAATTACAGATGACGTCGTCACTAAATAATCCATGGCTTTTATTAGTCGAAGTGCCCTTTTATTTGTTGCCATTGCTGATTGTATTTAATTTTACTTCTGAATTAAAATAATCTAAAAATTACTGAAAAAATGAGTTCTACCTTTACTTTCGCGCTCTTATCGATGTTTGATAGATAGTTCAATAACAGGCAGGCACCGGTTGGGCTCATGTTGGGCTACGTTGCCTAACCTCGATGTTGCTAGCTTGATAAAATTAAAGTCAATAGAATTACAATGTTTTTCTGCGACATAATAATTATGAGAATGACAGAGCTTACACCTAATTTTAAATAAAAGAACACGGTTTCTCTTCATTTACATTTCTTACGTTTTATCGTTTTAGTCATAACAAAGCGTCAAAGAATATAAATAAATAATAATTATTAATATGTCATTTTCTAGTAGCGTATTAAAATTTACTCTGGCAACTCTGGCCGGATCAACAAGCGAGCGGTCTGCTTATGTCGGTTTGTTAGCAAAAATTACAAAAAATATCAATTTCCACGTTGTTTCCCGCGTTTTATCATAATCTATACGCTCTTTAAGTTCGTTTAATCAATTCAGTTATTCCTGTATTTATTTATCTACTTAGAAATGCATGGAGATTCGACGTAATCTAAGTGACAGATGTTACAGTGATAAATCGCGCCACTTTTTGATCAATTAATTCGTTTTGATTCTATAAATTATGGAAGAAAGTATGGAGAATATTATTGAAATGGATTCTAACCAACCAGAATCAGGTAACAATTGTATTTATTTGGTAATCGTTGACTATTTTCATGCATAAGTTTGACGTTCGTTCATATAAACCTACCAAATTTCAAACGCGGTAATGTAAATTTAACCTAATAAGAATTAGGCGTATCTTGAAGCTATGTATAGATCTTTAGTTCAATCCAATTACTTTCGTGGTAAGTTCTCTTAAACTGTACACTTACCGATTTCTTAAAAGTTTTCCTAAAGCTTAGCGAAGTTAATTCCTCCCGCATTAATTACCTTGGAGTGGACATATTTGTTTTGGTCGGGTTATAATCCAAACATCAATAAGGTTTTGTATCTATTTTTGCGATACAAATACATTTCCGTTTATCGTCGCTTTTGTTGTTTCACGTGTAGAACTGATTTATATATCTTTGTAGTATGTGCGATTTAAGATTCCTCGTATTCCAAAAATAATTATGCGAAATCTATGCGTCTATATTTTAAGGTTATAATGAAACTCGGACTCATTACTCCTTGATTGTATCATGTATAAAGATGGTTACAAAAAAGTGTTTTATGAAACTTTCTTAGGGTGCAAATTCTGGCCTAAGAGTTTACCTCTTTTCTAAGGCATTTTCAGCAATTTCATAAATAATATTTACACAATACTGTACAAACATGAAGATTTCTCAGTTTCCCCAGGTCGGCTGGAAGAAATTTCTTCAAGCAGTTTTTTTGTTAACTTTTTTCTTCTATTACAATTATCCTTTTGTAGACATTTAACTTGTAACACATATATTGTAAATTATTATAACTATTAATATACAGATAACAGGGACATTAAAAAAACACAAATTATTAGACAATGTCTTAACAATAACATATTATTATAATGAAATCGTATTTCTGGCAGAAGCTTTTGCTATTGAATTACAAAAGTATAGTTAATTTTTAATTTAAAATCAAGAGCTTAATTAAAGTATACTGAAATTATTATGTGCTAAAAATCTTATAATATTTAAGAGTGTCAATTATATCTTAAAAATCTATAAACAATGAGGTAACGGCGAGACAAAATGTCCTTGAAACAAAAATATCTAAAAAGCAACAAGTCTATCAGATCCTTTTGGGACATGTTGCAACTTGTCTAAAGCAAAACTTGATTTTTCAAACATGTATTCCGGTCCGGGCCCCAAACTTGACCATGATTTAGGTTTTGCAAAAAACTAAACTTCGATAGTCATAGTGAATAAATTATTAATTGCTTCTTTGTTCAATACATTGGGAATACAATTATATTTTGTTGTTCAAATCAAAATTTTTGTATGATATATCATCAAGACAAAATTCTAAAATATAAAATTAACAAATATCATAATCAAATTGATTGAAAAGTTTAAAAGCTGATTGTATGCTGCTATTTGTATACTTGATTTGAATATTTTTTTTATTATTTGGTTTTTAACATACTTATGAAAAACAGAGTACTTAGATTATTCATATTATATAGGATCAATTAAAGTAGTAAGTAGTGCACAAAAATAAAACTTGCTATATTTTCTGTGTATGACAAATCTCATAAATAATACTTAAACAATCTGTTCCTTGTTTTCTAGAACTGATTCCAGAAATGGTTCCGGAAGTGGTTCCAAAAGTAGTTCCGGAAGTGGTTCTAGAAGGGGTTCCAGATGTGGTGCCAGATGTGGTTCCCGAAGTCCCATTGGTTAATGCGGCAGGTGACAGTCTTGCGGACAAAAGTAATAAGGATGACTCACAAAATCTATTCCCTGATAGTCCAGTTTATGAGCCTGAAGATGACATAGAGGTATGTGTCTTAACACAAATTTTCTTATTGTCATCTATAAATTTTAATAAATAAAACAAATTCAGGTTTCCTACAACACTCATATCTCGAGAATGAGTGGACCATATTTAATGATGCTTGATTTGATGGATTCGTCTCCGTCCCAAAAAGCAGAATAAATATTAAAAGTAATGGAAAATTGCCAAAAAAAATACGCATAAGTGAACATGGACAACTTACGCGGGTGAAACCATGTTTATTGAATTAAAAAAAAACAGGTTCAGACTTTTATTGCCAATTAAATGAAGCATGAGAAATAATGGCATTAGAATCAAATTCTGTCTTAAAAATTTCTATGACAGAGCAATACACTTTATTAATAAGATAAAAAAACTATGTCCAAATTTTTTACTTTCAGGAAATAACTACTGATGCTACTGACGAAACTACTACAACTACTGTTGCATCATCAGATACAAGAGGTATGTACAACTTTATTATATCAGGAGTATCACAAAATATTAGATATTAGAAGCCCCGGCTTCCCACGAGTAGCACAGTTCTGTAATAAATGTGTACTTCTGCACAAAAATCTTTCTCTTGAATTCCTGAAACTGCATTAAAATCCGTTACATATTTATAAAACCTTAGCGTAAAGACAGTGGAAGCAACTTTGTTTTACGCTATGTTTTTCATAAAATAATTCCAAATTACAGAAGCACCAACCCCTCAAGCGAAAAGAAAACTCTCAGATGATCCATCAGACAGCAGTGCAAAAATCCAAAAGTTAGAACTTACCGATGACGAGTTTTCGGTATCCACGCAATCCTTGGATAATGAAGTATCCGAAATTACCAGCGCAACAAAACGGAAGCTTGAAGATCTCGAACTCCCATCTACCTCCAGAGTCCGTACTCCAGTCCGATCCAGTCCTAGAAAGCTCAAAAGGAGCAATAGTGCTGACATATCCAAACCCAAAACGCCAAAGACACCGAAATCTCGACCAGCCAGTGTTGACATCACTAAGTCGAGAAAAACACCAAGCAAACTCATCCTTGAAACTGCCAAAATTGTTCCGCAAGACGTGGTGGTTATTCCTGATAGTTCTTCTTCATCTTCTCGACCAAGTATAGAGTTCGTTAAGGAAATACCACCTCCAGCTGTACCAGAAACTATAGCTGAGGAACCTTCTGAGTTGGATGACTCGCAAGGTTTCCATCTAGAACTTTCACCTTCTCCTCCTGACGTTAGCAATGTTAATGGCGATGAAAAACCGCCAAGCAGCAGTGATCCTGTTCTTGTAAAAAATAGAGATGAGGATATTAATCCGGGTAAAGAAAGTGCTCCAAGAAGTGAAGGATATAAGTTCTCAGATCAAGACAACTCTCAGCCTAAAATGAAGGACTACAATATAGGAAAGACAACAGATCAAGAAAGCACTGATAGTGTTTGCTCCCTTAATCTAGAGAGCCCTGAACATCCTCCAAGTGTTACTTCTAAATTGATCTCCAAGCTTTCCAACGGCAACTCATCTACTCCCACTGAAATATCTGATGGGAAAATAAATCCCGAAGATAGCGACAGTACTCCTGATATGTTGAAATTGACTGCTAACAAGGGCAAGAGAATAAAGAACGAGTCTTTCCGATCAAGTAATAATGCCACTCCGTCAACTATATCGCCGTTGCCGAATGGTCACTCATTGCCGATAAATACACCGCAGATACCAGTGTTTGATGTCCACATTAGTCACAACGAAGATAACGAGTTCCTATCCCTTTACGTTGTTCGCACTGATAATGATTTAGGAATGGACATGTGTCGGGAATACCAAAGAATCTCCAAAAGATTTACAATTGATCCTTATTTAGGTGATGTGTCTGTGAGCAATTCTCCCTCTAGCGTTACTAGTGGAGGCATGATAAACTTGCCGAACAGGACGTCTTTTGCGTCAACAGTCAGTTCGACGTCTACTTCTAGCAATAGAACAAGCGATGGTGCGTTTGTCGTACCGCAACCGCCTCGGAAATCTATTGCGAATCCAACGACATCTGTCAAGGGATACGAAGCCTTAATGAAGAAGTTACAAGACATATTTTCGCATATCAGAGATGCTTCTGTAGACGATGGCATGCATGATGAGAAAGTGTCCGTCGGTATACAGACGTCTGTGTCTAATGATAGTTCGATGAGCAACGGTAATGCCAGTCCTGAAGAAGTTAACAAATGCGATAAAGCGACACCAAAGAGTTCCTTGAAGAAAACGAGGGTTCGCGGTCGACGGCATATGGCAGGGAAGACTAAGCGAGCATTATTACCGACTCAACCTGAAGAGCCGGAGTACATGCACGGCATGAACTCGCCGGAAATGGTGCCAACTAATGGAGAAAACGGGAAAGACTCGCCCGACAAATCTCCTAAAGACGAGAAACCGCTATCCTCGTTGGTTGCAACTCCGAAATCTGTGAGCAAGTTGAAGACAAAACGTCGCCCTACTTCCCCTCGCCCAGCGACTCCTGTTGAAAAAGCTGTTGTGAAACCGGATTACCCTGGTTACTCTCCAGACACAGTGGTATTAGCTAAATGGGTTGATAAACGTTATTATTCGGGCAAAGTGTTAGAGATTACGGAGCCAAATAAATATCTAATCAAATTTGACGATGGCCAGAGTAAAGTCTTGTTGGACGACTTCATTATCTTTGGTGACATGAAGACCTTGCCTTTGGAAGGACAGTCGGTGTATGCAATGGTTGATGAGGAGCAGAATTATGAACCTGGGTTGGTGCTGGGTGTTGAAGAGAATGATAGCGGAACTGTAACATACAAATGTACTACTGATGGGTAAGTTTCTTATATCCAGTTGCTAGTTATAATCCAGTAAGGTATTAAACCTGTCTATGACCTCTGAGGCTGTGTATCTAGGGCACTTCTTTATAAAAAAAATTAAAACATTTTAAAACGGATTCAATTGCGCTTTATTTTGATTTTAGATCGAATCTGTATTATAAGTAGTTTTAATTCAATGTCTAATATACGCGTAAACCTCGGAAAACAGTTGTTTATTTCCTAAATTGAATTCCAGCGACACGTTAGTAATGGTGACAGCCAGCGAGCTGTACCTGACGGAGGACCAGGCGCGCTCCCTGGCGGAGTCCGGGCGCGCGCGCTCCCCCGCCGCGCCCAGCACGCCGCGCCGCCGCCACCACCGGGAACTCGACCTCGACAACATCATACAGGTACTGGCTCGCCCGCCGCCGACACCACCGGGAACTCGACCTCGACAACATCATACAGGTACTGGCTCGCCCGCCGCCGCCACCACCGGGAACTCGACCTCGACAACATCATACAGGTACTGGCTCGCCCGCCGCCGCCACCACCGGGAACTCGACCTCGACAACATCATACAGGTACTGGCTCGCCCGCCGCCGCCACCACCGGGAACTCGACCTCGACAACATCATACAGGTACTGGCTCGCCCGCCGCCGCCACCACCGGGAACTCGACCTCGACAACATCATACAGGTACTGGCTCGCCCGCCGCCGCCACCACCGGGAACTCGACCTCGACAACATCATACAGGTACTGGCTCGCCCGCCGCCGCCACCACCGGGAACTCGACCTCGACAACATCATACAGGTACTGGCTCGCCCGCCGCCGCCACCACCGGGAACTCGACCTCGACAACATCATACAGGTACTGGCTCGCCCGCCGCCGCCACCACCGGGAACTCGACCTCGACAACATCATACAGGTACTGGCTCGCCCGCCGCCGCCACCACCGGGAACTCGACCTCGACAACATCATACAGGTACTGGCTCGCCCGCCGCCGCCACCACCGGGAACTCGACCTCGACAACATCATACAGGTACTGGCTCGCCCGCCGCCGACACCACCGGGAACTCGACCTCGACAACATCATACAGGTACTGGCTCGCCCGCCGCCGACACCACCGGGAACTCGACCTCGACAACATCATACAGGTACTAGCTGTGTTGTGGAAGTCAGATAAGCAGTCGCTCTTGATAAAATACGGTAAACGGCTGAATGATACTTAAATAAGGAAAGACCCAATTACGAAAGCGTTACTTAAAAAAAGTAACTTAAGTTTTTCCGCTTGCAGGGTCCACGCAGCGCCCGCAGCAGAGACAAGGGCAACTCTAGCGCTCGGAAGCGCGTGATCTCACCAAAGAGTCCGAAAGCCTCAACATCGGGTATATCAGGTACAGCTTGACATCTCTATTGTATCCCAGGCCAAACGACTAATGCTGCGCGATACTATACTATAAATTAACACAGTAAACATCAGTGAGTAAAAAATGAGGTTTTATAATGACTAGATTAGACCATAATTGTGACGATCGAAGTTAAGACACCTAAACTGTTAAAAAAATTGTTGCAATGCAATTAACGAATACAATATTATGGTGCCAAGCTGTACCAAATCGTAAGTCAGTTATATCCTTAATATAATACAAGTGTTCGTATTTCTATAAGTTTAAGTTCTTTTTTTTACTTTTTATTGTTTTCAAGTGACTGTGCAGTTAATTATCATAATAAATTAAGTTAAACTAAATTGATCATTAGATGAATAAGTTTTAATGTTGTGCTATGTATATGCAAAGACTTTACAAGAAAGACAAATTTATCACTTTTATTTTATAATTTCTATTATTTATTTACTGTTACTACAGTTATGGATGTTTTAACTTAGAAAAACTAATATGTGTAATTTTGTATGTTATTGTCACATTATTTTCGCATTCATCGTTTGCTTGGGATTGTAGTTTAGTGATGTTTCTTTTTTATTTGGACTAATATAATAATTAAGTTGTAGTTGAACTAAGCTTACTATTCCTTATCAGCGAATATAATATTAATCTACCAGCATTTTACAAAAAAAATACTAAATAGTACATAGGTACAGTCTATTTTTAAGAGGCACAGGGGATCATTCATTTTAATTAATAAATATAATCGGTGTTTTTTAACTATTCTGTTAAGAGACAATATATTTTTGCATAATGTATTGTAAACAATATGAGACTCCTGTAAAATATTTTTACATGACTTTATGAAGTCATTAATGTATTTTTTTTTATAAGATTTGATAATCAAAGTTGTTTCTTTGACATGAATTGCTTTTTTCAGTTCGAGTGTATTCTTATTATGGGAGTTTAGTATATACAATGTTTTTTTAAATAAACTCTTAATTTTCTTTTTATATTTTTTTTATTTTACCATTTTTAGTTGCTTTTTTTCATTTTCATAGTAAGCATCTTGTAAGAGAATATTGATCTCTTTAGAGTAGTTTGTTTACGATAAGTCCGAATAAATCTTTTTTACTCAATAATAGAATATTCCCAGAAATAAAATAAGTATGAAAGCAATTTGATAAAAAATAAAAACGTTAATATAACCTATTATAGTGAGAATAGATAATTAAAATTACATTTTGAAATTACTACATAATAGGGATACGGATGTCCTATTTTTATATAATAAAAATTATGAGGCACGTATTTTGTGCTGTTTCGAAATAACAAAAATCTACATCTATCTATATATATAAAACTCTTCCGTTACTGACTGACTGACAGACAACGCACAGCCGAAACTACTGGTCGTAAAGAGCTGAAATTTTTCATGTGTTTGTCGGGAGGAGTAAGTGAGGATTTTTGGAAATTCCCCCCCAAAGGAGAGAAAAGGGTGGTAAATTGAAAATACTCCTCCACGCGGACGAAGTCGCGAGCAAAAGCTAGTATTTTTCTATACAGCGGATTTAAGTTAAAAGTGGGGGCTCGCCACGTCACTTTATTTTCGCCAACTTCTGATGTCACAAGCCTCACTCCTGAACTTTTACGCGCCTTTTTTTGTCAAATTTAATTGTTATGAAAAAATAAATATATGGGTCTTATGTTTTAATGATCAAACTTACGAACAAAGTAGATTTTAAATTTTCGTACCTAATCCGCATTCCTAAATTATATGACACATATTAATAAACTTTTGATGTCGGTAGATGGCGCTATTCTCAACTTCTGTCAATATCGTTAAAACAGAAGTTATTATATACATATTGATTTAATACTTTATGCACAGTGTATGTTGTACATAGGTGGACTCAATGCCAGACGGCATTCTCTTCCAGCCGACCTTAGATTTAAATAATTTCCAACTACTTGAATTATTAAAAGTATAATAGAACCCGATAATAGAGCATTCACGCACTAGCGGTAAACCGGAACGCGTGGCTGGCCGCTTTTTGGAGCTTTACCACCGTTTCTGTTCGGTCACGAGTGATCAACAAACTTAAAAAACCGGCCCGTCACGCTGTGCGGTTTACGCTAGTGCGTTGTCATCGTCACTGACTTAATTCTGACGTCATACGACATGAAAGGTAGAAAAGAAGGCGCCTGTTTTAAATAATAAAATTCTACTTTTCCAATTATTTAGAAGTAATGGTTATTTCAACATCGTATATCACATGTTTTTATTCTTATTCAGGATTATTTTTTATGGAGTGCATATATTCAACGAGGTAATCAGGTCCATAAAACTGAACATCTTTTCATACAAACATAAGTCACGTGACCTGTCACTTTGTATGAAAAGTTCTTTTTCCATTTTATGATTACGACCTGTTTCTTGGGGAAAGTTGATCAGTTTTGTGCATCTGATTACCTCGTTGAATATCCGCACTCCTTTTAAATTAACCCTGTATAGAGTATTATTAACCGCTATCGTACCGTCTTTCACACCGGTATGACACCGCTATTGTTCTCAAGCCTCGCGGTTTTTGAGTGATTAAGATTGTTTAACTGACGGAATAATAAAAAAAAACCATGAATTTCGTATACTTTGTTAGTAGGTGGTAAAGCGAAGACGACTACAGTGGGTCGAAGGCGTCTGGCTAGTGAGAGCAGTGAGATGAGTGAGAGCAGCAACTCCGCTCCCCCCACACGGCTGGAGGAGGTCGCCGGAGTAGAGCCTGAGGTACAGCGGACGCCCAGGAAGATAGATGGCGTTAAAGGTAAGTTTCACTTATAGTGCGGTGCAAACTAAATGGCGACTGTGAACATGAGGCGAGTTGCTGCGCAGTAACAAATTCATGCACCAGTGGGGGTGCGGGGTTAGGTACTATACAATAACAAGTACCTTCACAGCTGCCAATAAGTTTGAATCGCACTGTACACGATATTAATTTTCAGTGTTCAGCTTATGCTGCGGAAATTAGTTCGTTGGCGAGGGCCAACAGACTTTTACAACCCAACTGGATTATCAGATCGTTTAAAAAAAGTAAAGTATATTTTGCTGGACGCATTCTAGGCGAAATTCAATTGTTATTTGAAAGTAAAAAATTATGTATATACAATTAAGAATTAGTTGTGGTGCCGCGACTTCAGAACTTCGAAAAGGCATCCACTGAATAAATTATCCTTGCACCTACTGTTACTTCTGTATTTGAAAAAATGTGTGTGTGTGTATTAGTGTATACACGTAAGAATTGAAACTTGTTTATGACATCATTTTTCGCAAAATAATCTACTACTTACAACTTTATAGAAATTGGTTAAATATAGCAAAATTAGATAAAGTTTAAGCAAAAAGCTTATAGCTATAGACATGGATACAAATAAATATGGCGCAACGGAAATATGTGACTTAGAAATAAAGATGGCGCGTAACAGAAAAACGTTACAATATTAATTTCTCCCATACGTCGTCAAAGAAGTTTTCACTTCAAAAAGCCGTTCCTTCTCTATTTTTTATTCAAATCATTCCACTCATACTAAATTGTACGTATTGATGTTTTGTATATCCTCACAGCCGGCCCACTGCAGTTAAAAGGAGCAGCTAAACAGAACATCGGCAAGAAGAACTCCAAGCTAACAAAGTTCGAGAATGACATAGATACGGTAACTAAGTTGGGCCCCATCCCCGAGCCGGACAGCAAACTGTTCGCAGGACTACACTTCTTGCTGACTTGCACCGAGACGCCAAGGCGGCCGCGCACTAATAACGACAAGACTGAGAAGGTACGGTATGCTTGTGTGAACTTAATGGTGGCTGTATGAAGCGAGAGCTGCACAGTAACTTAACAAATTAATACTGGTGTGCATTGGGGGGGGGGGGGGACTGCGTACCAATTTCACAGCCGCCATTTAGTTTGAATCGACCTTTAACTTCGTCACATGTACTTTTTTTAGTTATTTTAAGCACTCTACAGCAGATTTATATAAAACAAAGTAACTTCACAGATTTCGGTCGAAATTGCTTACATTCGCTCGTTTTTTTTTTCTTCGACGAAATATGATCATTATGTAGTTGAGTTACGAATGAATTGGATAGACTTAGATAAATGTTTCGATGCTCTTCGACATTTCTGAGGCCGAATTTGCTGCTCACGACGCAGCTGCGTTCGTGACGACCACCGAAACGTCCACCTAACGTGATCGGCGCCAACTCTTAGAAGCTCAACGACGCTCACACTGAAACGTCGCTAAACTATTCGGCGTCTACCCAAGCCACTTGTTTGTACATTGTATTTGTTGAAACTAACAGCACACTCATAGTATGTCGCCGGCGCTGCGTCGACTTTGCGCGGGCGCTGGCAACAACGACAAATGCGGTACAATTGCAGGCGCTAGCAACGGCCTCACAGGCCGACAAAACTACAAATTTGTATTTCCTTTTACCTGTCAGTAATGGGTTTGATACGAACTGGTAACCACTTGATCGCAAGTCCGACTCCCTAGCCATTAGGCTAACGTCGCTTCTATATTTTTAGTATTATCTCTCACAGCCATAAATATTATTTACAGTCCACTCAAAACCAAGAGACGCGCCACTATTCGTCAGAGGAAGATGGAGAGACCACATCAGTGGCCGGCACTGATACTGAAGACCTGGAGTTCTGTGACAGACCCTTCAACAAGGAACGGCTGAAGGAACAGCTGGAGGCCGGTGGAGGGGTTGTTTATAGGTACGCAAGTTATATTAAGCATGGGTTAAGATAAATGCATTAAATACTTATTTGTTAGTAACTCCAAATTAAGTAACCATGACTTTAGGAAGAGAATCCCAGTGGGACCAGCAATCCTGGCTATAGTGTACCGTTCTTGTATATTTTCTGAGCAATAGATGTAATAATAATATAATACAAGCATATATTTGTGCCACAGCTGGGCACAGGCCTCTTTCCATATAGTCAAGGAACGACTATTGATCACCACGTTTGCTAATTGCGGGTTGGCAATAACAATAGATTCCAATTTTTGGAATCTAGGTCTCCTCACGACGAAATGGGTATCCTAAGATATAAATGTTGTTTGTAGTGTAATTTTCATCACAATCACTATTAATAAGCAAGATAAAAAATATCAAATTTGATAGATATTAATAAAAATACAATTAATTAAACAGTTTACAGCAATTGCAATTTTTAGTTAAAAACATCCAGAGTGAGTTAATAATTTGTCATACCAGTTGGTAATACAACAACATCGTCACACTAGTAAGCGGCGACATGGCATTAAACATCATTATTTCTTTTTACCGTGGGGTTACGGCATAGAATGAAACCTCCCCTCTCTACACGTGTGTGTCTTAAGTCGCGACTAAGGGACATAGAAACAAAGAGAATGAGCAGCAAGGTCTTCTAAAGAACTGAAAGTAAACTGCGGTCACCAACCCCCTTGCCCAGCGTGGTGACTAGGGAAACCACTGCAATGATGGCGCCACAACTCAAGGCCCACATTTGGAGGGGATGTTGTTGCGTAACATGGGAGAGGCCTCAGGTCCAGTAGTGGACTGCCATAGGCTGAGTTGATTGGTTGATTTCTTTTTATTTGGATAACGTCTAATCATCGTATTACAGCCACTTCGACGACGTCCCAAAGAACAAGTACACAGTCTGCAAGCTCATCGCTCCGCGGCCGTGCCTAACAGCTAAATACATCCAGTGCTTAGCCGCGGACATTCGCTCGGTGTCCCACGGCTGGGTCATCATGAGCTGTATAGATAACACGCTTCATGATATCGACTCGTTCGCGTTGCCCGCTGGATGGTCTATTATTAAACAGAGGTTTATTAACTGGGTGAGTTCAATGTATTTGAGTTAAAGAATTTGAGAGAAAGGCATTGAAGAATCTTATCATTATACTATGTGTAAAATACTAAACGCATGTCTTCCGTATCATTATACATTTATTAATACATATATTTCATTGTGAACAACTTTTACTATGGGATCAATCCCAAAATTGCAAAAATATAAGTCGGCTGTTCCGTACCATATAAAGAAGAAATGAGCATTATTGTTTTTAATAACTATGTATTACATTTTACTAATACATAATTGCAGGTACCACCATCTGGACGGCGCAACGCAACGTTCTACAAAGACAAGACTATCCTCCTATGTGGTGATCAGGACACTTTTGTTAAATTCTGGGAGCGAGTCTGCACTCTCGCCGGTGCGAACACTCGCGTGGTCAACGAGGAGGACCTCAACATGTCTGGAGCCTTAACCCTCGTCACCGAGTGGGACTGTCCCCACGAAGTCCAGAACAAGGCCAATCAAGACAATATCCCCCTCGTTTCCACCACCTGGGTGGTACAAAGCCTCATAGAAGCCCGCGTCATCCCCCCAACCAGCCACGAAAAGTTTTCATTTATGTTTGCGGAGCCAGAATGATCCTGGGACTTTCGGAAGATCCTCATAATACGTGAAAATTGACACTTGAGGTGACCGCGGGAGTGACGCTTAGTGTTAGTGAAGTGACTATGTTTCAAAAGCTCCTTTTTACGTGGTATATGCTGTTCTAGGCCTGTATTAATATGTTTTTGCCATACTAGTTCCAGTGATAGAATGAGATAGTGAAGAACTATAACGCCATCTCTGTTACTCTATGGTGGCAATAACTTCTTAATACATACCTGGTTGATAAAGTACAAAGAACATATTGGTTAAAGCTAAGCATAAAAAAAGAGTATAAATTACCAAATATAATAAAAACAGCTTGTAATGCTATAAAATATTATAACATATACTGTCAGCAATAAGAGTTGATGAACAAAAGCAGATTTTCAAAACATTCCACTATTTGTCCACAAATTACGCAGGGCCTGCATAACGAAATAGTCTTGTCTCAAAAGGTTAACACTGTAGTATTCTTAATTGTCTATTAATGGTATTATGTTGTGTATTGGTGTATTATATAGACTGTGCCACGAAGATGAGACTTGACACACCACGTGGACATGCGCAGTAGTCGATTTATAGGTCTCTTTAGCGGAGTGAGGATAGAGGGGGCAAGGAACTGGGCATCTTCGGGTAGTGAAAAAAGAGCGCGGGTGACGCGGAACCTGCGCAAGCTCCTCACTGATGCTCGCCAAGTCACATCTATCGCAGCTATTATAAATGTGTACATCAACTTTTGTTGCTGAATTTACAATGGTTAGACTAAAATTAAATGCAATTAATTGCTATTTTTCTAAGCGAATGAGTTGATCAAACTATATTATCATACAACCGTTAGCAGCTTTACCATGAAAAAGGAAGTTACATATTTGAAAACTAGTGTTTATGCGACAAACAGTGAATTTGAAGTGCTTGTGAGTATAAACTTGACATATAAAAGTCTTGGTGGTAATAGTGGGTAAGGGACATTATTGTGTGGCAATGGTGTAATAGTTTATAATATTGGTATGCAGTATAGTTCAGTAGTCCGGTAACTTTACTTTTAGATGAAAGAGTCTCAGTTTCGATATGGGTTGGAACACTAATTAACTTTTTCATTATGTAAAAAGGTGTATGAAATCCAAAGTTTGAGATCCTTTTTAATAACTTCTTTTATTTTTATAATAACTTCCGTCAGCTCATGATGAAGGACACCTATTGAGTCTAAAACTAGTTGGGCGATCCCGAGAATGCGCGTGAGTAAGCCGTTGAATTTTTAAATAATAACTACTTCTCTATTTTTTAGATTTTCTCTAGAATATGCACGGATATAGAATTGAAACTCACTGATTATTATTGTGTTTGGCTGTGCATACTACATGACCATATATTGATTCTGCGTCAATGAAGGGAACAGCTGAAAATGTCAAACTTGACGTATAAAGTGACAGTCGTTCAAAATGACACCTGTCATTTATGACAACTGTCACTTATACAAGTGACGTGACTTGCCGAACTGCGTAGGGATATGTCGGGACTAAATACAACCTGGTTTTGTCACTGCCTTGGCCGGAGTCGCGGTGCATACATACTCGGCACTATCGTTGACTGAATGTATATATTGATATACTAAGAACATAAAAATACTTTCCTCCTACAATTAAATATTCATACTGCGACTGACATGTTAATTATTATGTATGTGAAAGAGAACCTTAATTTCCATTATAGGCCTTATTATATCCCTGGTTTATAAATAAATTATGTTTCTGTAATCTTAAATGGTAAGTGACATAAAGTTCAAAGACTTTTTGACCTTAAAATAAATATAAAATAGGTACCTAAGTTTAATCTAATATAATTTAATTGGTATTCAATTGTATATGGTCTCATTTAAATATAAGGATTTATATAATTGACATTTTTGTGAATATAAAAATAGTGTTGCTATATCCATTAATTAAAATAGTATCGATTTAAAATCGATGATTAGCCAAAGTGAGCTAATTAATTCTATGTTATATTACGATCTTGAACAATATAAGGATCATGTCTTTTGTTATTTATTTTTAATTTGTTTAACTGTGCTTGGGAATATGCTATAAGTAATAGGAATAACAATAGGGAACGTAAAACATTTTATAAATCATGTTTTATGTAATTTTTTTAGTTATGTGTAAAAAAGCAAGTGGAAATTTAATATTTACCACTGGTTTCAGCAAAGCTGTTCAACAAATAAAAATTTTAATCACCTCTCAAATCTTATTTAAAGCACTGAGTTGTTATTATTTCAACTAACCCCAGTAATGCTGAGTAGATTTGACAAGTTAAATCGTTCAACTTTTCAGAATCCCGAAGAATGTCTTTCGTTATCTTTCGTGTTTAAAAAAACTTTTACCATAATCCCATGCGTTTTAAAAGCATATGCTTGTACGGTACTTCTGTAGTTCATAAAACAGTTAAATTAAGTTAATAAAATCATTTTTTATTTATTTATTGTTTAAAATTAGCATGTCTTAAATATTGATTTGATCATAGATTTTTGACGAAACTTTTCTTTAGTTTCGTAATGTAAGTGTCGCAAATAAAACTATATTCATTTGTATTTAAATCATTGACATCTTTTTATTTTATTGTTCTTTTTTTATCAGATTTGGTAACACTTTGTATAAGTGCAATAAATTATATTAAAGTGACTGAACTGTAGGGCTAAACTGTCCAAGAAATTTTTACCATCTTTGGATCTCTTGTTAAGAGATGCAATGTGTAGTGGATTTATAATTGTAATGTGTATGTATATCAAAATGGTGACAAGCTTAAAAAACATTTTTGTCCAGTGGTTATTAAAGAGTTTCTAGCAGTGAATTGCCAGTTCTCAAGTAAAATATATTACAAAAATTAATTAATTAATCCTTTCAATTCCCGTGAATCACATATGAACATTTCCATTGTTTAACTATTGTGTCTACTGACGGGACAGGGAAGGTTAATACCAGTGGCTGAAAAAATAATCTATAATGTAAAATGTTATTTAAACTCGAGCCGATATAATTAATTACTATGTACGTTCTTTGACTAAGCAGTATTCTTATCACTATCAAACAAGTTAACGTTAGTCATAAGAATAATGCTACACGTATACTCAAACTGAAATTAACTTTGACGTGTTCTTAAAAGTCTGTTGCGACATTACAGATTTAAATTATAGAGACAGAATGAGATTGAATGATTATACTATCGTTACTAAAAATCAGCATGAATTGCTAGTCTAATGTGTATCATGTGTATAGGTCAATTTCAACCAATCACTGGGGCTTTATTCACTTAGTCTAATCAAAACGTATCGTGGCTTGACGCAGATTATAGTTCAATTACCTCGGGTCGCCAAATAATTTTTATGTTCTGAGTCACCGGGTATTTTTAGTATATACGGTATAGACCATTTAACTGATTTTGTACCTTAAAGTATGGTCAATCAAATGAGATCCGTAGACTATCTTAGTGAATAAGTCGCCACTAGCTAAACTCTCATTGTTGGAGAATGACAAAAAGAACAGCACACTAGCGACCCTGGCGGATTTTTTGAGTTGCCTTTAGTCAAAGACTCGCAATCAAAGTGTAAATATATCTAATTAGTAATAGTAAAATTATGAGATTATATAAAATGAGGGTAGTTATCGACGTATAGGCAATGCTAGGTTATTCCTGTAAATTAAAGTGTTTAAGTACATGTATGTGTTAAATATGGCGCGTTTGTAAGGTTCTACGCGATGCGTCTAATTGAGCCAAAATAAGTATTTTCTTTTAGTAAAACCGAGAGAAGTAAGCGTTACTACCTAGGTACCAAACTTATAGACGACATACCACACACAATTTTTATTCCCTAACTAAAGCTATGCAACAACTGGCTGTCTATGACATTCCATTGTTGTGGGTTTTACCCTTGAATTTTCAGACAGCCTTCGTCGTGTGTACGGCAAGGTTATACTGATTATGATCTAAGAAGTACCTACCTTTATCGGGAACAGAAGGATAACCATTTCCAATTTTCCACATTCCTGACCCTTTCAGAACTGTTAAGCAATCTACTAAAAATAAGATGTAAAATCAACTCAGCCTATCGCGGTCCACTGCTGGACAAAGGCCACTCCCAAGCTGCGACACAACACCTGGTCCTTGTTATGTAACGCTTATAAATCTAGGCATACCATTATTTAGTATTTTTAAATTTAATATTGGAAACAAATATAATCATCATTTCAAGGTGCGACTTATTTCTTTAAACTTTAATTATGTACATAAAAATGAAAGCATATTTTTTTCGTGGTATGTTTTGTTATAATTTAAACATTAATTTTGTTAATGTATATTCACGTCGCATCCCTAAACTACCTCCACACTACTCGTAAAGTTCACCGAAGATAAGTGAAAACGAGTGTGGAGGGGCGCTTTTCTAGAAAATTCGCTCAGGCTAACTGCGGCCATACCTCATACAAAAGAGCACTTTCGGAACCTCAATTCGCCTCATTCGACAATCGATAGTTGTCGGTAAAGATATGTGCCCAAGTCAAAGGAAACTTACCAACGTTCTAAAAGGAACGCAAGAACAGAGTGCTTAGTGTGAAATTTTTTACGTTTAACTCGATTGAGGCGTTTACCGCGTTTGACTCTCTGATTGGTCATCAGCTTGGAGAGGGGGGAAACGGGCGCCGAACGTCAAAATCAAAAATCAAAATGTTTTTATTCTTAAACCTCAAGAAGGCGCTCAAGAAAGGTTAAACTAATCTGACTCTAGGTGCACGGTTCCAAAGTCCTTACCATGGAGAAGGACCGGCAAGAAACTCCATAGGTACTCTTTTTATAAACGTGTCGATCGGGTTAACGAAAATGTTTGTTTTTATTTTATTTAAAAAACGACGCCCGCACTAAGGAATTTATTCCTTGTGTCGCGGGGGTTTCACAAACATTCAAATCACATGCACAAAGAACACCCAGACTTGGAACAAGCATTTGTGGATCACACAAATACTTGTCCCATGCGGGGATCGAACCCGCAGCACGTCGCGCACAGTGGTAATTGGCGTGGTGACCTATACCACTCGGCCATCCGTGCAGTCAAATGAAACTCGCACTCGGCATTCAGACCACTACACTATTCTGCTTACTTAGTTCGAGTAGTGTGGAGGAGGTTTTACATAGTATATTAAACAAAAACAGTATAATTAGACTACTAAAAACACTATTTTAGCAAGACGTTTTTTAAAGATCTCTTATGCAAGGGAGCAATTGGTTTTCATTTAATATGTAAGAGAAATACTGGAATATGTACAAGTAGTGAAATTAATATACTGAACATTCGATCTGACATATAGTTTATTGTAATTGTCTTGTGTTAGGCACACATTAGTTCTATTTTTATTATTTGTCTAGATTAAGAGAAGTTAAGCATTTTAGCACATTGCTAAAAGTTAATGTCATGCGATATTAGAATATAAAAATTTAGGCTGTATCTAAAAGGCGCGGGAATGTAAGGAAATGAAAGGTATGCGACTGAAAAGTAAAATTAAAAATTGTATTTAAAGATAAGGCGATTGAATTCAGTAGATATTCAGTGAATGTTTTAGAAAGATGGTCGATGTGTCTGTAAAAAGTATTTAAGAAAAAGAAAAGTATTATCTTAAAATTTTAATCTAAAGAATATCTAATTGATACGGTATCCTTATAAGCTATGTAAGAAGCTAAGTTGATGGTAAAATAATTCGTCGTAAGATTATTTTCTTTGCCTAATAGGAAATATCGGGTACCAGAACTCTCTTCAAACGATTCTTGGGGAAATTGATAAATTTTGATCTATGTGTAAAGAACTAGTGTGTGCTAATATTGGTGTAATATTTCTTGAGGTAACTTGTAGTATAAGTGCATTTTTTAGAATGTATTTTGATTTATACAATGTACATTGTGGCGTAGTTTTGTGTTGCATTTCTTTTTGATGTTTGTTTTTTTTTTGTTATTCTATCATTGTATCTTCGTTGTTAAGAAGTCAGATAGACATGTAATGTGTAAACTATTAATAAAATGATAGAAGTAAATACAGATTTTATTATTATAACTTGCGATCATAAATAAATAACAGCCCTGTTCCACTGCGGTTTAAGCCAGTCTAAGGAGTCATTAGTCAAACTGAAACAACAAATGCTAACAAGCGGACATATGCAGCTAGCGTGGCGTGGACATTGTGCGACGCAGTGTCGTAGGTATGTGAGCAATTTTAAGACCAATGATTGGATAAAATTATATTTATATATTATAATACACGGCCTATAAATGTCCCACTGCTGGGCACAGGCCTCTTCCCATATTATAGAGAAGGAATGAGCATTTACCAGGCTTGCTCACTGCGGGTTGGCGATTTTAGATTCCAATTTTCGGAATCCAGGTTTCTTCTCGTTGTTTTTACCGTTTTTCCAGTGTCTTAGTTATGAAAAAGGCACATGGGTACTTGCCTAGATTCAAACTTGTAACCATGTGCATATCAAATCAGGCCACCACGACTTATAATGATTTTTTAGGATTAAATTGACGTAAACGAGAAAATTATATATAAAAGATAAAAAATCTACATACTATGATAATATGTAAAAGCGACATCTAGCGTTTTTTATTAAGAATAGACGGGTGAGTGATTTGTTAGTTATAATAAAGCGTTAATTTATTATCCGTTAGATGTCTCTGTCAACTAGTTCAGCACATTTGGTAACAGAGGGCGTTACTATATTTTATTTTCGTGGTAACTGTTCAATAATTTCGATGCTAAGTTATCCTAAGAATATTCTGTATCCTGCAAAAGAGTGTTTCAAGAACAAAAAGAAAAAATGAGTTATTACTAGTATTAATTCGTTTTATATACGTGTTTTTTTGTCTTAGTTGCACGTAGCAGTACTACCAGCTTAGTAACCCTACCCACCTGTAACTACCCACCTATTTATATATTATAAGTGTGCCGTCTTAATATTATTCAACTGACTACTGACATATCACGTTACTTTCGAAAAATATTACAGTAATAAGTAACATTCAGGTACCTAAATACTTTGGTATCAATAAGTCAATGCCCTCTGGTAGGGCAATGAACTGAAATACAATGCATCTTACATTATCGTAGAACTATGCTTATAATATTATTATGTCAATTTAATCATACTAGTATGTTCCATGTCAACTAAGAGAAGAAGAGGGTTAAAAATTCTCCTTTGATAAAAACTTTTATCAGAGAAGAATTTTTAAACCTACTTACAATTTTTTTTTTAAATCCTTATTTATAGGTAGGAGACAATATTAGTTAAAATTCTTACTAATATATCTATAATAAACCCATTTGTGGAGCTATTTGAACAGTAGTAGGACCAGATCCAAAGAATAATAAGTTCCATTCCTCCAGAGAAGAATTACTGGCAAGGAACTCCTCTCCGTTAGCCAAAGAAAATCCTAAGCCATCAAAAGGCATGATCGTTCATTCGTTCGCTAGTTAAAAATGAAAACCAAAAGACGAAAACCTCGTTTCATAGGCTGATAATAAAAAAAGCAATGCTATTTATCACGTAACAATACAATACAGTCAGTGTGCCTGACCTGGCTTGATACCAATGATCCCGCTTCAAAAGTGAGTGATAACCCTAGGCCACTATAGGGCCAAGCTTAAGGTTACCTATATAAAGCAACACTATACCGTTTCGACAATCCATTTACACTGAAACACACGGTATTGGTGGTCGCTTAGGGGTTGAAAAAGAAAAAAAAAGTCATGGCTTCAGAAGAAACGTTTACGATTTCTAAGTCTCGTCTTCTTTATATTTGTGATGAAAAGTTTGAAGTAGGTACATTGAAGATCTAGTTCGTAAACATGAAGTGTCATGGTATTCTATGATGGCAATGTATTTGAAGATTGTAGTGAATTGAAATCGTGAACAACTTTGGAAACTGTGATGTGATGTGATTGTTATGGTGGTTGGATTGCAGTGTTGTGACTGAAAATTGGATTAGATTTGTTGGAGGTTTGGAAATGTAACCTTTTATTGACGCTTGCATTACAGTGTGGTTTTACAATGATAAATAACCCATAGCAGAAAGTCGGAAGAAATGCTTTGACAAGAAACACAATTATTTCATTATTTATAGCAGTTATTCTGAAAAATGTTATTCGATCGTTATACGACGGCAACTTTCATTGACGTACCTAACACATTGTAGATAAACAAGAATGCTTTATGTAACTTGCAACAAGAAACTTGTATATAAAAGTTAATTTTAAAGAAAAACTAAAAATATTAAATATTAAAATTTCATGTTTTCAATTTATTGGTCAGCACATTTAGTAAATATTGGGGAGTCTGCACAAAAATCAGTATTATTAGACTTTGGGACTATTGGAGGAAAAGAAAAGATAGGTAAGTATTTCTAAAAATAATTAAATATAATTATGTCTCTGGATTTAAGACTGTCGGTCGTAGTTTAGGACGCCCCCCAGCCAGATAGACCGATGGCCCGAAAAAGTTTGCTGGGTCGGACTAGATGGGGAACTCGAAGAACCGGGTGATGTGGAGCAACTTGGGAGAGGCTGTGTCCAGCAGTGGCCTACGATACGCTGAGTTTATTAATTTATATAAGACTCTTGAGAAGTGGATTCAGACTGAGAGAACACTTTGGTAATTTGCTTCTTATAACATTGATAAGTATGCAAAATTTAGGCACAATCATAAAATTGTCGTCATGCACTTATACCCATTTACCATAAATAAAAACTGAAGTATTTTTAAGACTTATTTTTGTATTAATAATTATACGAAATAATTTAATAATGATGTTTACGTTTTGAGTCAGTGCGTCCTGATAGCAGAACATTGATTCAAAACAAAATGTTTAAAAATAATTGTTGACTGCTTCAGTTTTCTGATTTTTTTTGTAACGAATAAGATTATTGACTATTTAAATAGATTAAGGTGGTGTTAGTAAATAAAAGCTCTTGCTTTGCCATTAAAATTAAAAAAATAACTCTTATTTAATGGAACGAAAATTTAAGTGTCAGGTGTCAACCAATAACTTGTAACTTAGACAAAGAATCCTATCTGTACAAACACTAAGTTAAAGAAACTTGTATTCCAAATAAATGCCTATAAACCATGTTATGTACCTATTTTATATTTATATTTAAGTAAATAACCTCGATATTATCTAGCTGTCAAAGTTTATCGTTCGTAACATACGTACATACAGTTGTCTACAACATTATTGTGACATCATGTCTGCGTGTAATTGGAGCATTTAAAACTAATTTCTCAATTACATTAAATGACCATGATTTTATTTGTTTATTTGGTCCAGAATGATGTAATGTTTTTTGTAAGTTTGCATTACATTTACAAACACGTTTTTCAGGTCAGCCCAAAAAAAGTTCTTATACTTATACATACATAGAGTAGATCATGACCCTTTTTTTCGACATCTAAATCAACTTCTCGTTCCTTTTTTTTAAATTTTAAATCATAGCTAGACAATGTTTTGCTTCAACTTCAACGTGGAAAGTGGATATACTTATTGTAGGTAGGTACCTATAATAATGTACGAGTTACCTAATAACAAGCCCTTGCTTTAGTTATAGAAAATTTAGAATATAATTAGGACCAAGACCTTCCTAGAAAAGCGGTTTATTGTCGTCTGAAAACTGAAAATGTAATCCGTTCAGTTGGAAGTTTAGAGTGGTAAGTTTAACCTACTTGCTAAATAATCCCTACCCAGTTTGAATACATCAATATAAAATCATGATTTTTTAAATAATATGGATTTTTGCAACTGTAACGTGTGTCGGATTACTTTTACGAAGAACTTTTAAATAAGTCTCTATAAATATAGACTACTTGTACTGCTGCTACAGTTGACGCAGCAAAAGACAAAGAACGACAGAAGACTAATCATAGAACAATCGAGCAGGCTGTGTTGTTAGCTGATCAGTTATGAAACAAAATGAAAACCATCCACACAAAAAAAGAAGCCCTCTATACTTTGGGTCTCTAAGGAAAATTAAGGATAGTTTGGTACCTATATACAATGTCTTACAAAATAAACGCACCTCATAAGGAATCATTGTATTCATTATTATGGGTAACTTTCAATATAACACTGAAAATAAAATCGTCTGCAACTCGACGAAGTGTACTGAACAGCCGATTTTTATCGCGATGTTGTGATTGGTCCCGTAGTAAAATTAGTTAGTTCTGAAATTTGAGTATAATGTCGCCTTAAAAGTGCGTTTATTCTATTGCATGTTGTATATCTCTGTTAATTTCTCATATTCTTAAATATAAATAAAATTAACAAACATTGTTCCATTTTTCCTTGCTGTAGGTTTGCGATAACTACTCTGGTCTTTAACTTTACGAAAATATTTTAACCCTGTGGCTGCACGACTTTTATTATTTAAGGATATTAAATCTTTACCCAATAAATATGTCAGACATCTCCAGGGGCCTACGTATAGCCTCTGATAAGTACCACAAGACAGGCCATGTCGAGATAAAGCATTTATGTGTAATAAACGAATGGTTGTTTACGTCCCGCTATCGTCGAAGATAAAGAACTGAGATCATACGCTCCTTATAAAGTTACTATTAAAACTTATATTTATGTTAAGACTTTATATAATGTTCGTAAAATATAGGATGGGTTTAGGAACTTAAGAAGTTTTGACCGTAAAACTTGACTTATTTAGGAAGATATGTACTTATGATTCCCATTTCAAAGTTAGTATAGGTATTTGCCTTTACCAAAATTGGAGATTAATTGGGTAAGTACTAAAGTATAATAGGTGTAAATATATACCGGCGTAAATGTTTCATTGCTGAGCACAGGCCTCTTTTCATATAGAGAATGAACAAGCATTTATCACCACGCTTGTTCACTTGAGGATTGGCGATTACCTACAGATAATTAATTTTGGAATCTAGTATGTAATTATGATGGGCAAGGTTGTAAGGCGAAGACGAGTTGCATGCAGAAGGAAGTCGTGGCTCCGCAACATCTAGGAGTGGATGAGGATCTCGAGAGATCCAGCAGCTGGTAACCAACCTTCATTATTTGGAGTGGAACTAAAAGAAGAAAAATTTATGATTTTATTTTCCTACCCTGTTTGTCAATGGTGTCATAAATTAATAAGAGGGAGGGACTCGTGGCTAAGTGTAAGCCTTACGGTTTGACCGATAACAAAGGTTAAGCCGTGCTCGCTGCGGTAGGTCTGTGGATAGGTGACCATTTGTAAACATATCGAAATCCCTCCGTGCCGCGTTGGTTCCGAATGTCGTACATTTATCTTTGAAATGTCGAGACCTGGAGGCGTAAAATTCAAATTCAAATCCAAAATTTTTATTTCAGACCAATGGATCATATAGTGTTAGTATGAATTTTGCCTATGTTAGTACATGTAACTTAAGAAAGTAAATAAATAAAGAGAAGTATATTAATTGGCTACATGAACATGTGCACATGTTCATGTAGCCAATTAAGATACTTCTTTAGCTCTGCCAGCCCAGAGCCTTAAAAATGGTGGAATAAAAAACACGTATTCACTAACCAATTCCCTTCTCAATTTAGGATACAAAATATTATACCTAATACTTAATGACGAGTAGAGACGAAAGGATGGAAAATACGCAATTCGCCGATCCGGGAGGGCAGGAAGATGATGATATTTATCTATTATATATAATTCCAGTGTCACGATGTTTGTCCGGGATGAACTCCGAAACTACTTAACCGATTTAAATCAAATTTGCACACCGTGTGCAGTTTGATCCAACTTAAAAGATAGGATAGCTTGCATATCAATTATATAAAAAAAAAATAGAATGTGGGCGGAGCTGCGGGAAACAGCTATACTTAATATAGAAAATAATAATAAAAAAAGACCCGTTTCGTCCACACATCAACACTTAGAGATAAGAAACGTTATGTGTAAAAGACCCTAAAAAACTCATATTCTTAGGGAAAGAGATCCCTGGAGTACTCTCTGTGCTATCTCTAATCATTTGAAGAGATATATAGCGGTTATGATAATAAACGCCTCTTCTTGATATCGGGAACTGATAATAGCTATAAATAAATATTTTTTGGTAGATATTGAGTATTTGGGGTCTTTTGTGTTTTGGTGTATTTCTCTTGATGGTTTCGTTTCATAGAATACAGTGATTGAAGTTAGTAGTCCTGTTTTGTTTTAGTATGAGGCGTTTGTATATATATATACCGTTTATTGCCGGCTATCCGGTGGTGTACTTATATATATACACATTCAAAAAGCATACAACACCGCAAATCCGGTAAAAAAAGGTCCGTTGTCCGGTGAAAAAATCGGATGTATATGTTACTGGCAAACCCGATTTCAGGCAAAACTAGTTTATCCTGAAATCGGGTTTGGCCGGTAACATAAACATGGCGTAATTTTTTCGTTTTGTACGCTCTTTAGTGTTACAGTACAAATCTTCTTTTATCTCTTTTGATTTAGCCTTATGAGACCAGGTATAGCCAGGTTCTTTAAGAGCGATTTAGGAAGACTTAGATGGTAATCGTTTTGAGTTATTGATACTTAGTTATTTAATTCTAAACCTAAGGCTTTACTTATCAATTATTTTCTTACATGTTTTTTTTTGTAATAAACTTTATGCATACTCAATAAAACCGTTTTTCCTGCATTTCGTACTTCCAAGCCTGAAACCCGTACAATACAGCAAGCCCATCAAACGTGTCGGTGTGTGGGTGAGAGCCAGCCAATGGAGCGCGGGTCGTGACCCCTCCAATGACAGCGGTTCACGCCTTATAATTACTTGTGAAGCCACCTGAAAGTTTACTAGAAAAGTACCGTCAGCAAAGAAAGTGACTGAAAAAGTTTACAGATTCAGCAGAAAACTTTAAAATTCAGCAAATTGCCGCAAAATTTTTTTTGATTCCTTTGATTCGTATTTATGAAACCACCTTAAAGTTAGCTTGGAGAGTATTCTAGAGTTACATCAGCAGCAATAAAGAAATTGCAAAGCAAGCTGTAGTTTGATATATGCTGAAATTTTAATTAATATGTCTTAACTTATAAATTTTCAATTCAATTGAAATAAAACTACTTTTTAAACAGATTCTATTGCAGTGTATTTTGACTAATTCTCGGTATATCAATTCAACGCCTTTACATCCAAGACTCATGGTCACGGGCAAACGTCGGGAACTAAGTAGTTTTCTTTCAATATCTATTATTTCGTAAGCATCAGAAAGAATAAATTCAAAATAAAGTATTACCCAGTTGGAAAACCTATAAGAATAATTATACCATTCGTTTAAAGAATGTGCAGAATCTGTTGGTAATAAGCAGTGTCAATGCAATTAACGTACCACAACCTTAAGCCGGTGCCATAAGGGTTATTTAACTTTAACACAGCTTAACTTCAATCGGTCTTTGACCTTCCATAGTAAAAAGAAAAGTCTAGCTAATCTTCGAAATAAGTATTCTTTGAAAGCTGCCGTATGTGAGCTGATTCTAAGGCAGTTTTTTTAATAAGTACAAAGAAATGGTGCTTAGTAACAGAGATGGAAGATATAAGAAACATATACCTTTTAAAATACTTAGGTACTTAACAATTTCCTTTACTAAATACGTAGACATACCTGTAGATGTTTCTTGTTCCTTTTTCACTTATATTTCTGACGGAGGAGGTTTTCAATCCGACGGTATGTTACGCAGAACCTCCAACAATTTTATTGTGGATCGAATTGAAAATTTATGTTTATTATCTAGAATCATTTAGTTTTAAAGTTAATGTTTACTAGAAATAAAAACATTTTGATTTTGATATTGTTGACAACGATGGGGTGGTACCTCAGATCACCTCGTTCCCATTTATATTTCATTAAACACAAATCAATGGTTTTATAATAATAAAAAAAAAAACAGAAAAATGTATCAAGATTATTTCCCTTTTATATTTTATACCTTTTGCACATTGTTGTAGGTACTAAGGCGGACTTATTGTCAACCTTTGGGTGATGCAGAGACAAAACGTGATAGATGCCCGAAAATAACATTAAATTAAAAACACACACAAATACATTATTTTGTTTTTTTTTTCTTATAAATTATTTACTTCAATTTGTATCTTTATACTGTTATTTATTTAGACAGATAAGTACTTACATACATCTGAAAATTACTAGAATTCAACAATTCACAATAGATTTTCTTATTTTCCAGTTGCTTCCAAAAATTTGGAACTGAAATTACATACTAATATATCTGCTAGAACATTTCGCACTACATTTTCTTACATTATGATTTCAATTATTATTTATTTCATTCAGTAAGAAATCTTTGTTTACCAACATAGTAAAACTAAGCAGTGTTTATACCACAATGTCAAGGACCGCTGACCGCGTCGGGGCGGGGCGGGGTCGCTAGCTCTATCGATTTTCACGAAGACGCTCTCGGCACTTACCCTGAAAACTGCTGAAAATTTGCTGCCTTAACTAGGAGAATTTTTAAGATAGACTACCTTTAAATGTTTTAGGAAGATTTGACGATCGGTAATAGATTCGTAGCTTATTTTTTAAGTTTTTACTGAATGTGTATTTTTAACCGTTTTCCTTATATGAGGTCCTATGTTCGACTGTACGTATTTTCTTTTGTTTATTGCCGTACCAGTTCACAACATATTATTCTTAACTGTTTATTTTTATATGGATTAAGGAGATGTAAAAATAGCTTATTATATCCTGTGCTAGATCCGTGTAGCAAGAAAAATATTGTAAATCTTGTACCCGATATTGAGACGTTATAAATTTCTCAAAATAGACCTTTGCCCAGCAGTGGGACACCTAAAAGGTTATAAAAAAAACTCAAAATATTGTTAACAGTTTTTTTCGTTCCCATTTTGTTTTCGTTGGTATATCTGTGTTATACTTTATTGTTAGCCTAGTTTATTATAAAATGTTTTCTACACACCTGCGTGAGCTGTTATCGGTGTTATTCTTATTATTTATACATACTTATTTGTAATCAGGGTAAGCTCCCTAATAAAAATATAAAAGAAATAACAGTAAATAGATGACCTGCGGTTGCAGTGACAAAGAGTTAAAAACGCACAAAGATAAGTACTTATATCCCAAAACGGTTCTATGCATAAGTATATAAGACTAGCTGTTGCCCGCGGCTTCGCTCGCGCGTAAAGTATTATACATTGATTGAATCATAACAAAACTTAATACTTTTCTTCAGTCATTGACGTTTCGCGAAAATATTGTTTTTGAAACTTTTTTATGATAAACTCTTTGTTATGTGTTCTTTCTTTAAAAATTATCATAGTGTGCGAGCGTTCCAGAATCAGTGAGTCAGTGAGTGACGTGGGCTTTTATTTATAAGTATATAAGATTATACATTTTTTCTTTACAATTTTATTTATTTATTTAAATAAATTAAATAAAAAAAAATACGCAAAAACGTTAGTACTTACAACTCAATAAAAATTACTTAATACAGACACTCAACTAAACATACAACATAATTACACATCGTTTACAAGGCTATGAGGCTCGAAGACTGACATCAAACGTCCCCTCATTACAGCATCCCTTTGATCTCGACCTGGCGACTGCAACGCGGATACAACGAAGCTTGTATGCTGAATACAGCCTCGTATTGTGGGAAAGGCTTTGATATTCATAAAAAAAGCGTTTGTAATGCTTACATGGGAGTCAAACTCGTTTTTAGGGTTCCGTACCGAAAATGGAAAAAAACATAACACTTATGGACTCATTTTTTTGCCCGTCTGTCTGTCTGTCTAGACCCTTTATCTCGGAAATGCGTAGAGAAAATGTGTTGAAATGGTTAATTAATTAATGGTTAATTTGGTCTACAGTCTCTTGAAGCTGTTAAAAATCAAACTTTTAAGTTACCGTTAAAAATATACATTCGTTATACCGCAAAAACGTGCATATTTCAACACCCTCAAGAAAATCAAAGTTTACTAAGACTACCATAGACTAAGAAATTTGAAATTTTGCAAGTAATAATAATCGTCTTATACTACAAGTAGGTATGTAGGGAACCCCCGGTGGGCGACTTGTCTCGCAGTTGACCAGATTTTTTATATAAAATACACTATAATATAAGAAAAATACTCAAGTTGTTGAGAACTCGTGAAGAAAAAACATTTTAAAAATTCTCCCAATTTTTTTATTAAACAATACGTACATTTTGTGTTTATACCACATAAACCCAGTGATTAAAGATGCTTACACTTTGTTGAAAAATCAACATCAATTAGATGCAGGTACCCATGGTAAAAAATATGTTTTTTAACCGACTTCAAAAAAAGGAGGAGGTTCTCAATTCGACTGTATTTTTTATTATTATTTTTTTGTACGAGAGACGTTCGTCTAGGTACGTTCCCATTTAATATTTCCTAACTATTCTTTATTTATTCGGCATCATTGAGAAATACTCCTAAATCCTAGTATCTGTTTAACCACCAAATACAAGTTAATTGCACAGTTATTTACAAAATGGCCGTCACGAAATAATAAACGCCAATATTTTAATCACCTCAATCAGTGGAGTTAACAGGCAGGCTAAGGTTGTAAGGGGATAATCCTCTTTCATCCCCCATTCATCCCGGTTCATCCCCTTTCGTACCATCCCGTCCTTTGATCCGAGACAGCTCAACTATTGACGTAAATTGTAAGCCAGTATTATTGGAAAATATTGAAGGATTATCGACAAGCAACGAGTAGTTGGAAATGGGAGCATGAGAGCATGCTTTGTGAAAAAGGGTTTGTATACTATCAGGGACGCCTATCAAATCACTTACTTATTCGGGACAAAAAGTACCTTGTCTTAATCCGGGTGCCAGCTAATTCCATACCAAATTTTATTTAAACACCTAGTTATTATATAAAAATGAATGTTTGTCTGATTCTATAAAGGACATCATATGATAATCTTTAGCAAAGTTGTAGTGCTGAGGGTTTCTGAGTTAGTAAGGCCAATTTTCAAAATATGGCGCCACTATCCTTCCAAAGATTGTGACTGATCAACGCGAACAACGTCACGGGTACAACTATTGTAAAATAAAAGTTCGTGTTTGTTTAGTTGGACGCAATTCAATTATAAAACTTCTCACTTTACACATTACAAGTATACATCCTGCACGGGCTGGCATCGTCAATAGATTTTTTAGAAAATCAAATCAAAGTTAGTTATTTATAGGTTTTTAATTTAAATGAGTACTGTATCAATGCTAGAAACACAAAATATTTTATCTATATTCCCAGTGTATTCTATACCCATTTATCAGTCTATTCCGTAATCAAATATTGACAAATCCAGCTAAATAGGCGGCCAGTTAATTAGCGGGATTGAACCGCGGTACCCGCGCTAAATTACTAACGTAACCTGTTGACACACCGCAAATATACTGCTAGGTACTGATACTAACCACTGAAACTACGGAGTTATGTTGAATATGTACACTTCTACACAAAGTCATAAACTTTCGTTCTTTCCCAAAATTTGCGCGCACATTGATTCAAAAATTCCAAACCATCTCTCCTACAAACTTCGAATACTCATTTGCTCTGGTCGACTCAATAACTCATTTTCTATATAAGAATACAAGTAATATACGTACCTATGGACCTAGATACCTCCTGTAACAGTGTAATTAACAAATTAATAAAAAATTGAAGACCTGCGTACAGCCGTACACACGTTTCAAAGGTGTCGCCAGCTCCGTGGCCCCGGGTTCCATCCCTGGACGGAATATTTTTTACATTGTATCGGGTCTAGGTGTTTTTGGTTTCTTCGTTGTCTCTGATTCAATACACAAGTGCTTTAGCTGGATTCAGAGCTATGTATGTGATGTTGTCCTCATTTATTTATTTACTAGCTTCTGCCCGCGACTTCGTCTGCGTGGACTTCAGAATTAGGTCCAAAAACAAATAAAAAATGGAATAAAATTTTCACCCGTGTTATAGCTTGCGCTGTAATGGTGAAAAATACCAAATTTATAAGCTGTCTGCCCACGGCTTAGCTCGTAAACAATTTTTTATTATTCCTCAGGAACTACCTACTTTAGGAATTAGGATAAAAGGTAGCCTATGTTCTTTTCCATGTCAAAGGCTACATGCATGCCAAATTTAATCCAAATCCGTTCAGCCGTTTTTGCGTGATTGAGTAACAAACATCCAAACATCCACACTTTTAAATTTATAATATTAGTAGGATAATCATCAGCAGGATCAACCGGACACCGTCCTCCCAACATCTATTTGCAGTCGGTGTTACAGGCAACCCTCTATTATATGCAGAGGATGTATGGAGAAGGAAGAAACGCCACAGCATGTGCTAGTAGAATGTAGAAGCGTGGCCACATAACCGGCACAAATCCTCCAGTCACCAGCCTCTTTGCAGGAGGTTTGTAGCAGACTGAGAAGGCTGTCAGCCTATAACCTGGGATAGCTGGAGTTAGGAAGAAGAATGGATCTCGCAATGGCCCAAATTGAGCTCAGCTCAGCAGAACAAAGAAACAATCAGTAGGACAATATTTTCTTTCACAATACGCTATAATACTTTACGCACAATGTGCTTAAAGTATTACCATTATTTTTTCATAACTTTTTTTCAGAATTATAAACATTAAAGAAGAAAGTCCTCTGCTGCGTCTGTTGTCTGAACGCGATAAACTCAATACCTACCGAACAGATTTTCATTCGGTTTTCACCAACGGATGGTTCAACGGTGATTCAAGAGAAAGGTTTTTGTGTTTAATTGTGTTACGTCAGGTCGGAGGTATATAAGTCAAATTAAACCTGACAAAAGGTGGACATTACAGAAATTTATAAAAGTTCATTATTTTTGTAGTTACTAACGTTTAGTAGTTACTCTGTTCACATTGCCACTAATTAAACGGTACGTATTAGCATCTGTTATATGCGTTTATGACTATATTTATTTGGATAAAGCTTTAGAGAAGAATTACGAATTAATGTGATTGTTTGAAAAAAAAACAAAATCTTTTTTTATTCTTTGTTTTCTCACTGGCAGAAAAAGCCCTTCATTTTTAATTTCATTTTAATAAAAACGACGCCCGCACTAAGGAATTTAATTCTTGTGTCGCGGGGGTTTCACAAACATTCAAATCACATGCACACAGAACACTCAGACTTGGAACAAGCATATTTTGTGGATCACACAAATGCTTGTCCCATGCGGGGATCGGACCCGCAGCAGGTCGGCACAGTGGTAATTAGCGTGGTGACCTATACCACTCGGCTATCCGTACAGTCAAGCTTCATAAAATCATATACTTACCTCAAATACTAGATTTGTAAAAAACCAATTGTTGTACATAGCTAACCTACTAAAATGTGAATAAACTGGCATATATTATCTCATGTTTACACTAATAATGGAAGAATGGATTAATAAAAGATTTTCTGTTAGCATTGCGCCTAACACGATTAAATCAAAATTCCACAGTAATCACATATCACTTGAAAAGCAAACAGTTTAGCACAAATAAGGATCGGGTAACAAATCGGGATGGGGTGTCGATAAGTGTACCTACGAAGTAAAACCGCCATTATACTTAAACCAACATAACTTGAACCTTACAAACACCATACATTCGTAAAATTCTCCATAAAATAGCGAGCTTTGGAGGTCTTGTTAAATGGTAGTCGATTACAGCACGGATTTTCAAATCTTTGAGTGCCAGAAAATCGCATCATGATCGAATAGGGATGGGACTGAGCGATTTTTTCGGCTCTCGTTTGCATTTCGATAGTGAGGGGATTATTGTAATGCGATCAGATTGTGTAGTGTGTGTTAATATATTGTTGGGTTGTGAATGTTATTTAGGAAGAAGAATCTGTTACGGAAGGAATCTTTATAGAAATATATTGATAGATGTAGTTAAAAGGTTGGATATTGAAATACAAATACATAACTACGATAAAATAAATTCATTGTAATTTTCACAAGCCGTAGGTGTTGGTATACGAAGCAATCTTCTCCTTGATTTTAGCTTGCCAACCCCTACAATGTTATCGCGTGTTAGTGTAAATCCATATAATCTTTAAGTTAGCTGTTTAACATCCCGATAATACCCTTAACCCTTATCTTAACCCTTCACGACGACACGATGCTTACGAATGATTAAGTTACTTTTACATTTTTTGAACAACGTCTGTCGTATGATGTTAGGGTTCTGTGCTAAAATAATGGAAGTTAATGACTACTACTTTCATAAATATTTTATTAGGATTTTGTTAAGGATTACACTGACTTAACCTGAGCGCAGGCTTTGAATTTATTTTATTAGGTATAGGTCCTGAAGCAATATTACGTCACACCTTTTTTTTTTGTCGGGGTGGAACTCTATTGCCTTCAACCCACGCTGAGGGCACACCGTGGGGATATGTCGGACATGCACCGACTAAAAACACCCCGGTCCCGTCCTTGCCTTTGCTGGAGCCACGGGATAACTTACGCAAGTTCTGCGCAACTCCAGCAGGATGATGTCACACCTAACATTAATTGTCTAATAGGACTTTTAAGTCTAATAGGGGCAGAATATTCTAACTTAAAACGCATTATTAACTTCAACAAGAAAATAACACTTACCGATCGCAAAACTTGTTTGTTTGTTCGTTTATAGAAATTTAATAGTTTACTCAAGTTTTCAACTGTTAATAACAGATAAAACCTTCACGTGTAATTTAATACATAAATCATTTCAGCGTAATTAAAACGCGACACTAAAGATGCAATTGCACTCTACATCTCAAGAAATAAAGTCCAAAATGGACCGCAAATCAATTACCCTGAAAGCTGCAATTAGCACTCGTACTAGAACCAAACGATCGTCAAATTAAAGAAAGTTATTTTCGATTCGGAAATCCTTAAGCGGGAGGACGCGTTGAATACCGTTTCATACAAAAACTACGGTATTCAGAGGGGCGGAACCACCTGTGCATAATTCGCATACTTTCACGGCTCTCGTCTTGATACAGGCAGTTATGAAAGTTTCAATTTGGAGTTTATTCAAATTTGGAATGATAATTTATTTTTATAATTACGATAGAGATTAAGCAAGTTCGGTATTCAAATATTTATGTTTTTAACGGTTTTGTTTATCGAACAAGATATTTGACTGATGCTATCCATACAAAATCTAATTTCATACTTTTGCTTTACCTACATAATATGTAATAATTATTATAAGATTTTTGCACCACTTGTTTTAACAAAAGAAACTTAATGTCCGACTTTGAAAAAAAAAAAACAAACAAGCAAGCAGATAATTTGGACAAAAAGATCGGCTTAACAAATTCGTTGTTATTATGTGTAAGTATTCTGCTAGAACTAAAATATTCTTATTAGAAAATATTATACTTGGATAATAACACCCTGTGCGCAGCAACTTGATCCCGTGGGAGCGTTAGATGCATCATTTCTACCAATATACCTTAACCAGGAAATAACTGTTTTTGTACGGCGGAGCTGTGAGTAATGTTATTACAGTATAGTCCTTTCCTTTGGTTTTACCTGTTTTTGTGAGTTATAGCAATTGGAAAATAATGATTGGGTGGGTACCTACTTATTACGAACATAAATATAATTAGCTTCAAAAGTTAAATAATTGAATAAAAGAAGGTTAATTATTTATAAATAAAAAAACGAAGTGTTCAATAAAAATGGCAACGAACCGGTTTAAATAAAAGCAGTTTTTAATCAAATTTGAATAGCCAACACTTAACGTGAAATTACATTCTTTACGCATAAGCTAAGTATGCTAAAGAACTTAGTTAAGTACATTAAACATACTCCCACACTAATAAGACCAAATTCCAATTAAAGTTCAAATATTTGCATAAATTTTACATAAATATAATTAGCTTCAAAAGTTAAATAATTGAATAAAAGAAGGTTAATTATTTATAAATAAAAAAACGAAGTGTTCAATAAAAATGGCAACGAACCGGTTTAAATAAAAGCAGTTTTTAATCAAATTTGAATAGCCAACACTTAACGTGAAATTACATTCTTTACGCATAAGCTAAGTATGCTAAAGAACTTAGTTAAGTACATTAAACATACTCCCACACTAATAAGACCAAATTCCAATTAAAGTTCAAATATTTATTAAAACTAAAATAATTATGCCACACAAAACAATCGCCACCCTACTTATTAGCCACCGCTAGTCTATGGCCTCTATGGGAATGTTGTCCAACTTTTTTTTTCATTTCCTGATGCGTGATTTGTACGCTGTCAGCGAAAACATTTGGTTTTAGAACGACACCTGTTTATTGGTTCCCACGAAATGGGTCGCATGTGTTCTGATTACAAAATCTGCATAGAATTCGATTATTCGAATGTCCTTACATTGTTCTTTGTTTGATTTGAATTGATTTGGATATCGAATTTGGACTGGGGTCATCGGAAGATTTCAGGTTACTATTTAAATTAAGATTTAAGAGTGCTCTTTTTTTAATTATGATTTTTCTATGTTACATTTTTATTTATTAACTATGATGAATTTAAAGCCAGCCCTATTTTGTTTAAATTATTTACTTTTGTGTGGTTTATCGTATCTTTAATAATTAATAACTGGTAGCAAGCAGTTTTCCGAAAGATGCTTAAACTAATTTTATGACTATTAAAGTACGTTTTAAGCAACAACAATCTTCACCCTTATCCTTTCGAAATAAAACACGAAAACTTGAAGCTTACCACAGAACGGCAATTTTAATGTGAGGACGTTTTTACCCCAGAAACAGCAATAAAATTTTATTCAAACATTGGCTGTAAAACAAACATAATAAATTTATTGCTATTTTCAGAATGCGGTTAGTTACTGATAAGTATCACACTTTATTAACGATATACATTTCTCAGAAAAGAAAAAAAATAGGAACATCAATTACTGAAGACATTAAAACTCATCGACATATTATAACGGAGAATAAGTAAGTATTGACGAAATCTAATTAGAAAACTTATTTATGCACCTACATCAAAAGAATACAGTAGTTAGCACGTCGTAATGTTATTTCCGTATATCCGGCACACCATCCCGCCCACATGCCCAGTATTACCACGACAATTACGACTAAATATCCATAAAATTAATTGTTACAGATGCAACTACTTTCACACGAGACAACGTCGAAATGACCGTGACACTGCCCATAATTACCAATATCGCTTTTATCTAGGAAAACAAATTTAATTTTACAATCTGCAAAAAAAAAAAGCATAAACTTCAAACCTTATTGCTGTATAACTAAGGATGAATGACAACTTCCTTAGCCTGCATATAAAGTTGTCTATTTGACATCTCAATACTCATTGACAGCTGCGGTCAGCCATTTTGTTTTTTTTTTGACAGATTTACGATGGACAATGTCCACCCACATTTGGCGTTGGCATGCGACCACTTTTTATGGCATAATAACATGGTCATTAATGTGCACCTATTGTGGATTGTATTGATATGTCATTATAATACTGTAGTCTCATATTGTGCAAAGTAATAGGCGTTTAATTTCGTACGACGGGTTACTTTGAAGGTTTTTTTGTATGTAATTTGCTTGTAATTTTACTTAACGGTATGGGTTTCTTTGTGCACGTGCCGTATACGCGTACAGCTGGTACCTATTGTAACAATTAAACTTGTCATACTGACATATTTATCTAAATTAATAATAATGTCAGTATGCCATACATCTCCAAGGTAACCTACCCCATATTCTAGCTAGAACAATAAAAAATATATCGACCGCCTTCTGAATTTAAATTACCAACTTGAAAATTTCTCAGATAAAATCGTGGCGGATTAGTTTAATTAACGGAATCGCCAGCACAAAGTTGCAGGTTCGAACCCAGTGCAGACAAGTCAAAAGATATATGTACTTTCTTAATTATTCTAAGACAATTGAGAACCGGTGTAGTGCCACCCGCGCCGAAACCTAAACTGTATTCCAAAAATTGAAAGTTGAAACTGCCAACCGCAATAAGCAAGCGCGGTGATCAGTGCTCGTACCTTCTCTATATGAGAAGAGGCCTGTGCCCAGCAGTGGGACATTTCTAGTCTGGTCCGTAATTTCTCAAAGTGTAGGTTAGGTACTTAGGCCACAATGTCACACGATCAGAGTTTGAGACATTCTCAATCCAGGAACCCGCTGTAAATCGTCCAAAATATTTTAAAAGTAATTTTTTGATAAGGAGCCTATTTAAATTGTTGGCTCATACCTATCTACAATAAAAAACTATGATTCTAGAAAAAAAAAATTGTGTAACTTCAAACCCAGTCATCTGTAACAACAAAAATGAAAAAAATAAAATATGTAATAAAAAAAAAGTACCGCGAAATATAATCGTTCTACTAAGTTGATTTAAGTGAGCGACCTATAATATGAATAGGTTATAATCCTTGCCTAATCAAGTTGAAGCCTTAGTAACAATCACTAGGGCACGTTACACTAACCATATCTATCTACAATAGAAAAAGTTACGATTCCACTTTCCGTCTTTCGTGTCTTAACTTCCGTTTGCTTCGTGGCTTCTTAGTAGGGTGACCATGGCATAACATAGTTTATTAAGGACAGTTTTGAAAATAAAAATAGACTGATGGCAAAAACGACTGAAACCAAGAGCAGAGCAGCGGAGAAGATTTTTTTATAACACTCGAAAATATACTTTGAAACGATCAAAAGAAAGTGGACAATTTTTTTAGGCTGAATATCTTCTACGAGCACGCGCCAGCAGTCAGTTGCAGCTAAAAAAAACTGCATCAAAATTAAATATATTTCACAACAAGTTTTTTTTTCGTTAATTTATCATATACAATTACATACTATAACAGTGATAAAGCAAGTCGTGGCAACTCGAAGCAAAAAATATTTATAAAAGATTAATAGGTACATAGATATCTATAACTCATCTTGCAGTCTAAAGTATCCTATTCAGCACTCTTGAGCAGTTCCGTCTTTCTTCAGCTAGTATTGTCACCTGACAATCAGTAGTCACCGCAATAGTATTACATGTCAAACGCAATCCTCTTACCCCCTCCCCCCTCTTACCCCCGCCTTACGTTTGCCCGTCTTTAACCGCCATTTGTAAGGATTCACGCAAAACTTGACTGAGTGTCGATGTCCCGAATTTTTTCGAGATCGTGTGTTTATCTTGTTAGAATTTGGATTGTTGGAATAATACAATAGTGGTCTTTAATCAAGTAATTATTTTTAGTACCTGGATGACCAAGCATAGCTCGTCCTGTCGGACATTTTCTGCTGCGGGATTTGGGCTTAGAAAATAACCCCATCCCCTGTGGGTGTCGTAAGAGACGACTAAGGGATATAGAAACAAGGAGAATGGGCTGCAGGATCTCCTAAAGAACGAATACAAAACATCGAGTAGGGCCACAAACATCCCATGATTGCGCACCATAGCACTCGGTCCGAGTTCCCAGTAGTTCCACTGCGGAAGGGGAGGAACTTGTGGCGCATGGGAGAGGTCTATGTTCAGCAGTGGACTGCGATAGGCTGAGTTATTTATTGATTTCAATGATATCCTGGTATAGACATTAGCTTCCATGGACAAGTGACATTTACGTATACGTATCTTATTGTTTTAGAGACAACAGAAAAATATGTGTTTGATATTTTTTGTTATTCCCTCAAAAAATACAAAAAATATCATCTCTATCGTGTTAAGCTCTCGTGTTTATGGCTTAGCCAGCCATCGAATTAAGGTTATGATGAGGCACAGCCCAAATGTCAAATCATCTTTAAAAGTCAAATATGACTGACATTTCCAAAGAAGTCTTTGAATTTTTAATTCTAGTCTTTCAAATAGCTACTTGTATGTACAAGTATATAAGAATAACTACATAAGTATCGTCACTCGGTGAAGCGTCATAAGTACGACTTAACACAAATTAAAAATATAATGGAACATCGCTTTAAATCGTTGCCACTTGTTTTTTTTTTCATGTAGGCACAAGTATCTCTATTTGTATTCAATGCATCTTGAAGGTTAATCTTATCTCAAAATGATGTATTGCTAACATAATAACATTTAATTACCAAATGTGTTTTGATAATCTTATCAAGAGTGTCTTCAAAACAGATGTGGTTTTTACGCATTGCAAGGAGAACACGACATACGATTTAAGACTGAATATGGACACCGATAAAGTTCGTTTTTTCTTTAACAGAAATGACTCTACATTTCAATACACTTTGACTGAAATGAGATCTTATTAGAGACCAGTAAAGTTTACTTCTTCAAACGCGACTTTTTTCATCACTCTACAACCGAATTTAAACTTTATGTCTGTAGATTGGAATTCAAATTCAAATGCAGTGCGTTTTTGAGTGATTTATGAATAAAATGAAAGTAAAATATATTAATAAACCACAAGTATGCAAGGGAAGTGAGGTTAGGGGTGAGTTCCGCCATTAGGATGTTTGAACATGTCTAATGGTTCCTGAAGTTACCCTGGGGGTAAAGGTGACGTCACATTACGTGTGGAGAATACCCATCTGCTGATTGAGAAACAAAAGATGATCGGAAATGTGTATTGTGGGTATAGCAATTAAAATAGTCAGTTTCGGATTTTTGGCTTTCATCAAATATTGCGTAGGATTTTGCTATATAGACCGTAGCCGATATTTTATAGTTCTAAGCAGCAATATGTGCTTTTTATTAGGGAATGCAATCTTTGTTTCAGATTAAGATCAATAAGGTCCTTATTACAGATATATTCTACCACAGATCACACAGGCCGACATGAGAGGTTCAGTTTTGAACATTTGCATTAACACTTGAAGCATTTCAAACAAGTACAATTTTTTCGGTTTCATAAAAATACTACAGCCGTAATTTTTTTCCAAATGTAAAAAATCTAATGGAAAGTAAATTTGTTTGTTGTATAATATTATGTAGGTAATATTTAAAAAAATACTACTTTTAACGCAGCCTTACCTATTAACTGAGGTGTATATGCTCCTTTTCATCTCAGTAGAAATAATAGTCCAAACCATGTTCTTTAAATATTATATTTATACACTGAATACTTAAACACAACATTTATAATTATATAATACCGCCCTATAAACGTCCCACTGCTGGGCACAGGCCTCCTCCCATAAAGAGAAGGAATGAGCATTGATCACCACGCTTGCTCATTGCGGGTTGGCGATTTCAAATTATTATTTTTTTGGAATCCAGATTTACTCACGATGTTTTCCTTCACCGTTGGTCAATGATGTCTAAGAATGATTAAGATAGTAGATACATAAAACTTAAAAAAAATCACATTGGTACTTGCTTAGTTTCGAACCTGCATATGTGCATGCAAAACCAGTCATTGAACCGCTAGGCCACCACGACATTTACAATTACATTTTTTTACTTATTTAACAATATTAATTAGACAACATTAATTTCTATTCCACGACTGACGTTAGTCACAATTACTATTAGTTGCTTAAAAATTAAATATAGGTCAGAAACCACAAAATAAAAAGAAAGAAACCAAGTAATATAATAATTAAACAGTAAGACACATGGACGGAAGTTCAGTGGTAACGTAACACTAGCAGGAGACACGTGCTTCCTACTTGACATTGGAGACCACTTCCACTGGACAAGGAACCCCACCTAACCCCTTAGACCAGGAGTGTTCGAGTATTTTTTCTCAAATATGGGTTCAATGCGTGGTAAGGGAAAAAGAGATGGTAAGAAAGCTTGAAATCGAACATCATAACTGTTTATTTATTTGACGTAGTCGTGACAGATAGCCGAGTGGTATAGGTAACCACGCTAATTACGACTGTGCGCGTCGTGCTGCGGGTTCGATCCCCGCATGGGACAAGTATTTGTGTGATCCACAAATGCTTGTTCCAAGTCTGGGTGTTCTTTGTGCATGTGATTTGAATGTTTGTGAAAACCCCCGCGACACAAGGATTAAATTCCTTAGTGCGGGCGTCTTTTTTTTTAAAGAAAAGAAAGAAAAGAAAAGAAACTAAAATTATTTTAATGTTTCGGGCACCATTTTTTGTTTTTCTTTCGTAAGAATTTTCTCATAATAATCAGTAGCAAAATATGTAGGTCAAGCCGTTCACGCGAGTGAAGCCGCGGCCGTCAGCTAGTACTTCATAAAGAAAACTTTCCAATATACCTCGAATAACTTAGTTAAAACGATCTTGAGATATTTAAAAATAAAATGTTCTTTTTTTTTTGTATTTTTACTTGATCTAAATGCCTTTTATTGTACAAACTATATAAGAGGCGATAAAATTCACATTAAATCGTTTGAATAAAAAATAAATACTCCAAAGAATAGCATAACGCACTCGTAATAAAAAATATGTTGTCTTAAAAGCCACCATTAAAATTCATTGCCTCTGAACATATTTTTCACGGAGTTACCAGCGACAAAATTTTCAAAGGGGATATTACGAGCACAAAGTTAAATTTTTTTTCCTTCTAAGTATATATTCTTTGTGACTATAAAAGAATTAAGTACTAATATTTTTGACATAATTAATTTGGTTAGGTTCATGATAAATAGTCATATAACAATTTTATTAAGAACTTTAACAATAATTGTGTCGAACCCTCAATTAATGTAGGTATCGCAAAACTGATAATATCTAGTCTAGCCATCTATTAATCTCTCTATATTATCACTCTTATACAAAAGAAAAAAAAAACTACAGAAACCGCAATTTAGGCAGAATATTCTTAAAATGGCAACACTTCTTTTTATAACAAGACAATTCGTAGTCTTCCCGCCATATTATTTCCATACTTACAGACACAACGACAAACTTATACATGCGTTCCAAAAATTTATTCTTTATGTAAAACAAATCTTATTTTATCGGAATAGGGTAAAATTTGGTTTGGTGTGACTGTAAATATAAATTTGTGATAGTGTTGCGATATCAAATCGCAAAGACGGGGGCGTAGACGAAATGTTTCAGTTTTATTTCCACATTACAAGGGAGTTGGAATAATGCAAGGTAGTCAACTCAACCCTTTTTTATTCATGATTCCTAAAACTAGAATAAATTGAAATTCGAACCGGAAACAGAGAACAAAGGTTTTGTTTCTATTAATTTATTAGTGAAGCAAGTCTTGTATGTATTAGTTGTATTACCATTTTTATTTTTATCATTTTTTAGTTGAGCAGACATGCATTTCCTGCATCAGATTTTAAATAATTTTCTTAATAAAACATACATTTAACTGCACCGTGTATATTCCTAAAAACAACACTTACCTAGGTACGAGTCTTAAGTGCAATTTCTTTAAACTTATAGTATTTTCGTATAGGAATAATTATGATACTTTGTAAGTAGGTAACTAGTGTAGTTTTTGCAAAAGAAATTTCTATAGGTAATTGGTACTAGGTAACTATCTAAGAACCTAATCGAAATTGATGAAATTAAGGTACAAAAATTATTTGTATATTGTCATCCCAAAAACACTAAAATGTTGCTACGAAACACGCCTTACTACACGTCCACCAAAATATCGTATCAAATGATTTACATATCGTCGCCCTAGTGCTTGTTTGTCCTATCTACCATTGGTTAAATTTTACAGGAGAAGAGTTTTTTGCTTTATTTCTTTTAAAAACTAACGATTATTGATCTGAAGGTTTTTCTTAATACTCGAGTTACCTATGAATTGATAGTATAACTTTCATATAAGATAGTAATTAATTATAACCAATTTAACAGGTTTTTGTGTGGAGATAGAACAAACATGCACAAATATAATTATGAATGTGGACTTAGAACATTACCTCATTAGAGATAGGACAAAGGACTGTTCGGTTTTTGAGTGCTTATTTGTTCTATGTTCCAGATTGTATATACAGGCTGATTTTATGACAATTTCTTCCAAAATGTGATTTAGATATATAATAATTTTATTAAAATGGGCACCAAGAAACCAAGATGGCGCCGACGACAACTTGCAAATTTTTCGTCATGGGTGTCATTCTCATGGTTCCTGAGGTCGCTGAAAACGATTATATGGTCGAAATTAAAACCCAAGATGGCGCCGACGACAATTTGTAGATTTTTCGTCATGGGTGTCATTTTCGTGGTACCCGAGGTCGCTAAAAACGATTATGGGGTCATTTCAGAATCCAAGATGGCGCCGAGGAAAAATTGTAAATTTTTCTTCATGGGTGTCATTTTCATGGTTCATGGGGTCCCTTAAAACGATTATGGGGTCGAAATTAGAATCCAAGATGGCGCCGACGACAATTTGCAAATTTTTCGTCATGGGTGTCATTTTCGTGGTACCCGAGGTCGCTAAAAACGATTATGGGGTCGAAATTAGAACCCAACACATTAACACCCATGACGAGAATTATGCAAATTTTCCTCCATTATCGGTTTTAGTGACCTCATGAACCAAATTAGCATATTTTCCTCGGCGCCATCTTGGGTTCTAATTTCAACCCCATAATCGTTTTAGCGACCTCAGGAACCATGTAAATGACACCCATGATGAAAAATTAACAAATTTTCCTCGGCGCCATCTTGGGTTTTAATTTCGACCACATAATCGTTTTCAACGACCTCAGGAACCATGAAAATGACACCCATGACGAAAAATTTGCAAATTTTCCTCGGTGCCATCTTGGGTTCTAATTTTGACCACATAATCGTTTTTAGCGACCTCAGGAACCATGAAAATGACACCCATGACGAAAAATTTGCAAATTGTCGTCGGCGCCATCTTGGTTTCTTGGCGCCCATTTTAATAAAATTATTTTATATTTATTATAACAAAAATAACTAAACTGACACAAAATAGCCCTGAAAGTTTTCTCCCGAACTACTAACACGGTAGTGTATGCAGTTCGGAAGCGCCCTTCCCACGATTGCCACGGCATGCGTCGCCACGCCAGAAATCGGTTTTACGTGCGGCTATAGATGTTTCACATCAAAAACAACAAACCGAGAACCAGTCCTATCCTTCTGCATCTAGAAAGACACATCACGCTATTAAGATTGCACTCTAGGATTTTTAAAAACTCGGAGGATTTTTAAAATGTTAAAAAAAACAACAGCCTGTTTCAAATTCATAACGGAATCGAGTGTAAAATTATAAAGTACTTAATGCTCAATTTGCGGCTGCGTCTGCTCACGTTCACTTTTATAATATGTTCTAGACATGATTTTTCAATGTCTAGAACAGTTTAAGAACTAAAAACAATTCAATTTTTATAATTTTTGTGTTATTTCCTGGATCAACAACGTGGCTCTTCCGATGTCTCCAGCCAAAGTGACAAATCAAACAAAATGTCGGACATGGCACCGCGGGCTGTGATTGGTCGATTGAGTGGACATAGAACATTCAAGCACTCAACGTCTCTTACGATGTCGGATTTAAAACAAAAACTGGACATAGGACAAACAAGCACAAATTTTAAGTACCGTGTCATGTCACAAATAAAATTTAATTGATTGGTTTGTTGTTTTATGAGAAAAAAGTTTAAAATTTTATTTAACCAGCCGCACTGAAATTTAAATCTTAAAAGAACTGCATTTAAAGTTAATTTTCGAAAAATTTGGTGGATAGAACAAAAAAGCACTGAGGCGACGATATAACTTCGCCCGGTTGATTTTACAACGAAATAACATCAGCCTACCAGAAAACTCCGCAAAAAGCAAATGCCTGCATTAAATTTAGTAACATGCTCAATATATTCGAAGCCGCGATCAATGTAGCGGAACGCATCAAATCCATACTCATAATATACCCTTCCATTTTTAAACTTATAAAATTTATTGCTTTATATTTGCACGGTCTGTGAATGTGTTGTCTCCCCACCGTGTCGAATTGGCGCGAATTTACCAGATTTATTAGAAAAAATTGACATTATTTTTCTCTTTTGTGTCCACTATGTCCGGTGAGATTCGGTTTTAGCTATTTTTGTTATTGCTATTTTAAAATTATTTCTTACTGTCCTTGGTTATACATCAAATTACCAGTTTTCTTCCCATGTGTATATTTTATACTTAAAATTCAATGTATGTAGGTATAAGTTCATCGACTGATTTTAAAAATCATATTTGAGTAAACTTTTAAAGTCACAAACATGTAAATTGCATCTAACGGAGAACAAAAAAAAATGGAAAATAAAAATAGGTATATAATTGTATATAATTCATCCCAAAACACGCAAATATTTGACCGAAACAAAATACTCGCAATATGATTAAGTACTCATTCTAAAATAATCTCCAGATACTGAACACGTCACAAACAGTAGTAGCTGAAAGCTGAGATAAGATTACTGCTATCCAATACATTTACTAAGAAAACATTACTGAAGGATGAACAGTCAGATATCAGTATCCAGTAGCCATTAGCTGAGGTCATAGGTCACGGACGAAAGACCTGCATAAGATATGTAAAAATGGAACTGAATGAGTGAATGCTAGCCAGGTCGTAGCTGCCAGTAACTGCGCGTTTTTTTTAAACGACGGCCATATTGTATAAATAAAATAAAATGGAACACTACAGAATTTCAATTATTGTTTATATAAAATTGTTATCGCAGCAATTTTTACTGGTATTATGAAAGTCAGCTATATTTAATTATTTCTGAAGATTGCAAAAATAAAGGTACATTTCTCTTTCTTTATTTACAATTACACACTATGAAACTGAAATGGCGGATATATGAAAAATCAAAAGACGTTTTAATTATTTTACCTTACTTTTCCACATCATAGCTTTTCAATTTCAATTTCCTTTCTTTTAGAGCGAAAGTAGCTGAGATCTAAATTATCCCTAGAATTCAAGTTTATCGGTAAAGTGTCATGCACATTCACTTAATAAAAACATATTTCCTACATGAATACCTTCATGTCTTAACAAACATACAAAAAACTATGTTAACGTAAGCTATAAGTAGATAAAGTGGTTCTTTTTTAATAGTCACGAAGCGGCCATTATGTGCTCCATTTCCGAAAACCGAAAGATTATTTTCCTCGTAAGATAAAGACATTAATGTTCCGATATCTGAAACTGAAAAGCTTGCAGTTAAATGGGTATTATTTTTTATTCATGGGTGGGGTTAAAGGTGACGGACCAATAGCGGCTCGTGACGTCACAGATAAAGAAATGAGATGGAGTGGGATGAGAGGTTTCTATTCTTGGAGCGTCTGCGCGATGTACTGACGTGGAGTGAATGGTTTGGCGATGTTATGCTGTTTTGTAGTGATGTTTTTCTTAAACAATGTAGGTAATTGATATAAGTACACAGGATTATTTTTATGGAGTGCGTTTATTCAACGATGTAATCAGGTGCATAAAACTGAACAACTTTCCCCAAGGAACCTAGGTCGAAATCTTAAAATTAAAAAATGATATATTCATACAAAGTGACAGGTCACGTGACTTATGTTTGCACTCAATAAAAAATCATCCTGTATATCTGGATTCAATGTTAAAGTTGCTAGTCATCTTACTAATGAAGTAGCTTAAAAAGGACTTTAAGATATTATAAAGGTAAAGATTATATTTTTGACTATAATCTTTTTGGCAGTAATACGCTATGATAATTATTACACTATTCGTAGTTTGCCATATCACAAACAAAAATAAAATCGATGATGCCTACGTTTAACTATAAGTAAGTACATTTTATGCTTGAATCATCATGTGTGTCGTATGTTAACGCCATTTTTATACCAAATATTCAAACTATATATCTGCAACATAACAACCTCCTTCACGTCAGCGTGAATCTCTACTAAGATAGCACTTCATACTGTAAAGAGATTGGCCAATCAACGCAGAAAACAACAAAACGTATAACAATTTTGCACCCGCCAGTACAAACGTTTGGTTTATTCTCGTCGGCTGCACGTGAAGGAAGCGCGTCGGGATTACTGCGCGACTGCGACTTTATCACTGGCTGACTATAGAAAAACGGTTTGCGATCGCTTCTTGTTCTCGTATTTAAATGGCAGGAGATGGAAAATTTTTTGTTCTCAATGTTTCCGATTAATGACTTTGGAGGAATATTTATCATCATAATCAATAATTTCTTTAGGCATCCTTCACGCACAAAATCTCATATTAATTTATTTGACAAAAATAGATTTTTATTTTACGGTAGACACCGCATCTAGTATTTAGTCCATCAATCTACTCAGCCAATCGCAGTCCACTGCTGGACATAGGAATGTACCAAGTTGCGCCAAAACACCCGGTTTTGCGCATCCAATCCGACCCAGCTACCTACCTTTTTCAGGTCTATATCAGGTATCTAGTGTTTTTTTTTTTATTCAGAGTCGATTGTTTTTTAAAAGTAGTAGCAGCCATCATCTTTTTTTATTATCTAACAAAACAACACCACAAAAACTTGTCTCTTCATCAAACACCAAAACAAAAAGGAATATTGTTTCCCCATTCTAAATAAGGCGACACTCAAATCGAATATTTTACCAAAAAATCTGTCCCCAGCGAGCCATATTTAGTATTTCAAACGTTTATAAGAAACACTTCATTTACACATCACAGTCAACTGAAGACGCTTCCAGCAATATTTACTGCCGAACAAATCACTTATGCCACGAAAATAAATAAAATACGCATAGAAAAAACTCATTCCGTACAATTAAAAAAAGCTGAGCGTTATTTAGTTTTCCATAAATACTCTTCGCTCGACTAAAGTTTTTGAGATACATCTTCCTGAATGGTTTTTTGGGTGTCGACCGGGGACTGTCGAGATCGCTTCGATAGCGAATGATATTGCTGTTTACTTTTAGTTTTTCAAGAAGAGATGAATGTTTTTATTTTTGTTAAGGTTCATTACCTTTGGAGTAAACGGTAATAAAGTCAAATTAGGTAGTAGTATGTTGATTAGCAATCATAATTTAAAGCAATGCAAATACTATCACGATTATGGGAAACTTGGAGCTTTGGACAGATTTATTTCATACTAGCTGTTGCCCGCGGCTTCGCTCGCGCGTAAAGTAAAGAGCAGTATTAAAGGTAGATGTATTCTGTGATTTTCAAAGTAAGGAGAATGTATCAAATATTTCATCTAATATTATGGCGTTAAAATAATAATAAAAGTAAAGTAAGTAGCAAAAGCATTTGTGTTATGGAATCGGAGACAAAAAAGGTACCATAAACACCCAGACTCCAGACTATACAGTATAAAAGTGATTTTCTATATGGACCCGTCCGGGGATCGAACCTGTAACCTTAGAGCTGGCGACACCTTAAAAACCGGAGTGAACGCCACTCGACCACGGGAGTCGTCATTATAGATATGTCTTAGATGGTCATTATCTTATCTATTTATCTTTTCATCTGTCTATCTTTGAGAATACTGAACTTCACATACTAACTATTTATTTCAGCCCTTATTTCACCCCCTTAGAGGGTAGATTTCTAAAATCTCGGAAATACATCTTATTTATTTCTAACTAATAACCCTTGTATGAAATTGAATTTGTCTATCTTTGAAAACGACACAATTCATATGCCTAGAAACTTCCAACCCCTTTTTCGCCCTCTTAGGGGGATGATTTTTAAAATCGCTGAAATCATGTTTATTTATTTCTATCCAGAAACCCGTATACGAAATTTCATGTGTCTATCATTGAAAATACCGAACTTCCCATAAAAACTTTCAACCCCTATTTCACCCCCTTAGGGGGTAGATTTCTAAAATCTCGGAAATACATCTTATTTATTTCTAACTAATAACCCTTGTATGAAATTGAATGTGTCTATCTTTGAAAACGACACAATTCATATGCCTACAAACTTCCAACCCCTTTTTCACCCTCTTAGGAGGATGATTTTTAAAATCGCTGAAATACATCTTTATTTATTTCTATTCAGAAACCCGTATACGATATTTCATGTGTCTATCATTGAAAATACCGAACTTCCCATACAAACTTTCAACCCCTATTTCACCCCCTTAGGGGATAGATTTCCAAAAGAAAAGTAGCCTATAGCCTTCCTCAATAAGTGGACTATCTAACAGAAAGAATTTTTCAAATCGGACCCGTACTTCCTGAGTTTAGCGCGTTCAAACAAACAAACTCTTCAGCTTTATAATATATAATATATATTATAAAGTATAGATAAATAATTATAGTATCTTAGCCGTGTCACAGATTAATAAATAGTTACTTGGCCGTGTGCAGCGCCCCTTATTGAACTTCACTGCGGGTGACGTAACCTACGACAAACTTATTATTTGCGGTTGGTACAGTATTCGGGTCTAGGGATCGAACCGCAAAATTAAGTTTGTTTTTTTTTGTATATACTTTTCCGGGATAAAAGCTACCCAGTGTGGTGCCCAGGATATTAAAGAACAATTATACCAAGTTTCATCGAAATCGAACCGGTAGTTTTTGCGTGATGCCTGAACAAACAGACAGACAGACAGACAGACAAAAATTTTTTCAATCACATTTTTGGGTTCGGTGTCGGTCTAGTAACACACCCCGCCATTAATTTTTTTGATATTTTCAATGTACAGAATTTTTACTTCTACAGATTTATTATAAGTATAGATAGATATAAAATTTTCTTATAAGTTTTTAGTTTCGTTTTAATTCTTAATAGGTTTAATACTCTTATAAATTGTAAATATTTTCCGTGTGTTGAAATAAATTAATTTTCTTTATTCTAACTAAAATTTTATACTAAAATAACCTTGGTTTGAATATAATATTTTTATTATAACAATTCATACTCATAGTCGTAATCTCCTAAAACTATCGTTATCGAAAACTTGGTTCACTCCACATATCTCATTGTATTTATTTGGGTTTGAAATCCTCGCCTCAGTTTGTGTCGACATAAATCGTGAGCCGCGACGTTTCCGACAAATATGCGCATTGCCGCGCTAACGACGTTTTGTTCACGACTGTACTTTAAAACGTCATGATATTTTTTAAATAGTTTTGTGTGTGATTGTACTTTTTGGTATATTTTTTATAAATTTTTAATTAATATTATTTACAGGTCATACGCAAAACGTCTAGCTTTTTTTAATAAGTAATTTAAAATATTATGAGTAAGAGTATGATTTTCGTAGGTATGTTTATGATGTTAATTAAAATTACGTAAATTTGACCTGGCTCAATAAATAAAACTTAAATCTCAAGAAAACATCAACCAAAATAATAATATGACAATTAAATGCAAAAGACGAACAAAATTTATAGCTCCCGCGAACATTATTTTAACCACGGGGTCACATCACTAAGAAAATCTATTCAAATATAACGGCCAAGCAATTAATCATTTCCAAAAAAATCACTTCAAACCGGAAGGTTTTCTAACAAGTGGACACCGGTCATTTCTCAAGGGTCTATCAATATGCAGGAATGCAGGACTATTCAGGTCACTTGCATTCGCGGCCATTCGCGAATTCGGACAATGTACCACCATTAATTATAAATTTCGATTTTTCAAAGGTCACTGCTTTATGCGTGAGAATGTTTGACAAAAGTTCCCCATTTGAATATGCCCTTTGGTCAAAGAAAACACGGCTTTGTGTCCGTCGGTCAGCCATTGTTGCAGTGCCATCGCATTATTATTCAAATTTAAGCAGGTGATACAAAACTGACCTACGTTGTTATAAATTTTTATTTACAATACTCAATTATTGAGTTGAGTGAACTTCGTTGGAAATTTCTTGCGACCAAGTTCTTTTTTTTTTTGTATATGTATATACCAAAATAAATTACCTCAAAATATAAATGTAACTTAAAATTATGAGATCATTGTGGACCCTATCGGGCACGCAAAAATTAATTATAGAAAAGGGCTTACAAATTATTAATATAACATAAAATTAATAACTACTATAATAATAAAACTAGACTTAATAAGTACTTCTTAAATGTTACTTTATTAAACCTAGTTCTTCATTCTTCCATATTACTACTGATTACTTAAATATTTAAGAACAATTTTGTAGTAACCAAACTTGTTAATATACCATACTATCACTAGATTATTGCGAAGAATTTTCATATCAACCACAATTCATCTTGGGCACTTTAATCCTAATATCGTCCGCCCCTTCGCAAAGATTTCCAAAAAATTGGAATCTCCCGGGAAAGGCCGGTCATCAATCAATGTAGATTGCTGGACGATCTGCGGTTTAATCAGGGTACTCTGGAGGATTGAGCCTTGGTTACCGAGATATGGATTTGCTATAGATTTTAAGAGTAGGTTGAAGTCGGATTGTGTAACAGTTGTCGACATTTCATAACTATTTGATAAGCTCATATATATCTTAAACTTGTATCAAATCAGAAGCGGCGGTAGTCTAATTGCTATGGCATCGGACTTGTGAAGATAAGGTCGCGGGTTCGAATCCCACAAATTGCATTACCGACTTGAACCCAATCGTAACACAAGCATATTTTAAGCTTACCACTACCCACATTAGAATTAAGCTTTTTTTTAAAATAAAACAGTATCGCCTTAAATAAATAAAAGACTCAAGAAATAAGATCATTCCAAAATTATTAGATAAGCCTATTTTCAGAAGGGATGTGCTATAGGTTACAAATTGACAAGTCAATCATTTGAATAGACGAACTCTATGTAAACCGTTTGCATTAAAAATTATATAAAGCATACCCAAAAATATAAATTATATTCAAATAATATAATATTAATAACAAATTAATATTATAAAAGTACGACTGAGTTCCAAATTCTACAATTAAATTTGTAAGAATCAAGAGCTCTGCATTCTGAGAATCCTAACGTAACCAAAATACGTTTCAGAAAAAACTCCACATCCCCATTTTTTATTCAAAAATACGTTACCATATTATAGGGGAGTGTTTAGCCAGGTTTAAACGCGTCAGTGATAAAATTTTACGAGCAACTTAGAGAAGGGAATCAGTCAAGCGCAGGATTGTGTCCATTATAGAAATTGGATGGACGGTATTTTTGGCGTGAATACCTATATCAGAATCACAAAATAAGTCGTCTAGTTTTGGAGTTGGTAATGCTCTTCTTAAAGTTGCTTGGCAATGGATAGAAGTGTGTGAAAGTAGAATAAGTGTTTGCTCTGGTTGAAACAGCTTGTGATTATTTATATAATCTACTATATAAAAATAAGTCGGGTTTTCCTTCCTGACGATATAACTCCAGAACGCACGAACCGATTTCCACGGTTTTGCATTCGTTGGAAAGGTCTCGGGCTCCGTGAGGTTTATAGTAAAGAAAATTCTCAATTACATAAAAAAAAATTTAAACCGCGGGCGGAGCTGCGGGAAACAGCTAGTAATTTATATATGTACATATGGAGACAACATAGTAGAAAAGCGGTACTGCTTATTCTTACAGAAATTTCTGCCAGCAGACCAACAGGAGGATAAGTAGTAAATTTAGATACTAGATAAGATAAATTCGGTTAGCAAAGCTGTGTATGAACATAAATTATCTTTAGTCCAAAAAATGTTTATGACTAAGCGTCAATTTATTTGTTGTTCGAAGAATGAAATTGACGTTTTACAATTTTTTCTGTAAAAGAATTGAAAATTACTCCTCGATTGCTTTAGTTATTATTCTGAGCCTCAAATAAACCAATTTGACGTTGGCAAAATCAGCCTTAAGTATTTATTATCTTTATGATAATTGAATCACAGCTTTACAAGCTTAATTGCATTACAAACTCTAACATTGACCGTTATTAAATCTTGCTTCCATACATTCCATAAACTGGTCACCGAAAAAAGCAGAAACATTTATCATTTCACGAATTCCTATCTAATATTTGGCTACCCATATAAATAGTGGTATCCATAAACAATGGAACCATACCCCATACTTTTTGTGTCAAAGGGTTGCTAGTTGATCCGTTGAGCTGGCCTCCTATCGCGATGGCGTGAAGATAACTTGCCATATTTATGCCAATGCCACTTACCGTGTGTGGCGGATTTTTTGCCAGTTCCCGCCAGGTCATAAGTTTTTATGGGGATTAGTTGAATTATGATAGTTTGAGAATTATACAGGGTTGTTGGAATATTTTGCCTTTTGAAGGATTTGGTTAAACGAAACTTCATGGTATGCGCACACTGCCTATGGATTTCTATAATTTTATTAAATTATTTCACTAATTTTATTTGGTAAACTTAAATTATTAATAATTAAATTATTCTGAGATTAACGCGAATATTAGACAATGAAATAAAACTACTTTTATGTTGCAGTTTATTTTGTTTTTTAGTTCATTCAGCTGACACCTGCAAAGGTGTTGAACCTTCGGGAACTAAAATTTAAATAAACGGAGATAAAATCCGTTTAAAAGTAGTTTTATTACAATAATAATTATTTTATAATCGGAAACTAAGATTTAATTTACTCTTTGTACACTTGGGCGAGGGCATTATTCCTACCTTAAAAACCATGATAATTGTATTGAGTTGAAGCACTAAACCTCAACAATAGCAACGCCGTCACCGGTCAGATATGTCTGTGGCACTATATACCGTATTTTGTCATACATACAACCGCAGGATAGCTAGCAACAGGGACTAATGAAACAGCTGATCTTAACACTCACACAATTACGTATCTATTTACTCGTAAGAATACAGGATCTTATGTACAAAACTTTGTCTCACGTTCTGGAATTCCAGTGGCAATAAAATGTCGCCATGTTGGATCATCCGACGTTTCGCGGTTTAGTGTTTGACCATTGCCCTAGGAGTATTAGGCGTGTAAGTAGTTTCACAGCTCTTAGTTTTATACCCTCCGATCAATTATTGATCGAAGTTTATACCTAAAGAAAATGTTTTAAAAAGAAAAAGTTAAACTTGACTGTGTACATCAAGCAATTTTTTTTTAATTTGATAAGATTGTGTAAAATTTAGAATTATAATATTAATTTGGACTTATCATTTTATTTATGTTAGTACTTAAATGTATTGGATGAAAATAAAATACAAGAGTTGTATGTCATCACCAAAAAAAAAACAAATGTCGCATTGATTTTGCGTAACAAACCAGCAATGTAAAAAAAAACACTATCTTTACCCCAAAACAAAGTAAGGTCCAAGAAATTTTAGAGCGCAATTTTATTTATAGCGAAATTATACGATGGTCACAATGTCCGTGAGAATAGCAGGGACGGGCAAAACCGGGGCTTATTCTTATAGATTTTAGTACATTTGAATAATGCACCCGATTTGATATGGGGACCTACGTTATACAGGGCCAATAAAAACCCTCATTTTGCTCAGCCATAGTTCTAAAGATTTTGTTTACATTTCAGATTAGTATCTATTTTATCAATAAAATTATATTATTTATTTAGTATTTTACTACCCAATTTAATATTATAAATGAGAGTTAGTCCGTCTGTTACACTTTACAGATTAAACCACTGCACTGATTTTGTTAACGTCTTGGTAATGGATCTCAAAAAAGGAAGTAAGTTACTTTTTGAGGCGATAATAACGCGGGAAGAGCCGTGGGCAACAGTTATTACTTTATTAGTGACTAGCTGTTGCCCGCGGCTTCGCTCGCGCGTAAAGTAAAGAGCAGTATTAAAGGTAGATTCTGTGATTTTAAAAGTAAGGAGAATGTATCAAATTTTTCATCTAATATTATGGCGTTAAAATAATAATAAAAGTAAAGTAAGTAGCAAAAGCATTTGTGTTATGGAATCGGAGACAAAAAAGGTACCATAAACACCCAGACTCCAGACTATGTATAAAAGTGATTTTCTACATGGACCCGTCCGGGGATCGAACCTGGAACCTTAGAGCTGACGACACCTTAAAAACCGGAGTGAACGCCACTCGACCACGGGAGTCGTCATTATAGATATGTCTTAGATGGTCATTATCTTATCTATTTATCTTTTCATCTGTCTATCTTTGAGAATACTGAACTTCACATACCAACTATTTCAGCCCCTATTTCACCCCCTTACTCCCTTAGAGGGTAGATTTCTAAAATCTACCCTCATAAATACATCTATATTGTGTTTCTATATATATAAGAAATACATGTTATTTATTTCTAACTAATAACCCTTGATTGAAATTGAATGTGTCTATCTTTGAAAACGACACAATTCATATGCCTACAAACTTCCAACCCCTTTTTCGCCCTCTTAGGGTGATGATTTTTAAAATCGCTGAAATCGTGTTTATTTATTTCTATCCAGAAACCCGTGTACGAAATTTCATGTGTCTTTCATTGAAAATACCGAACTTCCCATAAAAACTTTCAACCCCTATTTCACCCCCTTAGGGGGTAGATTTCTAAAATCTCGGAAATACATCTTATTTATTTCTAACTAATAACCCTTGTATGAAATTGAATGTGTCTATCTTTGAAAACGACACAATTCATATGCCTACAAACTTCCAACCCCTTTTTCACCCTCTTAGGAGGATGATTTTTAAAATCGCTGAAATACATCTTTCTTTATTTCTATTCAGAAACCCGTATACGATATTTCATGTGTCTATCATTGAAAATACCGAACTTCCCATACAAACTTTCAACCCCTATTTCACCCCCTTAGGGGATAGATTTCCAAAAGAAAAGTAGCCTATAGCCTTCCTCAATAAGTGGACTATCTAACAGAAAGAATTTTTCAAATCGGACCCGTACTTCCTGAGTTTAGCGCGTTCAAACAAACAAACTCTTCAGCTTTATAATATATAATATAATTATATTATAAAGTATAGATAAATAATTATAGTATCTTAGCCGTGTCACAGATTAATAAATAGTTACTTGGCCGTGTGCAGCGCCCCTTATTGAACTCCACTGCGGGTGACGTGACCTACGACAAACTTATTATTTGCGGTTGGTACAGTATTCGGGTCTAGGGATCGAACCGCAAAATTAAGTTTGTTTTTTTTTGTATATACTTTTCCGGGATAAAAACTACCCAGTGTGGTGCCCAGGATATTAAAGAACAATTATACCAAGTTTCATCGAAATCGAACCGGTAGTTTTTGCGTGATGCCTGAACAAACAGACAGACAGACAGACAGACAGACAGACAGACAGACAAAAAATTTTTCAATCACATTTTTGGGTTCGGTGTCGGTCTAGTAACACACCCCGCCATTAATTTTTTTGATATTTTCAATGTACAGAATTTTCACTTCTACAGATTTATTATAAGTATAGATATATATATTTTAAGGTTTTTTTTAAACGACAACCCTGCGTGTGATCCTGTTAGTAATAACGTTTAAGACAGGAAAATTACATAACATTTAATTAAAATCCATATTTTTAGATTCACATTTAAATACACTAACTCAAAATCACTAGAAGAAAGGAATGGGTACATTCTTTTTTTTCTTGGACGAAACGTTGTCCTCGACGTCCAATCTTCGTTTATAGTCATAAAGAGGGTTGGTCCTCTTTGTAAATATTAATCTCGTAAATTTTATGTCAATAGTTTCCCTCTTACCCCAGTTTGATGGATAGGGGTACAATATTGATGTAATATATAATAATATTTGCTAAAATGCCTCATTCTAGGGTTAATATATTCATCGCTGTGCTTTTGAAGGTTGCGACAAACTGGACAACGGTGGTCAATATTTTTACAACTTTTTTGTGTACCTTTTTAGTAACCTGTATAGTCAGTTGGCGAGAATACTTAGATTTTAATAAAAACTATATTTACCTTGTAAAGGTTTTCGAGTGCGTGCTTAAAATTCTCGCATACGATGTTAGCAGAAATGTAAATCCCACCAAAAACATTTTCATGTAAAATGTTGTCAAGACGACGACCATATGACTCGCTCTGTCAAAAAGTTATCAGATCTCATGTAGAGCCAAGCTTCTAACCTTAGTCAAAATAATTGTGTCTTGGCCATTTCGCTACATTCACATGAGCGCAAGGTGGAAAATTTATTCACTGGTCATTACTTTTCTGTTATACCATAGTTCTTGTAGTAACAGAGTAGCCAATCCAGATCTTTGTATTTTTTTATGACAAGTTACCCCAGTTTTAATAATGTCCGTCGGAACCCATAAATTCTTTTTTTTTTTATAAAAACACTAAATATTTAATCCCTCGACGCACATGTAAAGAAATAAATAAAAAAACTGTTTTCTCATCCACTCGTACCTAGTGGTGTACAAATTTGCTTGTCCATTGTAATTCTTTTTTTGAACATAAAAATATGGAGTGACCACTAACAAGCTTTATTTAAAAAAAAGAACATCTCACGCCCTGCTTGTTTTGGACTACTTTCCCCATTTTTATTTTTTTAGGCATAGTATTTTTGATTTTGCTATAGATTATATAATAATAATATATATTGGGATATATACCGAAGCCAAATATCTATATGTTTCATGATTTAAAGTATAGAGTTATTTTTTAACTACCATTTACTTTGTTCGTATCGCGTTATTATTATTATAAAACAAATTCAATTCAATTCGGCCTCATCAGTATTTAAGCGTGGTTATCTCTTCAACCAATAAATTAAAATAGCGGTAAACCATTAACTTGTTGTGGGAAAAACTGCTTTTTGAAGTTACACTTCTTTTGCCGCGTTAGGGAAAAATGATGAGAGTAAATTTTACGATGCGCGCGCACAGCCTCACTAAAAACCGACACCCTGAAATTAGCTACAGTCAACATTTTAGTTTTTTAATTTTTACATATTACTTTAAGTACGTTTGTAGAATTTCGGTTGGTTGACGGTATGTATTATTTGTTTCTACAAACGTATGATAAAGCGAAAGATAAAATTTATTATCTTCTTACGCCTAAGAAGTATAACTTCTAAACTTGTAACGCGTGTAGGTACATACGCACTTACGCACACACAGAATTTTTTTTATAGCTGCGGATTTTTTTATGCTTCCATGGTTTTGGCGGCAAGCTGTTTACAAATTCGCTTATCAATGCTTATATAAAAACGTGCATTGAAAAAAAAAGTGACCATACCACTAACAAGCTCTATTTAAAATAGATCGTCTCACGCCCCGAAAGTTTTAGAACACTTTCCCCATTTTGTTTTTTTAGGAAGTTCCGTATGGATATCTTGTCCAGTTAATAAAAAAAAAACTAGCGACAGCTGGGCTTCATGGCAGATTGTCAGAACTGTAGGATGGTGATTGAATTATCAGGAAGTGCTCAATCAGTTTTTATAATTGTATAGATCTTGAGAAGACTGGTATAATTTTGCAATACGCAACATACAAAAAAAACGCACGCCCAAAATATAGTTCGATTGAAACAAAATTATGATAAAATTACATTCAACATTCATACACACAAATTCAAAATTTAAAAGATAACGATATTATGTTCCATATTCGAAATCAAAACACGTCGGCATAATAAAGACGGTGCAGACGACCGCACAAAAGTGCAGGCAGGCATTGTCCGAACTCCTTGCGTAAACTTGGCACAAAATATAATTGCCTTGGCCCCCTCGTCCATTCACGCATTAGGGGATTTAAGAAAAAAACGCAATAGAAAAAAAAATAAGATGACATTCCGTATTCAAAACATATGTCATTTTCTGTATCGATATGTCCATTGTTGCGTGGACAGACCTTATTAGTGATGCCGTGAAGATGGCGAAATGCGGACGTTTCCCATGACGGCTAAATTTTATATTTTGAATTATTTTTACGATTTACTGGACGACATTATCTAATTGTTGTGAATTCGGAAGCGAAGCGGATTAGTTCCGTGGATTCACTGATGCATGTTTATTATTTAGAAAAAATATTTTTGCATTAAAATTCTCGTGAATTTTTACATTTGCGTATGCGTTGACATGTCTCGGGCTTATTTCTTTTAAGTGCTGACATATGTTGAAAAATATTTTACATTTTAAAGGTAATTTAAAAATTTGATACGGCTGCTAAGCCAGTCGGGGTTTCCTTGGTATTTCATCAACAATATTATCTGCTTCTATGAGAATTCATTTTAAAATTTGGTAGATATTGGTAGACTTCAGAACATTAAAAACAAACACTATTACAATATGTGTATAAAAACAGAAGTATAGTATAATAATTTCGCTCTTCATTTATCACAAACATGTGAAAGCGTCGGGGTACAAAGTACCCCATCAGTTAATAATCCTCATCGATATGGCTCTGATTACGTCGACAACAAAAGTCTAGATGTAGCAGATAACCCTATACGGGGGTATATTACACCCCCCGGCTGATGTAGGGTTGAACGTAGTGTAATTTATGATTGGTTTTAATTCGCACAAATTAAAATGTTTTGCTAACATTTGTGTATAATTTGAAAACAGGCAGGATTGAGTGAAACAAAACGAAATGTAATTAACTCTAGGTACGTGTATATATTATGTAAAACGAATCAACTGTTTTTTAACTTTAATAAAGCAAATCTCCCCTGTTTCTATGTTGAAAATAAGTAAGCAATCATTTAATTACGTTAAAAACTAAAATAAATTATGTGATGACTAACGTAAGTTTTGTTTTTTAGGGTTTGTGGAAGAACTTGGGGGGTAAAAATATTTGATTTACAGCTTCAAAAACCAATTACATGTGCCAAAGCATATACCACGTAGACATAAACATTAACATCATCAGTCTGCCCGTGACCATGATATCTGGAACTAAAATCAAAATATACTGCGATAGAATCCGTTTTAAAGTAGTTTCATTTTAATAACAACAATTTAACATTCTCATGAAGATGTAGGCACATTACCATTATTACGTCGAATTTACAACAACATTAAAATATAAAATTCATAGTTTTTTATTAATAAATACATTTGGCAACCCTGTCAGCACAATAAGGTGACTACACTGGCAGCCCACGCAATGAGTGACATAATAACCAAACTACAGATCACAGATAAGCTATTAATTTGGCTCAAGTATCCTTTTCCATATCGAAATTATACCCACAAACACCAACACCACACTTACACTCAAAACCATAACTATCAAACCTTATTCAGTCGCATTAAGAATTATTTTTGTTTGGCAAGTTAATTGATATCCGAAATATGAATGCGGTTTTTTAATAACCAAGAAATTGATACGAAGCTCTTTTATGTGGCAACACAATGGCTATATTGTTTTCCCAGCATTTGAACCGCGAATATGTTACCCTTGATTGGGGAGAGATTAATTCTGGCAGCCCTCGGGCGATTGATTAATAGGGAGATCTGTGTTCTATTTGAGGTGAATTGAGTTTTGTTTATTTTCGATTTTGTATGGCTTTGTGAGTCATTAACGATTATTACAAAAAGTTTAAATAATTTCTCACGGAAAAATTACATAGGACAAAATAAATCATCAAAAACTAACTCATACTATAACTCACATAGGACTACTACTTCAACTTAGAGACACACAACATATTAATATCAACCTATTTAACGATGCAATTTTATGTCTTAAAATTTAATGTATGTCTGCTCTACCCAAAAAATCCATATCAATAAAACTTGTAATTTTTAAACTGACAATAAATTCGATACCAAGAAGAAATAACAAAAATATAACTATACTGAATGAGATATATACTGAATGTGATAAAAATCGCATTTTACTTTTATCAATGACTCTAGCTCTTACTGTGTCAAACTGTTTCATCGGTGTTGAAGGGCATTTGTTTGTAATCTACATAATATTATAGAGAGGAAAGATTTGTATTTTTGTGTGTGTATGTTTGTAATGAATAAACTCAAAAACTACTGTGCCGATTTCAAAAATTCTTTCACCATTAGAAAGCTACATTCACCCTGAGTAGCATTAGGCTATATTTTTTACTAAAAACTTAGGTACCGCGGGTGGAGTCGCCGGTAACAGCTAGTTGTGATATAAATTGATTTAATCAAGATCCTAACATACCAACTTTTACCATAAAAATTACAATCAAGTGGACTCATGAATTAAAAGCATTTTTGTATAATCTAATTGCCAAATTCCATCAATTTCAGTTCGTTAGTTTTCTATCTGACGAGAAACAAACAGACTTCTTCCGTTCCAAAATACTCCCAATCTTTTGCATTTGTCAGTAGTACTTTACTTAAAGTTTCAAATAGAATATTAATTAGATTACATATAAAGTGGTTCCAAGGTCATTAAGTAATGCATGTGTGTTAATAGCGAGGTCAGCTGATTGTTACTTAGTTCAGTAGGTACCTATAAACTGTTTATTATGTCTAATTGTGTTCAAAGGTCTCTCTGAACGCTTTGATAGTGGATCGAGGTTAGTACGTTGATTAAGTGGCGCAAATATGTGATCTAGTTATGAAAATTATTGAAGACTAGCTGCCCGACAGACTTCGTTCTGTCAAAAGTAAATTAATTAAGGTAATTCCCAATTAAGGAACAGTTTTTTTTTACATGTTTTTTATGTTTTTCATCTTTTAAACCTTCCCTGGACTTCCACAAACATTTCAAGATCAAAATCAGCTAAATCGGTTCAGCCGTTCTTGAGTTTTAGCGAGGCTAACGAACAGCAATTGATTTTTATATATTTAGATAGATTATGTTAGTGGTGTAATTGGTAAGCATAAACCGCTTTCGGTTCTGTTTGAGAATGCCTTGTTGAATGTCTAACAGTTATTTATGAAAAGTGAACGGGTCTCAAAATGTTAGTCCCAAAATGTTGGATTAAAAAAAAAATACATATTAATAAAAAACTATGTACTTACTATATTTAAATGAACACATAATGTTCGTTAAAATATTATTTCCTATTATTTTTTATAGAGTAAGAACACAGCAATCGGTTGAGCAAGATCCATATACTTATAGACGAGACATTCTTATTTTCGTAGCACGCTTAGGCTTACGATCGTAGCAAACGAACGCTAATAAAACTCAAAAATGACGTAGAAATCCTCTCTTTTAACTTATAATTTAAATACACCCAGACTACTCAAACACTTTTTGGTATTAATCTTTCAAATCCAACAGCTTAATCACGGCAGAACAAACAAAAACCGTGTGCCAGCCGGGGCGGAGTCGCTTGACAAATTTACGACACTTTTTGCTAATTTTTTTCCCCACATTTATGGTTCCTGTAAGTGGCGAACGGTATTTTGGTAAATTTTTTGTTTATTCTTGAGATTATCGACCTGCTCGGAGGTGTAAAGTCGGTCTTATCTGACATACGTTTTTCGGACTTGACACTTTTCTGATAAATATTATACTTTTTAGACCTTTTCATTTTTGTTGTGGAGTGTTAACAAAATTGATGGGTTTTGGTTATTTTTAGAACAGCGGGTTTTTGCTGCGGTTTTGTAGAAATTATTGGTATAATTAATGAATTAAATTAGCCTATTACTTAGTCTTAAAAAAATTAATGTTACATACACTTTATGAAACGAATAAGTTAAGTTTACGTTTTAGTTAACTTATAATAATTTATCTCCGGTTTGCCGAATACAGTACTCAATCAGATGGACTGAAATATTTTCTACACAAAACAATTCATGAATATAAATTTTACCGTCCTATAAACGTTCTTGAACCCCGTGTTGCATAAATGTTTACAAGGTTACCGTTATATTAATCTTGAACACATGTCCGACTGTAATTCTACACCATAAACATATTTTTCCTATTCCAGAAGTTAATTAGCCACCTAACATCGCCATTTTGTCACATGGAAGACATAACAACAAGGAATTGTAAAATACGAACGATGACAAAATAAAAAAAAACTTAGAAAACTATAAATAAAAAGAAATGTAGGTACAAATAATAATCCTATAATATATAATTTAAAAGTAAAGTTCTAAAATCTAGTTTAATTTAACAAAAACTAGATTGACGTTCAAGTATCAGAATCTTGTCACATAAAATCAAATCTTACCCCATAAATAAAAACCGACAAAAGGGGTAAAAGTAACCCGTAAAAGACCAAAACAACTTATTAAATACACATAAACCAGTCGACTCGTGCCTTTGCGCAGCATCCAGTGTTAACCCTACAACGCGTGCCGGGATCAATAAGACCCACCTCCGATTACCTCTACCCCTATTGTACCCGTTTATCTCGGGCACAATCCCTTTTATCCCTTTTAGGGCTAAAGGGTACATGAATCGTGCGCAAGGATTCTGTAGCTATCGCGTGCGTATTGTTAAGATGGAAACGAGATCTTAACCCTTATTTTACTGGGTTTTTTTTCTTGCTTTATGTACAAGTTAGTTTTTATCCCCTTTTGTAACGACTAGTTCCTTTTTAATTTAAATATAGCACGCTTTAGTACCTACGTGTAGCGAAAAATAATAATACCTCAATTATTTTTAAAATAACTGTCACTTTTAAACCTCAATAATAATAATTCAACTCTTAATCCCAAAAATAGTCGCACAGTGTAATTTCTCAATAAAATTCCAGTTTGTAAAGAATCTTTCAGTCCGAAATCAAGTTTAGAAGCGCGACTTTGAGAACATGAACACGTGAACTTACCCCGTGAGACCACACAAGTATTCTGAACAATCGGCAATACCAAAAACCTGATTTCTTTCTTCATCAATATTCACAATATTAGACGAAGCCCCTTTTTTACTTATCTTTTTTTCTTTTCAACGACTTTTTCTTTAAGGAATATACGATGGTGACCCATGAACCCAAGACCCTTTGAATGTTGAATCTAGTTTGTATGAAAAAAGCGTGTCTAGGTGTTTTGTCGCTTGTTCAGTAGTTCACAATGCGCGTCCGAGATTGATTGTATGTGGTCGAGCCAGTTTGCGCCGTCCTGTGACATGTACGTTACATTCTATATACTACATAATGTACTGGTCCTCGTACAATTTCTATGAATAGGACGAACGGAACGCTATGTAGTTCCATAGGTACGGTTTCTTTTATGATTAGATTTTGTGGAGCTTTACATTCAATGGATTAAATTGCTACGGTTTTGCGTAGTTGGAGATTGGCCTAGATTTTTATCTGGCATCAAACAAATTCCATGTTTTGTGAGGGCTACGTTAAGTAATCGTTAAGTGCTAAAACATGTATAATTTTATATTCAATAAGATGTGATTAAATCATCAACGTCATGCAATAGTTGACGATAAACACATTAAGATGTTTCAATCATTAATAACTTCAATTAATCTTAGATCTATTAATAATTCCTAATCGTAATATACTCGTGCCCAACTGCTTACCTCATTGTATCACAGGCGGAACTTAAAAAAAGTAAAAACACAATTGTTGAAAAGTTTTTTTGCAAAAAAAGTCGCCCTATTACACAATGGGCGACGCTCCCGTTAAGTAACCCAATTTTTACACCATAAATAAAAAGGAAAAAAAGGTAACGGTCTTCCATGTTTCTTTTTTTACAAAAAATTTACAATAACGTATGAATTAATTTATGTAACGCCTCGATGCTTATACAGAAAGTGGGTATTGAGAGCAAAAATTAGGCCACATTCATGGTTTTTTCTTTAAGTTTTTTTTCTTTATCTTTTTTACGTTTTCTTAATGTTTTGTGACAATATTGACAGATCAGGCCCTGTTCAAACTTTGACGCTAGTTCGAGGATTTGTAAATAATCTCATTGAAAATTAATACCGTTTTGAAAAACTTTCTTAGTGGCTGATTGGCTTCATTGTTGAATGTTTTTTGTTAAAGTTTTGAGCTTCAGTCGATATGAATTTAGATGAGATTGTTTTTTGTTTGGATTATATTATGTGGGCTGAATAATAATGTTTTCTTGAGTGACGGAACGTGGGCGCACTTCTGTTACATAAATTCTAAACAAAAAAGTTGCTGTGTTTATACAGGGTGAAATTGAATAGATGCGACAAATTTTAATATACAATAATACGTGTTGTCAAGAAAATGTAGAAAATATCAAATGTAAAATTAAAAAATTATTGATCAGTGTTACGAAAAGCGTTAAAATAATTAAAGTATCAAAGAATTTCGCGTACTACCATTTTCGTGTAGTGGGCACGATTTAATTTTTCTTATTTATTTTGCATATTTAATATTTTGCTGGAATACCGATAATTCGTACTTAAATAAAGATAATAACATCAATGGACCTTTTGAAAACGATAATCGCGTAATTATTTTTTAACGATTTAGATTGTAGAAAAAACAGTTTATAATTGCTATGTTACTGAAAATGAAGCTCCCATTTTTTTTGTCGCATTTATTCAATTTCACCCTGTAGATTATCCCAGAGATTATTATTAAAAGTTCTACCTTTTTTTGCCACAATAACGATTATTTAGCAGCAAAATAATTATTAATATCCTTATTTGGTTGAATGTAAGACAGAAATTATCAATAAAAACGTTACATTATTGTTTCTTCTACAAGCAATTACACAAAAATGGCCGTTATTACGTCAGAAAAAAATCGTAAACAGTTCTATACGTACTTAAATTTGTACAATCCCCAGTTTATCTACCAATTTGTAAAGCACAAGTCACTCGACTCCTCCCTAACTTTTAACCAAATAAAAACGAGTTATTTTTTTCTTAACAAAAAGTCGCAGCATCCGTAAGCATTTAAGGGTTAATGATGGTAATGATACAGTTACCCTTAACCACGTGCCGAGATGAGGGTTAACTTAAAAATGTGAAGATGACAGAAAGGGTGACTTTGTAATTGTCACTTTGACTTATCTCAACGGGTTTTATTATTCGGTAAATATAATTCTTGTGGTTTTGTTGTATAAATAAATATCGGAATAATGTGATTAAGATGTGTTTAGAACAAGTTTTGAAAAAAAAATACCTTTTTTGTGACAATTGGTTTTCCTACCATTTTAAACCTTGTGATCTTGAACGTGTGAATTATATTTTTATCTAAAAGTAAATTAAATTAATTATTCACGTTAAAAAATAATAAGTTAACCCTTTATGATCATAAATTGATTAATTTTTTTAAAGATTAATTAGAATTATTTATTTAGTGTCTCATAATTTATGAAATGAACCGTACCAAAAAAGTTAATAGAGTATTATAGTTAGACTGGTCAAGTTCAATAAGTCGCCTTGAGTAATCCTGTCTCATGGGAAATATTATGCCAGGGGTGATCTGTAATATTTTGATGAATGAGAATCTAGTAAAGTATGTACTTAAGCATATATCGGCATTCTGCAGATGATTGCGTCTCGAACAGATTGCCCAATCCAAAAGAAATGGATGCGTATTGTCACGAGCGCTAGCTAAAAATTTGACATTTTAATAATTTTAATTAATATTTGCTGTAATTGAATGAAGTTTATCGTACAATTAGCGGCGGTAGCCGAATGGCTAGGGCACCGGACTGACGATCATGTGGTTGTGGATTCAAACCCCAGACATTGTACTACCGTCGTGAACCTACTTGTAGAACAAGCATTTAGCTTAGCAAGAGGGGTAACCAGAATACTGGCAATGTGTTTAATAGAAAAAATAAATAAAAGTTAGAAGCAAGAAAGAAAGTTTTATTTACTTACCTTGCTCTAATACCGTTCTTAAAAAATCGAGATATCTATTCTGACTAACAATTCCTTTAACACCCAATCTCAAGGAGGTGCGTAATTCCAATAACGAGCACCTCTCGATGCACCCGGATGGTTCACTTTCTGTACAGCCGCGAATCAACATCCCCCGGTTAATCGCTCAGATTAAGTGGCATTAAACGCTCCCACACAATCCTATCACTTGCCAACAAATCTCATTTCCACTGCACTTTAATCCTATACCACGCCTTGTACTATGAAACTTCAATAACACTGATAACAAAATACATTGCTGTTTTTAAACTTAAGAGATAAAATGTTGGTGAATTAAAACGGTAATGTATGTGATGCATTTCGATGGTAAGGCTAATAGGTCTCGTTTCCCCCAAAAGCTCTCGCTCGCTAGTCAATTAAGTGATCAGCCAGGGGTTCTGCACAATTGGTCGCCTCCGCACAAAGCAACAGTGGCGCCGCCACGATATTGTATACAACTCGCTATGAGGTTTTATTAGACGGATTGTGAGGGATGTCGCTTTTTTGAAGGATTATAACTGAAGCATATTTGAGGTATTAATATTGAGGGTATTATGGAGCTAATAATGCACGCCCTGAATAGATGCAAATATGCGAGTACACATTAATAATTGTTGTGTTTATACGCTACAGTTTAATTATATTCCCTTTGTGATATTGTGTTGTTGTAATAATTAAAAAAAAGTAAGTAATATAATGTAACTTTGTTTCGGAAGTTTACACGTGTAAGCTCTGAAAATAACGTCACTAAAGTGATTCTAAGTAGACTAACCCATCTTTTCGTAGAAACTAAAACAAAAAGAGCAGCCGTATCTATTTTATCGCATTGCAGACGCGACGAGTCACCGGGTCTCGCGCGTTCGTGCGTAAAATCGGATCATGAACGAGGTACTCAAGCGGGACCAATGGTTGCGAGCCTCTGACCGAAGCATCGATAGTTAGAACAATTTTTTTCACAAAAGTTTTCGCTTTGTGGGATTATGAAATGCAAGCCTTTTAGTTTTCAATTAAATATTAAATATTTGTCAACCATTTTAATTATAGTATGTAGGTATAGTTACTCGTGCAAGTCACGACGCCTTATGCGTCTCTGTCTTGATTTAGAAGCTATAAAATTGGTAGTTGTCATCGAAATTCGTGTGATAAAGTGACAAAAGCTTGCTTTTTTTTCTGCTTCACCGTACTTTAATATGCTCCAGTATCTAACTTAATACTTACTCCAGTATCTAACTTAATCAGAAAAAGTATGTACACAGACGAGCTTAAACGAGAATTGAGTGCTTTTACACCATTTTTTTTAAGTTATTTAATAATATCTTGGGACAGCTCACACACGGCCATCTGATCCCAAACTAGGCAGAGCCTGTACTATGGCAACCAGACAACTGATAAACATATATATTTCTAAATACATACATATTATAGATAAATTCATACATAATACAGGTAAATCCCAGACACAGAACGAATGATCGTGCTCTTCACACAAAGATTTGTCCTGAGTGGGAATCGAACCCACGACCTCCGGCTTAGCAGTCAGGGTCACTAACCACTAGATCAACAGGTCCGTCAATTGAATTACCTTTCAATTTTCTATTATCACTAAGATCTTCAAATATTATTTTATCTTAAAAGTATCTCCTTGTAAATGGACGGTGGGTATTTAAATAAAATATTAAACTTTCCTTCCTCTTTTTACTTGTGCTTAAAATATAAGAAAACACTTTTATATCTATATTATACAATCAAACAATTACAGATACCTAAGCACATATACAAGACATAGGGAAGCACATACAATAATATGATAACGCTTGCATGGTCCCACCACGTGAGGTTACCAGATAACCTTACACTCGTCTTATCATCAAGAAAAATAACCGACTCACTCAAGTTGTATGTCAAAACTTTACATCGATTCCTCATTTATGACTAAATTATAAAGATGTTTGTTTTTTCATAAGACTGTCTAAAATTGTGCAAAGAATGTTAAAAATATGTCAATATTTGACATAAGGATATATGTATAAATATAAAACACAGACACAAAAAAAATGAAACGCAAACCCAAAACAGATGTTCTAAATTTAAAGTACGCGCCAAACATTAAAAGAATCATCATTACCTAACGGATGTACATTTAAAAATCGAAGACATCAGGAGGTGATAAATATATCATTTTTGCAAACAACAACCGACAACGCACATTGGCAGACGTTCTTAATTTAAACTCGAAAAACATAAGATCAAACAGACAAACAAGAGAACAGGCGTGATTTAACGCTGACATACTTGATTCTTGTATTACTTTTTAACGTATCGATCTTAGTGTAAATTGTAATGGAGACTGATTGATTTATTTAGCTCTTTACTCGGAATATTTTACATTGTTTAGGATATATTTAGGATGTAAGTGAGTTTAAATGTTGTTCAGTTTTGTGGTGACGTCATTTTCCACTTATGCTGTACCTTAATCCCGTTTAATGTGGTTATTTAAAGTTCAAGACATAACAAACCATGCCCAGTTGTTGATTAATAGTATAGTTTGATAGATATATAATTTATTCACCACAAGACTATGTCTACCATAAAAAAAACATAGGGGAAAAAATATTTTTTTAAGTTAGCTGTTTGCAATTCTTTATTTCTTCTTTCCTCATTTGAACATAACTACAATATTGACAATCTAGTAGATTTGTTTGTATCTGGGTTCGTTACAAAAAATGTAGATACATTTTTAAAGTATCGGGCTTTTCTCTATAATATTTAGTTACATATTTTGAGTACAACTTTTTTAAATATTGACTTTTTCTTTCAGTTGACTGTCTTTGCTACCAGTACGGTAGTGGGAGTTGAATGGTAACTCGATCACAAGTCCGACGATTGATACATGTGCCAATGTACATCAATTGCTTCTCTTTTGTTTAACAATTTATGTCCCCAGCTGTACTTTAAGTACCTAAATTAATGTGATCGCGTTTATTTTTTTCTTGTCACGTTCAAAACTTGATGTTAGATTGATTTTCTGACTATGATAATCGTTTCTGTATATAGTATCGATTTTAGTTCATGCCAGTAATTAACAAGGAAAATATTATTATATAGGGTCATTTCGCCTGTTCGCGTCCACTTAGTGCAGTTGGCAAGTTTAAAGGAGAAAATAAAAATGTTCCAGCAGTAATTTCAATGAAAAGTTTATGTAATGTGTTCATCAAAATAGTCTATTTTAAGTTTACGTTTAGTTTTGTTCGAAACACCTTGTGGTTTTTTTTTTAAAAAGGAAAACATCAGAATTAGGCGATTTACCCAGTTTGCGTCCATAAAATCCAATTTGCGTCCACCCGTTGGACCACTTTGCGTCCACCTTAGAAAAGGAATAAAGGGGTGATATTTTTATGATAATGTAAAGAGAGATTGGATTTTAATAATTTATTTATTAAAGAATTATAGTTATTTAAAAATTATCATATTAACATTAACAAATCACTATAAAGAAAATAAAAACCCCTATTTATTCTTCTAAACATTGATAGAACTATAAATTTGTTATTTTTAAAGAAGGTACGCTGTCGCCTTGGGTTAAAATCCTTTAATGATAGCTGTGAGTGAATTTATATAAATAAATAAATTTTAAAACAAATTAGGTACCTACTTATGTAGTAAGTAAATAGTAATTTTAATCTGTTCTGTAAACTAACAATCAGCCTTGATTTGTAAGTCTTTGGCTATATCGTATAGACAAAACAATACAATAATTTTGTCTAATCCTACTACTAAAAATTTTTTAAATCTTAATAATTATGAGACAAGGTATGTTATTATAGCCCTAGAATTTTAATTAATGACACGTAAGTCATATTCAAAAGACTTATCTTTGGCCTCTAAATAACTTAATCCTACTAAACGAGTGCATTTCTGATGATTCCATCTAATACACTTGTCACAGCCAATGTTTTTCTCTTCGTCGTCTTCTACATCTGAAATTAGTGTATCGTCACATTCAGGACATTTCACACGTTCCACGGCTGGTAAATTTTCTTTCTCAATTTCTTTGTAACTTCTTGAAGAGGATGTATTTCCTTTTTTTGTTTTGGAGCAGTTTTACCAACCGTTTGAGGGTGTTTTAAAGTTTTTTTTCTGTTCTTGTTACAAACAAAACAAACAAATCAATTGAAAGAATGAATAAAAATAGTGGACGCGATTTGGTTTTGTTGTTATTCCCTGCAGGTATAATTTGCGTCCATTGCGGACGCAAAGTGGAAATTTTATAAATTCGGTGTAGTAATTCGCGTCCACCTTATTTTAACTGTTCACTATAAAAAATATAAGCAAATCCATAATTAATATAAATCTTTTTATCATTATCAACTCATAGAAACCGCTACGTATCCAAAATACACATGAAACAATAAAATACTTACCTTCAAACGCACCGCTGCCTACAACTTTTGTCTTAGAATTCCGCGCATCCGCGCTCTCTTGTTGAACAGCCGTCACAAACTTATTTTTTTACACAGGATTGATTGGGGGCAGGGAACTTTTGTCTATATGTGCGTGCCTCTTATACATTGAGGTATTGGCGGTTTTGACTTTTCGGCTGATTGGTGTGTTAGTATACTTAATTTCGAGAGTTTTCAAACGGAGATCCGTAAAATGGACGCGAATTGGGGGGTGGACGCGAACAGGCGAACTGACCCTACTTAAAAAAACTATTACATTTTACAGTAGGTATTTAATTTATGGAACCTTTTTCATAATTATCTATATTAATAAAAGAAAGTCGTGTTAGTTAGTTCGTTACACTATTTATAACTCGAGAACTGCAGAATCGATTTGGCTGAAAATGGTGTAGAGGTAGCTTATAACCGGGAGACGGACAAGGGATATCCCAATCCCGTAGAACATGACATCAAACATGGTATAGCTAAACGCTTCTGGAAAAAAATACATACCTACATACTACCATATAAAAAAATGTCGGATTTGTTAAAACACTTATAAACTCGAGAACAAGTGAACCGACTTTCATATTCCTTGATTTGTTGGATTGTTCTCCGTCCCTAAAAGCAGAATAAATATTAAAACAATGAAAAATTTATAAAAAATATATTTATAGCAAAAGGGACATCTAACACAGGTGAAGCTGCGGGGTACAGCCAGTAACCAAAACAAGATATATCCATATAACGTTCTTAATGCATTCGTTTTTAGGAAAGAGGAAATTTAAAAATAATCCTAGCTTTCAAACTAAACTCATAAAAATGTCTTACAAAAACGGAAAGCTAGCATGAAAACCATGAAATATCCTTGGAAAAAAGGTAAAGAACCACGGTTGGGCAGGGTACGTCTCGCACTCGGATACCTGCACCCAATTACTCAGTCACCCAGTAGGAGGAGGGGGTAGGGTTGTCAACCTTACGTAATATTCTACCCGTCTGTATAAACGGCTTTACTTTAGTCAGCGAATAAGTTTTTTGTAACTAAGTTGTTAGGTTGCTAGTGGGGCACTAGGTACTAAGACAAAAACGTTGATATAGAGTCACAAACGTCGAAGGCACAATGATACCTTCATTCAAAATATAATTCCTTTCCTAGTTTAAGACGTCTTAAAACTTATTTCATAAACATTTTAGTACTTATTTGACCAGAAATTAAAAAAATCACAAAGATGGTGGGATCTTCAAAGATTTTAATGTACATGCATGCAAGTTAACAAGGAATCCAATCCTCTCCTATATTCACATACATTTTTATGTAACGTAGAGTCCATAAGTCCATAAGGGAGAGATCGTTATGTAACAGTAAGTAACAATAATGGCGGAAAAATAGTCGAAAGTCCAGAGGGTAAGTTCATGAAAAAGAAAATAATTTTTCACAAGTTTCAGTAAAGGAGGCAGCCCTAGTAGGGGGTGACACAGAGACACGGGCTGACGATCGATGATAACTCCGAGATAAGTTCACTCGCTCTGCGCCGTTCTTGCCAGACTTCGGCACAGAACATGTTAACTCGAGTTGACGTACTTTATCTAGAGTACTTTTATTTATTGATTATGTGTAAGGAGGTATAGAGTTGTATGAATAAACTCCTCTTGTGACCGAACGTCACTCAGTTTGAGGCCATCGTCAAGTTTCATTCTGTCTCCGTCACTTTAAGGTGAAAAGTAGTGACAGAGAAATTTAAGAACGTGTTAAAGTTAAGTAGCGTTTCAGTATTCAGCGATCAGACTATTAACAGTAGGAAATAAAGATTCAACAGATTAGTCGATAAACCTGTTAGAAGTTGTAGTTTAGTTTTTAGTCGTAGTCGAGAATAACTGTAAAACTAATTTCTCTGTTCATTTTGCACTAACCGTTGTTTAGAGGTTTTCAGATTTCCACTCCAGACTTGGCTATTACTGCTTTATTACGACTAGTTTTGTGTATTAGCACCTTCCCTGTCCCTTCAGAAGACACAATAGTTAAACAATGGAACTGTTCAATGTGACTCACGGGACAGTGAAAGGGCTAGAATAAAGTCGATTTTAATATAGTCTCCAATTTCCCTTTTAGTTATTTTAAGAAAATTTCAAGGATCAGTGTCACGATGTACTATAGTGCCACAATCATATCTGAATACCTGAAGACGGCGTCGCTGTCGCTGAATTTAGTATAAGAATAATTTACTCAATAGAATTCTCGTAGTTTGTAGAGTAGAAATAATGCCCTTCCCAAGTGTACAAGGAGTTTATTAAATCTTAATTTCCGATTATTTTATTTTTAAGGTATAAAAATGAAATTAATAAAATAATGTGAGTTACAAGTTTTGACCACCGGGTCTTATAAGTTTGTAGCACTATATGTTGCTAAATAAGAATAATGATAGAGCACCTATGTCATGTAAGAATACCTAGAAGACCTTAGAAGTTTTTTACACAATCTAGGCCCTAGAGCAATGATCATAAACACTAAAATCTCACTTTTAAGGATCTGCTCACCCAATTATCTCCAACTCACAATACGTGTAGGTGTGGGGCGGGGTCGACCTCTGACCCGCCCTCACCCCCGCGCTCTTCACCCCCGCTCTTTCACCTCAGGGGTGAAACTAAGCTTTCTTCTTATTTATTTTTAAAGGAAAATCTTCGGGCTTTTACTGTATTTACCTACTACGAACGCTTTAGAGGTTTGCTGGTCAGTGTAACTGGGTTTTAATGCAATTTTGGTAGTATACAAGCCGAGTTAATATTAATCTAGATATAGACAGATATAAGTAGGGTACGTTTTATTCTATAATATCTGAATTACTGTCTGTTCTCTACAGGATTAATTTAAAAGTAGTGCGTATATTCGACGAGGTAATCAGATGCATAAAACTAAACAACTTTTCCCACGAAACATAAGTCGAAATCTTAAAACTAAAAAATATTTTTTCTTACAGAAATAAAATATTATTTCATACAAGAATACACGTGCTCCTTATAAATTAATCCTGTATAATATACTACATTTAAGTACATTCTCCTTGTGAACTTCGATATGGCTTAAAGATAGACGATGGTAGAGACATCTATAGTTAAGGAACATCTTACCATGTTTGTATGACATAACCCATTGATCATTTAATAACCTTAGTAGTCTTGAATAGTGTACATATTATAGTGCATTTAACATTTGTTACTTAGTCACACTTTTGCCTTGTTTTTGTTAAATTAACTTAGGTATGACTTACAAGACGCTAAAGATTGACTTCAAATGTTGTGGTGAAATTTTCTTCAACGTTCAACGTCTTTATAAAATCTTTTCGAATAGATAACGAAAGTTACCCGGACAGCCCTAAACATCTGTGACACGACTCTCACCCGGGCAAAGCTCGCCCCGGACCGGCCAACTTAAGGCCAACAAGGCCAAGATGAGGCAAATGTTCAACCAATAAACTGCCAATGTTTGGCCAACCCATGGGGAAAGATAAAAGATAAGTACATGGTTTGCTTTTGTTTTGATAATATTAATAATTGCTGATATCGTTGTTTGAAGTTATTTGTATGGCCAATGTTTCTTATAAACTTTTCTTAGGTAAAGGTAGCTTAGTTATTTGGTAAGGTTTTCACGATAAACAGAAATCAAATAAAATTTATAAGTAATGTACCAAATAAAACATACTTATTTTTTTAAATACTAGTGGTCTTATTGGAAATATAACTTAGTTTAATTTAATGACAATAAAAAAAACGATCTTCAGGCAGTTCATGTTAATGGTTACGCTTCAATAATAAAACTAACTTATTAGCTACTTATTTAGCTATATTTAGAGACTATTGGTCGAATACTGAAACGTCAATCAATTTAAAGCCGCCGTTAAGTCTCATGCTGTTTCTGTCACTTTATGTATGAAGTAGAGACAGAAAGATATTATAAATAATCTTAAAGTTAATTTGCGTTTCAGTAATCGTGTGTATGACCGACATACAGGGTATTCTTAGTAAAAAAAGATAAATTTTGAATCTAAAGCTACAGAAATTTCGTCCTAATTTTTACTTAAAAAAAGGTACAAAACGTAGGTAAAAAATAAACAGGTATTTAGCCTTTAATAAAGTATACTTAAATTTGATCAAAGCTTTAACCTAATGCAAGTTGTCCAAAAAAACAGTGTCTTAATAGAAAGTCTGTAACCATCTCTAAGAAAGCTTTTGAATAGCACGCTATTTGCTTCCGACAGCGAATCTTGATTTAACATGCTCACTTATGCCTTTTAACTGTGGCTCTGTCATGCATATACGTACTTAATATTATTAGAATCAATTAAAACTGAGAAAAACAATAATTAATTGCTTGTCATTGAATTTGATTATGAATTAAGTACCTACTAATATAAACAAATGAGTTTTATACCCACTCTTTATATATATTTTATATATCAAGTATATCTATTCGTATAGTATATTGTATGAGGAATTTCTTGCGCAGGAGTGTTGGCCAACCATACAAAGTACCTAGGTTTGTTTTACCTTACATGTGTTAATTAACTTTTTCAGTTTATTAAAATTTTAAGGTGATCAGTAAACAAATTAATGAATATAGATCCTCATTTATGATGTTGCGTGATTCTATGACTCGGTAAATAAGTGAAGGCGACTTCCAATAAGAACGATACTCATTGAAATATTACAGTCACAATTATTTAGTAACTTAAGTAGTTTAATACATGAACATTGTTCCTCGTTTACAGAATTCAAACTCATAAACCCAAAAATCTTTTATAATTAGCATGCTAATTATAAAATATAATTTTAAATAGGTAAAAAGAATATCCAGCGATTAAATACAAGTTAAAAACGATATTATACTGGCTTTATCCAAACACAGCAAGCCGCCTAGCAACAAACGGCGTAACTCGCGAAATTAATAAAAAAAATATGTCGATTCATAGTCTACGTCGACGCGTCAAACCAAGTCGACGTCACGTTGACAAGTGCGCGGGAGTCGACCGCCCCCCCTCCCCCCTCCTGCGTGAGGCCACGCCCCCTGCGCACGCGCCGCCTACAAGCCATCTAGATTGATCTAGATCTAAATAACGTAACTCAATGTGAGGTATTGTGCTTTATGCGAACTGTTACCGCATAATTATATCTGTATTTATTTAGTAACGAAATGTAGTTATAGTTCAAGTTTTTTTCTACTTATATTTTTTTTCCGTTTGACTAAAACTGATGATGTTTCGAGATGGATTCGAGTACTCAAAATGCTCCGTTATTCGGTTTCAGACATTCTACTTACGTAACCTACCTACCTACATGTTACATATTTATAAAAATATCGTAAATAGATCATAAAAAGTATATCCATCTAAATACAACCCAACCTGCTCTACATTTCAATATTAGCGACATACTACATACATTAGTAACAAGGAGAGAGCCACTTGATCACCTGTATGTGGATAGTTAAGTATACGGAGTGCCTATCAGGCCGGAGAAATATGGAGGCAGCGGGAAAGTTGATACAAAGTAGGATTTTCAGGTACCGTGCGAAGAATCAGCGCTACATTGTAGGAATTTTATTATACGGATGAGAAAAATATTTTTTGAATCTGTGTTCTTTGAATCAATAGATACTTTACTATTGAAAATATCTGAATCTATTGATTTTGTAAGTAACGATATTGATTTCAGTTCGAGTAAAAAGTCCCAGTCCAAAAGGCTACTTTAAAAAGAGCGTGTTTGCTAAATAACTGTTATCTACAAATATCCTAAAAATAAAACCAAACCAACAACAAAACGTTTTTCTAACGACCAACCTAAAAACAAGTTTGCTCTATTCATAATAGCTAGAAAGAGACGACAACACAGTATAGTAAAACTAGTGTAATAAAAAACGTTGCACAAATAAAGTGGGAATAATAAGTCCGGACGAATTTTCTTACCGACGGTACGCGGGCCGCGGCTGAAAGATTTCCACCCCGGCGCGGTTGCGGGGCGGGGGGAGGGGGGGACAGCGGGCCGGTGTCGAGGTGGCGGGGCCTTCGCTCCCTGCCCCTGCAGGCCACCGGGCCAATGGCGGCGCGGCGCGGCCTGCCCCGACCCGGCTCAGTCGCGACTCAACCGCGACCCTTGACACACAAGCGCGTCGCGCGGTCTCTTGCCCTGTGACGGCAACCGGCATCATCACGCACGGAGCGCTAGTTTACGGCGGGGTCGGAGGCCCGGGGCTTTGCCCTCCGAGAGCCCCTGACCTCCCGCCTCTGGAGCTTGGCTTCCGTGGTAGCTGGCGGGAAGACGAGCTGCTGCCGTCGACGCCCGCGAGCCAGGCCGCGTCCACGCAGAGCGGCTCCTCGGCCACCGACAAGGGGCAGAACGTGGAGTGCGTCGTCTGCGGAGACAAGTCCTCGGGGAAGCACTACGGCCAGTTCACTTGCGAGGGTACGTAGTCTGGTGAAGTGAAAGTGAACTAGTGTCTAGCGACGAGGTGCCGTGTGCGCAGCGGGCCCGGGTGTGCGATCGAGGTAACATTGGTTCTAGGTTCTTAGTGCGCGGTGACTAAAATCCTACATGCTTAGGGAAAGAATTAGGTTATTGTTCAGGAAAACGTGGTTATCTTAATAATTTGCCAAAATAACAGAAATTGCCAACTTTGCGAAATCGGTGTCTAAAACGTGTTTGACAAGACTTAGTTAAAACTTTGGAAGTCTATGAATCTTTTTTAAAAATCCCCTTGATAGTAGGTCCGACAGTTAAAATAAATCGTTAACGACGAGACTATTAGTTAAAATGATTGATGATCCATTGAAACGCCAATTATCATATCAAACGAAATTATTATTACGATTTTGAGTATTTTCATCGCAGTTACAAATTGTAGGTTACCCGGTATTTATGACTTTAAACAGTTGTGAATTATCAAATTTTGATAACGATTGACCCAGAAAAAAAAATGTTATTCAAAATATTTGAATTTAGTTTAGATAAGAGAGAATCTTTGTAGAATATACAGTTTCATCTTAATTGAAAATAACAAACTTAATAAAAAATAATAAAAAAAAAACAAAACCGGCAATTTCGCGTCCCCTTTGACCTTAAAAATCTTAATTACCCGGAATATTATTACTGGAGTTGACATTTCTAATCAGAATGCAATAAGACAAAGTTTTCACAAACTGCCTGCCTCTTGAGATAAGGGGTGCTCACTTTTATGCAAATTGGACATAATTGTTGTTTTTTAGACTTATGCCGTTTCTCGTTTACGGTTTTCAATTATAAGGTAAAATAATACGAAGTGTTTTATGATAGCAAAATGTAGTTTGAATTACCTTTTCATATTATTATTTAATTTATCAAATTAGGGAATATCAAAACTCTGAAAAACAGAGTTAGGCTAAAATTGATAAATCATTAAAATAATAACTTAAGCTTATAGATTAACGGAATGTTAAACACATTAATCACCATCATAATGTGGCAATACCAGAAAAAATACTGAGAGAATACATAAAAAACAGGAGCACATTATAAAAAATAAATAAGACAACAAAAATACAAAAAAAACAACAAAAATATAAAACAAATGAACGAAATAAAAATAAAAACAAATTGTGAAACAACAAGTGAAACGTAGCTTCGTAAACCGCAATTACGGGTGCATGTCACCAAATAATTATGTTCAAGTGGTGTAGATGACCGCAAGCGATTTGCCCTGGGAACACACTTTACACCATATTGTTTGAAAACTTACTTTCTAAACATCTGATTTCTTTGTTGCTTTATAAAGATTATATTACAATTATAAAAGTGTATGGACAAACCAATACCTATACGGTACTATTTCTTGGAGATATTTGCATCTTAATTTTATTTATTTATTATTTAGTCTTGGGCGTAAAAATTATATATCTAAAATAGCTTCGATTGTGGCCTTAATTATGACTTTACATATACTTTTTTAATTCTAAGCAAGTTAATTTTAGCTAATGGTGCACCAGGAAAGTATATGTAAGAGATGGATTGTAAAAAAAAATATGATTGATAGGTGAACGTGAAGTTACATGACAGACAGCGCGTTGTAATTAAAAATATTGCGAATTTCGGAAGATTATTGAAATTTGGGATGCCTACAAACTGTGACGTACATAAAGAAAAAAATTAGCAACACAAATATTAATAAAAATGTTAAACAATAAAATAAAATAAATACAGACGAAAAATCGAAAAATAAAAATAAAAATCGGCAAGTGGTCGCGTTTTTATTTTAATCGTCGTTGGTGATATAATAGTTGGCTTCAAGTGTAGTCATTACATTGCCTTGACCTAAGGTTAGCCAACCTGCATGAACCATACTTTCGTGATACGCTTGTAAACAAAACACTATAAGTATAAACGAACAACTTTTGAATTGAAAGTTCACTTATTGTTTATTTTTCCTTTTTATTTTAAACCAGTTCTATTTTTTTTTTCTTTTATTTTCGCTCTGCAATTGCACAATATTTGCAACCTGTTTTCAGACTTCGTGTTTTATTATATTTGTCAGGGTCAATGTTGTAGGGAATACAATAAACAAAATGTTGTTCTCATAACAGGTTTCTTAACATTCCGTCGACAACACTATATTTTTCACTATAGCAAGAAGTTCAGCTGAAGTCATGAAGTGAAACAAAAGTTTGGATAAACTATTTGCATGACACATTTTTTTTATTTCAACAAGCAGTATCTAATCGTCCGAAATTGTATAGTTTTTTTAAACTAATGGCCAATAACTGAAACTTCAATAAGAAGCTGCCGTTGTCTTCTGCTGTCTTTGTCACTTAAAGGTTTGAAGTGGCAACAGTTAGACATTTAAGGACGTGTTTAAGTTAATAAGCGTTTCAGTATTCGGGTCTAATTTCCTTTTTATTAGACTTAGATACAATTTTTGAGAATTCAAGTCTCCTTAATCTTTTATCTTTTTTTTGTAACCGAAAAATGTATAAATTTTATTGACTATTTATTTATGTTTTAAAAGACACCCTTAACCTCAACGAGCTACAATGTCTTAATGATAGTCTGGTCTTTGACTGCCTCGTTGGTATAGCGGTCTCAAGTTCATGCTCGTGCACGGCAGGTGCACGAGTTCTCGACTCTCCAATCCCGGGTCGGGCCGAAAATGTTAACTGGATATTTTCTGAAATTCTGGGACATTCAGAAATACCCATACTGAAATTCGGTCAGGAGGACTGTTAATTTAATAATCTGGTCTAAAGATAGTTGCTTGTCAATCTTTATCAGATAATTCAATTACATAAAAAAATAGCTTGCAAAAATCTCCCTACCATTTTTCCATTGACGTCATCGGGTAAAATCCAGTACGGTTTTACATTACTGACAGCGAATAAGAAATGTATACAATTGAATGCACTTTGTACAACATCCGATACATTGTCTCCATGACGTGTTGGGATTAAAATTATTAATACACACAATGACCGCTGGTTTCGATCGTTTTGGTTGCTCAACGAGAGCTAGGTACAGGTTGTCAGTCAACTTTCAAATGGTTGGCATGTGAAAAGGGATTTTGAAATTAATAGAAAGCCTAGGTGTGTTGTTAAGTAAGTGGTTAATCAAGCAATTCGGATCTGGGACTAAACCCTTATTCAAAAGCGAGATGGTTGTGTTGTTAAAAAAATGGCTCATTCTACTTTTTTTTATATTTCGGAAGTACGCTAAGAAATAAATATAAGAACTGAAAATGAGATAGCAGCACAAAGTGAACGAATAATTTTAGATCATAATGAAGTCATGCACTGGGTACAGTGCGAGTACATAAGGGAACTTCTGTTATGCATTTACATGCAAACCAAGTAAGAAATTAAAAAAGAAAAAGAAAAAGCAGCCTGCAGCATATCTGATGATTAATTTTGGTTACCCCTCGTGCTAAGCTAAATTGCTTGTGTTACGAGTGGGTTCATGTCGGTAGTGCAATGGGTGGGATTCGAACCAGCAACCATATGATCGCAATTCCGACGCCCTAGCCAGGCTACCGCCACTTCAATTTAAAATAAATGCTTGTTCACTGACGTTTCTATCTGTCAAATTCAGTTAAAAAAAAACTGTCATTATTTTAAAAGTTGAATGCGGGTGATTCAATTGTTTTATGTTCAGTCCGTCAGACGCTTTTGTTGTTCACCGAAGTTCAACCTTAAATTATTCACATATAAAGTAAGTATCCGGTGTGTTTTTTACTAAACTAATTGGTCAAACGCAAAACTATTTTCGTACCGTTATCAATGTAGGCAGAGCTGGCGCCAAAGAGGTCCCGACCCTGCTATCAAACGCCTCGGACCTTGATAAATGTAATTTAAACTAGAAAATTCATTACTCTTTGTCTGTCACGATGTCGGGATATGATTACGTAATTAAAAAATATGCGGCCTGTTTATGAAATAGGAATTTAAAATTAATGAACTCTATTCATTAGTTCGTTATATAATGTATTTAACTTACACGTGTGAATTTTAAGTTATGCGACTACAAGTTATCGCTACCAAACAAACAGAAATATTTTTATCTCTAAATATGTAAAAATCTTACTAAATACACCCGTTTTAATATACCACAAATCTCCATAAGTTGTACAATATTTCAGCTCCGTCCTATCACATGATAACTCCCTAAGAGTGTATCGATAAACCGCATTAGTGTTGTGCCCATAAAGTGTTATTTTGATGTCGACAAATCCACTTTATTAGTGCTTGGACCCCCCGCTGTTAGTGTTAGAACCCTGTCGTAGTAAGAGCGTGCAGTGTCTGAGGTCAACTTGTACTAAAAGTGTTTATAGACGTTATAACGACAAAGTCCCTGGCCGAAGCGCTTCTTTTGACTTAAATGCTCGCGTCCGTGAGCGACAATAGTGATCGCAGTTGACACCTGTGTATAAGGATGTGTGGTATCGATGAATTGTTGTCGATAAAAATTAGATTTATTTTAATAGCAGGCTTTCAAATAACAATATTTTGATACTATACATAAATATACCAAATAGCAGCTGTTAAAAATACTTATGAGTTGCAATTATTATACATAGAACTTTTTCTATCAAAACATTAAATTGCACAAACTTAGTCTCACTAAGATCTTTAAACTTCACATAAATTAGTAGCCCAGACTTATTATTTTAATTAGATGTCATTGATCAATAATTCGTTCGCTGACTACGTTGTATGACTTTGAATAAAGTGTTATTACTTCTGAAATGCAGCTGACACTGGTTATAAAATTTAACAGATTTTAAATCATAAATTATATTTCATAGGTAGGTTACCTACTACCTACTAATTCCTTTTCTATAGTACACACTACACATCGTACATCTTATTTCAAAAACCATCGCTTTTATACTGACGCAAAACGTGGACTAAATTATTATTTAAATTTCATTATACAATATAAATACGTGAGCAATGAATAAGGCACCGTCGCGCGTCGCGCTATCGACAAGCGGTGGCATCACTATCGACCACTATAACCGGTCAGTTTATGGTATGTTTTGTCCGGCGATACCGTGGCAGTTAACCCTATCTTTACGAGCGACTCTAAACATAAGTGTCTTTCCGAACTTATTTATTTTTATCTCATTCCACTTTTTAAATTGAATCCAAGTTCGGCGCGTGTGTGGTTCTCCTCTTTCCACTAAAACTGTCAATAAAACGCTCGAACGTCTTGAATCATGTCGCCTTTTAATGAAAATTTGACTCTTTTTAATATATTATTTATGTGAATTAAACAAGTACTAGCTACGCCTTAATAAGGTAAACATTCGGCCGTGTGACGTTAACGACCATTTTCGAAATTTAAAAGCCGCCATATTATTAAAGAGTACGCGTGTTTGTCACGTCGTAAATCGAAAATTTATATTTTTTTCTCTCGATAACTTTGAGTAGTTTTACGAGGAATTTATTAAGAATTAATTTTATTGTTGATTTAAAAAGAAAGGTTTCGTGCATAATGTTGATTGATTCAGTAAATTATGTATCCGAGTTTTACGATAAATGGAGTCGATATCCGTACCGTCCGTACGTCGATACATTTGTATGTTAATCGTCAGTCCATCGCGTTGCATTTTAAATAGTTTATTGTTAAAGTATTTTAATATTCATTATTTGCTTCATTAAGCCTGGGGGTAACAAATAAATTAAAATGGGGATTAATGCACGGAAACCATAAGCCATGAAGATTTAAATCACCAAACCACAAAAAAATAATTCATATTATTTTCATACAAAAAATCTGAATGTCAGAAAACAAATTCAATTTATAAAAAAAAGTTTTGTCTTTTGGAAAGTTATTTAAATATATGTTAACTACAGACAAAAAAACTTTAGTCAATGTACAAAAAGCACCAATTCTGAAAAATAAATAACAGAAGTACGTACGTAATTCACAGCATTCGTTAAAATTAACAACAATTGTTCACTATAACGGGCACCTATATGTTAGTATGTGCGTGCGATACATTCTCAAGAACAGGACCTAGATCATTAAGCCGATCCGACGGGTCATTAAAGCGAGTAATTTTTCATTAGACTCCTTCTTTTGTGCATTCGTGTCTTAATGAAATGATTAAGGGAAGTCGAGTATCGATATATATCTCGATGTTGTAGTATCGTGTTCACAACACTATTTTTAGAAAGAGCGTAATTTCTTTTGCATATTTTGTACACTATTAAAAATATGAAGAAAATAAATTAATAGCATAAAGTGCTTAGTGCATGTAGGTTTAGATAGAACTTTTAATAAGCCCACGTAGTATTAAGTTGTGTGGCATGGGAGATATAAAAAAACTTATTAACATTTTACACATTCCATTTTAATGATAAACCTACAAATTCCAATCGCCATCTGCATAAAATGTCCAATAAAAACTGATATTCGCACTAATAATTGTATATTAGTTTGCACCTGTAATACCATGTCAAGGCCAAAAATGCCTTACAATCGAGAACTTGGCCTTACCACTAATCGAAGGCCTTAACGACTAAGACCTAGCTCAATGATTGATGAACATCGTTAATGATCATCTCAGATAATTGATTTACATCTAATTCAATTTTAAGGATCGTTACAATTTTAATTCACTTTCGTGAGTCTAAATTAAATCGATATAAGCTTCAAACTCGAACAAAAAAAGGTATTTAATAGTTTCTCGAGTCACGCTTTCTTATTTCAAAATTAATATTAAAAAACAGTTATTATCTGCACGACAAAAAAAACGACCGCTTTAGAACACTTTTGAATTTAAACTTTTTAAAACGAAAATTGTTGAAGCTATGACAATATTCTTTCGTCAAACAATACCGTGCAAGATTAATATAATTATCTAAAAAACTGTTACAAATACATAAATCTGTAAGAAAAGAGGAAACTCTTGTCCTACAAGACACCAGCAGTGACCACTAAATGAAGATTTAATGGCGTTTAGTTATCTTTATTTATTGCTGTACAAACACTGACAGGTGCTGTAAATACTTATTATATCAAATTAAGTTACGATACTTTCATTTTATTGTGTTCTTATTTTCAAAAAAGTAGTATTGTGATTTTGAAAGAATTAGAAGGTTCCATTTATAAAATTAGTTGACAGTCTTTTTTTTAATTGACCAATGGGTGGCAATGACAACGAATGCGTGCGTACAATAAAGCAATATTATACATTTACTTTGACATCATTAAAATGGCGTCGTTTGTGAGCAATACGAATGTTGCCTGTTACAAAATTGCTAGTAATCCATTACGAGGTCACATCGCGTTCTCAATATAGGCATTTGACTAGATGAATGATATTTATAAGTAATCGCTTTGATGGGATTTTTATAGCGTACAACAAAATAATTCGCATGAAAATAAACTTAAAATTCTATATAATACCGTAAGCAATAATGGCCGAATACTAAAAGGTTAATCAGTTTGAGGCCGCCGTTACGTCTCATGCTGTCCCTGTCACTTTAAGGTGTGAAGTAGCGACAGATAGACATTTAAGAACATCTTAAAGTTAATTAGCGTCTCAGTATTCGGGAGTTGGTCTTAAAATTGACTGGGTTCTTATTTGAGGATATCAAGAAATGTACACTGAGATATCTTGGGTATGTGAGCGATTTAAGTTATTAATTTAAGAGCAGCGTTAGGTCTTATAAGCAGCCCTTTTGTCATGGGACTACGCAGAAGAGCCACACTTAAGTGTCAGGCAGTAAATAATAGTACCGTATATCTAACAAAACCTTTCATTCTCTTCATTCATAAATCACAATGCAAACGCATAATTGCGAATTTAATGAACTTAAATTCTTCAATGGTGTTCTATAAATAAATTAGAAAACAAATGACAATGATATTCAATTTTACCTTTGTCTTGCGACAATTAGTCGCACGTATGCTTGGTCAGACGTTTCATGGTGGGTTAACATACTTAATTATTCTAAGACATTAACAGACAATCGAAAAAGCAAGCGGAGGGGATCAATGCCCCTTTTTTTTCTCCAAAGACGAAATCAATGAATCTTTTACAAGCCGATATATGGACAGTCTGTCCGCTAGTCGGGTTGCGTAACCGTGCGACTTTTATGGCTGTGATAGCTCATGGTAGCTATAATATTTGCTAGTGAAGTCGTAAATGTGATGCATGATGCATAGGACGCCTTCGTGACGAGCCACTTGCACTTTTTTGTACTTTTACCTGGTGTGCATGTGCAGTCTAGGTAATGCCAATATCTCAGGAAATAAATAAATAGAATCATACTATTTTACTTTAATAAGAATATACAAATGTATATTTTCTTTGAAATAAAACTATGGGCCGACTCGTGACCATGACACCTGCAAAGGCGTCGAAACGTCGGGAACTAAACTCAAAAATAAATGGCGATAGATTCCGTTTAAAAGTAGTTTTTTTTTAATGTCTAATATTCACGTAAACCTCCGAAAACAATATATTTTCTTTGTTTAAGTACCTACTGGTAAAGTCACCTGTTTAATTAAATTTATTGCATTAATAATAATAATATCTTAATATCTTGGGACAACCTCACTGACACGGTCATCTGATCCCAAACTAGGCAGAGCCTGTACTATGGCAACCAGAAAACTGATATACATACTTATATATTTCTAAATACATACATATTATAGATAAATAACACCCAGACACAGAACAAATGGTCGTGTTCATCACACAAAGATTTGTTGTTGGTGGGAATCGAACCCACGACATCCGGCTTAGCAGTCAAGGTCACTAACCACTAGACCAACAGGCCATTAGATAAAATATCCTCAGACACGATCAAACTAGGTAGATATAATTCGTTTATCCTTTAGAAAACTCCAAAAATACACCATAAACCACTATTCCGAAGCATTACGGTCAAGCGCCAACAGTTGCATCACTATGTGGGTCAGCAGTAACGCCACTAGCCTATAATCTTAGCGTCATTACTACCAATAATTGTGGCCACACTTACCTCCCATAGAGTTCCGCATCTGTGAAACTGTGTGTTATAAATAATAATATTTTATGCCACATCAAATTATCTTTATGGGTTGAGAGTTTTTTTTTTAAAGATTGCTAGCAATGTGGGTCGCACATTAGGTACTAGTAATCTCGTTAACCCCTCGTGCTAAGCTAAGATGCTTGTGTTACGAGTGGGTTCACGTCGGTAGTGTAATGGGTGGGTTTCGAACCCGCAACCATATGATCGCAAGTCTGGCGCCCTAGCCATTAGGCTACCGCCGCTTTAGATGATGAAGATGTAGCTTGACTTCTTCCATAGCAACTGGTTCGCTAGCTCTAGACAGAAAATATGGTAAGGGTAGGAAGATACCCTTTGCCCAGCAGTGGGACAGCAAGGGCTATAAAAAACGAAAAGAAATGATATTCATATTTATAAAACTTCTTGTTACTTTGTTTGATTATCAAGATGACCAAGAAAACGATCATTCGATAGTTAATTTGCAAACCTTAATTCCTGTAGGTACTTCTAGCCTTTATTAATAACAATCTTAAATATAACTAAGTGAATATGATTCAATGCAGCAATTATAATAACTAGAGGCCTAATAGTGGTCGTAAATCGACCATAAGTAATTTAAATATCAATTATTATTTAAAAAATAAAATTTAAGCAATCTGCACTCTCTCTCACTAAACTACCTATAGTGTGCAAAACTTCATACTCCTTCATCCGTGCAATTTTCGTAAGAAGGGGTTTTGCTTCACAAATTAATATATAGATACCGGTCTATGAATATCCCACAGCTGGGCATAGAAAGAAGGAACGAGCATTGATAACAACGCTTGCGCACTTGCGTGTAGACGTTGACTATACAATTTTGGTGTCCAGGCAACAATTACTTCAAAAAACTTTTAATTAATGATAGACAAGACCTGGCATTGACAGCAGCATTTTAAATGTGAAACCTAATTATTGCATTTTAAATATTGAAGTGAAATATTGTTACTAAAATCTAATACATAGTTACAGTACACTTGGCTTTCAAGAAAGATAAGACAAGAATGATGTGTACCACAATAAAATGTGTTACAATGTACAAGAGTAGTGATTGAGAAACAATATCGTACTGACCTTTGAACTGTATATTAACAGTTGTAAATGCCGTACGGGTCCGAAGAATAGGCCTTACTTTTCATATTGTTACCAAAGATATATTATACAAGCCAACTACTACTGAGCTTCTTTCTATGTAGAATAAGAACTGAGTATTGAACACCACGCGTGTAACTTTTATTACTAGCTTTTGCCCGCGACTTCGTCTGCGTGGGCTTCAGAACTGGATTTCGAGCTTCGCTCATTAACAATTTTCCCTCGGGAACTAAATAAGGAATCGGGATAAAAGCCTATGTTCTTTTCCATGCCAAATTTCATCCAAATCCGTTCAGCCGTTTTTGTGTGATTGAGTAACAAACATCCAAACATCCACTATTTCACATTTATAATATCAGTAGGATTATATTTATATCAAATTATAAATTACTTGCTTTTACCATGTTTTATATTACTTAATATCTCAATACGAAGCATATTTATTTCCGTCACTAAAACAAAATTCAGTTAAAAAGCTCAAAACTAAATTGTAGAGAAACAACGGTGGCGTACGATACACAATCTGTGTCCCCGACTCTTGGTTTCCCAGTAAGTATTTCTCGGATTTATGTCAGGGAGCCTTTACCATTGTTTTTATTTTCACTTCAAATCTGAGTGTCGATGCACTCTTTATCATCTTGCGTGGAATACAATTTGCAAGAGCTGATGTTCCCAACGATACGTGGTAATTGGGAGGCTGTGTTCCCGTAGGCTGAGCGCAAATGAAGCGGGCAAACGCTGCGGTTCAAACGCTCATGTTGATAGCTTTGTTTATGTTTATATTTGAAATAAATATATAGTTTTATAAATCCAAACCAGGCGTACGGTCTGCTAAATTTGAAAAAAAAAATAATTTTAGAAAAATATATTTTATTAAAAGAATGAAACGAAAAAAATATTGAAGAAATAAATAATATTACCTACCTACATAGTTCTAGACATAGAATTATTAAAAAACATAACTAAGTATGTATAAATTAACTTACTACGCCAAACGAGGGGTAATGTTTAAATAAATTTTCAATAAAAATATTTTAAAAATATTTTTATTGAAAAAAATAAAAATATTTTTAAAATTATCGCCAAAAACTTCAAATGTTTTAAATTAAAATTATGCCTTGTCTTAACGCTCTACGTGGCTCTCTTCTCTTAAAAGTCAAGCTAAATAACTATGACGAAAAACAATGAGAAAAAAAAAAGAACGCTACGACAATATTTACGCAGCGTTTAACCCGCCTTATATTCGAGACATAGCTGTACAGTGTACCCGCGTCTTATCTGCTACGTGCCTACCTCTAACGGTATCTAGCAGACCTCGAGAAACAGCGCTTTCTTGCCAAAATGAACGCTGAATTTTCAGCTGCGTACTTATTCTTTTGAGGTGTTTTATTTTGTTGTAGAGATTTTTATTTACTCGTTACTAAGTTTTCGGGTGTCGTGATGGCCTAGCGGTTCAATGAACGGATTTGCATGCACATGGTTGCAGGTTCGAACCCAGGCAAGTACCAATGTGACTGTTTCAAAGTTATGTGTACTTTCTTAATCATTCTAAGAAATCATTGACAAACGGTGACGGAAAACATCGTGAGGAAACCTGGATTCTAAAAATTGGAACCTGAAATCGCCAACCCACAATGAACAAGCGTGGTGGTCAATGCTCCTTCCTTCTCTATATGGGAAGTTTTTTAACATGCGACCAACTCTTAATAAATATTTTTATGCGCCAAAATACTAGTCTTAACGTGATAAATCTTAAAATCGTTAATTATTTCTTAGCTTTAAATCCATAGTAATCCTACTACTTAATATTATAAATATGAAAGTGTGGATGTTTGGATGTTTGTTACTCAATCACGCAAAAACGGCTCAACGGATTTGGATGAAATTTGGCATGCATGTAGCCTTTGACATGGAAACGAACAAAGGTTAGGTACCTTATATCCCGATTTCTTAAGTAGTTCGCGAGGGAAAATTATAAATTGTTTACGAGCTAAGCCGCAGGCAGACTTCTTGAAATTTGGTATTTTAGTATATTACAGTGCAAGCGATAACACGGGTGAAAATTGTATTCCATTTTTTTTACTTTCACATTTTTTTTCATATCTTTTTGGACCCAATTCTGAAGTCCACGCAGAGTCGCGGGCAGAAGCTAGTTAACGATAAGTCTAATATACATTTAAAACGAAACAAGATCTTTATGACTTCGTCTTTTATTTCGGAAGTCGGATCGTTTAGAATATCGGTATCGCCGATAGTAATCTGAGATACCGTGTCAAACTCAGATAGAAGCTTACTTGATTCGTATAAATATCGTATTCCATATATCGAATTTGAGAAGTCGTGATACGTTTTAGAGCGATGATAATTAACGATCAAGAAGTAGTTGGTAGTGTCGTAGTAGAAATTAACGCAGTGGTCAAAGTGGGTGTTAGAAATATAATATTTATCTAATATGGGAATACCTAAACGATGGGAAACCTAACTGTCGTGGTGGCCTAGCGGTTCATTGACCGGATTCATATGCACAGGGTGGCAGGTTCGAACCCAGGCAAGTATCAGTGTAACTACAAACGGTGAAGAAAAACATTGTGAGGAAACCTGGATTCTAAAAATTGGAATCTGAGATCGCCTACCCGCAATGACCAAGCGTGGTGATCATTGCTGGTGAAGAGGCCTTTGCCTAGCAGTGGGACATTTATATGCCAGTATTATAATATGGGAATAATTTAAAACACACCTACACCATATAAGTTACAATACTATGTAGTCTGCCCATGGCTTTGTTATACACGGCAACTGTGTTATGTCACTCAAAAACGACTATCTACTATATAGAGCTCAAAGACATTATTGCTTTTAATCATACAAGTACTTTCAAAGATTGCCTCTCTCCAAACTCCCTGTAAGTAAACTTGGACCATAGTTTATTTTAAAGAATAAATTTATTGCTTTAAATGGTAACAGCGATGTCTTAAAGCTCTAACTTAACTTTAAATAATACTTGGTCATTTTTGACGACACTCTAACTTAGGCTGTGGACCCATCTAAACACACGCTTGTATCTTGAGGGCTTGAGTGATAGATGTTACTTAAATAATATTTCGTAATGGATAGAGTGATTGATAGAAAAACAAAACAGAATACAATTAAATCAAATTTAAAGTCTAAAGAAAAAAGTCCTACAGTAATAAGCTTATAAAGTCAAGATTTTAAGTAACGTAGATACCTAGTTGTTTGTAGATTCAGAATGTATCTTTACCAATTATCAATCGGATTGTCAAGATTTAAAACAAATGGTACCAGGTTTGTTGTAACCACCAACAATATGTATCAGATACTGTTCCCTTATAGATAATTGTGTTCAATATTTATATATGTTAATGGGTACTTTAACGATTAGACTTTTGCACAATTCCCTAAACAAACGCACAGAATTGACCAATCACTTTAACGTATTTTATTAATAACTAGTAAACATACCTACTACTATTCTAAATTCAAATTTACTAATAAATAAACCTATGGGCGTAATTATATGATAACCGCCCACTGCTCCTAAACTCAAAATATTAAAAAATATTGTCAATTTTAAATTCTTTCTAATCGCTAAACTAATACGCATCGCGACAATTCTCTATAAACGATTACATTCATATGACATCCGAGATATTTTTCTCGATAATTTACTGCGATTCGATTTTTTATTGAAAATTCGATTTCTTTTCTTAAACGCCAACACCATATTTTACTATCTCCTTGTGTAACATCAAACGATTTTCAACCATATTGAGTTCGACATTCCTACAGATATGAGTGTGTTTCCAATAAAGCCTCTAAGCAGCGCGTTCCTAAGCAAATTGTTTCTTATTCTAATATTTACGCATAATATATTCATGAGATTGGTCTTAACTGTCTTTAGCTCGTTAAGTTGGTATTTTAACTGTTTTATAAATTCGTATATATTTGACGCTTCCATACAAGTTGTCGTATTTCGATATCGAGTAGCTATTGATTTATGAGATTATGTTAATAGCGTTAAGCATATTAACAAAATAGGCTAACATGTAATTACTACCGACAAACATAAAGATGTGAAAAATATTGGGATAACCTGATGTTTGCATACGGCCACAAATATCTAGGTTGTTGACAGCTTCGAATATTTTACTGACGATGATAAAACGAATAGGCTTCCGAATTCTGGTAGAACTGTCGAATAAATTCTAATTTATGAACTTTTTATACGGTAAATCAATAAACTTAGAACCATCTACCAAAAAACCTTGATTGTGTACAATTTATAAATACAACTTAAGTTGAAGATCCGCAATTCCACAAAGTGAATCAACAATACTAAAAGAGGCCATCTTTCCCGCAGGTTGCAAATCCTTTTTCAAGAGGTCGGTGAGGAGGAATCTAACGTATTCCTGCCGAGGGAATAGGAATTGTCCCATCGACCAACACCATAGAAACCAATGCCAGTACTGCAGGCTCAGAAAATGTCTCAAAATGGGCATGAGGAGAGAAGGTGAGTCCAAAATATAAAATTTTTAAAACCATTGAAAATAGCATGATTTTGTCATTACCATGTCAAAATTTTGGTAAATACATACTAACAAAATTGGCAACGTAGTTAGATGTGCAACTAACAACATGCCTATATTGAGACATTTCATACGCGTTCTAAACTGAAATTTTCTTTTGTTCACCGGTACTTTTTGTCAGTATGTAAGTATTAGGTGGTAAGATACTATGAATCCGCAAGTTTATTTGCTTTAGTATGGAAATATGAATGTCCTCACACCATTATTTTACTTGCCCTGTTTCTGTAGTTTTTGATTTCCATTATCTTTCGTAATATCTTTTTTATTCTCTTTAATTTGTGTCATCTCAAAAGAATCTTTGTATACATTTATAATTTCATCTCAAAAGTTATTTCTATTACTTATGTACTAAATTATTCAAATTGTTTTGCTAATAACGTGACTTTTAAATTCCGTTCCAATTAAGTACCACAAAATTATTAGTTGCTAATAAATTATATAATACATCAATAATACTAGAATATGCGGTCTTACTAACACAAAAAGCTCACTTTAAAGATACATTGATTGTCACAAGTGTAATTAGTGAAATCATTAATCTTGCAGAGTCATTAGTCGGTGGACTGCCCAAGGGCACTGCTCTAAGTAACTGTTGACGATCAATGTTAATATAAAGTTATGGGCTGTAATAGGTTATTATTACGATGGAATTAATATGCCCGGTTATTGTTTTAAAGACAGCAATATGATTGATGGTATGCAGGAATTTGTATGACCTCGAACCTTACTCGAAACTGATAACAATTTAGAAACTAAAAACAAACTTAATGATGCTAAAGATTCCGAAATAGTTTTCTTTTGTGTACTCTGTATTATTTACAAATATGAATAACCTTGTTTCGGGTCAAGGTTGGCGTGAAAAGACTTGGCTTGACAAGCTATCAGTTTTATGATGTGTGACTATAGCTTTTAATAGCCCATTGTATACTACAATGTTAAGATGTTACATTATGGCGTTTCTTTTACTTAAAGCACACAAAGTGGGAAGTTTGATATTTATGGCAGCACGATTGTAAATTCAGTGTAGTAATCAATGCATATTTTCCCTATTCAAACTTAAAGTTTGCCTCAATTATGCTTCTAATCCCGCCACGCATTTTGACCAACATAACACATTTAATCATATAGAACATTCAAGTCCAAATATTAGCGTAAATGTTAAATTATTTACCCAAAAATCCGTAACGACACAGGTGCACATTTAAAAAGATAACACGCGACCGAAGTAATTTCCTTATGTCATAAAGGAAACGGTCTTGACGGAGGGCAGCGAGGTTGAAGAGTTCATAACATGGACAGAACACCCGCTGTGGCGCTTAATATCATCCATATAGACCCCAATGGCACCCGTTTGACGACCTCTTGCGATCATATTTTTGTTTCTTAATTCCTTTTTTTTTCTTAGCAAACTATTTCGACTTTTTTACCGACACCTACTCATTTTACATTGGCCTCGTTAATGCCATCCAAAACATTTATTTTCCATATATGATCACCAACTTCATTAGCATTGTCAGTTATATCCCACAAAAGTTTTTACGTATCGCACCTTTGCGTCATTAAGGTGCTCCCTTTGATAATGTAGAGGCCAAATCGTACCGGAAAGGACGCGGTAACCCGCTGCTCTCATTCAACCCTTGAGCACAGCATTAGGTCTCTCGACCCCGTCATATTTTGGGCAACAAACGATTTGTTTGCCCCCAGAACAAAAGAAAGGTGCGAACTCTAGTCTTCTTTTTATACGAGATTAACTGTTAATAGAAAAAAGGTAAGTGTGTCCTTTGTCGCTTTGTAATCGTCTTAGATATCAAACTGGTAGATGCAGAGATTAAAGAGATCTTTTGTACTTTTTTTTTCTAATATTGTTTCACAGTTGGTAGATGTTTTGTAAAACGTTTTAGCTTTGAAAAGGTCCATTGAGAGAGGAGCTTCTACCTAATACGTTTAATTGTGATAGAACTTGATGTAAGAGATATGTTTTTTGTGTGTTGTCCGATCTTTAGTTTATGTAACCATTAGAAATGAGTGGTCAGTTTTGCTTTTAACCTTTTTATGAATGCTTGGTATTTATTATGAATTCGACATTTAGAAGAGCTTTTATCGCCACTTTGATATTAATGTTTTCAATCTTTAATATTGTCATCCTCATGCGCTTCTTATGGTTCGTATTATATTAGTACTTTCTCTGGGTTATGGCGTATGAATCATTTAAAGTATTATTGCTGGTGCCAACTGCCAATGGGTACTATAACGTCCAATTATTATTACTATACACGTCCATTCAAACAGTCTGCGGTCATTAAATCCTGGGACATAAATAATTAATCCGTCACATTAGAATAGGGCATAAATAGTCCATTATTTCAGTACAGTTACTAGCTCTATGCAAATGCAAATGTGAAACAAAGCTTACATATGGATTGATTAATTAATGGCGTTAGTATACCGGTTTAAAAGTGCATAATATAGGTACATGTAGTATGCTTCGGGTTTGGCCGTCACTTGAACAATGGCCGAGCACCTTTTGTTCAGGGCGCATCAATCACCTCTCATTGTTTGCTATATCTTAATAAGTTTTTGTGTTAGGCCGGTCATTTAGAAAGATTCCGGGTCCCCCAGGCTTGAATTTTAATGGGCTGCGATTTTTGCGGGAGATTGAAAAGTATCTGACGTATCACTGGGATGTTTTTGGAATTGATCGGTGTTATGATGGAGAAATAGAAATTATATGCATTAAATAAAGGGTCCAGTAGAATCGGTAACATTTCTATCGACATTAAGCTTATCTTGGATAAATGTTCCAAATAGATACATTCTACCGGTATCTACTGTATTTGAGACATCTACGTTTAGTGCCTTACATTCACTGCCTTTTAAAGTTCTTGAACCAAACATTCGAGCCCATTCAGTTGCCAACAAATACCAAAGCTTACCGTCTTCAAGTTTTCGCTTCAAATTGGCGTCAAAAATGAATCCATGCACAAATGACCACTGACCATGCACAATATGCATTGTCCCGAACATGTCAAAAACATCATCTTTACGTTCCCATGATTTTGCGAAGGGGCAAATTACTTCAATATTTTGTCCCGTACGCCTTAAACACGCCTTCCGTGACAAAGGCGAAGGTCTTGTACAGAGGGTGTTAATTCTTCGGACACCTGGTCATTGTCGCCCAACTGACCGTAAGGGTTTGTTTGGATTAGTCCAGTCCTAGTTTGGCAAATATTGAACCGTGAGAAATGTAACGTTTTTGCAAAATGAACTAATGGATTGCGGTTATGATTTATGAATGAGGATTATAGGCTTGAAGACTGGAACGGATTTGTGGGATGTAGAAAAGGATGGGAACCTAAAAGGCGGTCTCACCCATGAATATAATTGAGAAAATAATTGATATTGTAAGTGTAGCGTTTCACTGACCACTTACAGTTTTCGAGCGATGTAACTATAATCGAGATAGGGCGGCACTCACAAATAACGTGTCATACGGTTTTACCCACAGATTGATCCAACTTAATCGTGTCAACAATCAGTACGGACGCTCCAGACGACCAGAATAACTCAGCACACACCGACTGTGTGCGTCATAGCCGAAAGATATTATCGTTTCTAGTGAGCATAATAACTGTGACATGTCTTACGACTCTTGTGCTGCGTATAATGGCCTCTTTCTCGGAAAAACAGAGTCTTGCCGGCCGACATAAAGATACCATCGTCACACGCTTTCCCACGCGCGAAAACACCCCTAGAGCGCCCTGGACACTGGTCAGAAGTTACAACCGAACCAAAACATTAATTATAAACTGAAGATATACCGGTTTTTGGCAAGGTTCACGACCCTTCGATACCGGCTAAGCTAATTATATTTCCGCACGTTTTATCACGCATTTGCATGTGAATCGGGGTACAACTACAATAGAAAACGCCACGCTAATCTCTTATAGTAAAGGTTTTTGTGCGAGCAGGTATACGTACGGGTCGCTCAATAGCTGTTAGAAACTTGATAGGTTTTCACTATAAACATTGGCTTTACAGTGTACGGTAGTGAATATTAAATTTCACATTGCGATGAAAGGAGATTTCATCGAGTTATTGTGCCCTTAAAATAGATAGGTACTTAAATAACACAGTCCTTATGTTTGGCTCGTGAACTTCTCCTCGTGGCCTCCACTTAGTGCGACCATTCAGAAAATGGTTTCGCTTCATGTAAGAAATAACAATATCCAATATGCGAGTGTCGATCTATACTACACAATCACTTAGATCAATCTCCACGATGTAGGAGAATATTTAGAGAACTAAAGACAAATCAACACAGATACAGAAATGAATCGTTAACAGTACCTAAATTACATTTACAAAATATAGCTAGCTTTGGAGCAAGCTTGTAAACAACTTTTATGAAATCTAACCCATTGAATATCATCAAAAGGTAAAAAAGTGGTCGAGTCCCAACAAATTCAGGTGTACAAAATCCATTTCGAACAAATCGTAAACTCCGAAGCGAAATGGCGTCACAAAAAGGAATCAAAGTGTAAAATCATTTGTGTCGGATTAAAAAAGGAGCTAGCGAACGAGCGTGAGATGTATACCACTATCAATCAACCGGTGATTTATATTCCTCCGTATGATGTATCGCCGAGCCTCGCCACACCAAATGGTAAAAGTATACGATAATTAACTTTTTAAAATTTGACGGACGCCTTCATCTCGGTCAGGGAAATAAACCTTTTTATTTCGAGTAAAAAGACAAACAAGTCGTATCGCCGAATGTGGCAGATTGTGAAATTCCTTTGCCTGTGTTCAAAAAACCTGTTGCTTACGACAATCGCTGGTATGCGGAATGTGTCTATGCCTCTATAGTATCACTCCCAATGGCGCCAACAATAGGTTATTATTTAATTATTCATATTATGCTCATATATTATAAATATTACGTAGCTTCGTCGCATTAATTAATTGCCGCATTTTTTGTCGGGTTCTGCTTAATATTGTGTGAAAGCTGGCAATATTTTTAACAATGTATGATCAAAATCGTCTATATTAAGCTGTCACAAATCAAATGATGTAATCTTTAAACATAGATACGTCGCTGCCATCTTAACATGACTAATAAATATTTGCCTTACCTTTTTCTACTTAAAAATTAATCAATTATTGATGTGACAAATTTCAAGCTTGGTAGGTATATCAATAATAATTTTTGTTTGGCCAAAGGTTCTTAAAATGATGAAATCATAAAAAAAATAGCGAGTAGAAATAATATGATTCAGGCCTTTTGATGTCCTGCTGCTGGGCACAGGCCTCTTCTCATATATAGAAGGAATGAGCATTGATCACCTAAACAAAATAAAAATAGAACAATTCAAATCAAATTTCACTGACACAAAATTCCGAAAGAGCAATCAAAAAATTCACCATTCATCAACGTGAGCCATACATACCACGTAGCCCGTCAAAATATACTACAGGGGGTTACCGCAAGGCGTTTCACTTGCCGGCACAGGATCGAACGTGGACCCCCGCGGAGCGCAGCCCGTTCCTAACGAACTGTGTGGGTGATTTATCTGTACGTACTCTCACACTCGATACTAATTCCTCTCCGAAGTGTGATGTTGCCTCAAGAAATATCACCGCCGCTGATTTAATATCTAATTTACGTTCATTCTAATTTATTTTGGTGTTTATGGTTCGTGAATCATCTTTTGTCACTTTGTCATTGCATGACTTAAATATTTTTAAGGAGTTTGCGATTTTGAAGATTATCTTTTTATTATAAACAGTTTGACATTATCAAGATAAAGGTCGTAGGAGTATCTATTTATTCATCATAACAATTTGTCCAGTCAGTGTATCCAAAAACAAACCACAACTATGTCAGCAGAAAACGTAAAACATTTTGCTTATAGCAGCCACGTGAAAGGTCGTCTAAATCAACATTGATAGGGCTCCTACAGGTGAAATTTTCTCACAGCCAACTCGTTCCGTTCTAACGTCGTATAATCTTGAATACTTGAGAGTAATGCACGGCCGGCATGTATATTGGTTACTACGTTAGTAGTCTCAGGAAACCTGTTCCGCCTGGTCGTGCCCTCTGTACCGTATCCAACTTATAGCACATCTGCATCCAACATTACAGTTTCACTTTATATTTTAACATCATCACAAATACCAACGTACGTAGTTTTCGGAATACCAAATTTTCGTGTCACTCGACCAGATCTTAATCAAAGTCAAAGAATGCCAACAAATTCGGATTTTAAAAATTATATATCGCTGACAGCTTAATGGTCCAGTGAAGCTCCCATCAAAATCACAGATAACCAACAAACGAACACAACAGATCGAACAAAAACTAATTTAATATGTTAATGTCTGTGATGGCTCAATAAAATTAACGATAACAGTCCATAATAATCATGACCGTATTTAAAATTGAAACAACTTTTTCTCCCAACCTGTCGTTTGGAATTCATCTGGCGTCCGCATCTCTATATGTCAGTTTGTCTGTACGTCCGTCATTACACGTGAATCATCCTCAGTATCGTGCGCTGAGAATTTCGTGAGGTCACAGTTTACTATAGCGGTTTAGGCGCCCTGCGGTCGTTTGCTTGATAGAGACAGCGCCATCCAACTCTCTATGTACCGGAGCAGGACACAGCATGTCCTCTCTGTCTAACGCCGACCGTTTCGTGACCCCGCAGCTAATCACATATCTGCAAGCGTATTATGATTATCGCAAGGCTTCGTTTCGTCTTCGTCGCTCGTACGTTGTTGTGGTCAGTGACTCTATGCTCCGTGCATGGAGCCTTCGTTTATTTCTCTCTAACATCATTTTATATGCACAATTTGTTTACTTGGGAATTTACTATACCTACCTCTTACAACCTTTGGAAGTTTATTGGTCCTTCTTTGTAGATGGACTTGAGCTAATATAAATACGATGACGGTTCATATCCTTTCTAATGTGTTTATGCATACTAATGGCAGTGTCAGTTTTCGATACATTTGCGAGTTCATTTATCAGCGGATGGGTGAAACGAAACAGATTTACCTGTTGCCCGGCTGACATAAATCTCGGGCGGCATTTAATAAGTCGATAATTACAAAAACCCGACGCGTGCATTAATGGGGTTGTGGAGTGCTCGTCAGGAATGCGCTTCATTCTCAGCACGTGCCTCCCAATAGCTTTATTATACAAATCTTTAGCGTTTCCCAACCAAATTTATCTTTACGATAACTTTAATTATTTGATTTGGTACTGTTTTGATGTCTTCCGTGTCCGGTTTTTAGTGTTCATTTAGATATGCAGTTCTCTGTGGGCGGCTTTGTTTACATTCTTTTGAATTAACGGCTTTCTATCGAATCTCGATATCTTCTCTGGAATTCGTCTTTGCTCCAAACAGTCTATATCTACCGCGGGATGCCACAAATCAAAACCGTACGTTTATCGCAGCGTGTCGCACTAATCGACGTTGTAATCGTGTGTACCATTCGTCACTGACTTTGCGTTTACTACTTTCTACATTAGTAACAGACAAATCTCTAATCTGTATATTAGAAACAATATTTCTCACTGTCGTAAAACCCGAGAATTTCCTAATGATATCAAAACACAACCGTTAGAGCAACAAAAGGTGGATGGTCGACCATTTGTCGGTGTTCAAGAGTCGGGCGACAAGTCGCGTGCTAGGCTCTTGTTGAAAAATGTACGACATAAATAACGGATTATCAACTTGTATCGAGTCGTAACGAGATAGTGGCTAACAACTAAAATAAATAGGCGAACGGTAAATGAAGTTGTGTACCAAACTTTACAATTTAAAACGTACGAATGATGTATAATATGTATCTTGTGAAGTAAGTAATGGGCGAGTCTTCGTTAATGTTACAATTTATTGCCTGTTATTTAAGTTGCTCGTTTTGTGAGTCATTAGCCGTGAAATGTTATCTTGATTAGTGTTTATGTATTGATCGACGAGATAACGTATTTAGATGACGTTATGGTATTTGAGAATTTTGATACGCGATTGGATCTTCATCTTTGTGTGTCGTTGGAATTGCAATTCTTGCTGCGTTAACAACTTTATCAAAGTAGCGTTTGTTTTAGGGTGTTCTTGCAACATTTGAAGTCCTTTATCTACATCAGTATTTTAATTTAACTACTCTCCAACTAAGTTTAGTCTCTAAATTATCTTATTTTCGTTCAGATTATTAGGTAACGGGTCTATTTTTACACTTAGGTGCTGGTTATGATTTTTAATAGTTTTATTATGATGTATCCATTGTACCTATGTCACGAGTTCTTGTTACGTCATATCAAACGCCATGAATTCCTTGCGTCGTTAGTAAACCCCCTAAGATTTTTATTGTTAGAAGGAATTAAAATTATTACATAGAATTATAATGTTTTTATAGCACTTCTTGGGAAGCAATTAACATGTTTCTGTAACGATCTAGATATATAATTCATTTGTTGTCACTTTACCTCGTCATGGCGTGTGTTACTCATGCTATAAAAGATATGGGGTAGACAGAAGTGTTATTATAGCAACTACCGTAACCGAATTAATAATTAAATATATTATTACCTATTACTCAAAAGCACGTCTGTTATTATTATTTTTTTCTATCTTGTATCGAGTTGCATTGTTTTTCTTTTTCAATTTATTTTGTATTTCAATCCAAATATTTACAATTTCTTACCCAAACGTCTCACTTTCGAAACGTAAAATGACGCTAGTTACGCGGTTCCAAAATGTCATTTCGTTCAGAACCGGCAAGAAACTCCATAGGTTACTGTTATACATTTTTTCTCATGAATTGTATGGAGCTTTCCGTTAATAAAACAAAATAAACGCTGCCATATTGAATTATACATAAAACTCTTTTTGGGTCGTTCTCAAAAAAGTGGCACCGATCGATTTAATTTATCAATTTTTAAAAATGTTTCAAATATTGAGTTTTTTTTACAGAAATCCATTGGCAGCGTTTGTATTAGGTTGAATTGATGAAAGGGAAGCAGATTTACAGAAAATTGAATGAGATACAGCCTTTCAAAAATATGGCTTCACAGGTTAAAGAAGCATTGTACAGGTTTAAGAGAAAACATTACCAAATTATAGAGAAAGAAACAAAAAAACAGTGTAATCATGCAAAATCAATGTTCATTATTTAATTAACAGCAAACAATAACAGTTCTGATGGAAAATAACAGCTTCTATAACGAAAAAAAAAAAACAAAAAATTAAAAAGGAAAAAGGAAAACCTTCGTCTTATAATCTAATTAATGAACTTTTAATCAGTCTCTAACAATCAGCTGACAATATGTAATAGCAATATACTTACTATATAGCTATTACATATTGTCAGCTTCTAAATAATAATAATTATATTTTGGATCTTGTATGAATAGAGTTCCTAAGCCAATCACACAAAAATAATCAATCACATAATAATCGTAATAAATGATTATGATTATGATTATGAATTTGAAATGAATTCAACGAGGCGATTAATCGCAGGCCCTTCATCTAATATATTTTCCAAGAAGTACTTCTTTGGAGTTCCGGAGGTAATTCTATTTCAGACAGAGCTGAAAATGGTGTAGATCTATTAGAACACTTACTACTTCTTCTTCTTCTGTCTAGCACTCTAGTCTTATCCCAAGCCATGTTGACTTCGGCTGCCAGACTTACAAAATAGGTCAAACCGTAACCATAATCCTACTTCCTACTAATATTATAAATGTGAAAGTGTGAACGTTTGGATGTTTAGATGTTTGGATGTTTGTAACTCAAAAACGGCTGATCGGATTTGGATGAAATTAGGCATGCAAGTAGCCTTTGGCATGGAAAAGAATATAGGCTACCTTTTATTCCGATTCCTTAATTAGTTCCCGAGGGAAAATTGAAAATTGTTTACGAGCAAAGCTCTGGGCAGACAGCTTTGAAATTTGGTATTTTTCTCTATTACAGCGCAACACGGGTGTACATGTTATTCTATATTTTATTACTTTCACATTTTTCATTTCTTTTTGGACCCAATCCTGAAGTCCATGTATACGAAGTCGCGGGTAGAAGCAAATAAATTTATAAATGAATAAATAGCTAAAAGGTATCCAAATAGCAATATATATAACCTAATTTAACTTTTTTACTGTTAACGTAAACATGCAGTAGATATACTAAGTATTTCATACCTAATCATTTCGATTATTCTTAAAAAAAATGCATTTGACAAAAAATATAGGTAAAATATCTTTAACCTGTTAACAATCTCTTTAACCTGTGCATTTTCAACAGGGTAAAGAGAGTCTGGTTAATGAAAAAACCTAAGTAAACATTCAATAACAACAAAACGGTTAGGCTGTTTAAAATATAATTTACAGAATCATATATAGTTACCTATTGACACATTTTAAGACAAAACATAACGAAGCAGTTTACACACAAACAAAAAAAAATAGGTCAGGTTGTAGACAACATACCCGTTACAAAATCCGATTGTGATATCTCGATGTAATTCCTAAGAAAACTGCGCAATATTCATCGCGTCTTTCTTTGACAGTGGTTAGCCAGATAGTGTCGGCTCAATTTGCACGGGGGTGAGGTGTTGCAAACATAATAGTGATCGGGTAATGGACGGTAGTGTGCAACGGCAGATTGTGGAGAAAAATCCTCTGGACACAATTTAAACACGGATATCTTTAAAACTATTAACATTCAGAGCTTATAGTTTAAATCACCTTATAACAATGATATAAAGAACTGTATTTGATTTTATTTGAACGCTTATTTATAGTATTTATTTTTTTATTTCACCTCAAAGTCAGACATATCGTGTTTGGACACGACAAGTTACTGAGAAAACGACATTACAATATTATTTTTTAGTAACTGTATGACTTTAAACTTCTTAATTTTACTCGGCCTCCACGTAAAAAGTCTCTTTTGGTATATTAATGTGAAGAAATAGATAAGTCACCTTAAAAAAAATACACTTATAGTCTAAAAACGGCCCGACAGGTTACGGTGCCACTTTTTTGAGAACGACCCTTTTAGCATTAATATTTTTATAATCTCAAATAGATGATACGATCATTAGTTCCACATCTTTTAAAATTGATCATCTAACACACTCTAAAATAATAATTTTAAAACCAATGTCTTTTTGAAGTGAAACTTCTTTTGGCGCATGAGGGTAAAATTTTTACAGATGAAACGTCACGCCGGTATGCAACGGAAGTAGTAGAATACATTACAATGTCTTTGAACGGAAGTGTCAGAAAAGAGAGAGAGAGTGATCGAGACCATGAAGGTTTTCATCTATACCTTCATGATCGAGACCGATTGAGAGAGAGTAAGACAGGGCGAACGTAGCATGAGCAACTAGCCGTGGAGTGAGAGTAGGGAGCAAGCGAGTGAGAAAGATTGAGAGAAAAAGTGAGACAGAGCGAACGTCGTATCACGCATAGTGCTATCACAGTCTTAACATCATACAGTCGTTCGACGAAGACGTCTAGACAGGGCAATCGTGCGGGGTGCGAGGGGCGAGACGGGGGAAGGGCGCTCCCGAGCTGCATACATTACCATGTTAGTAGCTCGGGAGCTAACTTTCAGGGCTATCTGGTGTTAGTTTAGTTGTATTAGTTTTAATAAATATAATAATTTTATTAAAATGGGTGCCAAGAAACCAAGATGGCGTCGACGACAATTTGCAAATTTTTCGTCATGGGTGTCATTTTCATGATTCCCGAGGTCGCTTAAACGATTATGGGGTCGAAATTAAAACCCAAGATGGCGCCGAGGAAATTTTGCAAATTTTTCGTCATCGGTGTCATTTTCATGGTTCCCAAGGTCGCTAAAAACGATTATGGGTTCGAAATTAAAACCCAAGATGGCGCCGACGACAATTTGTAAATTTTTCATCATGTGTGTCATTTTCATGGTACCCGAAGTCGCTAAAAACGATTATGGGGTCGAAATTAGAATCCAAGATGGCGCCGAGAAAAATATGCATTTTTTTCATCATGGGTGTCATTTTCATGGTACCCGAGGTCGCTAAAAACGATTATGGGGTCGAAATTAGAATCCAAGATGGCGCCGAGAAAAATATGCATTTTTTTCATCATGGGTGTCATTTTCATGGTACCCGAGGTCGCTAAAAACGATTATGGGGTCGAAATTAGAATCCAAGATGGCGCCGAGAAAAATATGCATTTTTTTCATCATGGGTGTCATTTTCATGGTAACCGAGGTCGCTAAAAACGATTATGGGGTCGAAATTAGAATCCAAGATGGCGCCGAGAAAAATATGCATTTTTTTCATCATGGGTGTCATTTTCATGGTACCCGAGGTCGCTAAAAACGATTATGGGGTCGAAATTAGAATCCAAGATGGCGCCGAGAAAAATATGCATTTTTTTCATCATGGGTGTCATTTTCATGGTACCCGAGGTCGCTAAAAACGATTATGGGGTCGAAATTAGAATCCAAGATGGCACCGAGAAAAATATGCATTTTTTTGTGATAAGTCATTTTTAAGATTTGCGAGGTCACTAAAAATAAAAATGAGGTCAAGCTTTCGCGCAAAAGTTCCTGATCCAAGATGGAGGACATTTCTCTATATGAAATTACATGTATTCGTCTCAATCTCAATCTAGAATTTTTGCATGTGAGACCATAGACGAAGCGCATTTGCATAATAGTTACTGTTTTACAAATTGTGTATCTCGCTATTGTTAATTATTGTAACAATACTTATTTTTATTTATTTTAGATAAACTTTATGTCAAACAATGTAAATATTGAAGAAATAAATTGAAAAAATTAAATTTATAATTTACATTAATTTTCAAACCTTTTTTTATTTTAATGACAATTAAATTCCTAACCTATCTTCCTTTTTCCCTTCCTCTTAATCTTGGAAATTTAAAGTTTTAGATTTGTATAAATATAAACAAGATTTATAAATTAGTTCGCCAAAGAAGTTTCACTTCTGACATGTGTACTTTGTACGCACGCATGTTTTTTTTTTTTAAATCATCGTTTATGTAAATAGATCTGTGAATATTAACGCTATATCATAGAAAACGGTATCGATACATAGAATTAAAACGTCGAAATGGCGGGAAGAACTGAATGTCTCCTCAAAACGGCTTGACCGAGTTTCGTGAAATTTGCGTGTTTATTCAGTACTTCTGAGAATAGGTCGTCTACTATATTTTATTATTTTAGATGATAAGGTCTCTCCAGTTTTTTTTAATATGGGGCAAAGCAATTTTTTCAGGTCACCTAGTTTAAAATATTTAATAAATAAAATACAACTGTAAATTATTATTTTTATGGACATTTTAAGGAATTCGATCATTTAATTTTTCTGTTACATGCTATTTCAATTCTCAGAGTATTTTTGTTATCTAAATTGGCTTCCAGTTTATTGTTATTTATCTTTTGTAATGCAAATACGAGTTTATTGAAAATTAATTTTATTCTTCTCGGCATCCATCAGTTCGCTGGAACAAATTAGCACAGGGCCGTTAATTTAGGGTTGTGCGGACAGGAAAACGATATTTCTTTGTTATGAACTTTATTATTGGAAAACAAGAAATAAAATATGGACCTATATCTACATATTATGTATGTACATTATATTTTTAAGTACATTTACATGACTTCATTCTTTTTTTCTTATCAGCATGAGCAACATGCTTTTAATGTCAATCGAAAAGTCTTCTATGTATTTCTTTATTGTTCATGGATTGTTTACTCAGAAGAACTGGTAGAAAATTATTAATTGCAATTGGATGATTATTTACTACTATTACTACTTTTACCTTCGTTACAACCTTATATACCTAACTTAATAAATAGTTGTATTCACAAACTTAAATTATCTCTTATTTGCTACAACTTGTCTTCAGTTTTGTTGTCCAAGATTTGACAGCCCTGAGTTAATTGTCGGCCGTTTAAATAGTTATAAACGATACACTAACTACAGTTAGTTTATCCTTATGACAATCGTTAATTGTAGCAATAAAATTATACTTTGGTTATGAACTACCTACTTGAAAATGTCAAATACTAACTTTTTAATAAATATTCTGGTGAATAATGTTTAAATCTTAGGTGGCCAGTAACATACAGAAGTAAAGATAACTCCTTTTTTTGTTAAATAAAAAAAAATTGACTCTATTCACATTTCTCAGGCTTTTTAAGAAGACCGAAGTAAGTACTTATCTCAAGATAAAAATAATAAGCATTTACGTACTTTTCTGAATGATTGTACATCGCGGTCGTCGGATCTCAGAAATGACATGAGATATTGTTTCCTCAACGCAATCTGTGTCAAGATCGCACTTGACCACATTACTGTAATTCCTAAATAACCCATAATACAAGGACGTAAAGTCTAAAATGCTTTATGTTTAATGAAAATAATAAGTTTGTGGTAAACAGAGTACAGATCTTGAATAAAAACAATGTAAAGAGATCATTTAGTGTTGACACCACGTAAATAGGTTGGACGTGTTTTGATTCCAGAAAAAATGTCGCAATTTTATAAGATGTTTCTACTTCCAACCTCCTCTCTATAATGAAGCAAACAATAACAATGTTCTCTTTTTTAAATATTTAAAACGAGAACTCTGTCATCTCTGTTGTCCGTGTTTTGTTCTCATTCCAAAAAAAAAATCTTTAAATCTTACAATAATAAAATTCGAACATGAATAAAATTTAATTATAACTATTTTAACTTATGTGTTATTGACTGACCCGCTATCAAGTAGCTATTTAATTAAATAAATAAATATTGCTAATTTTCATTTAATCCGATGAAGTATGCGCCGTGGGTAACGAACGATTTAATCAAAGATATTTCTACAAGAGAAATCCGAAGTGAGACGTAGCCATATGCAAATCACAGCTAATGGACCTAGATGTATTAACCTTACGGGAAGCCCACTCATATTAACACTAATTTACATTAATTTCCATTCATAAATTGCATGTGTCAACAGCCAGAATCAATAAGTAACTATATCTTAAAAGCATATGAGAAAATATTAGGTTAGATGTGAAGTTTTCGCGCGTTCAAAATCCGAAACGTAATTAGTATTGAACTCGATTGAACAATCGCTTTGTTGGAACTCGCGCCGAGTGGTCATCGATTATACGAGCAGATAGTGATGTTCCGTCGATGTCGAGACATACCGGAGATGTATCGGCAGATAGTGTAATGACGCGCTATTAGGCTAGGTGTCGATGCGGCGTGGGAGAGCTCGCGGCCTACATTTCCTTCTGAAACCGGCTAATCACGCGTGCAATTACTCTAATTCAAACCGAATTATTCCGGCGATGTAACACTTTAATTGAATTGTTGATGCGAGCTATAATTCGTGAATGCGTGTTATTTTGATGATTGGTATCGTGATATTTGGTTGGTAAATATCGATACTGAACGAAGGTATGAATCCGTATGTAATCGTTGTAATAATGATCCAAGCTACGAAATCAAATGTCATAACAATTTATAAGAATCAGTATTTAGTTAGTTTTACTGTGGGAAGCGTTCGTTACGAAACCACCGAGGGGCGAATTCCAGTCACCTTGTCATTCAAAGAAAAAATAATAATACAACCTGTTTACGCGTTTACTTTTTTTGTTGTTGCACTGACAAGAAATAAAAAGGCGGTAGGTACGCGCGTGCGCGGGCATTCGCGCCGGCTCGCGATGCGTTCCCGCCAAAAAACGTGGCGCGCTCGGAATACTTGGCGCGCTCTACATTTTTGTTACCCGTGAGCATTTCCGAATGAACGATTAGAAGCGACGATTCCGCGTTTTCACGTCGATTCGTCTTGGATCGTATCGATGATTTGTGGCGTCACGATCTTAGAAATGCCTCGTTGTACTGAGAAACAACAGGTTAATTCTTTAACGTCTGTGAAGCAGACTTGTAAGTTAGAATTGACTAGAACAAATGTCTGTTGAAGTTGATGATTACTTGAAGAGGTTATTGACTTGAAATGTGGACGTTATTCTCATAGCTATCAATTTGTTGATGAGTTAATGTTACTTTTTAATAAGTTCTTTATTAACATTTGCACTCCGTCATGATAGTCGAGGCAACAAATTTTCGATCTTGAGACTTCAAAAACCTGTTACTTTTATAAATTGCAATACATAATAGATATTTAGCGTTCCAATTTAAAGATTCCAATGGAACGCTAGATCTAAGATTAGATTTAGCTTAGATATAAGAACGATATATTTTTTTAATTTTATTTCCTTGGTTTACCTAAATGCTGTACGCACAAGTCAATCTGGAAATAAGCTTGACGAAAAAATAAAAAGGACTTTCTTTCAACACGTACCTATAACCCATAATTCAAATTCAGAACATTACAATTTACGAACCCATAAATTCGCCTTTTTAAATCTGTACAACATAGTTTATAGTGTTGTAACAACCGGTATTTACTAGATATCGATTTAAATACGCAGTTACGTACAAGTGTATACCGTAGTAAGTATTTACGAGTAATTCAACGACTAATAATATACCACGGACATATCAATCATGATTGTCATGTGATTATTGTTTAAAGTTAATTTACAGTTTATTTGTTTAAGTATTTTCCTTGTTTTTTAATTACTTATTCTTTGCTCCCTTAGTACATTTCAGGTATTATGGCTATAAAATCATGGCAGTTAATTTACTAAGAAAAACTCTTCTTCACTATCACTTCATAGAGTAAAACAATATCCCTTTAATTTCCCTTTGTCGCTTTGTCTGTCCGTATGTATGCATAGATCTTTAAAAGTACACAAAAAAAATTGATGCGGTTTTTTTTAATAGAAAAGGAAGGTTTTTTGTTTATTACACGTGCGAAGCCGTTGTGGGTCCGCTGGTAGATATTCATTCATTTAATTTAAATATAAATTTCTGTATTTTTAATTTTGCCTTACCTGCCACCAAAACAAACCTAATTACTACATTATAAAAAACTTGCAGTGCAACAATAATCAATATTATTTTTCAACATTGTCCTTTCGTATCAAATCTGATTGTAAGAGATTTCCTCCATTTAAAAAAATATATCGACTACAGCAATTTACAAACTAGAATTTTAAAAACTACTTAAGCATGTCACGTTATTATTACATCACGCAGCAAGCATTGCTAACGACGACCCTGGTAGCTAAGTTTACGTTTTAAACCGCAACGTTTACGATATTTATATGAGCCCAATATAAGTATTCAGTTACTTGAATATTCATTTAAATTCTTTACTATAATAGAGCTACTGTTGTATTCGATTAAATTTTGCATCGAATACGCACTGCTCTGTTAGATCATAAATGGCGCGACGTGACAACTACCCGCTGGGTTAGTGCGTATTACGTATTTACAACACAGACTGTGCTAATTGCTAACATTAAATATTGCGGGAACTAACATTATATCAGGATTTTCGAGGCGACTGGTTTAATAGTTTTAGTTTGTAGTTATTAGTTAAAATATAATGTCGGATGATTTTGGTACCTATTTGACTGCGGACATTCCTGCTGGTTCTTCTCCATGGGAAGGACACTTTAAAACCGTAAACCGAGAATCATTAGACGTTTCTTGAGCGCTTTCTTGAGGTTTATAAAAAACAACTTTTTTATTTTAATTGTTATTTTTATATTCCATTCATAATTTCAAATGTTTTTGGTTGGAACGAAATAAGTAATACAAATATGAAGAAATTCAAGTAATGTAGGAGTTTAAATAAATAATGCAATTCAATAAATTTTAAAGTCACGGACAAAATGGACATTGGAAATTTTATATAAAGCTCTTTCTTGTAACCTTGTAGATTAGAATAAAGCGTGTAACGTGTGTGTTTGTTTTGTTGCAGCGGTACAGAGAGGGCGCGTGCCGCCGTCACAGCCGGCCGGGCTCGCGCTGCCGGGCCAGTACGCGCTGGCCAACGGCGACCCCGCCGCCGGCCTCAACAGCCACCCCTACCTCTCCTCGTACATCTCGCTGCTGCTCCGCGCAGAGCCCTACCCCACCTCGCGGTACGGCCAGTGCGTGCAGCCCGCCAACGTTATGGGCATCGACAATATCTGCGAGCTCGCAGCCCGCCTGCTCTTCTCCGCCGTCGAGTGGGCGCGAAATATTCCCTTCTTCCCCGAACTACAAGTGACCGACCAAGTCGCGTTACTCAGACTCGTGTGGTCGGAACTGTTCGTGCTGAACGCGTCGCAGTGCTCGATGCCGCTGCATGTGGCGCCGCTGCTGGCGGCCGCGGGGCTGCACGCGTCGCCCATGGCGGCCGACCGGGTCGTGGCCTTCATGGACCATATCCGGATCTTCCAAGAACAGGTGGAGAAGTTGAAAGCTCTCCACGTGGACTCGGCGGAGTACTCCTGTCTGAAGGCCATCGTTCTCTTCACGACAGGTAAAATTTTAGACAGTCTTTTTGGGGAAGCGCGGTTGTTGCTTTACAGGGTGGCGGGGGCTGGCAGCTCTGTTACCAACTACGCAGAGTTGTTGGTCCTGGTGAGGACACACTTGGACGCCTACGCTGAGGCGGCGCGCGTACAGATACAGCAGCCGCCAGCTCCTCCGCCGTCTGCCGCTTCATCCGGGTACTATTCCACTATGGACACGTCTTTAGGCGTCAACTCCTCGTTGTCTTACGGGAGCTTCCTATCGACTCCTTCTAGGTTACCGCCTAACTACACGAGTAGTCCTAGAATACCCGAGGCTAGCACGTCTTCTTCTTTCAAGCTATGGGAGGGGAGTGGGAAGTTTCCTAAGACGGACCAGGGAGGTTGACGCCGCGCCTGTCGGTAACGGGCTGCATCTGTGGTGTCGGGTTACGACGGAACGCTCAGCGTATGTTCGGAGTCGCTCGCGTATTTAGCCGTTGACGTATTGCTAGAGTATATTGTATACGGGCATAATAACTCTCGTTCCCCGAAGCGGTTTCAATTCCTCCGGGGAGTACGCGACTTATTGTTCTCGAAGACTCCGTCACGTATCTCGCGGTTATGTAAATATTACGTACAAATATGTAATATATTAGATTCGTTTTGGTTGATGACGGTTTCAAAAATCGTCGATAAGTCTTAGCATATTAAGTTTAATTTATTTCAATGTAGATAACTAACGTTTAAATTGAATACACGCGCGTAATTTATTATTGACCTCTTTCGTTTCATTTTGTTTCTTCTAAATACCCTTTTTTTAGTTTAATTAAGCAGACGATGATAAGTTTGGATTAACAATGTTTTCTAAATATGTTGATTTTTGCAAAATATTCGTAATTAACTCTGATTAATTGGTTTTTTGGATTATAAATCATAATTATTAATTTGTTGGGTTTAGTTAGTAGTAGTAGCAACATATTAATAGTTTCTGTACATCGTTTAGGAGATTAGCAGACTACCGAAATAATGAGTCCACTGAATTTTAACGTATCGTAGTTTTGATATATTCATATTAAAATCTTATATTTAAAAAGGAAGTCGCTTAAGAAATTTCTTGCAAGGAATGTGGTTTGATAGGATTACGTAAAAACTTATTACGCAATCAAAATGACTCATTTTTAACACGCTTTTATTAGGTCGACCTGTATGTATGTAACTATGTAGTCAAATCTAAGAAAACTAATTTGACCACCTTTTAAAGATCGTAGCGTTATGAAAATTGGCAGTTGTATGTGATTTTGATGACAATACAATAATATAGTACTGTCGAGCTGATCTGATGATGGAGCCGGAAGATATGAACTGGAACTTCATGAAGGATGATTGTGTCATAGCCGTGTTTGGACTTGTTAGAAAGGTCTTGTAATGAACATTGACCATGATTAGGTTTCAAGGTCTGATGATGAAGCCGGAAGATAGGCACTAGCATTCTATGATGAAATATCGTATCATAGCCGTGTTTGGACTTGTTAGAAAGGTCTTGTAATGAACTTTGACCACGATTAAGTAAAGCGTGTTTTTAGTGTTTTTTAAACTATTAATTTATATTTAAAAAAAGTTAATCCAAATGGTAGATATAATTTCCGTATGTTTAATGAAAACAAAACACTGAATATATTTTGACACTTCATAAATATTCAATAAGTTCTTAATGTATCCATTGTACATAACAATGGTTTTGGTAAGTCTTTTATTTTCTGTTAATTTATTTATTAAAAAAAAAACGTTTGATAGGTAGTGATTTATATTTTTAAAAGAAAACACACAGTTGAGACATTGTTGATTTATTTGTAGGTTTGTACCTACTACTCAAGATTTTTTTTCCTTTAAATTAAAAAGCTCTAAAGGTCCTTACGTATTGGACCTATGTCCTTACGTAAGCCCTAAAAAGACTTAAGTCCAGAACTTAACCTAGAGCGACAAAAAAACAAACAAATTTAAATTAATTGAATTTACATACGTTATACGTTACATTTTATGTACATTCACCAACAAAAGTTGATAAACACAATAAGATTTCCAAAACGCCTACTTGTAAATGCAATAAAATATTAATTCATGAACTTTAAATAATTGTATTCTAGTGGTGTTTTTCAATCTAATTTAGTTCATCTATTTTTTGTTGTTGACTGTAACAGTATTCGCTATTGACGTGACAACGTCTTAAATAAATTAGGTTGCGGCTGGGAGTCACTTATGAAAAAGTGTAACGCTCGGTAACGTTACGATGAGTCACCGAACGAGAGAGAGGCCCACCGAATGTTTGTATATAAATACGTATGTATGTGTATAGGTAAAAATAAAATTTTGTTAATATGAAATTCAGTGCGAGATTCTTTGTATAAATTAATGTTTTAAATTGTTACTATTATTTCATCCTTCTTCCTACTATACGAATGAATATTTACATTAAAATTATTTTACCACTCAAAGTCGTTGTCACGTAAAACTTTCGCCCGTATACCGACTTTACAGGCAACCAATTTTTGTTTGTTTTTTGCATGCTGTTATCTATGCATGCTAATTTTTCGATCCATTTATAGAGCGTAAAAGAAAACGCCTAAACTACACGTAAACAGCTAAATTATTCTATTGACACGTTTAAATTCAATCGTTTACAAGGTAGGTACAAAATTATATTAACACGTGCTTGTGCAGTGCACACTGTGCGCAATCAAAGAATTAAGTAGTGGTAATAACAATTAACTTTTAAAATAATATTTTTTCCCACTGTGCTGTTAGATATTTTTGCAAAAACAAAAAACTCACGATTGATTTTATTGGCATACATCAAATATTATTAGAATACTCAATATTAATTCGTCGTTAAATCTCCGATTTAAATATTTTCAAGTCAATTTTTTCCTAAGCCCCGAACTCTGAAACTCTAACTTAGATAGGTTTTTGAATATCTATCTGTCACCTTAAACCAACAGATAGAGCACGAGACTTAACGGCTTCTTACAATTGAGTTGCGTTTAAAAACTCAGTCATTATCGATATAAATAAAGTAGGTACATCCCTAGAAGTAGACAGAGGTAAACTATTACAAATTCAATTTATTCAAGAAATTAATATAATTTTAATGATATTTATCATGAAAATCTAAGTGCATTAAAACAACTTACACAGTAACTTATCAAGCTAGAAATTATTACAGAAACAGCTTATAAACTTTCGCTTTCCCCTTACGATCGCGAATCACGAAATTTCCAGTTTTACTACATATTAAAAGACTGAAACAAATTTTAATATCCACTTGTATAATTTTAAAGGCATTAATTCTTAAGGGTTGTATTTTACGCATTAGACCATTATACTTCTCGAATTACATGCATTTTAATTAATTTTTAATGATGGCTATTAATTCTAAAATTATGTTCAAGTACATTACAGTTTTATTTTTATAATGTGTTATTTTTGCCGTTCTGTGTTTAAATTTTAACCCGTAAATGGCTAGTTATTAAAGTGGACTTCATGTTTAGTCGATAAAATATGGACTTATGGTAATCATATTTTAATCGCATCATAAAAACTACATTTAATCGCGATTTGATCTACTTTTCGCCCGGCAACCGACGACATACTTTTAAGTTGTAAAATATTTTACATTCCTGAGTAATTAATTATGTTCTCCATCTTAATTTAGACGTCTTGATAGATATACAGATTTTGCGTATTTATGGTATACAGACTTTATTTTGTGCATAATTAGACGTTGTATACTAAATCAGGCTACTGTTAGCTCGAGACCATTAAAACATTAGTTTAAATAAGATGTAAACAAATTCGTAAAACAAGATATTTCGAATAATTAATTATGTTTGTATGCTAAATGGTACAAGTTTGTTTAATGATGTATGCACATGTTTTCTTCAACCAATTTTACGCGAACAAAATAATTTACACAATTTTAAACGTATTTCCCTGTTCTTCTAAGTCTTAAAAGGTATTGTTACCTCGAAAAACTATAGGTTCTTCTACGTTGAAAATATTAATATATCTATTTACTTTAAATATGTACGTAACAAAGTTATATAAAGAAACTTAGTAACAAGTTACATAATAAGCATTACATGCAACGTATAAACAGTTTTATTCAATTTCCCACAACTTTACCGCTCACACTGAACAGCGAACTAGCGTCCCCTACGATTGTTGGAAACTCGTCTCGTTCTCGTCGGCCGGTCGTACGATAATCTGTGGCGGTGACGAGACGCTTCCGACACGTCGACGACACTTTCGCCACATATAGACGGGAGTGAGTCGTGTTTGTAGACTTTTGATAGCGGGACATTGGCGCGGATAATGCTTCTCTGATACGTTTGTTAACGGGTAAGACTAGGCGGGCTAGACTTTTGGTTACAATATACGTATCGGTACAATATACGGTTTTATTGTAACAGAATAGTATTCAATAACTTAAATGAGAATCCATTTCGTTTTAGATGGGAATAAAAGTCGCCAGGCGCCTTATATGCTAGATTTGAAGGAACAAAATAAATCCAATGTAATTATAAAGGAGACTTGCATTTAAAAAATAATAAATAATCTATGCCTACTAGACACAAAAATAAAATTATTATGTAACAGTTTAATAAAAGGCCAATTTTCACAGCTTACTTATTGTTTAGTGGTATATTAGTATTTTTTTCTGTGGTATATCCCAGTTTTAGTATTCGTTTGCTTATGTAGACAACTGCAGTTAACATTTGAATGTGTAAAGTTAGTAGACGGTCATTGATTGACGGATATAAGTCCGGATATCTCGACTGTCAAATGGCTATCGCGTTGAGGGGGTTGGATGTATTCGAAATTTGAAAATGATATTTGTTAAGTTTGTGATGTGTTCGGGTTACAAATGTATGCTTTTGTTTTTTATTAAGAACCTTTTTCGTTAACAATAATTAATTATTATAAAGAAGTAATTTTTTTTAAATTTTACTGAGGCCAGCGTATAATTTAACGTTAGTAAAACAAATATATTTAAATTGCGAATCTTATTGAGGACATACTCTTTTTAAGTTGGTAAAAATCTGTACTAGGTACCACTGATGACTGAACCTATAGAAATTTTTAGCTTTATTTTTTTTGTTAGCTTATTCTATTTAAAAAGTTACAAGTACAAACATTCAAGTAGAATTCAATGGAAACTAGCCGTACAGCTTGTGTAAATGAAGATTCCCGTTTCGTTTCGTATAATCGAAAATCAATCTATTGTCGATCAAAGTGAGGAATGCTTGGCATTTCACGTCGTCCATTGATACATTACTAAGTATTTTAATGAAGCATTTGTATGAGAAAGCAGCAATGGATATAGAATCTCAAGATCATTGTGTATTAGGATCAGCGCGACAGGTGTCGTAGATAGTAAAAAATAAGATTCTTCACTGCATTTTTTTTAATCGATTCGTTTTTTCACTTTGTGTAGGTTTAATACTAGTAATGATGTCAAGTGTATGTTAGAGTAACGACCACAGACAATAGAAAAAAAGAGAGGCAGCACCTTGCCTCTGCCTTTGATCTCGATGCTCTATTATCATAATTACTTTTTCTGATCTTTTGTAGGTACCTTTTCATTGATCATACAAAAAAAATGTTAGGTAAAATTAAAAAAATAATTGCATTCGTGAGATAATAATTTTCATATTTCCTTAAAACAAAACAGAAACATCGATAAATTGACCCTCACTATGTCACATATTTTACAAACATTTTTTACCATGTCCGACAGACTGTAGCTATATTTTGAGATCGTTATTGATAGGTATAGTACAAGCTAACACAACACTACTAAACTGAATATAAAACTAGTTACTGGTAGTATGAAACGACCAGTTTTACTTGGTCTACCATTCCGCTATTCAATATATGAACGTGTAGAGATTTAAGCCGTTCTTACACACGGCGACGCAAGTCCTTTATACCCGAATATTTCAGTACCTCAGAAACTACAACCATACAAATTGATCAAGGATCGTATATTTATCGATAATGCGTCGTTAGAGAATCAAGTCTCTAAGGTAAGGCATCTGACTTGTGTCGCCTCGTGTGCGATCGGCTTAATTCCTTTTTAGAGGGGTCCAGTTATATTAGCCAAGTATTACGCCTTTAGCTACGTTGAATATGCATCACCAATAAACGTAGTTTTATCCGCGCCGGCTAACTTTCTCCGTCCGACCAACTCAACTCTGCCGGGTAATAGTTGTATGAACTAACTTTGCAGTGTAGTTGGATTATCGTAAATTGATTTTTTAATTTATTGTACTTTCGTATTACGTAATTTCGTAGACGTATATCTCAACGTCACTTCATATTTTTTATTTATTTTGTTGTATCGCAACAGTTTGTTTAGAAACTGAATGAACAATGTTTTTATTGCATGACTTGAGTTTATTACAACAGGAAAACCAACTAATTATGAGATACGACATTATTACAGACTGCACAACGCTTAACAGGCTTATCAATTATTTTTTTCGCAGAAAAAACAAACGAAGGTAGGTTATTAATATTAAATTAACATAAACGTCAGAAGCCGTTAAGATTGCGATCACTAGTTAAGTGTAGTTAGATCATAGCTGGATCTATTGATAATTAAGTTATCATCAATCTTATTTACAAGTTCATCAGAAACAGAGTATTAATGTAGTATCACTGCTTTTTATTTTTATTGGTATTTTTAATAGGTAGAAAGTTTGCCGTATATAAAAAAAAGAACTCTGAAAACAGTGTTCGACGTTTTTATTAATAAATGTAAGTGTATCTGTCAAATGAAGTTATTATAAAAATGTGTTGAAAAATAATTATGATGAGCGTACCTAATTATAATTTTCTTATACTCTAATTTTATTCAAGATAGGTATTAGTTTTGTAGTGCACCGAATACTAGTTAGATAACAATAATGAATAAAAAAATATTTAAATTAAATCAAGTAAGTAAAGTAGGTACATAATAATAATTTTTTGATGTGATATTTAATATTTTTTTTTATAAAACGGGTTATGAGTCAAGAGCCGCGACAAAGTTGTGTCGTACGAAACATAAATTTACTTTTTTGACAGCATTTAAAAGAGCTTTTTTTATTAATATATTAGAGCTTGTTATTTATTGGTTGTTTGATTAAATAATTCTATATTGATCTGGGAGATCATTTAACACTTAGTAATCAATGAAAACTAAATAAATTACTAAAAATACAAAATAATAAAAAAAAAAAAAATTCTAAAAGGAGTTTTAGGGGAGTGCCTTTAATCACATAAACTATTTGTCGCTTAGTATTTTTTTATTATTCCATGACGGTCCATGGCATTGGGTTTTTATGCCCAAGTATTCAACAAAAGCAGCTCAATTTTAAGATGTTCTTTAATGTATATCTGTCGCTGTTTTATCTTAAAAGTGGCAGAGAGAGAGAATGAAAATTAACGGCGTCTTAAAACCGAGTTCGCTTGAGTATTCATCCAATATACTTCCTAGAAGTTTATATTATGTACGATGCAATGGTGATATAAATAAACAGCCTGTCTGATAGACCACCGTAGTTACTAAACATAATACAAAACAGTTACGTAATTTTTAAGTGGCTTTATACTTTAGAATCACGATAATATTTGATTTATCAAACCGAAAATATAAAGGACACTACACATGATGCGCCACTAATATAAATAGATCCATCGAAAGAGCCCAAAAAACTATGTATAAACAATAACGAGTATTATTACGAGGTACCTATAATTATATACCTATTATTTATCTACTTTTATTTACCTACTTTATTTTTACCTACTTTATTTTATTTACCTACCTATAATTTTTGTCGAAACCGCACGGAGCTTGCGTCAGCAATCCCAGCTGCAATAATTCTGGGACCAGGGTGTCGTAGCAACACCTTGGTTCCAATGTTATAAGAAGGTGCAAGTCTGACACATACGTTTATATCAGAACGGAATCCCCAATCCAATACAATTCGTGGGATGCGTTCGCCCGTTCAAAATATGAATTAAAAACGGACATTTTGTTCTGAAACAATAAATCTAAACGAAACGTTAATAATAAATTATGAAATTCAGTTATAATAGTTTTCTAACAAAGAGAGCTTTTGTAAACCTTGAGCTGTTTTCCAAAATATCTCTATAATTAAACTGTCAATTTAAAACTTTATACATTTATAATATTATTACCTATGTCCTATATTGAAGACTCAGCCTTATGTTTGCACGTCCCACGTGTTTTATTCATATTTTGCATTTGAATTCAGAAGGAATTTGGGTTACTATTGACGCTTACCTTCATTTCGTATAATGGTTTCTAAAAATAATATTATTGTTAAAATATTTCAACACAACACAAACAAAAGATTTATTTGTCTTCCTCCGTTTGAATCAGGCGTTAAGAAAAACATAGATATCTATAGTTTTCTTAATATTTTATCCCATTACAATTACTTTTACCTTTGATAGCCCTGTGCTTTGCAGTTACATATATAGAATAGATGGACATGTTATGTAACTTGTAATAACTTCATAATTATAACACAAGCATCTTAGCTTAGCACGAGGGGTTAACGAGATTACTAGTAATGTGCGACCCACATTGCTAGTACCTAATCCATGAAAAAAAATATTGAAAAGTCGATAGAATAGTCAGCTTTCATCATCCTATAACGATGGCCGAACTCTTCTACTTGTTCTGCATTTTCTTGGTACATAAAGCCATCTCAACAGCTGTCAAAACTGTCACGAGCATATTGAAAGAAATCTAATAGTTTAAAAAAGTTCTATTGAACTATCTGAAATTAATTTGAAGTAAGTTCCGCATCAAATAGCAATATAATACGTTAACACATAAAAACAAAGAGTAGGTCCTCAAGCATATCCTTCAAGGAACACGGTGGTGACAAAACACATCTATCTCTTTCTTTCTACAGCTAAGACAGGTTAGTGTGAGTAGTACCGGATAACGGTACACATAGTTCGTGATGAGGCTTCGGGACGAGTCACGATTTGAAAAAGTGTCGGCCCGAGTCCCTTCGTACCGAGATGATGTGACTTGGTACAAGGCGTAGGATGCTGGCTTCTTACGTTTGTGTAAAACTCTAGTCAAAATCAGCATGACCTCGCTAAAAGCTTAATTAACTTATCCATAGATTTCTCTTACAAGTGATAGAATATTTTTTATTTGAGTGCAGTCCAACAACAAATCTCCCTTTGTTCATTGTTTGTAGGTTGCAAATCGCTGGTATAACCAGCCTCAACCACGTACAAAATGCAACACATACACACAACAAAACTTATTATAAAGCGAAAAATCGTGTGAACATGTTTGTTACCCTTTCACGCTCAAACGGATGCACCAATAGTGATGAAATTTGGTATAGAGGTAGTTGAAATCCAGCATTAACATAAGCTACTTAAACTTTATTTAAAAATGTATCTGATAAAACGCGTGTAACACTATAGTGCGCAGCTAGTGATAATGTATAAATAACAAGAAGAGACTGGTAAAGAGTTGTTCGTGTTTCCCTTAAGTAGTCTAGGAGTCTCTAACTTAGACCAAGAGTTAGTCGGCTGCACTGCGAAGGTATTACATGTTCGCTATATTGCAGTGAAATTTTCATATAAAACCGCACCCTAGGCGTAGGTAACATATAGGTATGGGAAAAAAGCTAGATTGAAACTTATTATTAACTTATTTGTTACTTTCTCAAAGTCAATATAATGTTGCAAGAAAATGATCGATTGATACCTTGACATCACGATCTTTAAAGGAGTTTCAAATCCACAATATTTTGGAAATAGCCTTTTTTTATTTCTGAATTGAAAATTTAATCTTGAGACCGTCTCAAAGTCTGATCGACCAATCGTATGGGAGTGTGGAATTTTTCGGTCTATTACAGGGCCTAAGCCTCAGGTCTAATCACAGTTTGAGACGTTATCAATTTTCAATCATGTAATCTGCAGATAGGTTATTAAAACGTTAGTAAATACTTTTATAAAAAAGAATTTTGAAAACCGGTCCGCAATGGACGGAGACATTAGTAGACATACATACAGTTGATTGAACATAGAAAATCCTCCTCTTCGAAGTCGGTTAAAAACTAAAACAAATTTAAAACCTCTTCAAAACAGCGCCAACAATTTGAATGACAATCCAAAAAGTTTTAAAACCTCCAAAATAAGTTTACGAGTCCAAATTTGCAGTATTGTTAAACGTGGCGTGATCCAGCCTGACCGCCAATCACCATCCCATTGTAACCAGATTACTTGCAAATTCTATTAAAATCAACCCACGAAAATATCGCATCCTCAAAAATTTTACAATACATTGTCACTTTTGTAGTACACGTTTAAGGAACATGTGAATTAAGTGAGCAATGGATGCGGTGTTCGAAAATTGTTGAGTAAAGGTAGCGTAACGTGAGGTTTTGTGGTCAAGATATATGGATATGGTATGACTATCGAGATTTTGATTGAAATGTCAGTTGCAGTTTTATGATAGCAAATCGATGAGAAATAAATTGATTGTTACGCCATTCTTGAGTAAAATTCTGCAGCTGCTTAATACATGTATGAAGAACTTATACAATACTAGCTTCTGCCCACGGCTTCGCTCAGACGTAAAGTAAAGAGTAGTATTAAAGGATAGATGGATGTATTCTGAGATTTTCAAAGTAAGGAGGAAAGCAAATTAAGGCGTTAGAGATATGTTTTAGATGGTCATTTAAGTACTTATCTTTTCATCTGCTTATCTTTGAAAATACCGAACTCCCATACAAACTTTCCACCCCTATTTTACCCCCTTAGGGGATGGATTTCCAAAAGACAAGTAGCCTATCTCAATAAGTGGGCTATATAACAGTGAAAGAATTGCTCAAATCGGCTCAGTAGTTCATGAGATTAGCGCGTACAAACAAACAAACTCTTCAGCTTTATAATATGAGTATATACCTACCTAGTAGATTAATAAAATTCCTGACGTGATAAGAAAAATATCTAATTAAGTATAATTTGTTACGTAATATAATAATATGTATGTAAATGTCTGTGTTTCAAACAATAGTCCAACAATAAAACAATTAAAATAATGTACTAATAATGTACTACACTTCTTTTGCAGAATTGCAGGTTAAAACCAATTATATACAGACACCGTCATACCTACTAATAACTACATTCCAGCCATGAGTATTTTGGCGACAGATAGAAAATACAAACAAGGCGGTACTACTAACATTATTAAGTTTTATAAAAAAAAAAGATAAAAAAAATACCAAGTCGGACTAAACAGTTGTAACCTAGAGATCCTTTTAGCCTGCCCTCCCTCGTTTTTTTTGAAGGACTGATAATGAGGCCAATCCGGGTTGTGATAGAATTTCTGACTAATAATATAATACCGGCCTATTAATGTCCCTCCCACTGGAGGTCACAGGCTTCATCCCATATAGAGAAGGAATGAGCATTGATCACCACGCTTACTCATTGCGGGTTGGTGATTTCAGATTCCAATTTTAGAATCCAGGTTTCGTCACGATGTTTTCCTTCAGCGTTCGTCAATGGTGTCTTAGAATAATTAACAAAGTTTAAAACTTTAAATGTCACTTTGGTACTTGCCTGGGTTCGAACCCGCAACCTTGTGCTTACACACCTATATCCGGTCATTAAACCGCTAGGCCACTACGACATTTCTGACTACTTTATTGCAATAGCGCATTAAAGCAGTTATATTTTTCACCTACATAAATCGGTGTCCGCTTGCCGGACTTATGTGGCACCCTTAATAAAATAATTTACGCGGTGATCACAATAACTGTATAAAGGGAGAATCGCAATAAAACATGCACAGATGCGCATCAAATGCTGAGGTCACGCGTTGCATAATACCTATATTAATAAAAGAAAAAACACAACAAATATTGGAAAAATTGATATTCGCCCGTTGCCAATTGGACCCTCGTCACATCATGTCAAAGAAGCAAATATTGACTTCTCACACGAAAATGAACAGTAAAATTGAACACGCATGGTACAATTTCACTTGTATCCTTTTATTAAAAGAAATTGAGTGAAACCTATCAATCGAATAAGGTCGTAAGTGTTTAATTTTGACAGTTGAATTACAACTTTATTGATGTGCTATAAAATCGTTAATTGCATGATAGATTTTTTAACCCTAAAAAGATGCATGCAAATATTAATCAGGATGATAAGTGTAGGGTGTTGTATTCTTGTTCGTGTTTGTTCGTTTGTTTGTCTGTCTGTTTATCTGATGACATCGTGACGCGAAGGGTTGTAACAATAACGCGTGGCAAGCTTTATCTGACCAGAGATAATTCGCTTGAACGCCTTAAATAAAAGAGATTTTGTGAGTTTTTTCAACTCACCCTTTTATGTTCCAAACTCATATTTTTCATTAGAATGACCTTTGTTTTTAATAAATGTATATTTTTCCAACTTATAAAATAAGGGACGTAAATCGTCATTCAATGGTACTTAAAACAACGACAGCACAATATGAAGTCCAACTAAAATTCAAAATCTAAAATACATAAAAATTAAACAAAATAAACAACACTAAAACTAGTGTTTTTGTGACTTTACTCATACACATCTTACTTTGAATCTAATTTCCATAATACAAGTACAATAATAATTATAAATCTCCATATTAATTCGATTGGGAATTGAACGAAAACACGAAACCTTATAAACCAGAACATGATCGCATCCAATATTAATTAGCAGATGCTTATCTCATCTTATTTAAAGTCTGTGTCCGCCTGACCCTAGCTAGGTCGTCATGTATACCGCTAAAGAGCATAGTAAAGTAAAACAGGAATTTAACAGAAAAGTACAGAAGGTAAACTTAGAAACAATACAGTTAAGTTGCATTTTACGTAGCAAATTTTAGTTAAATCAGAAAAAAAAACTGACTATCATTCGTTTATCAAATACCATATTATTATATTTATCACGTAATTCATTTTTTCATGATTTTTTTGTTATACAATTAATTTTATTTGAAATTAAGTCTGCGTAAAAATAAAAATAAGTAGAGCATATTTATTTTTATTTTTATTTTTCATTTAAGAAAAATTAAATTTTTTAACGTTCTTTATTAATGAGGACAATATTATATTATATCTGTTAAACACAAACTGGCATACATACATACATTTTAACATTCAATGCGTCAAATCACCATCTTGAGCTGTGTGGAATTTCTGTAATATCTATTTAGTGTGATAGTGTACATTTTCCTAGACCTTTAGTGCACTGTTAAGGAAGAAAATAAGGTCCGCATTGACCTCATAATGGCATATTAGTGGGCATTACATTGTAGTAACTAGTTATTAACCGTCGCAAGGTTTATTAGAATTAGTCTAATACCATCGCAACACAAACAGTTACTTAAGTTCAGTTAAATAGCAGTTAATAACTGTTATTACAACTGGTTAATATAGCAGCAATTTTAAGTTATTTCTTATCTACTTTGTATATTAGCTCTAAAAAGATTTTAAAAACCTTATTTGAAATACCGTATTTAATACGTTATTTGTTATTTTTAAATAGCTTACGAGTTATGTGTGTTTTAGATTGCGTTACTACACTCGCGAGCAAAAGTATGGAATCACTTACTTGAAATTTGCGTCGCGCAATCTGAGTACTAAATTATTCTGCTAATATTAATAAAAATGGTACCATTTTAAAGTTTATACTGTCACCTTTAAATTGATACCAAATTCATTAAAATCACACCAGTATTTAAGGAGCTATCCTGGATTATGTCAAGAAGTAAGGAAAAAGATATGTTTGATAGGTCACAACTTGCGCCCTATTGACCCCCTATAAAAGCACGTGTTATCGGATTTTCTTTATCAGTCTGCTTTCAAACGTTGACCGGTACACATCTCCGCTAATTTTGACCCTTGAATTTGGACGACAATGGATACTACACCTACAGAAGCCGCCCAAATCGTCGCCCTATTGCGAGAAGGGCTCAGCCAGAGGGCTGTCGCACGACAGCTCCACATAAGCCAGTCCTGTGTCTCAAAAGTTTATAAACGCTTTCGGGAGACTGGTGGCTTTATCTCGAGACCAAGATCTGGACGGCGCCGGTGCACATCGGAGAGGGATGATCGTTTTATCGTGTCAACCTCTCTTCGAAATCGACATTTGACTGGTGTCGACGTCCAACAGGAGCTCCGAAATGTTCGTGGAGTAGCTGCCAGCGAGTGGACAGTTCGTCGAAGACTTAAGCAAGCTGATTTAACTCCAAAAAGGCCAGCCACAGGCCCGAAACTGACGGCAAGCCACCGACAAGCACGTCTTCAATTTGCTCGCTCTCATCTTGATTGGGAGGTTGAGCAATGGAAGCGTGTCCTGTTCTCCGACGAGAGCAGAATGTGTTTGCATGGCAGCGACCGAAGAGGTCGGGTCTACAGGCGGCCTGGGGAACGATATGCACAGTGTTGTTTTGCTGAGACAGTGGCGTATGGCGGTGGTTCTTGTATGATGTGGGCCGGCATTTCCTTCGACGGTAAAACGGAGCTGGTTTTCGTGCCTGGCGGGGGAAGAGGAGGCGGTCTAACTTCAGACCGCTACATTACCGATATTCTGCAGGACCATGTCCTTTCTTACGCGGGATATATCGGTGATGACTTCCTCTTTATGCACGATAACGCTCGTTGTCACACTGCCCGTGCCACAACTGAATACCTCGAAGAAGTCGGTATCGCCACAATGGACTGGCCAGCGCTCAGCCCGGACTTAAATCCCATTGAGCACATGTGGGATGAATTGAAGAGGAGGGTCCGATCAAGAAATCCTGCTCCTTCAAGTGTAGATGAGCTGAAATCGGCTTTGATAGAGGAGTGGGAAGGTATCCCGCAAGAATCAATTCGGAAGCTGATTCGATCAATGAAGAACCGTCTTCGAGCAGTTATAAGGGCGAGGGGAGGGAACACAAAATATTGAAAATTAATTTTAAAGCCAATTAAAGTTTTTGTTACACAATTTTTGTTGTTTTCTTCATTCATTATTTTTTCATTATCCTTAGGTTTTCCTTAACTCCTTCACTTAATCCAGGATAGCTCCTTAAATACTGGTGTGATTTTAATGAATTTGGTATCAATTTAAAGGTAACAGTTTAATCTTTAAAATGGTACCATTTTTATTAATATTAGCAGAATAATTTAGTACTCAGATTGCGCGAAGCAAATTTCAAGTAAGTGATTCCATACTTTTGCTCGCGAGTGTAGTATTCTTAAATACTCCTCGCGCTAAACTTAAATGCTTGTGTCACAAATCGGTTCCCGTCGGTAGTGTACTTATCAGATGGCATTCGAACTAGAAATCATGTGATCGCAATTCCGATGACATCACTATTAGGCTGCTCTACAAAAAGAAAAAAATACTTTCCTCGTCGTAAAGTCAAATAAACATAAACTTTTATAAAAAAATAAAAATATATTGGTTTTTATTGGCGCGTCGGATTTTTATAATACAATTTATAAATATTATATAATCCAATTGAACGCGGGAAGGTTCGTAAAATGAAATGTATTGGATATTTTATTGGCCATTGTTTCCAGGTCAACAATATTATTGGCAATTTGTTGTTCTTTTTTCGAATTTTATATAAATTTAAAAATAAAAGCTTACAAGGTGCCTGCGGGGACAAAATTAAATAAACAATTTTATTTTTAAATGTATTTTTTATTGCAATCGATAGTGCCAAGAAATCGAATCATTTTAAATCAGTAACCATGTTTGAGGACAAAATATAAGCCAAATATATTTTATAACCCTGTCCTTAAAACATAAGAAAATGTAATCAAAGTGGCAGCTCTAGCCATAAACATAAAAATTAATAAGGCGCAGTTATTACAAAAACTCTCGTAAACAAAAGCAAAACACAGATAAAAACGTGCATAATTATCCATAACCCATCAACTGCGGTCGATAAATGAGAAGCTAAAAACAGTGAGTCAAGGGGTCGATGGGACCGAGACAATAGCGGGCGTAGGGTTGCGGTCACAGATGTCGTTTATCGGACGCTCGCCTAATCTTTAACCCTCCTCGCATTTGTAGGGTTATGTTTTTGGCGAATCGTAAATGAATTTGATTGCTTTATAGCTGGCGTTGTGTAAACATGACTGAGATATAATTATGGTAAACCTTTAAACTATTTTATTGACAATAAGCACAGGACAGCGTTACAGCCAAAAAACAAAAAAATACACCACACGTAATGTCACAAACACTTTTCAATCGACTTTCAAAGCATTGAATTTCCAAAAAAACTACGAAAAACTTTTATAACTTTATTAACCCTAACATTCACATGGGTACATACAATGAACATACAGAGTGATAGCAGTATAACTTTTTAGACGTTGTTTGTTCAAATCACTCCGTTAGGGGGTGACCACATTAATTAAATTACGTGTCGCTTTACATTACGCTATAGTGGTATCTGTTTGAGTTTATTTAACAACTACTCACACAAATTGGTGTAAGAAGCTAAGTAATAAGGATTATAATATTTTATATGATTTTTGTAATTTATTCACGTTTGTGTAAAGGTATATTAAATTGATATTGTATTTATTTTTTGCACTTGTTTTTTTTTTACTGCTACACCTGTAATTTGGATTGCATCTCTTTGTGAGTATCTTTAGCATATATTAACTTATTGCTTTCGAAATACCACGTAGAATGTAATTGAGATAAAACCTAACAAAATGTACAGAGAGAAATTCTATACTCTGTTAAGTGTTGTATTTTTAAAGTGATATATATATAAGAGTCAGTACAAATTTTAATCACCTTGAATCAATAAACTCCTTGTAATTCACACCGATTACTGATAAACTACCCCAGTCCCCACAAGTTCAAACAATCCCAACAGAATTCTGCCCAAACTGGAGACAGGCGTCACCAACTACTTGTCTTGCTATTGTCTTCGACCGCCGAAGTTCGGTCCGATAAGGAGACCAGACCACAATACAGGTCCCAAGTTTAACATGGGGATTTGAAAAGCTCTGAAACCGTTTAGACGTTGCAAACAGACAGGTGACGCTTTCGTTTCTTTGCTTATCTGTATTTTAAGGTAAATTCTAAGCGTTTTACTAAACACAAAAGATTTTACGTTTCTTGTTAGGAAACTGTTCAACAAAGTCATTGTAACAAATACGAGATGTGCTAGGCCAAGCAACTCCATTTTCATTCCACTTGTCTTTCTCAAGGGTATCTAAATATACAATGAAGCTAAAAAACATTGATCGAAGAAATTTCAAATAACAAAAATGTCTCCGTAAAATATATTTACGACAAAAAATTTCATTTCCCACGTCGTAAACGAACAAAAAGTGTTAAACTACAAACCACAATTGACACTTGCCGTTTAAAAGTAAATTAGAAAAATAATTGGATTCGGTGTGCATGTGTTAAAAATGTAGTCAAATTGTCAAAACTATCGTTTTATTCTAGAAAATTTGTCGTAAAATATTTGTGTAGCTGTTCAAAGGGCATAAAGTGAGGAGTGGGCTACAAATGTATACGTTGACGGCACCCCGGGGTACACATTAACACCAATGCGAGTGTTATCGCGGTGTATTCGTATTAATACGCTGGGATTACATTACCAAAACTACCGGCGTGGCTGACAACGGGTTAGATTCAGAGTTTAAAGAGCGATATTGTTTTACGTTGTGTTTTTGCGTTGCTATGGTTACAAAAAAATATAATAATTAAATATATTTTATTAGTTTATTGCAAGTATTATTTTATTTAGATTAAGTACCTGCCTAGTTTCTTAAAAAATGTTTTTATTGTACGGAATGTGATGCAAAAAGTTTTTTTTTATTCTCGTTTTTACGTTTGTATTTACTTGTTCCATTCTCATAGATCTAAATCATCTTAGTTATGTTATCAGTTTCATCTGTTTCTCATAAAAAAACTTCTGTTTTTACTTAAAACTATTCCACATTTAAAACAATTCAAATTATTAAAAAAAATTGAATAAAAAATCCATTTTTTTTCTTTGAATTGATAACTGCGTTCCTTCTTAAAGTTTTTAATTTTGTTTAATTGTTTTTAAATACACGTTTCGCACAAACAAACCCGCGCACAACATGAGTATAGTACATTCGCTTGCACAACACAGCATTGTTTGTTAGGGTCGAGGTCCTATGTTTAGCTGACCCCTAATTGATTTGTGTCGGCTTAAACACAGCTTAGCGGTCATTATGAGCTAATCAAATGATAGTTAAGCTTATCGTTTTAATGATGTTCATTACAAATTAGGGTTAGCTCGTTATTTAGCTGTGCTGTTTGGATGACGTTTGTAAATTTTTTGTGGATTTATTTGGCCATAGATGAAGTATGAAGTACAGTCGCAAGCATAAATATGTGTACACATAGCGAAATTGTAAAACAATCATTAAACAGGAACTCACCATCAATTCAACTTTTAATCATTTAACAACATAAAATTATAACAGTTCGCAAATCATGTATATATTTTTGAGTTTCAACAAAACTTCTCGCTAAATAAGTTTTACAATTTCGCTATGTGTACACATATTTATGGTCGTGACTGTACAAGTGTTGCTAAGTCGCAGACGTTCTTTGCCCATTTTACTTCACGTAACTGAAAACGGTTTTAAGTTTTTAACTTAACAATACAAAAACTCTCGTAAACAAATGCAAAACACAGATAAAAACGTGGTATAACTGTCGTGGTGGCCTATCGGTTCAAAGACCGGATTCGTGTGCACATGGTTGCAGGTTCGAACCCGGGCAAGTATCAATGTGACCTTTTGAAAGTTATATGTACTTTCTTAATTATTCTAAGACACCATTGACAAACGGTGAAGGAAAACATCGTGAGGAAAAATTGGAATCTGAAATCGCCAACCCAATGCTCATTCCTTCTCTTTAAGAGGAGAGGCCTGTGCCCAGCAGTAGGAAATTTATAGGCCAGTATTATTATATGCATTTTTGTGTTTAGTATGATACAGACTAAAAAAAGAACTCGTTTTTATTACACTATCTATTTTCATAACTCAGATCCAACTTAGTTATTCTGTTATACGATATAATACAATTAAAATAGTTTGTAGTAAGCAAAGAATCGTGTACCTACCATACTTTGTAAACTTATCTTACTAAGTACAAACAAATTAATTACACATAACCTCTATACCAACAATATTTCTCTACCTGACCGTAGTGACCACGTAAACGGGCATTTAAGGGTTAACAGCCCTCGCACGAAACAATAATAGCCACAAATCAGTAAGATATTCAATCTCGGGAACAATAACATTAGAATATCAGCTAAACTAAGGGGATTCGGCGACATTACGATAGCTAAGGGTTTGCTTAAGTATCTTATGATGCTGGATACGACAAAGACGGAAAATATGGTTAGAGTATACTTAATCACACTGATTATACGACTAAATCCGTGTATAAGTTTAATTGTCGCTTATTTTACATTGTGTTTTAAAAAGTTGGAAATAGCTTAATTAAAGTTTTGATCTCTAGTAAGAAAATACGAGAACAAAGTCAATTCATAATGCTTTTCTTTTTTTTTCATTTATGCGGCTTCAATCTTATAGAACTAAAAAAAATGACGACATCAAAATTACTGAAACTACGTGAACATGTACGGCTACGAGCATTTTTTACATTTTATTCGGAATTTGAATATAGATTTTGTTTTCATTCCTAATAAAAAATATCAAAATAAACCGCGATAGAATCCATTTAAAAAGTTGTTTTATTAAAAAAAAACTACTTTTAATTTTCGAACACCACGTGGTTAGTTATTCTTATTATTATCACTGGTCACGTGATTATATTTGCTTTTAATGGTTTACCTATAATTTGTGATTCTTGCTCATCTAGCAAAACTAATTCCCAACTTAACGATCTGTAAAGGGAGACGGAAGGGATAGGTGAAGGGCTTTCGAACAAATTAAGGGATCCTAATGGTTATCGGCGGGATCTGCGTTAGGCAATGTTTAAACTGGCCCTTACACGGCACGGGATGAATTTTAATGTCCCCAAGTGTTAGATGTATGATATGCGTTTCAAGATGGCTGTGTAATAGTATTATGATGTTGTATATGTGTTTTGAAGTGTTATTGTATTGTTTATCTGTGTTTTATGTTTGTTTCGGAATATGATGTTCTGCTCGGAACTTATCGATCTTAGTATGAGTTTTAGGGTTGTTCCATAATTTCTCTACATTATACATAAATAAACATTTGTAGCCCAGACTTTACAATATGTTGCACTACAAAAAGCACTAGCACTTAAAAAAGACCTAAGAAATAAGGTTGTCTTGCTTTAAAGCAAAAAAAGAGATACACAAGTTCCAAATAAAAACGCTTTGTTTTAAATGTGTTCCAAATTAGAATTACAAATTATGTTATCAGCCAGTAACCTCCAACGTTATGTTTCCATTCCTAATTCAAAGTTCCCGCCATCTTCACCTGCCTTTATCACGACCGAACCATAAATAATAAGCAGCCATATTAATTAGGATGTTGTCTCGGAATTTTAAGACGTACGCGCCATTCATCTTCGGAATCTTACTCTCGTGTGCCGTAATTATTCAAATTATATCCTTATCAGGTCAGAACAGTTTTCAAACACCCTCCAACAGTACAATCACCTTTTTTAATAAATTTAAAACTTAAAATAGGGCAGTAAGGTTCAAAATCAAATGTAGTTGGAACAGGATTTTTGTTTTGCGAATGTCTCCTTTATCAGTCGCGCTTTGATATTTTAATTTACAGTTTTGTTTTAATTAATCTATGTTTTGCTAGTGTTATGGTTCGGTACACCAATTTATGGCGTTTCATTGTTGCTTTAGTGTGTAATTAAAAATAAATAGCAGGCAATCTACAAAACAAAAACAATACGGTTTAAAAAGTTAACTCATGTCGTAACACCGAGCAGGTACTTTATATGGATAGTGACACAAACTTATCTGAACTGGTGAAGGCGTCGCTGCTGTTGAAGTTAGTTTTAGACGGTAGGTTCAACGAAATCGAATTTTCGAGGTTTTTAGGATAAAAATAGGGTAGCATAAATTTTAATTTTCATATTATGTAGGTGTGATATTTAGACTGAAAAATATTATTAGTTTCTGATTTGGCCACTGGGTCAAGTATATAAGTAATACATTTCGTACACAAAGAAATTTGTCAAAGAAGGCAGCCTATATTGTTTCAAAGTATTAGCTACATAATACCTATACAAATAAAAAAAAATATTTGTTCATATTTTGTTTTCAAACATTTTAACTCATTTGTGGATACGGAACCTACATATATTAAAAACAAAACTAGCACCACTAGAGCCTAATCTCATTTGTATGGTAAACGTAAGTAGCGGCGACAGTGTATCTTAGGCCATAAGTTACACCCTACAGATACCGAGATATCGATCTAATCTATCGATGCACGTTTATCGAGTCGTTTGTATCGATACTAAGTTATCGATACAGCATTTGTCACGAACACTCAGTGCGTGGACAAATCTTAAGGGGAGGTAATTCGGTTAATTGTAATTGTTTTGTTTAGAGTTATGAGTTTAACTTAAATGTATAAATGTAGAGATAATGATCTGTTTAGTTTGAATTTAAATTGGATGACTCATACTTATTTGAATTAAAACAACGCAATAAGAAATGTGTATTTACCGGTCCTTCGGAACGTAGATAATTTCTGATTCCGTCCAAAATGACCAGGGTCCTTTTGCTTTGGTCCGTTCAGACTAAATACACATTAGTTTACGTTGTACAATCAATATTTACTTGCATTTAGTTTTACCTATAATATTTTGTATGTTTTTAGTTCACTTACTAAATGGCCGCAAAAAAGGAGCTATTTCAATTAATAAATGAATTAATTTCATTCAAATTTACTTCAATCTTTAAAATATTCCTTTTGTAACTACTTTTTATTTAAAGTAGTTCCTCTTAAAATTTACACAAAGAAAGTATTATTGGGTCCTATTGAAAGACACCGCTCTGATGTAGATTGAATCGATCAGTCCATTGTTTCAATTTATTCGTTTTATCGATATAATGCGCAGCTCTATAGCATTATAGAGCGTGGGAATATCGATATTTCAATCGGTATTCGTGTTTGTGTATTATGTGTAATTGTAGGTTTTGAAGGTAATTTAATTACTCGACTTATAATTTGGGCTATAGATCAATTTGATGTGCAAAGGATTTAAGTTTAAATTAGGGTATTCCAAAGAGGATAGGGGAAAATTTTGTTTAAAGCTTATTGTTAAATTATTAACATTGATTTGTAACTGTCATTGCCCACGTTGGCTATATTTAAATAAGACTGTAAAAATGTTTTGTTAATTAATGGATGTAATTGAGAACATCTTGCACCGAGAAAAATAGAGTCACAAAAGAGATATAATCATCAACACCTACATAACTACACGCAGGTATTTTCCCGTCCACACACCACGCACTACCACTCTCAGAAACATGTCATATGACGTCACAATACACAATTACATGAAATGTCAGAAAACTTAAAAAAAGTTTATACCTACGTCAGTAATCCTGACTTATCGGTCTTAAAAACATAGGTAACAAGTATCTCGGATATCTTGTAGTTAATTACTCAAAAAACAACGCTATCTTTAGATCGGCGCATAGTGCCGTGTTTTATAGTTTTTAGTTCGGGTGTGGTGCGAGTCATAAGCGGAGCGGTTTGATAGTTTGATTTTTATTGTATAACAGTCCAATTTAAAAGCTGACTATTAGCTACCCAGTCTATGCTGTTTATTATTTTAATTTATATAGGTTTTTGTTTAGGTTGCGTATGTTTAAAAAATCTACTAATTGGTTCACTAAAAAATACTTCGTCAGTACATAATTTACACAAAATTTTAACAAAAAAGTGGAGGATATATTAAACAAAAAACAGAAGTTATTACAGTTCATATAAACCGCAAAAGCTGAAGTCTTTTCTTGTGTCATTGTGGCTTACCAAAATAATTCATTTTGTGGGGAGCATATTCATCTCAAACTGTAGTAATACCAATACGGTGTCGTGATTTCGAAACCTTCAGATAAATTGCTACGTGTATGTGCATATCTAAAGAAATTTATCGTTTACGATATATTCCGAGTTGTATGACGGGATTGAGTAATAGGTGCGTAAGAAAATTATGAAATAACTAATAGTTTCGTGTCAATAAAGTAGATACATTGTATACATAGATTTTAAAAGTAATAAACATACTATAATGATACCGGCCTATTAATGTCCCACTGAAGGGTACAGGCCTCTTCTCATATAGATAAGAGGCCTGTGCCCTGATCAGAATGGTGATCAATGCTCGTTCTTTCTCTATCAAAGGAACGAACATTGATCACTGTTCTTGAGCATTGATCACCGCTCTTGCTCTTTGCGGATTGGCAATTTTAGATTCCAATTATTGGAATCCATGTTCACCGATTTTCAATGGTCTCTTAGAAAAATAAGAAAGTACATATAACTTCGAAAAAGTTACGTTGGGACTTGTCTGTAATGGGTTTGAGCCCGCAACCTTGTACACATAAATCCGTGCGTCGAATCACTAGGCCACCACGACTCTACAATCTATTTATATAAAAATGAATCCCTATTTCCTTTGGTCATTATAGCATCACGCGTGGCATGTCAATGGCAGGACCGATTTCGCTAATTCATTTAATTTCATGTTTGCTATTATCAGAAGGTCCTCACAAAGAAAATAAAAGTTGCAAACATTAAAAAAGTCAATAAAACCATAAGTTTTCTAATGTAACTATTATAGCGACTGTTAGTTGTTTGAAATGACAACATCTGTCAGGTCAGCTAGTAACCAATAAAATACTTCGTACACTGAAATAAAACTAAATTGTTTAACCTCTCATAAAACATTTACACCACACGTAATTTCTCCCTTACCGCACCACACGCCGCGTCTGTCCGTCTGTCAGAGCCACGTTGACAGGTGTTAAATCGTACGAGCGGCGCGTACGCATCGTAATTAGTTGAGTCATGGCTATTAAGTAATACCTGTTTGGCTAGTAGGTATGTAGTTTGACTGGGAAAGGGAAATTTGAGTATAATATATATGTTAGTAATTTTTGGTTTTGGATTACAATTAAAAAAATATTAATAATATTTTTTTGATTTTGTAATCAATAATTGCCTTGATATCAACAAGATACCTTTTTAACCTTGATATATTTTTTCTCAGTATGTTCCTGGGATGACATTAGCCGGTATTCTTCCTTTACCGGGAGTAATAGTACACCCTCACTTAGTAAAATGCATTAAATTTGATAGCCTATCTTATTTATTTTTGATCTCTTACCTCATAGTCAAGTTTCCACCACATTCAAAAAGACAGGAAAATCATTCTGTACTTCAATTTTTACCGACTCCTTCAAAATTCTATGTTCGACTGTATGTATTTTTTTTATAGTTAGAATTTCCTTAGTTCAATTAATACCAGTCCAAATGTTTAAACACAGTTCCAATCGAAAATTAAACCGATACCTTCGCTTCTCGTACATAAACAGTGAAAGATTTTCACCCGCCTAACGGTAAACACCAATAAAGCGTAGATCAAATGAGCATATCTGAACGTAGGGCATCCATTCACACTGGTTGCCTATTAAATCAATGTCCACCGTATATGTATTACAGTACAGTCTGTCCGTCTGTCACGCGCTACGAAGAAACATTGGCTTGAGAGAGCTGGTGACTGGAACAGATCGATGCCCCCAAGCAATAAGTCGGTAATCGTAAAATCAAAATTTTACAGGAGAATTGTTTTACTGTTTTTATTAAATATCTTTCCAACGAGTCGGAGTACAGCCGTCATTGATATGTCAAATGAAAGCTATTTTTTTGTGGAACTTTATTGTCATATCAACATGGAATTTTGTAAGCGCTAAACCCAGCAATCTAAAAAAATATTTATTACAGGAAATATGACAGGTTCATTATTTTACCAATAGCACTTACGGGATTATTGCAGTAAATTTGTCAAAAAATTTAATAAGTTATATTATATTACGGACTTCTACAACGTTATTTATTAGAGTAGAGATGATGCGTAACGTATTAATACGATGTTATTGTGGTAAGTTTTAATAGACATATTTTACAGTATTGTTACCTATCATTGTTTTGCCAGGATAATTTCATTATAATAATTTTATGTAACCATTCGATGCCGATAAAGTTATCGGATTGATTCAAATGCAATAGGTCAAGGTTTATTAGAAAAAAAAAAACAGATGATCAGTTTTTAATAATGTTTATTAATAAAGACAAATTAAATTTTAAGTATTCAGCCTTATTATTATAAAAATCACAGTAAAACCCATTAATTGAACACTGTAGTCTCAGTCTTCATCCGTATCACTGATATTTTCGTTCGTTGCTTCAGTATACGTCAACGACTCAAAAAAAGGATGGTAACATCGCGGTATTGCACCACTTTTACATAAACTTAGTAGGTCTGTATGCAAAGCTTTACTAACCGGAATGGGTTGGTGGTAAGCAGGTTTTAACTGTACATTATCTAGACCAACAGATATATCTAGATTACGTTTTCTTCCCCTTCTTCTACTACTCAAGGTAGAAGAATGTGGATTATTTATATCTAGCTCCGAATATGAATCTTCAAAATGGTATTTAAAGAACAGCTTATTTTCTTGCAAATTAGATACATTAACCTCTATTACATTAGCCCAGTGGATTACATTTCCATCTATATCATGCCGCCAACGATTTACTTCTACAAGTGGTTTTATATCGTAAATATCGGATTGTTCTAATTCTTTTACTCGATATTTCTCTCCATTAACTTTTGAATTTAAAATAATACTGTATATTTGATCTGGAGTGTATAAAACTTTATTTTTTAGGTTTTTTTCTATGCATGCGTGCATAGAATCGCCCTCATTTTGGCTATGCCCGGTTTCAAAAAACCTGTGCGTGATGGAAATGCGGAGTAATTTGGCAGCATAAACGTAAAGGGCAAAAATATATCTATTTTTATTTTGGCCATAACAGCCATCAGAATATAATGAAAATTTGGTAACGCCTTTCTCACGTTCAGTTTTTAAAAAAATTAACAAAGCGCTACCTATTTCTGTGCTGCCTCTTTTTGCTAATTGGTAGTGCCATACATAACAGTACCCTATTTTGCGTAGAGCATCAAATATGGTAAAATTGTAGACAGGATATTTTCTTTTGTAATGGAACGTACCTACATCAGACTGCGGTACATTTAAAACTTTTTGTAAATCAAAAATGGCTATTGTTGTATTGTCTTTATCAGCTGTATCTATTTCTTCTTTTTTTAATAGTCGAATCATTTTTTTTTTCTGTAAATGGCATCTTTGTTTTTCTTCTAGAGTAGCTTTTACTGTAGGATCAGCCTGCTCATAAACAGAGCATGAAGGACATTGATCTTTTTTAGGTTTGAAAAATGAGTAGTTATATTGTGAATTAAAAACTGTTTCATATTGGCGCTTTGTCGCCATCACAACATCAGTGTTATCTTGTTGTGCAAACCACATAGTGTAAAAGCGATACATTTTTGAGATATTCAAGTATTCTGAAAGATATTCCCTTTTAGAACTCTTCCTCGTATAGTGGGATTCCAATTTAGGAAATAGTTCAATGTGTGCTTTAATAGTGGCCTCTGTGACAGTGTTCATTTTATTTGGTCTGTTATCATGCATCCCTCTTTTATCTTTGAAACCTTCGTCTAATTGTATATTTTTTTCAATTGCTGTGTATACCATTTGTTCACCGATTTGCAAAGTATTTAAAAAAAATGTCTTGCATACACTTATTTTTTCATCATTTAAAGGGAAAAAATAGTTAAGAGTTTGCGTGCGGTTGTTTTTACGTTGTAACGTCATCCTTTTAATGGTTTTTGTTTGGACGTGTCTACTGATATATAGCCATTGGTGTTCGTGATTAGCAAGACTATAAAACCTGTCAAATATAACTTGTCTTTCTGATGAAGTGAATTTATGGCCACATTCCTTTTTACACGCGCATATAGGACCAATTGATTTTTTAGGGTATTTTTTTTTTGAATTGCAACCTTCGTAACCTTCGCCAGAGTTTTTGAGGATTTTATTTTTCTTACAACGCCAATTACTTCTATTCTGCTTACGTTTCCGTGTTAATTGTTTTTCTTCTTTCGATGTAGAAGGTTCTTTTTCTTGCTGATCATCCAAACAACATTCATTAGTGCAGTTATCTATTTCTTCAATATCAATGTATAAATTACGAACATCTTCAATTCTATCCTCATAATCACGTGCAATTTCCTCATCTTCCACGCAATCGTTGGGAGTATCGTCAGTCAATGTTACATCATGGTTTTTAAGCGGTAGTTCATCACTTCGCATACTATTTTCTGGTGTCAATGTCTTATTGGGATTTGGTGTAGAGTCATCGGCTAAAGAGTGATTTAATGTTGATTGACATATTACTAGTGAGTTGTAATCTATATCTCCTTTTCTAACAATTTGCATTGTCGAACTCGATCTTGACAGATTTTTAGTTTCTTCATTTAATGAAACTACTGGTGATAAGCAAGAAGCTTTGTATATAACTGTGGGAGAAGCTACAAAGTTTGTGTTGTTTAAATACAACGATAAATTAGAAACTGTTGAAGGAGTGCTGATAATTTCTGAATTTGTTATCATTTTATTTATACATAGAGAATCTCCGCTATGACTTGAACTACTACCAACTGGGCTCTTACATTTATTTCTTTCGGGACTGGGAATATATTCTGAGCAATCTGGCGAAAAATCTTCATCAAATGAATCTTTATCACAGTCGACGTATTGTTTTTGCGGGAGATCTGTAATCAATAAGACAACCTTATTGTATTACAGTGTTAATTCACATATTTTTTTGCTATGCTAATTAATAATAGGATGTGGCAATAATTATAAATTAAAGTTATTTATTACAATATTATGTTAACGTACCTCGTAACTTATAATATTTTGTCAAAGCTTGGTTAAACGAAGTTTCTATTGCACTAGATTCTTGATTAACATTACTAATGCAGTGAGCATCTGATTCTAGATCACTTTCTGTAATAATAAAAAAAAACAACTTAATATTACGTCAGGCCTACATTATATATTATTGTAAGTTTGTGATAACCAAAATAATTATCACATATCATAAAAAAAACTTACGAACCTTGTGACACAAATTGGACGCAAGTACTTGTAGATGCGTTTGGACTTGTTTCTCGATAGTGTGTCTGTAACTCTTCATTTGCACCTACCATAAATCAAACAAAAGTTAGAAAATTTTTCGGTAACTTAAGAGAGGTCTGAAATGTGTAGGTATAATTATAATATTTGCAATTCAAAACTATTATCGTGCTACAAAATAAAAATGTAACTCATAGGAGGCAACACAAATATTAGTATACCTACTATGGTGGGTGGCATTGGTAGTGTGGCTTGGTCACCAATAAAATCACTGAGCCTTTTAAAAACTTCTTCCTTCGCTTTGTAATGTAAATTAAACTACCTATTTGAAATTAAAAACTAAATAATAAAAAGAGTCACAAAGTTACACAGTACCTAGGTAGGTACGTAGGTACTTACTTTCAACTGTTTCATCAACCATTAGAAGAATCCGTCTTACACGAGAATTTCTCAATTGTCTTTGATTTTTCGAATTCATAATTACTATCAAAACAATAACTTCACAATGAACGAATAATTAATTACTGACATGTAAATTATACTAGTATAATCTTTAACTCGAAGTTAATATATTAATAAAAAGGAAGGTAATAATATAATTTTAGAGCAACATGTCACATCACATCAAACATCAATTTGCAACTGTTTCATGTTTGTGTAAACAAACATTACGCGCCGGCCGACAGACAGCGATCACGTGTTGGGGGCGGGGCAATGACTGTTGCAGTCTAATTCCTATTGAGAGAAAGAGACAAATGCGTCTTGCAAACTGTCCGGTGGCAAAACAAAAACAGTAATGCCGATAACGGGACTAAACGTGTTCGAATTCGGTATAAAATGATACGTATTGAAATGTTACGCATAATTATTAGCCAGTTATTTACTTCAATAACATTGTTAGTGTTAATTACGGAATAAATATATTTTAAATAATTCGACAAGAAACCTGTGTTAGCGTTTACCAAAACCTCTATGAAGTTTATTTACGCCAATAATCCGGTAACCGCGACTTACCAAAATAAAATAAGAAAGAAACTTTTGTATTGATGTGTAACAATATTTTTGCCGTCATAATTTTGTTTGTATATTTCCGTACAATAAAAGTGTATGTCGTTATATCTTCGTTAATATCACTTGGAAAAATCTGAAAAAAAATACTAAGGTGTGTTCCAACCCATAGATGCCGAATTTGACATAACAGCATTAAGTCCATAATAGCACATTACCGACTTATTGCTTGGGGGCATCGAGATGTACTAACTTTGTAGCTGTTTTGAGGAATTTCAAGGAAATAGGGTCTTGATAAAACGGATCTTGAAATCTATAAATTGATAATACTTACAATTTCCTTAGAACAAAGGCGGGACACAAGATGAGTAATCATAAAACCACATTAAGGGATTAGACGTTGCACGCCCAATAACTCTATCTTAACATCTACAACACGACCGATTGACATAGTCATCAACAAACAAACAATATAGTACACCTGACACACCACACAACATAGCAGGTTAATGCGAGTTCACACGTGAACCTAAGGTGAGAGCGATCCACCGGCGGCAAGGCCGAGAAAACCGATCAATTTAAAATGAAACTTACATGACACGTAATAAGGTCAACATTCCCACGGTCGATGTTTAAAACACAATTAAGAAAGTATCCAATAAGGCTCGGTATGTGCGGTTGTAATGTCGGCTTTATTAGAAGGGGGTAAAGTTGTGTTTGTTTGTATCGTTGTTTGCGAACCGGTTGGATCGGTCGCGAACTTTTACCTATAAATTTGTGTCGGCTAGCATGCGGCGGGCGTGCTCCGTGTCTAGAAGCTCTCGTGCTTGTGTCTATGTTATAGGAAATTAGAGGGAAGTATTTCTAGTCGTTAAAGTTTTAAATGACATGTATCCCTAAGAATATCTTGATATAATTTAATTGACCAGAGGTTTTCCGTAACGTCAAATAAGCAAAATTTTTTGCTATCATAATAAAAAAAGGGTTTTTTTTTCAAGCTTTTTGCATTACTTTTTGGTATTTAAACATTTTCCATTTAAGCAATCCTTTCAAAGCCTCATTTTAAATAATATATATTTCCATAGCACTAATTTCCGGTCGTAGATCTCGAGGTAGACGCAAAACAAGTGAGCTTAATGACGAAGATGTCAAAGATGGAGAGAAGTGGAAAAGATAGAGCAGCAAGGCTTACCCCACCACTATGGAACACATAGTGGGGAAGGGAGGACAGCACTAACGTCCTTTTACCTTCAGGGGCTTCCCACTGTTCCACATCCCATTGCCAAAATTTCTCGCTTCCGCGTTCACTAACACCACGCCCTAATCGTAAGGGCCCGATGCATTTCACAACGAGTCAATTAAAGGCTACATCATTACCACAATCTGTTTTTACCGAGCACAGCTAAATGCTAATACTGTTCAACTTTCATGTGTTATTTGTTATCCGGCTATCATAGTAACTGTTCTCATTAAACGCGGTAAAAAACAAGTGAAAATCAATGTTTCTGTAACGACTATCATATGTACCTACCTATATCGTCTATATTCCTAGATAAAACACTTGATTTCAGTAGTTTATTCATTGCTAGTTACGTCATTTTTTTAAAACCATACTAGAACTTACGACCCACTTGGTCGCACATTGCTACTTACTAGTATTCCTATTAACTCCTCGTGCTAAGTTAAATTAAATTTGATTCTGATTATGTGTCTTTAACTTGAACTTTTCATTAATTTATGCTTACTAATATACATGTTATTAATACGGATAACTAGAAAGTAAGGTCCGTGTACATCTTATTTTATTAAAATAAAGGTAATACTGGCCTATAAACCAATTTTTTTGAATCCCGATTTCCTCACGCTGTTTTCCTTCACAATTAAGACTTAGAATGATTAAGAAAGTATTATAACTTTGAAAGGGTCACATTGGTTCTTGCCTGAGCTCGAACTCTACATTACACATGGAATTTCATTTCGTAGCCAGTGTGTACGTTGCTTAACGTCATCCAAAGCTGGTTATAAGTTCACTATGACCTGCTTACTAACGTTATTATGGCCAATAATTGCTGAGTTTATAACTTTAGCTTTAAATGGAGACAATTTGAATCGAGAATGTTTTGTAGAGAAATCTTGAACATTTCTTTTGGAAGTCTTAATAGGGCCACTTCAATTAATGAAGGTTGGCTACCAGCGACGAGTTGGACGCAGAAGAAAGTCGTAGCTCCGTAACATCCGGGAGTGGACGGGGATCGCGAGCGCAAGTGAACTGTTACGCCTTGCGAAGGATAGAGATAGATTCCAGTAGCCGGTAGCCGACCTTAGCATACTGGCCGAAAATCAGATTCCGATGATATTGATAGTTTTCTTATAAAGAGAAAATTTCAATAGTTTTTAAAAGTGACTAATAATAATTAATCTGCTTACATACCATCCCTTTCAGAGCCTCCAACTCGATTTCGAATCAAAAAGGATTCTAAAAACAAAAGAAATGTTTGACCTGATTTAAAAAATGGAAACCATTTTTGTTTTATACAGCCATAAACGAACAACACTATATTATGTGCGTCTTCCATCACTAAATCATTCAGTTAGAAGCAGAGAATATTTTATAGAGACTCTGAACCATACATCACTTGTGTTTGCCATTGATTAAATAGCGTATCAAGTAGCAATGTAGGTATTTTATTTATTCATTTACTATACAACTTTGACTAATGTTTTTTAACGATGAAATGTTAATGACTTGATTAGCGAAATATGCGTTTAGAGTATAGAATAGAATAGATTTATTTGCGTAGAATGTAGGTAACATAGTGATGGACAGTAGATATTAAACAGTACCAGATACACTTTGTCGGTCTACGACATGCAAATATTCAAGTACCTATACACAGAATTTATAATTACAATACAAAATACATTAAATTAATACAAAATACAATTACATACAAGATACATTACAATTACAATACAAATACTTATAGCCATTGATATAAAAAATCACTATGAACCAACAATCAAACAAACTCTAGTTTTTAATATTAGTATAGATGGAAATATTAACCTACGTACTTACTTAGTTTGTTTAATAAATCTTAATACAATTTAAGAAAGAGCCTCTTTGCCTGTATTATGCAGTGTGAACCGCATTTAGGACTAAAAGCCTAATTCTTTATGCACCCTTACGGCTTTTTAGTTCGCGCCGCCATTTTACTTGTCCAAATGGCACTGTTATTTTATCGTGACATATTGGCTGCTAAAAGATTGTCAGGAAAAACTGTTGTGATTTTTTAGATAGATAGATATTTATATATTTGAAACTAGCTCTTAAACGCGGCTTTGCTCGCGCACGTTTACTTTAGAACTGCTTGAACTATTCTGTTTATGTAGGTACTTTATTAAAAAATCTATACATAATCGGGCGGGCTGCTAGTACTGTTTAAAAAAATAATACATAACAACTTATTTATTTAACTATAAAGGGTTAATTTAAAAACTGTACCACTTTCACCAATTTTCCATTTTATGATTCCAAGCTATGTTAGCTTGGAATCATAAAATGGAAAATGAACTTTTTATACGAAGTTACAGGTCACGTGACTTATGTTTGTACGAAAAGTTGATTTTCAATCTTAAAATTTCGATCTATATTCCTTGGGAAAAGTGGTACAGTTTTATGCACCTGAATACGTCGTAGAATATACGCACTCCTTTTAAATTAATCCTGTATTTCCAAGGACTAAAAAGTTACATATAAACTTTTATACCCTACTAGCTGTTAACCGCGACTCCGCCCGCGGTATCTAATTTTTTTTTAGTTAAACATATTATAGCCTTTGTTACTCAGAGTTAATGTAGCTTTCTAATAGTGAAAGAATTTTTTTAAATCGGCACAGTAGTTTTTGAGTTTATTCATTATAGCTGTTCCCGCGATTCCGCCCGTGGTAGCCTATGTTACTATTGGTCCTTGTATCTGTGATGGCAAACAATAAAAAAAGTATGTCTTACAACAACTACTGCCAGTTTCATGTAGTGAGACATGAAATTAACTGAGCAGAGTATAATGAGCATAGTAAATGTCACATGTTTTTTTTTTTCTTTTCTTTATTTTTCCTGAATTTTCTTTACTATAACCCTCACGGAGCACGAGACCTTTCCAACGAATGCAAAACCGTGGAAATCGGTTCGTGCGTTCTGGAGTTATAGCGTCAGGAAGGAAAACCCGACTTATTTTTATTATACCCTATTTCATCCCCTTGGGGTTGAATTTAGAAAAAATCTTTTCTTAGTGGATGCCTTTTTCACAGGAGGAATACGTGGGCGAAATTTTAAATTTCTAGCCCTAAGGATTTGGCTTGTGCATTGATACATCAGTCAATCACTTTCGCCTTTTATGTAATTTTATTATATAGATAGATAGAAGATATTATTATAACAAAGTAACAAACAGTTAACGTTAAATTTATTTCATTACTCAAACATGACGAATGGATTTTCATTTGAGTTCCTTGAACTCGTAAATGTATTTAAATTTTAAATACGTTTCAATGAATAATAAGCTGTGTTATTTAAAATGCAAGCGTGATTTATTTAACATCGTAACACATTTTTTTAAACCAATCAACATACATATAAAATTAAATCCATCCCGTAAAATTAAAATCTCAAATTATTATATCTGATCAATAAAGAGTCAAAGGCTATGTATAATTATTTTTACTACTAATATTTACATAGCTGAATACAATTAATTTATTATATGTATTTATCAAAATAATCTACGCACTTACTTGATTGAGTTGTCATTCAAAGTTAAAAGACAAACACCTGAAACGCAAATTAACTTTAAGTTGTTCTTAAATATCTGTCCGTTGCTATATCACACCTTAAAGTGACAAAAACAGCACGAGGCATAACGGTGACTTAAAAGTGATTGATCTTTCAGTATTCTGCAACTTTATTTTCTTCACGAAAAGATACAAATTTCGTTGTGAGAATTCAGAATACGTTGTGCTCACAATGTAATGTGTATCTTTTCGTCTAGAAAATAAAGTTATATTTTGAATAGCTCTTTAAAAGTGTGCCCGTAGCGTCGCCTCTCGGTGTGAGCTGAACCTTAGTCTAATCGTCATTGTAAGGGTCAGGTTAGACGAGACTACTAGCGCAATAAAACATTAACTCTTTTTTTTTGCTCGAACATTATCCATACGAAACTTATGATGCTAATTTTTATACTAACACATCACTGCTAGCTCCTTTTTCCATTGTCAGATGAGGTATTCAGAAATGATTAGACAATTATTTTTCATATATTTACTTTTTATTATATTAAAAAACTGTCATACAAAAATTTTATTCTCGAATATAAGCAATCTGACAATGGAAAAATCAGCTCCCAAATACATTTTAAAGCAGAACTTAGGTATTCACGGAGATTCGTATTCTCAAAGCAAGTGATATCGTATTTCACGAATTCATAATTTAATTTGAATACGCATTAAGGATGCAATCTTGCAATTACTGGTTAGTATTTATGGCAACCTGATGCTAGAATTAATACGCAAAGCAGGTTGTATTTCAGCTAGTAAGTAGTCGTGTTGACTAGCCACTACCTCACCCAAGAGTTATGGGCTTACTCCATAAATAAGAATTAGTGATTATAATAATAATTATTTTGTAATAAAATATCGTAATCGGACCCCTCCGGTCTGTTCAGTGTGAATAAATAAATAATTTAAATTTAAGTTATAAATGTTGTTGAAAGCTGGATAATGCCAAAAATATATAGGTATTTATGAAAACAACTAAAAAAAACATTGAGACTAAGTTTTAAACTCCCAATTTTTATCTATTTACGATAATTTCAAATAAAATACAGGACAAGTAGGTAAATTGGGTAGTCTCTTAAAAAATCTAAGCGCAATTCCCTAATATATGGTCCACTACCGAAGTGCTATTGACGTGCAGCCATTGATTTATACGCGCCAACCCTCGGAATGAATAAAGAACTAACCGCCCCCGGCCACCATTTGTCTCTCCTTTATGGTAAATGCGAGATTTAGGAGCTTTTATTTACCAATAAAAAAGAAAACAATAAAAAAAATGTTAAAGTTATTGAAAATGGAATCAGACTAATGTTGCAGGCATAAAAAATACATTTAAAACGTCACACGCGACAGAACAACAGATTTTCATTAAATAAAATGATAAATGGCGCTGGCAGGTCGCCTATATTTCATCAAAAAAACATTTTTAAAACTGCAATACCGAAAAACATTAATAACTAAGTGAAAATATAATGTCCCCTCGCATTCCGTTATTCCCCCAAACTATATTCCGAAAAACAAGAGGAAACTATTTTCGTCGAACAAAAAAATGTTTCCGGCAGAAGATTTATATGCCACCTTACTCACAGCATAGGCCCTCTTCGTATAAAACGCGTGAAATGAAGTGTTTCCCTCCCCTTTGGTTTTTTTACTCACTTTTTCCTTAGCCACAGATTTTTTATTGCTCAATTAATCCAATAAATTCGCGTTGATGCGCGTTTTGACTCGTGTAACAGAGCTTTTAAATTTTATTTTATCTTTTTCGTTTGTAAATGGAGCAGTGTTTACACAGATCATTAGCAGCTGTCAAATTTGAACACTGAATTAATTTTAATGTTTTTTTTTTCGAATTTAACAGTTTTTCTTTGAATTTAATTTTGTGTTAAAAAAGATGCTACCTATATCAAAAGGAAAACAAACGCTACGTAATGTAACATGCTCGGTATTTTTACTGAGTGTAATGCCTTACTCAGCATTCCCCTCTGAATCAATGTAATACTATATGGGTACGTATCAAACTTTCAAATATCATATGGTCAGTCAATAAAAAGGTCCACCGATGGACATTCACATCACGTGCGCCCTCACTTGTCGCTACGCTCATTGCTGAAATTGATATACATCGAAAACCAACTTCAAACAAACTTGAAATAACTCTTAACTTCTCTATATAAAGTTCACTTTAGTGAAATTCAAGAGCAATAATAAATTTGCCATATTTCCGATGCCCAAAATAGGCTGACCTTTCTCGTTTGGTTTTGAATTCAGTTCCGGAACAGTGGGAAAGGTCTTGTTATAATGGCGTGCTTAAAGCTTGACCGCGCACTTTCTTCAGTGCTCTGAGCGCCTGGTACCAATTGCTTGAGAAATATTTTTAGTATGGAACTCGGGGACCGTAAGTGATGATAAAATAAAAAGAAATGCTATTATACTAAAAACTTGGTGGTGACAATCGGATACAGTATTTATTAGGATTATCATCTTTTTCTCAATAAGTTCTTTGTAAATTTTGTTCAATTTTGTTCTGAAACGAAACTCTCTTAAACTTAAAGCTTATTTAAATTAAAAGTAGGTATTGTACTCACAGTACTTAACTTTTTATGATAAAAAAAAAACATTCAACACATTTGATAGAGACCGCGGAGTCATATGACTGTAGAGTTGCATCAAATATACTGACTGGCTAACCCTATGAAGCCAACGCAGTAAACAAATGTACAGATCAACCCGTTCGCTGCGACGATAAAACTCGCAACTTTACATTAACAGATTTCGTCTAAAGATAAACATTATGGACACGACGTAGGCGGCGCCGGGGGCGTCTCCAAGTGATATACGATACCCGACTACGATGCTATCGATTCAATTAATTAAAATAACTATATGTAACATATTTGTATTACAAATAAGCAGAATTACCTTTGTGATAACTTTCCGTAATTTATATTCCACAATTTCAGATAATAAACCCCTAACATATTTCCGGCTTAAAACTATCGAAAATAATAAAAATCTATAAAAGTCTGACTTTCCAATAAAAATATTAGTAGCAGTAAATTTATTGTCAGATTTAGCAATAGAATTTAATGAAACTGCTCTTAAAATTCACAATTAGTGTTATTTGCATCTAAACTATTAAATTAAAAGTATTTTTGTTCTAAAATGTGTATTATTTATTCATTTCAATTAAAACTTGATATTTATTGTTATATTATTTTAAAATCAACAATTACATTTAATGTTTGGCACTTTTATTAACACAATTTATATATTTACTATTATTTTATTTAAATAATAATAGGACCGAACAACTACTTAATATCACTTTGAAAGATTGAAAAATACTACATCCGTTATTTGTATAAATATAGGTTTTCATCTTTATAGGTTTTTTTTAAAATACCAAACAAGTATTTGAACCCTGTAATTTGCAATAGAATACCTCTGTTTTACTTAAAGCAGTATAGGCGTAATAATACATAATGGCCTTTACAGTAACATTCTATAAAAAAACAATAAAAATATTTACTGCTCTAAATAATATCGTATCCGTTATTTCAAATGAATACTTTACATAATTTCATTAACGCGTGTCATTCGTGGAAATAGAACGTTCATGACGAATTATGTTTCCGAATCACTGTGAAAATTAATCGTCACAGACTGAGTATCGGTCACGACAGTTACATGGACGAATTTTACGGTTGATGTAATGTAACACCAGAAGTTCCGATATTTGCAAAGTAATATTTAAGTAACAGATATATATAAAGTTATTTGTAACTGCAACTGTGATAAAATAACTGTTACATTATTTTGATGTATAAACACCAGTTATAACCATTGGTATAGGTATGATATACATATAACTAAATATCTTTTTCAGTATTTTCATGCAATTTACCTACTTGTGTATGAAGAGCTTTGTCTTTTTTTTCGGCATGGCACGTTTTTTTGATAAAAACGTTATGTTTTTCTTTTTTGTGGCGTGTTACAAAAATTTTAAGTTATTATGGAATGCATGAACGTATCAAGAATATTTTGTAATTATTTAGTTCATTATATTTTTTAAAGCGTAATCCAAATCGTTTGGGTCTACTCAGCATTCTAATTTTTAAACTTACTGCTGTTGCATGTTTTTTACATTTTCTGGCTGTTTGCATGACCGGTGAAGGTTACTCTCGGTGGTGGTAAATGTTAATAAAATTATTTAACACCATACTAACCACATGTTTTTCTGTTGAGCTATAATCACCTAAAGTAACCAGTTCACTAGCACTGTCACTAACAAGTATTGGAGCACGGGTACAATCGACCGCCACGAAAATTGTAAGTATTAACATTTTTTTACTCATCATTTTAGGGTTTGTTGAAGCGAATTTTATGATTTTGTAGTAAATCATTTTCCGAATACAATTAAAATTTGTCGTTTGTTTCAACCCGTTGAAAAAAAAAGTGTCAGTATTTCTTCTAAATTCTTCTCAGATCCATTATACAATGTCGCAGTATAAACCTCTTTAGATAATAATTATATGATTACATTGAGTAATAAAAACTGTTATCAGATTAATTTAATAAACTCACAATGTTAGGTCACTGCTCAAAGCGTGCAAATATGATTCGCTTCAATAAAAACTAGGCTTTCAATAATTATGTCATTGTGAAACTTTGTGATTGCAATTTGTAATACTGTTATATAAATTACCGTTATATTATGACAGAGCTGTTTTAATGTTACAGACAGTAGTATTAGTAACAGTTATTAAAAAACGAAAAAAAAAAACAAAGATTAAAAAAAATAGAACAAAGATTTGATTTGCATATTGTGTGAATGACAAGTTGTGTCAGGCACAACTCATATATACTTAATAAGTCAAATCTTTGTTTACATTATTGGCAATTTCTATTGATGGGTTTTTATAAATTGCTCTCACTAAGAAGTAGATGTATCATTCTATGCTTTTTTCCTTTTTATTTTGTTAGCTTTATTAACACGTCAATAGGAAAATCAAATCAAACTTGAAAGTAACAGATAGAAGGTATATCAGATATTTTATTAATAAAATAATAGTCTTCCAAATCTAACACATTTATATTATGTCAATTGTCAAGCAACGTGATGATATCGAAACCATTTAAAATTTCGAATTTCCTTAAAAACAACACGAAACTAACCCTATATTGCGGTGGTCGGTCTAAACGACCCCGGTAGGGAGAAACGGCTAATAAGTGAAACAGAGATTTATGAGTGCACAGATATGCAAATAGAAATTTGCGGTCCCCCGCCGATAAAAAGACGCCAGGCCCCGCGGGGCACTGTTTGTCCAAATGTCGGGGGATGAAGGACTTCTAATTATTTTGGGTCATATCCATGATGTATGAAGCATAGTGATTTATGTTTATTTTGTACTTCAATTTTTATAGAAGATTTTTTTTTAGCTTAGGTCAATTTATAAAGGAGATTTTTTTAAGTTGAGGTAATTTTTAGGTTGTAACTGGACTCTACAAATCTAAATACACGCGCCTTTATTCAGTAGAGGCAAGATTTCTAAAAGTATGTTTTAAGTGTAGGCTGTTTGTTCAAAAGAACAACAACTCCATTAACTACAAAAAAACAACCAACCCACGTTAAATACCTTTTACGCATAGACGGCTATCTTTAAGACTATTTACTATTCTATCTCCAACCATAGTTCCAAGGTGTTAACTCCACTATCTGAACAAGTATCAGCAATCCTTGTATTTAATGGTTTTTATCAAAGCCGACCTTATCTTTGAAGGGTTATCGTGTTATTCGTGAAACTTGTTAAGCCTAGATTCAGTTATCTCGCTCGACGCTCTTTGTAAGGGAATTGCTAATTATTCGCGCCGAAGGAAGGTGCCTAACAAGATTATGTTATTCCATTCGTTCGCTAATCGGGTTCCCGGTTTGAAGTATGGAAGTTTTGTTAGATTAGATTTTTGGAGTGAAGAGGTATGGTTTGGGGATGAGATAAATGGTACTTATGAGGCACTTGGACGCAGATTTTAAGTGAAAATATTTTTAGACGGTCTACAACGGATAGATTATATGGATATGTTTCTATGGCCTCTAAAATTAAGACCATAATTATTATTACCAAACCTATTTTAAACAAATTTTAATAAATTTGATTTCATTTGAGAAAAAATTTACACCTCATTCAGCAAAGCCCGTGAGAACTAAAATCAAAATAAATCGATAGATAATCTTTTTAAAAATGAGTTTTATTTAAATGTCTAATATTCGCGCAAACTTCAGAAAACAATATCATTCACTAAAGTTATTTCTGTAATAGAACCAGTGACGGATAAAACGGCAATAAATATAACATAAATACCAAAATACCTACATATTACAACTCTACCAAAAACGAATCAAACGAAATCAGAAATCAAACAAATTACAAAATAAATACTAAACTGCTGATCAAATGAAAACAAACTTTATAATTTTAGTAAATCAAAGCGGATCCCGGCAAAGCAAACACCATGAGTGCGGCAGAGCATGCGATACGTCCGTACGTATGTCGGCCTGCTCCAGCTTGTTTGCTCATTAGTGGCGAAGGGAGCATCGGCTGTCACCGCCTGTCACAGCCTGTCACGTGGACTGTGTCACCTACCGTATGAATAGTTGATTGATATGTGAAATTAGTGTCAATTTGGTAACCTAAGTGTCCTGTTTGTGGATCTAGTTTAGCACTGAAATTTATTTTGATGTAAATGCGACTTTTTTGAGACTCAACGGCAGTTTGTCGTATCACCGGCGTCATACGTTTGGAGTAGTCAAAATGGATGTTTGAGTTCCTTTTAATAAAATAATTGAAATCCAATAAAACTAAAATGATTTCCGTATGCCTACTACGTTCCGCTGATTGCCTAAGTATTTTTTCTTAAATATTTCCATTAACATTAGTAACTCACTCTATCGCTCATGAAAAATAACATAGTCCACATTGTTAAAGAGACTTGCTCAAAACTTGCTCAAAATAACAATGCTTATAAATGTTGCCTATAATAAAATTACTATCGCATTTTCGACCATCCAAATATTTCTTATTAATATTCTTGTTAATATCGACAGTTTCACATCTGTCTTTTATAATATTCCTTTCTTTAAAATAGACGAGACGTCACATCCAGCTTCCATAATCCCGTTCAAAATACACAAGTATAGATTTCAACCCTTAACTGACGCAAATAAATCTGGGTATTGTGGACCCCTGGCAGACTGTTAACACTGACCGGCGACGACCTAACGAGCTGTGACCACATGAATATGCAACGGGTACAAGGACGAATTAATTAAATTTGTCCACACCTAGCGTGTATCGTAGTTAAAAAAGATTTTTTGGGCGAAAAATTTTTGGTAGAGCATGAGGGCGATTTTTGCAGATTTTGAGTTTATTGAATCATTGACCTTGACTAAGTAAAACTTTAATATTCAAAGCTTTTTTTACTGTTGTAATCTTTTATAAATTTGGTCAAAAGACATTGCAATAGCATGAGTATTACAACTCAAGCCATTCTTTAATTTCAAATATTTAAAAACTTTTAGAAATTTCTTAAATGGTCGTCGTTTTTTGATTTTATTCCCAAAATAGATTAGTAAAACTTTTCTAACTACTTTACCGAATGATTAATGAAAACAAAACCGTGTTTCGTGTCCTTAAAACCTATGTAGGTTTTTAATTCATTTGTATAGTAAAAGCTGCTGATGATTAAAATGTTTAAATGTTTAATTGAAGATTTTGTTATCAACTCCCTTTGGCCGCAATTGTTATCTTGGAAGAGCTTTCAAGACCTCCTTCAAGTAATCTAAAAGTTGTTAATTTTAGAAAGTTTGGTTCTCGGTAATAATCATAAATATATTAAAGCTTCTAAGATTACTTAATATGCACAAATAATGATGGCTTATCAAGATAATATTGACGTTACTGGACACTGACAGATAAAAACCTTAATTTAATCTATGCCATAAAAATTAAAACTTTTATATCGGCTATAATATAATCTCTATGTTAAAGAAACTATTTTGGTTTTAAATTTCGTCACAATAATAAACAGTGGCTGTCGTAGGCGGTGCTCTTTGTCCGAACAAAAACTTAATAAAGCATGCGCGCGCGCAATTCCAGTGGCGGCGCCGCCGGCGACATCTGTCGGTAGCCACAATTACACCGGATTTATAAGTTTATCGCGCGTTTGACGCACGAAATTAATACCTTGTGAAAATAATCACACGGTTTTTTGTCTCGCCTGTAATCAACAGTTAATGGGAAGCTGTAATTTTATTTTTTTCGCGGTCGTTTTGACGCGTGCGGCTGCAGCGTAGGGTTACTTGATCACTGGTTTCAAGGTTTTTGTTGTGGTTATATGTTACAGCTCCCCCATAAAACATAGTCTCACAGCCAGTACGTTATACTCAATTTTACACTTAATAACAGTTATCTGAACGCGCTATTGAAAAGTTTTTTAATCATTGATTAGTGGTCACGTAGGGGTGTCAACTCGACGTGTCGCTCTAGTGACGTGTGCAGATATGATTATCCGCACCCCTAGGGGTGGCGGATAAAAAACTACATACGTGCGTGTGTAGGTCGTGGATAAATCTGATCAAATCATTCACCGGAATATGAATATTATTCTAATGTTATTTCCTACACGCGTTTGTGGTTTGGTTATATAATATACCCAAAAGACTCTAAAAATTGTTTTATGATACTAAAATTTGCTCGCTTTATCTTAATATCTTTGTTGCCAATAAAAGATTTTAAACCGGTCTAATTAAGTATTTTTTTCATATAATTATTTTAATTGCCTCTAAAAACGATATCGGAATGTCGTTGGTAAGTAGGTACTAATGTTTGTTTTGGACTGAATTTGTCGGGAACAATCATCGGATTTATCCCACTTGTAACATCCATGTGTCAACCCTTCGGCTTGTAGAGGCAAAAGTCGCGGTTGATACGAGATTGCCAGCAGGAGGGTCGCACCCCGCGTGTTAGGGTTACTTTGTGGCTTGTCACACTTTAGGCATTCGGTGGGTTATCCTATTGCGGAATGAGGTTTACGGCTGTTCCCTCTTGTCAATATATTTGATGGAGTGCCGCTCACTTTCCGTTAACGCAAATCTTAGTGTATTACATCATATGGCTTTGTTATCTTTTAATCTTTTAGACTACGAATTGGCACTAAAATAAAAATAATTATATTCGTATAGCCCTACAACATCATTCTGATTTCAAACACAAAACGAAACCATAACCCTCCAATGCTGCATTCCAAGTTCAAAATCGTTAAAAAACAAAAGCTGCACAAGTCAGAACTCTGCCGCTAACAATTGAATTCCCGTTAAATTCAAATACAGAATTGCGTAAAAAGGCTCATTAAAAGTATCATCAGTGTAATATCGAGTCGTGATTTCCGTTGTCGTCGAACTTCTTCTTTTGTCCTGTTTAATTGAGGAGCTACACACGGCGAATTAACCAAATGAGGGCGATACACTGCTGCAGTGCCGCGGTGCTACTCTCCTTGCGCTTTAGTACAATCGGCTCGAACTTACTTAACTGTGGCAATATTTTCCCTTTTAGGCGGTAATAGTTTTTGGTTGGTAGTAATGTTTGGTTTTATGTAGTTCGTTTATTAGGCACTATTTTAGTAGGAAAATAAAATGTGTAGTTTAATATTTATGTTTATCAGACGAATCTTCATTACAGTTTCGTAATACGAATAATAAATTATAACCTCTGTGATGACCAATAAAATATGACCGCGAGTTCATTAACTTCGAACACTTAAAATAATATAAAAAATTACGTACAAAAACAAATAAAAAAAGCTAATTTAATTTAAGAAAACGAAACATAATCCCATACGATACTAAATCACATATAAAAACCCATAATTAGTACTAAAAACTAATGCGTTTGCCCACACAGGGGCTTATCAGAAACCCATCTTGGTAGAACTGTACAATTAAACAAAAGGACTTTCGTGATCGGCACAGGCGCGCACGAAGCCGCCATTAGCGCTGCACCGTGGGCGTAATTAAAAGAGTTACAATACAGTACTGGCGAATTAAAAACAATTAACTGGGACCCGAATTGAGCACAATGGTCGTCCTGTGCACGACTTACAGGGAATGTTCGGGCGAACTGCGGGCGAACACGGTCCGGCCCGTGTTCCCGCGTGAAATGCGACCCGACCGATACGGAAGACGCGAATCGGGAAATTAATTTTGTAATTAGTTTGACGCGCGCGTTGTACGGGTTAATTTTTGTATCTTCGTGTTGTCAAATTATTGGTGTTGACTCAAAATTGATAATTAAAAAGCGTTTTTATATGAACTTATTAGGTATTGTGTTATGCCACACGTTTTGTTCCAGGAACATACAATATATTGGGAAGGTATATCACAATAATAGAATTATAGAATTGATAGAATAAGTAGCTACTATATTCTATCAATTCATAATATAGTTCCCGAAAATCAATCATTTCACGTGAATAAAATCCCGACTGTGTGCTAATCGAGCCGTCAAATTGGGTTTTCAATGTTTAAGCTTATTCTGCGAAAGTGCTGAATCGTACTAACACCCCACGCCACGGGGCGAGGGTGTGACGTCACTAGCTTTTTTCTCTTTTTTCACGGTACTGCAATTCTATTACCGCCTCTTAATCTACAGCCCGCATTGTGACGTCATTACATTTAGTAACGCTTGACATTTTTATTAATTTTCAAAATTCGAACTCTGATATGGTTGGTTTTTTATTTAATTAAGTGGCAATTCTAATGAGGGTTGCCAGTCTCGTATTTCGTTGAATAGAGTTCGATTTTTGAGGGTGCCGAGGGCTAGTCATTGTTAATAACCCTCATTTTAAATGATCGGTTATCAGTCTTGTATCGTTTTACAGTCGGTAAAGCTCTGCTTTGTTGAGGTCTTGCGTTTTTTGTACAGATTTTCAACGGAGAAAAACTTATTAATAGTATTCAAGCCATGTGCCACATCAAAAGAATTAATGTCTATATTGAGAAACATACAAATATTATTCTCGACGACACACACGGCCATCTGATCCCAAACTAGCTAGAGCTGTATTTTGGCAACCAGACAACTGATAAACATACTTAAATATATTTTTAACACATACATAGCATAATGTCTATAAGCAATTATGCAAAAGATTTTTTTACCAAAACAACAGTTCACAATCCCTTCTATTTTCTACATCACAAACAGACGCTACCTCTAAGCTAGACAGGCGATTGAAACAAAACAAAAACGTCAATAGACCGGCGAAAAAATCGGTAGCCATGATACGACGTGTACGACAATACGACTTTTTTGTCGGATTTGTCGGACGGCCCTGGCTTTTTGAACTAGAATTTTTTCACTCCATTCGTTCGTTCACGGAGGGCTTTATTTCACCCCGTCAGCGGTTAGGGCTGATCGCATTTGGTTCTTGTTACTTTTATTTTTTTGGATACACGGATTAAGTTAATTTTGTGTGATCTGATTTCAGCTACAGTTTACTTGAGTTTGATATAAGAAGATATTCATTTATCCAACCATCCTTTTTTAAACAAACCTGATAAAAAATTGCAATAGGTACGCAGTATGTACCTTTCATATACTTTATTACTTTATTTATTAAATCCGTAGTTAAGTATTATCTTAGTACCTATGTTTAAGAGCTGAAGCATGTTTGATTACTAAAAAAATACTATTCAACTTTTAACCTGAATACGGGCAAACAGATACTTATTAACTTTCACATAAATTTTTATTTTTATGAAAAAAATAAAGCCGTGGATAAAAATCCTTGTTGCAAAAATGGCAGCCCTGAGTGTACATTAGTTTTCAACTCGGACAGTAGCCGTCCTCCCGTTCCGTGTAGGTACAGTCGTGTCCAGTGGTAAGTGTTGGCAGCTGTGCCACAAATGAAACTCCACGCGACTGTACACTATACTAACATTACTTTTGAGGCTCTACATTATTGTGCAACTCGTAGTAATGTTTTTGATCCATAGTATTTTTTAAGAATTTAATCAATGGTATCGATTTGTGTGACTAGCGTTAACCGTCATTAATTATATCAGTCTTCCATTCATTCTATTCTAAATTTAAATAAATGTCATCAGAACTTGTGTTCATAAGTAGAGCGAACGAAATCGATTGAGAACCTCAATTCACGCACGTAACCCAATCAGTTCGGGCTTATGTCATAAAAACATTAACAATCCACTTGTTAATTCTTTTATAAAAACACAATAGATAAAGCTCAATGAGCGATAATCGAGTTAATTCTCTAAATTGAGCAACAACCAATCCGATTTAATCTCTGACCATTTTTGTTCATAGACAATGCCTATAACATTTTTGTTAGTAAATTAAAAGTTTAGTGGCATAATAGACGGCTCTTGTGTTCTCGATAAAGATCGAAGCACGGGTTACACGTTTTAGACAATACGTTAAGCTGAGTACTTTCCGATCCGTTCGAAGTGACTTTGTCAAGAGGTATCGACGGTGTCAAGTGCGCACTGATCTGCGTCGATCGCCACTACAAAGCTTGTAGTACGTGATTAAACCGCGAATGTCAAAGTGCAAAGATCGGCCCTTTGTTGCTCACCCATCAGTCAGTGCTTCCCGTACTGATGTGTTCATTCATCAAAAAATCGCCCGCGGCATACATTGTGTGTGTTTATTATAGCTGTTTTATGGAAACTCTTAGACATTTATTTTGGAGATGGATTTTTATTATTATCTGAAACTCTTCCTTTCATCAATTTCAGCTAGAAAAAGTACCAAATAAACATGCAGAAAATGTAGTTATGATATGATATATGAGTAACTACAACTACTACTGTAAATCTGTGCCTCAAAACATTTCATGACTTTAGCACCCAACATCGCAATAAGATTTACTTCGTTTTAAAGATTTCAACTGACAGTCACCAGCTATCCATTACAAACTCGTAAATCGTAGATTTTAACGTTCTTATTTCCATTCGCGCCACATATCAAATCGGTGGCTCGGCCCGAACACGAGTGCGTGTCAATCTTTCGTTTTCCCGCCACGCGCGCGGTCAGACCTCTTTGTTATTCAAATTAAACACGCCCAGATGGACCGACGCGCACGCGGGAATAATTATCTTATGTATTTTTTAAAATACCTTTTTATAACGCAAATGGGAACATGTTAGCGTCAAAATGGTAAATTAAAGAGGTCTTAATTTATTCAGAAGGCAGCGTAAATAACCGTTTTAATAATAATTATTACACATTAAAATCTCTATCCCTATCTATGCTACGAATCATGGGCATAAAACAAGTTTCCTATACGTTATGTGATTTAAGCTTACTTTTAATTTAATCTCACTACTAAAGTTAGGATCCAGCCTAACAGGTGATTTACTCCATCGTTAGTGAAGGCTAATTCTTCCGCGTTCTCGCGTATCTGTGTTGTTTCTATCTCGCTCTGGCGATGCGGGGCAGGTTTACGACGTCATTAATGTTATCACAACGATGCGATGGGACGCCGCTACAAACTCACAGCGTACGGAACTTACCTTAGTTGGTGTCCTACTATGAAAATAATGATATTATGATATTCGCTTCCTATTTCACGTACATTGCTGCACTTTTTCCCTGATACAAAATCTGCGTTATTAGAACAGATGTTGCGCTAGCAATGGAATTTGTAGCGAAATTGAATCCGCGTCTGCTTATTGGTTTTAACTAGTCTAAGATAAAGGGATGTGACACCGCTTGTTGAAAGTTTATGCGAAAACGATAGGTCGGTTTATAGCCTCAGCATAGTGTTGTTTGATTATACGCTATTTGTATTCGTTCCGTATCATTATAGATAAAACTTATATAGTTAATATAAAGCGGTATTAAATAGAAATGTGTGATTTAATGTTAATTTTCAAATTGATTGGAGCGATTTGAATGAATATTAAGTGTTTACAACTTCCTTTTTAATAGAGAGAAAAAACTTTTTATTGGCTGTAATAAAGTTTTTGTGGGTTATCCTAAATACCTTGATTATAGCTATGAATGTTATGACAGTCATAAACTTTCTATAGAAAAACGTCGTCAGAAAACTCTATTACTAGAAATAATATTATGATGTGGAATATCAATAAAAGATATTTCATTAAATCTTCATTTAGAATACGATAGTTAAACTTGTGAAATGACCTTAAACTAATATTAAACAAATTCCATTTATTTTAATATATAAAATTGATTGAGACCTCATTTCTGAACGCGGGCCATAGACAAATGACAACCTTAACCTTCTATAATTGACCATAAATAGTGCGATATCTAATAATCTATACTTTTCTCGATAACCCAATCATCATAGAAATCAAATTAATATTAACCAATCAACGAAAATTACCGATCGTCCATCTATTTATAAACAACATAATTAATTATTCAAATAATATAGTCAAGCTAATTAATGCCCAATCAATAAATTTTAATTATCTAATTATTATTTTATTTTGTTTTCACTTTGGTAAGACATAGTTAAATTGTTAAATTATGGAGTTCTCAGTTAGTGTGTATTTTTATTTTGTGTATTAATGACAGCTGTCAAAGTAGAGGCGTCTTGACATAAATCACCAGAGGCTAAGAACCTTTTTGCGGTAAATGTAAATATTTTCTTGAGCTTATACATATTATATTGACATATTGGTAGTGCTTATTTCAATCTAACCGCATCTTACGCAGTGCTTGCTCAAACTTCTCGTGTGTAAGGAAAACTTACATGTAGAGAGGGTCTCCTTATACTCTCAAACCAATTCAATCATACTCGCTCTTTTACCAAGCCTTTAAGAGAGTTAAAATCAATTCTCATTCAGCATTCACCTTCAGAACTAAAGCGGTGAGCACACTGACCGCGTTCCGTCTTACTGTGTCAGCTATTGTACAACTGGAGACCTTACTATCTGACGCGACACCGGGCTACAAGCGACTCCCTGACCCACTTGCAAACTGTATTGTTCTTTTGTCAGTCAAATGATTGTATTCAGGAGGATATGTGACGTCACATCTGACCTGTCAGGTCACTTCTTGCCCTTTCAGAACTTTGCAGAGGGTTAAATGGGAAATGTTTTTGTTTGGTACTAGGGTCGATGAAACTGTTCCGTTTTCGCGTATCTTATTTTATTATTGTAAAAATTGACTAAAAAATAAGTTACAAGTCATTCGTACGTATTTCAATGTCATTTTAAGTTCACTATTAGGCTAGTGCGAATGCATCTGTGAACTGAATAACCATAACCAGAAATCATTATATTGTACAATGAAGTAAGCATCTACAGTGCAGTGCGTTGCGCGGTCAAGAACGGACGCGTGTGCGCTGCACACCACGAATTGTTTAATTCGCGATTTGCGCGGCAAATAGCCGCTGCCCGTTTTAGTCGCGATGAGTTGTAAAAAACTCATAGCCAACGAGGTTTTGGCATTTATCAACCATGCCATCGATTATATGGACGAGGTGAGCATCTTGCAGATCTGCAAATCAGCCTACAAAGAGGAGGAGGTTTGCAGCGCCAAGTTGCTCCTGTTCCAGTCGCTCGGTCAAGTCGAGCAGATGCCAGCCCGCCGAAGGGACGGTGGTGAGAAGAGCCTGCAGGACATCATCTCCCTGCTGAAAAGGACCGATCCAGACGACGTGCCTGATTTTGTGGCGAAGGACTTGCACAAGCTGCCTCCCGTCACATTCGACCACGTCGACGTCACCAGGTTGCTGAAGGACATAACGTCACTTAAAGCTAACCTGGCTGTGATGCAGTCCAAGTTGGAGACATCAAATTCGACCATCAGTGTTTTACAAGCCGAAGTAGCGTTGTTGCGCAATGCTGTTTCGGTAAGTAGGACACCGGACGTTTCCAACGTAAACACTCGTCGCGGGGCGCAAAATGCGTCCGTCATCAGTTTTGAGTCGGCGAACTCGAGTGCGTCACTGGCCGCCGATAATGCTGACGGAGCTAAAGGTCCCGCCGCCGCCGCTGTGTTGTCACCTGCGGCCGAGGCAACGACGCGTGTAGGTACATCGACCTCCAAACGCGCCTACGCAGCAGTTGCAGCCACCAACAAGCCCGCTGTGACGCAAACAAAGCGGGCCAAAGCGAAAGGGGGTAAACAACCTCGTGGCAAACCACAGCCACCGACTAATCCAAAGAAGGACACGTGCGACAAGGATGGCTTCATAAAAGTAGAGAGGAAGAAAAAGAAACCTCCTTGTAGGAACCAGTGCGGTACCGCACCTACTGGACCCAACATCCTGCTGCGTCCTGCAGTACCAACGACGCAGCTGTACGTGTCCCGTCTACATCACACCACGACGGAGGAGCAGGTTGTGGAGTATGTCCGGTCCAAGACCAACTGGACCTTGAGGGTGGAGAAGTTGGAGGCGCGCCATAACACGAACTTCAAGTCGTTCATGGTGCGAGTTCCAACTCACCACGTCGAGACCTTCCTCAAGGAAGAGTTTTGGCCGAAGGGTGTCGTCTATCGAAGGTTCCGAGGAAGGATACGCGACACCACGCAGCGTAACACGACGCCGACACTTCGTGTGCATTAGTTTTTAGTTATTTATTTATATAATTTTATGTATTAGTTTATAAACATTGTTTTGTATTTATGTAATATATTTTCTATGGGCCTTGTTGCCTGAATTAAAGGAATAAATAAATAAAAAAAAAAAAAAATAATAATAAGGCAAGATTAGAATGTTTATATTTCAGAAACAAAGAATTGAGCCACGTACGTCGTACAGTTGCTTTACAACGGTCTCTAGGCTACAACAAAGTACTAAAAAAAAAAAGTAAATAACTCAAACACTAAAAAACGGCACTTATATCATAAGACACAGTAAGTTTATACTGCAACATGATTTTTTCTCAAAATTATGAACACCGTTACAATATGACTCTATTAAAAAGTCAGTTCGACGGTAACTTCGACGCATTCTCTGCATATACATCTTAAAATTATGTAGGTATGTCATTCAATATGCCGTTACAATATCATTATGCTTAAAGAATTCACATAAAACCAGAAAAATATTCGACAATTTCTGTAATTTCTTCATCGAATTTAGGTTTTTGTTTGTTAACTACTACCTCCTTACTACACAGTTTTGTTGTGTAGTGCGGGGTCTAGGATATTACAGTAGCGAGCAGGTATTTTTGTGACGTCGTAAAGTGCGGTTGTAGTCTCACCGCGTCGGTAGCGCCACCCGCGGCGTTATTTATGCCGCGCGATCGTGCGATATCGCGCCAATGTTATGTGCACGCACCTTTATGGTATTATGTTACGCGCGGCTACATGCGATTCGCTTTAACTTATTCTTAATCCATATTAGGTAAATCTAATTTGTGAATTTAATTTACAGTTTATGCCTAACACAGTTATGACGTAGCCACTTAAGTTATTGGACAGTTTTGTGCCTAAAATGGCAAGCGATATTGGAATGAACAATAATTGCCTTATTGGTATCTATTATTTATATGGCCTCTGCCTCTTTGATGTCCTTTTGTAGTTTAGCTGAGTAGTTTATCTATCCAAATAGAACATCATTATTCCATGTTATGTCCTATAACACTAGAGAAAAACTTCCGTCCTCTACGCATTCATTCTGATCGTTTATTTTGAATGAACATTGATATTAACAATTTTTTCTAGGAAAGACAATCTGATGCGAAGATTTTATTTTGCCTTAATATAGAGCCGTTTTACTAAGAAGGCGGATTTTGCAGCTACGATCACATTTTATTTATAGACACTATTGTTAAAAATAAATTACAAATTATTATTTTGATACAATACAAATGCGAGTATTAAAAGCACGTGGCTAAATTACGAGATTGTCGGACAACAACCCCTGGAGCGAACCGCTGTTAGAAACACCATTGTAATATCAACAAAAACCTATTTACAAATACTCCGCTAACGCCCACTCAAAAGGTGTTTATTTAAAATTTTATTTCACAATGCTAAATGTCACATTTTTTCACTTTTCGCGCCATTTGATGCTGTTTGTCATTACCAATTTAATTTTATTCTCCTCTAAATGTTTTACCATCCAAAATGTATCCTTCTTCCTTTAAAATAAGAACGTTGAGTATTGAAAATATTTTTTTATAACAGCACACATATTTTTGTCGATAATACTGGTCGTTTCTTTTTTTTAATTCAGACACGTTTCCAAGTTACCTACGGACGTCCAATTTGTGTCTATTGATCTATTGTTAGGACTCTTTAGAATTTAATACTTTTTCAATGTTATTATCTGTCATAAAAGCTATCTACATTTTTCTTTTACAATTCTTTGTATCATTTTACCGGTGTAAACGTCTGATGTTACAAATGAATACCTATTACTTGACAATCATTTCAATATTCGCTTACGGTAATTTTTATGACAGTTGGCTACTGTCCAATATTAATATCTGTCTACCAAATGCAAATTGTCTACCCATACCGTGGATTTTTATTTCGAACGGAGGAATGAGTTACAGCATTTTTATTGCTCAAATTACTAGAGCTTCTGGTAGCATTTTCCTCGTATTTTGTTGTCTTTTTTGCAGTACAAAACAATCTTGTTTAGTTACATATTTATTTAGTACTTTGAAAACATATCATTAATTCTGTATAAAATGTTATATCTCCGAACATAAGGCTTAATATATTAAATACCTAGCAGCTCTACAACGCATTATAAACATAAATAAACATCTCAGATCTGATAAGGGCTAGGGTGTTATTCTCAAGATGCGAATCTTGGTGACAAACACCGGGGTCCTATTGTGGTAGCTAAATTTGCTTCGCTATTTCCGATGTGCTTACAAGATTATTTTACTATTGTTAAGCCGTTCGAGATTAAATCGGATGGAGATGCCCCGAAATTGTGAGCATGAGTTAGACGACTTAAGTATAGCGGTCACACTTTGTGTTTGTCATTATTTTACTGTTATAATCTTTCATTTAGTTTTTTTTACCATCTGTATTAAATTACTAAATAGTTTAAGTATCTACTATGTAATGAGCCATTACGTCAAGAGGCTAAGTGAGAAAACACACTAGTAAAACTTATATATGTATCTACAAATTTAAAATAGGAAAAAAAAAACAACTAAAGCATAACTCAACATGCAACATGAGAAATCGAATTTCAAAAGCGCATCAATACCCTTATCGACGTGAAAGATAATAAGATTCGAACACAAAGCACTATTGTAGTCTTTCGCGATTGTTCGCCTAATTCTTCGGCCATCTTCGTGTATGCTTCGGCAACACTCGTCTATTCTTCGGTTGACTTCGGCTATTGTCGGTCAGTCTTCGAGTTTCCTCGGCCGTTGTTCAAACATCTGCTTATGCCGCCTACATGGCGTTACGCCTCCTTGTATGAATAGACACAATTTACAAAGGCTGTTAGGTTGTTTGCTGTAGAATTTGCGGCTTTTATATTATGCGTATAATCTGTTTAGCTATTATTGCTAAAACGGTTTACAGTTAGCATGTTACCAAATTACTAAATCACAATTTTTAGTTTTTTATTTTCCTAATAAAATTCCATCAAATATTTGAAATAACCACAATTAAGTTGAGTATACAAGCGTAAAGATTTTTTAGTGATGGGCAATAGTAAATCGTTTATCGGCCAATTACAATCACTATAAACTTCCAAACGATAAAAAATGCTCCAATCACCGAAAGAAAACTAAAAAGATAACAACGGACAAATTAAATACAATCAAGAGAGCGATGAAAGTTAAAACCCATTGATGTAAAAAGCGTGTCGATATAAACACCCGCATAACCCGTAAATCGAGTAATGAGCGACGATTATTTTATTTTCATAAACGATACACTCTCGATGCGGGCCATCGATTTAATTCTCGATTATCACCCTTTAGTCGAGTATTTAATGAGATTCAATAGGATTCGTCACATTGAAATCTGTAGGGAAAGGTCATGAAATGACAATTTATTTTTATATAAGAAACCGTATTTATATTTCAAAAATCATAAAATTTTCATGATTTTAATTATAGGATATTTGTACAGACGGTGACAAATTACAATACAATGACTAAAAAGAGACCTTTAAGTATATTATTTATACTTCATTTAATTCGTCTATACAATCATGGTTAAGCAATTCACGATAAATTTTCATGAAACACTTTTGGCCAATCATCTACTTTAGAAACAGAAATAATATAGAACATGAAAAAATAAAAAAAGTTAATTACATTTCTGTCATCAACATAAGTCGAGACCCCGAAGACTCTTAACAACACTATTAATAAAACTGTTTCCTTAAAACGCAGACATACTTCAACATGAAATCGATACGTAAAACATGTTATCGACTCAGCGGCGCCAGCAGTCAAAGTCATAAGCATTCATTGGTCATGATAGAACATTGATTCACTAGGTCAAATCTGTTGACACTACCATCAATACTGTTTAAGACCGGGCTTCGAATCAGGCTGATGCAGGGTTATTAGTGAGCGTATGTACCTACCGCGGAGGTTTTTTTTTATTATTAATGTTTTTTACACTTATACTTAAATATATAATTTTTAAAATACTCGGTAAAAATTGTTTACCGGCGACTTTTATTTGGTACTTACATGATACATCTTGTTTTTTAACTGATTTATGAATTACTTTTAGAAGACGTTTTGCGTGATTTTTAATCCAGCCTACTAACTGTTAATCATGGATTTTTTACAAGTTTTACGATTTTTTTATGTTCCAGTCGTACATAAACAATCCTAAAACAACTAAAAGGTCGGTATGAATAATTCGTAAGAAAGAACTCTAGTTGTTGCTTTTAGTCGCCTTTGTACTTAAACACGTATCAAAATCAATCCAGTTCTTGATTCCAAGCAAGAACGCTATATTTGACATTATATAGGTGATTCCCAGACCGGAGTGAATGGCTGATACAGTAATATAAATAAAACAAAAGTAATAAACAATTTTAATTTCATCGATAAAATATCTGTTTGCTCAACACTAACAATAAACTTCTCCGGTTGATGTAATGCAGTACTCCTACAAATAGGACACGATAATGATAATATAGAGACCTACATAAGTTATATTCAGACATGTATCTTCATAATAAACACGAGATATCACACACATAAAACCCGCTATCAACAATTATTACACAACTAACAAATTACGTCATTCATTCACAACCTACTTAAAAATTTAACGCGACACTCCTTCATCCATTCAATTAGGTTCATTCGTTCATTCCGACCAATATTTACTGCATCTACGGCGGGGTCGTTTCAATTAAAATATATTACATTGTTACGATGGCCAGCGGGCGTAGGGTTAATTGCTATTGCACCGTCTTTGCCTGATCTTTGGTCTTTTCGATCACTGTCGTACACCTTTTGATTTGATAGCAGCAGATTCTGGTTATCGAGTGCATCGGGGAAATTATTTTTCTTTTTTTACCTAAAAAAACTAATTTTCGTCTTTTACATTTTATCTTAATTTTCCCTTCTTAAATATTTAGATACATCATTGCCTATTACAGTTTATCGATTAAGAGTTACTAAGAAAACATGGCCATGAATTGCATCGCAATTCTCGACATAAAAATTGTCCCAACAAAAAACTAAGAAGACAACCTACATTTATTTTCATTCTTATGAATGAATCCACATATTTTGTTTTGGCTGAAATTTAACGTTGGAATTTTCTTACAACAATTCAGACCCTTACATCTGGAATTTGGTCTATATTCATAGATCTATAGGACTGTTATGATAAATACCACAAACTAAGGTTGTCCTAATCATTTTAGTCCGCTTTTATTTCAAAGTCTTGACATGCCTTCTTTGATAAAACAAAATATTACCGTAGTGACTACTTACTTACGTAATATAGCTAGTTCGAGCTGCTGCCAGAGGCTTCACCCGAGTGGTAGTCAGAAATTACCCCGCGGGAACTGTGTGAATCCTAGGCCATAATTTGCCTGTGTCTAATTTTATATAGATCAGGTTAGACGTTCTGAAATCATTGAAAAACAGACATCCATTGATTCAAACTTTTGTATTTAATATTATTAGAATGATAGTATACACAGTAGTCATTTCGATGTCAATTTCCACTTTATAAACATGTATAATGGCCCCTACACTTTGCTACTGTGCGTAAGTCTTTACATAACGATCTTTCACTGTCGTTTTGCGGAAATGCAAATTACATATCATAATGGTAAGCTTACAAACAAACAGCTCATAACATCCTTCAATAAGCCCAAAAAATATTACATTCAATTTTTTACTTTAACACCGCAGCAGAAAAATTAAATTTGCTTTTACAGATTTTTCTCTTCTCTTCTTATGTTGAACTCAGTCGAAATTGAACTTAGAGGTTGTAGAGACAAGGTTTTATTTACGTTGCAGAAGACAAGTGTATCAATTATCGAGCAAGCAGCTGTCACCATTTAGTGGCATCGCTGGAACAATTAGGACAAGTGACCACAATTATGGTCCCTGGATTGCGTCATCGAGTCCCAAGACGCTGTGAAGCGTAGACACACGAATTAGAATTAATAGTTGCCGTTTATTGAATGAAAATGTAGGTTGTTTGGGAGTTCGGGCCTCCAATGACGTCATCACGTTAGATGCTATTGTAGGGTTTTATTGTTTTGAATCTAGCTCGTGACGTCAAGGGCATAGAGATGAAAACTCCATATTTATTTGTCGATTACTAGTACATTTATTTGTTTGTACTAAAAGTTAGTTGTTTTAATTAGGTTTGAAGGTTGTATGTATGGGTCAATGGGACCCTATGTTACTTCAAATCATCATACATTTTTATCAAATGTTTCATGCATTATCTTTTATACAACTCGATGGTAAAAGAAAAATACGGCAATTTAATTAATTCGACTAATGGTACAAAATTTGTATACCCACATTTGTAAGCCTACAAAATGGCGTCAAATTTTAAACAAATTTTAAACAAACTTACATAAAATATAGTGCGACTAGCTTAGTATTATTCAATCACAATTTTAAGCACCTTTTTAAAACTACACCAATATAAAGCTGAATTAACGTTTAGATAATTGTCTTAAATGGAAGCATTCTCTCACAACTGGGTTAATTTTTAATTACAGTCCGCGATACTTGTCAGTTTTCATGTTAGAGATACACATGTTTAATTAATATCTACGTAAGTAGGTTGATTCGTAGTTTTTAAGACTTGACAAGCTATTAATTTTGAGTCATGATCAAGAATTATAATGATTATGTGCTTATATAAAAAGTATATGTACAATTAATATTAGCTGCTCTTTACATAGGTACGCATATAATATAGCCAGTTGAACAAGAGTTTAATAACTAAATTCGTTAATCATAGTAAAAAAGCACTAGGGGAAATTAATATGTAAGTGTATATTTTTAACAAGCCCACCCGAACCCAATTCGCTGGCAATCAAACATCGCCAATTCCTGAATTCCATAGGTAGCTTTTTATTGGGAATATAATTTCAAAATCAATTCATTACTTCTAGAGATAACTTCCTACAAACAAACTCTCAGACTCTCTTCTTCTGCCTTCTGAGAAGGGCAGGCAGAAGAGGCAGAAGAAACTCTCAGACTCTCTTTGTAATAATATAATTTATAATATAATACAGATATTTTCCTGTCTTGAAAAAAATAATGTGGATATAAAGATCACTCAATTTTCATTAAGACCGAGATCATCACAGCTCTCATTACACTCACGCACTGAAGCAGACATCTGGCCAGATAACGACCTCCTTGCTTACCCAGCCGCATCTTATAAATAACAATAAAAAAATATTAATGCCACCCGCAAATACTATGCAACATTATCAAGAAAAATATACGAAAAACAACTTTAATCCATTGGAATAAGATCACTGTATCAGTCACTGTTTGGTGTGTTGTACCGGGGGTCTAATCGCATTACAACTCAACCCCGCATTCACGGGTTATTATGTTTATTCGTTTTTATTTCGGGGTTGAAATAATCTTTGCTACTTCTTGTTGTTGTTTAAAGGGTTAGACGGATTATATCTATAAATCACGGATATCTAGGTAGAGGTACATTCAAATATTTTTTTTAATATTAAATACCTACTAATATTAGAAGTTAAAACTTTAAAAGTAGAGTCCTAAATGCAATAAGAAAATATCTCGTTATTACTATCGTTTGGCAACTGATTGAATCAACGACTTTATTTTCCAAGTGCTGTTACTGTTTCTTTAGGTATACTTGTAGTATTTAATTAATGGAATCATTTGATACAGGCGTGATGATAAAGAAAATAATTAACGCAAAAAAAATACATTATTCAATAAAGGAATTTTCCACCAAAATATTCAACAACAAAGCCCAATGAGTCACGCTGTTTGTCTTAAATGAAAATTAAAAGATTTCGGTTCAATGACCTTACAGATTCGTTTGTATACTTCGGCATGGTAACTTTTCGTACCTATTTGGTACTATTATGGCCGAATTCTGAACCGTCAATTAGATTGAAGTCTCATGCTGTCTCTGTTACTTTAAGGTGTGAAGTAGCGACGGATAGACATTTAAGAACATCTTAAAGTTAATTAACGATTATTAATTAACGATTAGACACACTACAATATTCGGGATTGTTCAGTAAAATTGAAGAGAGACAGAAACAAGGAAAAGGACAAAAAATAATAATTTTAGAAATTTTAATTATTTATTGTTAACGGAAAGGGGGGCGGAAATTACGCGGATGATACTTCGTGACACAGCCAGTATACCTATAAGGTTTCAATTTACTATATAAGTAATATGTATTTATTTATAATAAGCAACAGCTACACAAAATTATAAAAATCAAAATAAGGATAGAAAACATAAAGCCAATTACAGGTTTCCACGGATAGCTACAATACAGCATGAGTTAGACATTTAAACAATTTAAATATATATGATTGAAAAAAATTAATTTGGATTCTATATCAAATTAATTTAAAAAAAAAATAAGGTTTAGCTGCTTACGTGCCACTGATATAATATATTATATGTATATGTTTCGCGATTCCTTACCAAGAGTCTATTCTATCAATAGTCTTACACATACAAAGACATAATGAACTATAAATTGCATAAACACCTACTTATGCAATAAAATGTTTGTCACCTTTGTTACAGCAATTTTACATATAAGTGCTAATTTAAACACACAAAAGTTTTGCAGTTACATTATGAAATAAACAGTTAATACAAGCTTTAAATACCAGGCAACTGTTAATTGGATTCTTAAGTAGTTGTTACATCACACTAAATATAATGAATCTCCAGAATGTAATTAAAAGGGAATCTTGTCAAGTTATTTAGTTAGGTAATTGTTAGATACAAGAGCTTACATAAGAATCGTGTCTAAGAGACATCACATCCAGTTACCATCTTAACAATGAAATGAATGAAAAAAAAAAACATTTCGAAAAATAAATTTTGAAATGTGCATTTATATCGCAAGGAGTTTTAAAATAATTCAAAATTAGCATCTTTTGTTTTTATAATTATTGACAATTATTTAAGGATTCAACGGTTTACTCACGCGCATTCTCGGGATCGCCCGACTAGTTCAGACTCAATAGGAGTGCTTAGAATGCACGTGAGTAAACCGTTGAACCCTTAAATAATTATGAATTCGTCTCACGGTTAAGTTATTATAATTATTGATAATGATTATACTAGAGATCAGTTAAATGTCCCAAATATTTTTTCTATTACATTAAACCTTTTTACGACAACATTAGCGCAAACACAGGTATTTTGGGCGTTAGGGGAGAACGAAATAGGTTTATGACACATTAAACAATAATAAGACGTTATGACGACTATTTGGGAAAAATCGCATCATAATAAATGGGAAATAATAATGGTTCCGAAAAACAAATTAATCTCCAGCTATCTGTGGCCGACTATTATTCTAATTAACTAGCGTTATAATGAATTACCGACAAAAAAACCCAAAACATACCGAAAAGAAAAATTATATTTAACAAACAAATAAGAGCACGTTAAAATTACATATCTCCTAAAATAAAATTGAACTTCGAAATACAAAACTAAACTTCTGAATAAAATACTGAACCGCCGACAAAATTACTAAGTTACCGACAACAGAGCTTTAGTCAAAATATTCACATTTTTACGACTTGCATGAACTATTTTAATTTCTATTGTTGGTTATAAAATTTATTTTTTACCTCTCAGTATTTATGGAAATACCTAAACTGTTCGGGCCGCGCGATCGATTCGATCGATTTCAATGCTCGCAATTTCCTGAATTATTACTAAACTACTCTTGTAAGTAGAATTTTTTATAATTGGAATCTCGGAAACGGTTGAAACGATTTTTATAAAATTTGGTATACCCACAAGGGTTCTCGGGTCGATATATTATTGTCCTACTTGTCCATTGCAGATAGGTTTAAGTGTCAAATTCGACTCAGTAGGTTAGGTTAGGTTAGAACTGTGACCCTCCGCACGAGCCGAGCGAGCGAAGCGAGCGTGCCGCGGCAGCGGCCGGCGAGTGCCAGAAGCGACATGCTATGTTATTTCCTTGTCCATTACAGATAGGTTAGGGGCTTTACAATCATTCATCTTTACTTCAACTATTTGGATTTATACCATAAAAAGGTATTATTACGAGTACATTTTTATATTTTTTATTAGTTTCTGTATAACCACTCTGAATAGTATTTTCATTATAACGTTGTAGTTAAATTAGCACCACAGTCTATGAAATGTGAAAGGTAATTTATGAATTAATAGTCGGCAAGTAAAGATAAAAATGCCAAAACATAATTTTCAGTAGAACGTAATTTAAGCTGGTAGAAAAGTATTATAGCAATAAACAGTTATGTTTATTTTTCGAAGATTTCAGTATCTCATTCGGTCGTTTCGTCATTTTTATTCGGAAAAAAGTAGTCGGAAAGTAAGTATTTTAGGCAGTAGATTTAATATTTTGAATGAGGACAATTCTTATTTTTTTGTCGGAGCTTTTATTACTACCCATAATAAATACAATAAAAATTTTCAAAACAATTTTTCTAGAAATAATTATGTATATATATTTCTACTACATAGGACTTTAGTTCACTTTGAGATCAACTTGACTCTTATTTTTAAATATAAAATAACAAAAGGACCAGTCTCGTTGAATCAATTCTGTTCGGATGGGAAAGAGAATTCTAAACAAAATGCGATTGATTTTATTTTCTAACCATTTTTTTCTCTATTCCAGACGCGTGCGGTCTATCAGACGTACCCCACATAGAGAGCCTACAGGAGAAGTCACAGTGCGCGCTCGAGGAGTACTGCCGGAGTCAGTACCCCAACCAGCCCACGCGGTTCGGCAAGCTCCTGCTGCGGTTGCCCTCACTGAGGACCGTCAGCTCACAGGTCATAGAACAGCTGTTCTTCGTGCGATTGGTCGGCAAGACGCCCATCGAAACGCTCATCCGCGACATGCTACTCTCCGGGAGCTCGTTCTCGTGGCCCTACATGGCGACCATGTGACATACGATGTGGAGGCAGCTGGCAGCGGCATGATCCACGCCCTACGGCTTCCCGCCGTACCTGCCGAGCCAGCGGTTCGAGCCCTTCCAGCGGTACCAGCGCGAAGCCCCGCCCGAGGACGCCGTTACCTCCTCGAGCGAGTTCCCGGAGACCACGGACGCCAGCGACGAGTACTTCTCGAGGACCAGCCGGGACAGCGAGCGCGCCGACCCCGCCAGCTTCGACCCCATCTCGGCCTTCTACGCGCCTAAGCAAGGCGACGACTTCGAGCCCAGCGCCGAAACCCAGAAGAACGCGCAAAAGTCCCTTATGATAGACAATCTGTTGAACATACGACAGGAGTGTGGTTTGCCAGATATGAAATAACCTTGTTCAGTGGGTGTCCGTAGTGTATTAGTTCAAGTTTTTTGTTCCTCTGTAAAAATAGTTTACTATTTAATATTGTAAATAAAATGTTTTTATTATTGTAAATTGATAGTTAAGAGTTTTCTACGATGATGGATGAATTTTCTTTTTTATTTTATATTTTTTTTCTTTATGTAGAAATTGTATGAGAACAATTTTGGATTGAATAACGCAATAAAATGTACATCGGTCGTGCAATGTTGGTGTGTAGTTATATGTATAGAGATAAATATGAGAGTTTTTCGAAGAAAAGCTTTTTATACGGCTGCGTAGGTATGAATCGACTGCGGATGCTTCTGATTGGGATGAGAGCCGGGTGATTTAATGTTAATAGTATTAGTAAATGTTGTGAAAAGAAAGTGTTCAATAGGATCCAAGTTGAAATGTAAAAAGGTGTTTTTCATATCTTTACTTATAACTTTTAAGTTTCAACTGTTTTTACTTCAAATCACGGGCGATATGTTTCGCAGTCTATAGTCGCAAATATATACCTTCTGAAATACTCGTAGTATACGAGTTTCTATATCTTACTGGTGCTGTATGACTCAAATTATTTGTACGCAAGGTATTTTTATTTACCGATTCCGTAAAGCATTTATAGGTATCTATCGTTCCTTAAAAAACGACTTTTATAAATATTATTCTATTTATAAAAAAATAATAAAAATATTTGAGAAAAAATTTTTTCGTTCTATAAATTATGTGTGTATTTATTTATGAATAAACAATAGTGAGAAATACAAATTATGTTAGAATAATTTACAGAAATGTTTTATTTAATATTTAGCGCATCGATTTTTTATTAAAATATATCTAAATAATATTTTTTCTTATTGATCGTAGTCATTTTAAATCTTCTTTTGAGTTTGTAATTAGTTATTGAATATTGTGGAATTGTCACGGTAAAGTTTGTAATTAAAAATATTTGCTTGTAATGAAACATTTTGCTGTGTTAAAAATAAGTTTTTTCTGTTTTGTATTTTCCTTATTCCTTCATTTATCTAATTGATTTAAACGATGTTAGCATTGAGTACATATATTAATCAATTAGTAAATATATGTGAACAAGGAACTGTGTATGTAATAAATTCACAACCCCAATGATGTAAACGCTTAATTAACTTAAAAGTTATAAGGTTTTGTGAATAGATTTTATTTGCGTTATGCACAAATATTTTCACCCTAATAAAAATAAATAATATATTTTGTTCTCTGCCATTATGTTATTGGGATTATGAATAGTTAAAAACTAGTTACATTACAAGCAAATATTACATATCAAGCAATTTAATATTACAAAATAAATATAAATAAATATTTAAATAAATTTCAGCCAAATTGATTGGGTAATGTGGACATTTTGTAAAAGAGAAGCAATGTATTTATTCGCAATAAAATGTACAGTGTAATTGTAAATTGTCAGTGTGTATGAGAAATGTATGGAGTTGTATAAAAAAATTAAATATTAATGAGGAATAAAAGATGTCTCTCTGGATTTTGACGACTTTTGTTTTATTATCCTTTTAATGATCTAGATATATTATCTAATCTGTGGGATCAGTTTAATTAACCTTTCCTTGGTTTCATCCGCCTATCGCGACCCCTCCATACACATTTTTTTTCTTTATTTCGAGATATAGAGAAAGAGAACGGAGAGCCAAAACAAATCAGCTCTTTTTATTCAAATTATATTGAAAAAAATCTGCATAAATCTGTAAAAAAAACAATTAAAATAGATAAACAATAAACCATATCTTTGTATTTTTTATCTTTTTTCTTAATCAACTAATCAAAGCATTTATGACCCCTTACAAAAATATAACCACACTTATAATCACCAATCTTCCCTTCTATATACAGAAATCAAAAGTCAAACAAAATCGTCATACACGGAAGTGGTGAGTTACACTAATCACCCAATTATAACCAACAGGAGCCCACCACTGTACAGTAAACACAGAATACCCACTACATGTCTCACTTATAAATTTGATGATGATGTGAACCTGACTTATAGATTCATTATTACCAGTTATTTTAATATATTTATTACGCAAGCGAATAGAGAGAAAGAATTTTAAGCTTTAGGCAGGATTCGAACCCGCGAATAGGATCCTGAGAATAAAAAGTAGAGTTAAGTAAATATAATTAATAAAGATAAATTCAGATATAATTGCAACCCCATAATACATACCAGCAAAATAAAATAAAAAATAGTTATTGGAATCACTTAACATCATTATATGCTTGAATCTATACTATCTATACTAATATTATAAAGAGGAAACCTTTGTATTTTTGTATGTTTGTATTGAATAGGCTCAAAAACTACTGGACCGATTTCAAAATTTCTTTTACCATTACTTAGAAGGATTCTTCCGAATCCGTATAGGCTATATTTTATCCCGGAAAATAGATAGGATTTTTCGTGGTAGTGAAAATTGTGGAGTAAGTCGACGAAAAAACTGCCGTACGTTAACGATTCTCGCGAACGCTGCCTAAATGGTTAGAGATGTATGGTTGACTTCTATAGAAAAGTTGTAGAACTCAATAATGCCTACAAAAAAGTCCGCGATAGTATAAACCAAACATTTATATTTTAGCCATTATAACCACTTTTCCATAGAATAAAAGTATTAAAAGTAATTAAAATTATTAGCCTATGTTTATTGATCATATTATCGTCAAATACTAATCCTTATCCAAATAAACTATTTATTGAGCAAGATTGTTTCAATAGCTATAAATTACTTTTTATTTTATTCCAATCGGACAATTCATTCAAAAGATATTACGAATTTAAAATTGTAATTGGTATTAAAATGAATGATGGCCGCCGGCCGATATGTGTCGCACGACTCGCACGGCGAAACCGCAGAGTAAAAGAAATAAATGTCCACCCGTGCGAAGCCGGGGCGGGTCGCTAGTCGGTAATAATTGGATATCAACACTAATTTATTTCATAATTTAAAATATACATACTCTTTTAAAAAAACTCTATTAATAGTTCATGTGTCCACGAAGTTGTTAGAAACAGTTCGTTGTTCAACAACCACATAGAGTGAACCTTCTGTAACCCATACCATGTGTCTCGTGTGAAACTATAGGTGCGCGTGAGAGTGCGCCCGCGCAGGTGGCATGCGCACGCGATCCCAGATTTTGTTTACGTGGGAATGTACACTTGTTGCGGCAATTAGTTAAGAGCCCGATCGCTGTAATTAATATGTGAAAGTACAGGTTTGTTAAACAAGATACTTATAACGTGTTTATAAAAGTTTTTGCTATAACTATTCTAATTAAGACTTTCTAAATAAAATCAAAATTTTTGGGATCGAAAATGTTTGAACGGCAAAATCAGCTTTTTGCGGACATATGAAGAAATCGTGATTTTGTCTTTATTCCGATTTATTTTTATGACAAAAGATTATACACATTAATCAAATACAGTTAGGATCTAATGCAGAATACTGCATGTCGATTCTGTAAAATTCAATCAACAACTCGCATATCACATCGCTATTCACTCTCACTTCGCATAAGTTTCATATTTCGAGTGCGAAGTGAGCGTCGAAGTGACCAGGGAATTACCTTACTGAATGCCAATACGTCATCTCATACTTTATCTGTCTAAATCTCACGGTTAATTTAGTTCAACTCGCTGACACGCTCGCAAGGTAGCGCTACTGCATCAATCGAGTTTTTAGAATGCCAATCAAGAAACTCACAGTAGATTCAGATTCGAGTTTTAGAACGAGGTCTTACAGAATCAACAGGCTGAAAGGTCAATTTGAAACCGCCGTTAAGTCTGATGTACTCTCTGCCGCTTTAAGGTGTGAAGAAGCGACGCAAAGAAATTAGAGAACATCTTAGAGTTAATTTAGGCTTCAGTATTCGGGGTTAATGTGATATCGTAATGGCTTGAAAAGCGCAAACATTGTCCGTCCTCATAAGTAGGTTAACGCAGGCTAGTTTTCCGCAAATCGACGACTTTTCTCGCGCCTGTTTTGCGTTGAGAGGGGGTGTTGGCACTACGCCAGCCACCCCACCTTGTCCACGAAGCCTAGCAGACCCTTCAGGTTGCCGACGGCTTCGGCGAGGTCCTCATAAGTAAATTACTAAGGGAATCTCAATCAGTTGAGATGCCAATAATAATTGAACGTTTATTTCTCCACACAAAATACCTTAACACAAAATGGTTAGGTTAACGTAACGGTCAGCCATTTGGTTAATTATCTTTTGCTACTTAATAAAATTGTTATAATCTGAATTATCCCACTGCCAGGCCAAGGCATCGTTGACATCGTTCCTCACTACTGTACTGCAATATTGATTTTTTATATTGATTTGACGGGCCTGTTGGTCTAGTGGTTAGTGACCCTGACTGCTAAGCCGGAGGTCGTGGGTTCGATTCCCACTCAGGAAAAAACTCTATGTGATGAGCACGATCATTTGTTCTGTGTCTGGGTGTAATTTATGTATAATATGTATGTATTTATAAATATATAAGTATGTTTATCAGTTGTCCAGTTGCCATAGTACAGGCTATGCCTAGTTTGGGACCAGATGGCCGTGTAAAAAAAAAGAATAAAAAAAATATTTTAATATACTCTCCCTACAATATTGAAATTGTTTTCCCATAAAAATTAACTCCTAACAACTCGAATATCAGAATCATAACCACACAATCACAGTCCAGGAAGTCACCATAATGGGTAATTAATCAGTTTCCCCACACCTGCACAAGTGCACAGGGGTTGACACTGCGGGAATTCCGTGTTCGAATCACGGTACCTTGACTCCCACGATTCCTATACATTTTTATGATTATTTAATTGTTCAAGGGGTAGTGACAATTCAAGGGTGTCCGTAATTTTCATATTAAAAAATATATGAAACAGTCTAGTAACAGGATTTGGAGTGCGTAATTAAAGCTCTATAAACCTACTAGCTTGAGCTCGCGGCTCTGCCCGCTGGGACGCCATAGTCTTCCTCAATAAGTGGGATATCTAAAAGTGAAAGAATTTTTTAAATCGGCCCGGTAGGTACTGAGATTGTCCCCTTCAAACAAACAAACTAATAATAATATAATAATAATAATAATAAAATTTATTCAGGTTCAAGTACTTGTACAATAATAATACCATATATCTTACATACTAAAGCTATATATAACACAATATTGTCATGTTCACTGGGCCCCACACTAGGATACCCTGTGTCGTGGAGTCCCAGTCCCTTCCAAGTTGATTAAACATAGCTTAAACACAGTAGATATTAGTTGCACTATGAGCGAAGATAGGTTATTACTAAATTATGCAGTTGATAAATTTATGCAATATATAGGAAACTGTTCAGTTTTATAATAGAAGAAGTATAGATTATTATTCAAGAGTTATTTAAAAGCTAACACAAATAAATCCATAAAATAAGCATACACAGATTATATTCATTATTTAGAGAATTCTTCGACATGTCTAGTATTCACAACGGGAGGCCTGTTCGATCACGTCACTGACACCTGCGGCCACACATGTTATGACATGTTCAACTTTTAATATTAGAGGTGCGACACAAATCACTAGAGGTGCATTTTATTTAAAGACAAGAGAAAATTTTCATTTAGCTATTTTGTGTTCCGTATAAATAATTATAAAAATAATAATAATTGGCGTTTCAGTATTAAAGGTAAGACTCAATAATCATCATAGGTTCTACTTTTTTTATTCCGCAAACTTCTTCTGCCTAGCCTTTTTCCAAGCTATGTTGGGGTCGGCTTCCAGTCTTACCGGACTTTAGCTAAAAACCGAATTTTACAAGGAGCGACTGCCTATCTGACTTCCATAACCCATTGCTAGGTGATACAGAATTCCATAGTAAGACTGGTTGTTAGAATTGTAATGACTTAACGACTATCTAAGATCACTGTATAACAGTCGGGACGGCTTAACGTCCTTTCCGAGGCACGGAGGGGTCTCGATATGTTTACAAGTGGTCACCCATCCATGGACCAACCGCGGCGAGCGTGGCTTACCTTTATTATCGGTCAAACCGGCTTACACTTAGCTACGAGCCCCTCCGCTTTTTATTCCGCACACTATGTCTGGAAAATGAGAAATCGAATTGTTCAACTAAAATTGTTTTATTTTCATAACATCAACGGAACACCAAAAAGTTAAAGCCTGTGGTGATTTGTAAAACGGTGTTGCTTATATCTTGGTTAATGTGTTAAAGAAATTATGTTCGCTGCGGGCGGCACAACTGTTCATAAATACGAGCAGAGACAAGTGATAAGTTTAGTGAAAAGAAAGTAATTGGATAATCAATTAGGTGAAATATTATAACATGGTTATAATCACATAAATATAGAAAAATGTTGTATGTTTGTTGATAGCGATATATGATATTAACTTATTTAAGTTTAATTAATGCTAGCTGACCGGCAAACGTTGTTCTGCCTTATCAATAAAATATGGAGAGATTTTGACAAACGTTGGTTGATACTCAGACCTACCCGCTATGCACAGAAAATTTCATACAAATCGGTCCAGCCGTTTCGGAGGAGTTTGATAAAACATCGCGACACGAGTATTTTATAAAAGGCAGGCGGAAGGCGTTAGTTGAGCAGTGGGACAACATAGGATAACAAAAAAAATTGCCAGTAATTTCTCTAACTTTGAGTGCTTTGCGGCACTGAGATATAGCAGTCTACTGTGCTTACTTATAACAGTATTGGCCGAATACTAATTTTACTCTGCTTACGCTTATGAATTACATGTTATTTCATTCATTTATCGGAGGACTCTATAATTACGAAAGACTGCTATTTAAAGTAATTTAAAAAATGGTGGCAACTATCCCGCTTTTACCTTACATGCTGTTGAATTCACAAACCTACATGTTACATAATGTGACTGACTCCTGCCTTAAAGTTTCCCAAGCTATGTCTCTCATACAAAAATAAAAACAAAAAGCAATCAACTTCCAACCGGGACAGGTGCGCAACAATCAGTGCATCAGAGGTCAAACTTTACTAACTGCCAAACAGAACACCGGTACAATTTACAAGGACTTATAAAAATGTTGAATATTTTACTAAAACTCACGAGTCAATTGCAATACTCAATTCTTTATAACTTTTTATAACTTTCTAACAATTGTGGACCCTGTCGGGCACGGCAAGAGTAGGAGAGAGGAGGAACAAATTTTAATATGTGTTTAACATATGAATTTAAAAAAATCATGTAAGTAAGTATTCATTAATATGGTAATAGCATTTTTCTATCAATCAATCTATAATAGACTAGCTCGACCCGCGACGTTTTTCGCGTTGATCAGTGAATTTATTGACGTCAATAACTGAAAATGATTACATTTTCAGTTATTGACGTCAATAAGGCACCACGACATTAGTCGTGGTGCCCTAGCGGTTCAATTACCGAATTCGTAAGCACAGGGTTGCGAATTCAAACCCGAGCAAGTAGCAATGTGACTTTTTCAATGTGTACTTTCTTAACTATTCTAAGACGCCATTGACAAACGGTGAAGGACAACATAGTGAGGTAACCCAGTTTTTGCCATGGTTACTTAGTTGTTTACAGGTCAATTATGCCAATTTAAGTGTGCGGATGAAAAAAAGATTTTGGAAAGTTAAAGCTCCATTTCTTATTTCCTGGACGTAAATCTGTGTTTAAACATAGCGTCTCAGATTTTTTGAAAATATTCTCTTAATTTTAAACTCCGACGTTTTTACTCTTTTTGATCATACTTTTCATACATTTTGATAGCCGGCAAATAAATTGACTATTGTATTATAGAATAGATATAGCTAGATAGATCTTGCTGTAGGTACCTAAATGAGCACCTACTGTTTTTCACGTTTCAATAGTATTTTGTATGTAAAATAAGCAATTTAATATCTTAAGCAACCAAATAAATACATGTAACAAAAATATATTTTTTTGCCGTTTAATTTGACCCACCAATTTTTAATTAAACTGTGTACTAGCAAAAGTAAACTTCAAAAAGATGATATATATTAAAAGATGGTTTAAAAAATGGTTTGTTGTATTTGGTATTCACGATTTCAGTAACACAACGTTAAAACTTAAAATACAATCAATACCTAAAACGTAGGAGGTAAAACGTTTGAAACAGGAAAATATCGCTTCATGTATTGTTATTAAAACAGAAACAGAAACATATCGTTTACATACTCATAAAAAACCGTCAAATATAAAAACACGCTACCAACGCTTGATATGATTTTGTATAACTAACTAATGACAATCAACTTCGGGTTTAAGTAATATTGTAGATAGTTATAATTGTCCTCATGCTGTTTCTTCAGTTGTTTTCAGTGCTGCAAAGGGCGGGAGGCGTGTCGGAGGTCGCCCAATGAGGTCGGAGGTCGCGACCCTCCGACCTCAGGGCACGACCCCGCGAGTTCGCGCATACTCCACGGAGGTAAACGATTGATTCGAGAATAGAGGCCTCTACGCCCCTGTACTGAATGTTTCAGTACATACGTATACCTTACCGTCACAGTGGCTTAACGATGATCTGATTGGTGCAGCTAAGGTTAATGGAATAAGACAGTTTTGTGAAGTTTCAAACTCGCTTTTTTATAAAAGTGAGATGTTTTAATACTGGGGAACAAATCATTATCACTTTCACATCAACACACATTATCTAAGAACAATAAACAAAGCATAGATAAATAACACCTAAATAGATAATCTTCATACAATTCGCGTAGCTAATAGTGAAGCAAAAAAGTTTCATGTGTGCATCGAGCATGATGTATCTACTCTCGTCGTCGTCTACATATTTATCGCATTGCGACACATATTCATCATTTGAACCACCATTAAACTTAAAATTAAAGAGATACTTGCACTAGTGCTTGACCTTGAAGACTAAATACGGACGTACCAACTGCGTTGAATTTTTTTTTATGCATTACTTGCAATGTGGGTCGCACTTTACTAGTAATCTCGTTAACCCCTCGTGCTAAACTAAATTGCTTGTGTTAGGAGTAGGTTCATGTCGGTAGTGTAATGGGTGGGATTCGAACCCGCAACCACATGATCGCAAGTCCGACGCCCTAGCCATTAGGCTACCGCCGCTTCAGATATGACACAGTTTTAAGTGCTCCACTATCTTACGCCTACTCGGTTTTTAGGTGTTTTAGTTCTATGATTAAAAGATAGAAAGTACGTCAATTTTCTACCATAGATTAAGGTATCACACAAACTCTGTCTCGTGAAACATTCGCGACCTAACACAAGTCGTGTAAATGTAAATTATATATTTACATCGCAATTTTACATTTACAACTTACAAATATGGTTGTAATGTCGCCTAAATCCCGCGTCACTTGTCCCTTCTGGCGAATGAGCTTAGAAAAGACCTGATGTGACCTCAAGTGACAGATAGATTTGAGTTAGTGACACGACGATAGATAGAACACTACTTGCTTAAGTCGTGATCACTTTTACTTACGTAGATAGTATCAGCTGAAGATGTAATCTAGGTTCATAAATCGACTTAATCATGGTTAATTGGCTGAGCAATTTTTAGACTTTCTAGGCTTCAAGAAAGAAATGGACCATATTTTTAATATATTTTTAAAAATATTCGATAATTCGAAAAGTAGAAGGTAAGTTTTACTTGGTAATAGCAATAATGTTTTAAATAATTAATTATACATACTGTTATTTGTTCAAATGTATTGCACAAAGGTAGATTTAATCAGCGGAACTTTGTAGTGTTTTTAATGATGATTAGTGGAATTAACTCTATTAAGTTCGCAAGTTGAGTTACAGTTATGATTGTATGGTGCCTTTTCTAATCCTATCATTTTCAGCTAAACACCAGTACTTTGTTGTATGATAAGACAACTGCCTATTTTCTTCACAGATATTAAAGCTTCTTCTTTTCGTGTCGATGGAATTCGATTCAAATACTATCCGACCAGTATTTGAAATCTGAAACCGCCAATCCGCAATGAGCCAGCGTAGTGATCAATGCTCATTCCTTCGCTTTATGGGAAGAGGCCTATGCCCAGCAGTGGGACATTTATAGGCCGTTATTATTATATAGTATTGAGCAATCTGTACAAGTGTACAGCTCTATCATTGGCCTCGTTTAGGTCTTGGTAAGAATAAGTGGCTTATATTCAAGCTAATTTCATACTGAACTGAACGTAGAAAAGTTAGAATACACATGATCGACTTGCCATAGTATCCCGAATACAATAGTCCACCGTTATCCATTTCTAACGGTAACAAACATTATAATGGGGAAATCAAAAATATTGTTTTCTCGGAGCATTGTGAGGTGCGATAGGACGATAAGACGGACAGACGGACAGATCTGGTAAACGTGGTGCTTGTACACCTAGGTGATTGGGAATACGAGTGCCATGGAGATGATGTGTGATTGTTAGACATCTTTGTTTATATTCGTCTCTATAATTAATTGAGAATTACAGTTAAGAATTTTGATACATGAAATCGTGGTATTTTATGGAAATAAGGTATCTTATTAGGGTTTTGGAGAAAAATGGGAAAATCTTATTGCACGATTTAAATAATGTGTTGTTTATTAAAAATTTTGTCGATGGTTCATTTGAAAACTTTTTTCAACGTATAAGAGAAAGGTGACCAAAGCTAATTTAAACGCGCAAATAAATTTCATGATTAGGTTATAACAGCATTTGTTTGAAACAGACTACTTAATCTGTAAATGGAAGAAGATGCTGTTTGATGTCTAGCAGCAGGTAATTTAAAAACAAGTATGTGTGATATACATAATGTATGTAGATATGTATCTTAATCCACTATACAGGATTATTTTTTATGGAATGCGTAATGCGTATATTTAACGAAGTAATCAGGTGCATAAAACTGAATCACTTTCCTCAAGGCACATGGGTCGAAATCATAAAATTGAATAAAATTGAAAATGAAGTTTTCATACAAAGTGACAGGTCACGTGACTTATATTTGTATGAAAAGTTGATTTTCAATTTCTGTATATTGCTGTACAAACTAAAATTAACGTAGTCATTGATTGGTTTTAAAATTACCATTTAAAAGGTCTCAATAAAGAGCTTACAAGACTTATAACATTATTAAGGACTTCTTTTCTAGTCATCTCCACGTATTTCTTATTCTCTATCCCGCGCCTAATCGTGCGGGTGGTCGAGCTTGATTGTGATTGACAGCACAACGTCACAGCACACATACACTAACAACAGCCTACAAACAAAACAAAACACCATACATTACCTCTTCACAACCAAGCAATCACGTTCTTTTACCTTGTAAGCGAGCCATGTAACTTGAAGTAATAATTTTGTTAGGTTAGTTTTCGTGTTTGGTTGATAGTATATCAAATGTACCTTTTGAATGTTTCTTGAATGTGTCGGTGCCAGTAATGTATGGCTGACAGGCCAGTGAGAGAGTAAAGAGTTCCCAAGTGTGCCTGTATTCATTATAGATATGTTGTATCAAGCTGATTAAAAGCAAGGAAAAGTAACTGCGTAGATATGATAAAGCCACTTCTGTATATAAAGCTCATGAAGATTGGTTTTCATAAATATACTGTTTTGACAAATTCGGTGTTTTCTCTCGAATATTGTAGTGCTCTACATACATTTTCTTTTTAAAAATGTTGCAGTTATGGTAAAAAAAAAAAAAAATAGTAACTGGTTGGGATCTTTAAATTCACTAGACAAAAAACCTTAAGTACCTGATTTCAAAACAATGCGGCGAGGAACGAGACGAACGGTTTCGATCGTAACAATAATATCTTACAAATTTTACACCTCCAATAATCAACCAACATCTCTTGACATTTCCTTACAGCACCCACAAACCCAAAATACCACTAAAAACAATAAACACTTAGAAAAACCAATAAACCTGGCGAGCTCTATCGATGGTGACAATTTATAGAGCTGCCCTAGTCCGCCCTCCGCCGCCCGCCCTAGCCGCCCTGGACGGTTTACAGCGCGCGACCCTAATGAAATTGACGAGATGTGGTACACATCGTGGTTTATCTAAAGATAAATCTAAAGATACGATACGTTGGTTGGTAAGATAAAAAAAATGTTACAATATTTTTCGTAAAAAAAAATATTTTTCTAATTTTGTGTTCCTAACATATTTAACATGATTTAGTTAAAAGTATTGTACGCATCGGTGTAATAATGTTTTTCTAATGTAAAACATGAGCTATGATTATGATGTTTATAAAGTCTAGTGGCAATCTTCTTGCGATAGAATAATAGCAATCACAAAACAATGGTTTCATTCATTTAAAACTGGCCTTCAAGCTAACCTAAAAATATATAAAATGAGTTTTTCAGTTGAATTTTTAGATGTGTGTTATTCTAAACATTCAGTTTCGAGATTATTTAAAACAATGACAAAGTCCTGGAAGTCAAAATGGTCGTCACATATATCCTCTATATTTTACCCTGTGTACCCGACCACATCCACAAGAATTGGCGCGGACGTGTAAAAACAAACGTCTCGTCCCCTGCCAGCTTATCCGCACTTTTTGCGGACATCGTGACGTCATCCACTTAACGTTAAAATATATCCGCACTTCTTTACGGCGGCCATAAGGAAAACCTGTTGGCTTGTGTTACCACTTACTCTAATGGGGACAATGAAAATGTATCGCTAAGTGTGCTGCTTTAGTATATTATATCTTTGTTGTGAGAGATGGGAAGATAATTTGACATATCTTATCGCTGATTTTGAGTGACCATGAATGAATGAAGATATAAATTATCTATACCTATAGCTATATGTAATATAGTGATAAATTAAATAAATATCTGGCCCCAAGATGATTAGCGGTAAGTCTATGAACGAGTCTTACGAAATTGACCGAAAAGTTTTTAGATATTGTGGTTTTACTGTTTAATGTAACTACAACAAAGACGAGTACATTTATATGTATAACAAACAAGGGTCGTTACTTAATGATGATAATAATATGGTGTTACGAAAAAGAAAGATACTTCGAATGTGTTCGTACAATGCCAATAATGAGAGTAGATACTATGCCAAGTTAAATGCGCTACATATTACGTAGGAAAAATCTACAGATAGATAATTAACTGTACCTATTTCCTACGCGTATTTAATGATCGCCTTCAAACAAAAAAAAACATTAGAACGCTATGTACCTACTCACTTTTCTCTGTAACAAACAAATCTAAAACATGAAAATATTCCCAATAAACACACATTTACGCTTTATCGTTTCATTGCACGTCAATTCTCACCTTAATAAACAGAAGCAGTGGACGTAAAAAAACAATATGACAACAAAAATCAAAGGAGACCCCTCTTAAAAACATCTGGTGCAAAAATAAATTCTGCCCAAAACTTATCCAACCTTTTAGCTAAATTTCAAATTCTGCCGTGAATTGAAGCAATTTACATAGTCATAAATATATTTGATTCCCGACATCGTATTGTCTTGAGGTTTTCCGTGGGGTGGGACTCACCCCAGGGGTTTTTTTTATTTCAGATAAGACACGTCAAGCCATGACAGTTGTCACAATGTTCGCTGAGTAAAACAAGAGATTGTGAGTTTTGGTTTTTGAAAGATAAAAGTTAGCATGGCATGGTTTCTTTTAGCAGATAATGAGTCGCAAAAAAAAAAACAATATAAAAACATGACACTCCTATGAAATTGTATATACTATACAGCTTCTACGTTCTAACGGTAGGCAAAACCTAATACCAAAGGCAAACATTAATTTATTATTTTCTAAGATCAATTTCCTTAAAGATCTTCCCACACATCGATATCAGATCGACAGTTAGATCGCACGAAACTATTATGTCTATCAAACCAAATATACATTTCTAACAAAAGAATAAATCACAACAGATTCCAAAATTATACACGGAATTTAGGCCCCTACATCCGTGATCGTAGAGCTCAAAATCTCATGATATGTTAAGAGATCGTTTTCCTCATCACTACGTTCCCATATTTGCTTACAGTCAAAAAAACTTTTGTCAAGATACGTCCGAAATCTTTTGATTAATGACGTCAACCCGTCGCTGCTTCGGAACGGCTAAGAAAACAAACGAATAAAACTCATGTACTAATGATAAACGTAATGGTGCGAAGTAATTGTTGTAACAACCATTAGCGAAATAAACGGTTCGGTAAGAATGACCTGTTTGCTTGGGATGGCCAGTTGGACAAATATGGCTGTCTCGACATCATTAATTACGGCTTTGTTAACCAATATTCGCATGGATTTCGGTAGCCGTAAGATCCGTTAGCAGTGTTAAGCACCCTTCCCTTTGATTGTGTCGGGTGTAACTGGATATTCTTTTACGCAAATAGGTTTGTATGCGATGACCGGACACATGGCTAGCGTCAAATGAATAACAAGTTATCGTCATCAAGCCAAAATCATTTTATCTTCGGTTTTTAAGAGAGTTGATCCTTTTTGATTAGTCACAAACGAGAACAATATTGATTTCTTATTAAACTGCCTGATGTCAAAAATTTGTTCTAGACACATGGAGCGTTCTTATTACTTACGAGCTGTGCCCCGCGGTTTTCACCCGTAATTTGTCCCGTTCCCGTAAACTTAAAATAAATAAAAGAACTTGAGAGGTGTCAAGGGACACCCGGATTTAACGAAGTTCCTTTCGATTAAATAGTGAAGGAATTATAATAAAATTAAAGTAATAATTATGTACGCGATAAGGAACTTCGTTCCAAAACTACGTTCCAAATTTACATAATACAAATAGCCTAAGTTACTCTCTATTACATAAGCTATCTGCCAGTGAAAGTCCCGTCAAAATCAGTTCAGCTGTATATATATGTACCGTATATATGCATATATCAAAAATCTGTTATTTTAATATTACAAACTGACACTCCAATTTTATTCATACGTATAGATTATTTTATAAGCCCTATATCCAGGTGAATTAAATGTTGAGAATAAAAACTAAATTTGCGTCACAGAAAATACGCTTACACATTTAATTCTAGCATCACAAGATCAACACGCGCCTGCAAGTCACAGACTCACAGCCCTTGTTTGAAACCACCAGAACGACGAAAGTTGTCATCAAATACGCATCCTCAGAGGGCGGGAATCAGTTTTAAAAGCCATTAGAGGACGAGGGGGACGGGCTTGTAATTAGACTGCGTTAATATTTAACAAGTGCGACGCCACACAGATTAGCGTAATGCCGGCCCAGCTGTGTCCGGACACCTTCTGTGACTCGACCGGCTTTTAAAAAACCCACTTTGTCAACTGGATCGTCAAAAATTAATTACGTTTGTCCTCCGTAAAAAGGAGATTCGGCTAATGCTTTTGTGATAACCTTCACAAACGACGGTAAAGAAACAAAAGCTGACTTACACATAATGAATTCTGCGGGACAAAATCAATGTTTTCGTTCCATTACAAAAGATAGAATCACACCTAAAATATGGAAGCTAATTAATTCCCAAAAAGTAAGGTAAAGTTAAAACATTCGGGTAGAATGAGCAAGTGTAATCCCGTTCACCCTTTCTGCGCAATTAGAATTAGAGGCAAGACGGCTCGGCATCTGCGGGTTAACTAATGGCGAATGCATTATTAAAGCCGTCCGCAGCGGTAAAGGGTTGGGGACAGATTATGTTATTATAGATTTAGGTTTCTGTTTAATATGCTGATGTGGTGATGATGGATATGTAAGTATATCTAGGTGCTGTAGATAACTACATTTATGTTGGTATTTTTACTAAATTTTTCGATTATATTCTAACATACTTTGAAGGTAAAAATATTGTATTACTATTTGCAAGGATATAGAGTATAATTTGTTGCCAGATGCAACCTAATTTACTTTTTTTCTATTTAGTTTTAACCAAACGTATTATATAATTATAAAATGTGTAGGTTTTTGTTTATTAAGCAGATTTATAAAATAAGCTTTTTATCCGTTAGCAACAATTTATTAATTTCATACACACGTAGAACTGTTAGCATTTCAAAAATATTGCGATGCCCCTCATAACAGCTCCCGCAAAACTTAACTGACAGAATTACCATCGTACATAAAGTGTAAAAAAATCTAAACTTAATAACATTTTTTATTTTGCATTAAAATTTTTCGTTCCTTAACATTTTTAACATGATGTATGTACACAGATTTGTCAAGTCATACCTCAGCTTTTTCATCACAGACTGTTCATGAGAAACTTTACTTCAATCAGTCACAGTTACCCGGAAAGAAGATTAGCATACGCAAAAATCACAATAGAAAGCTCAAGGAGTTAATGGGACGTCCCTTGAATAATCAAGCCAGCACAAAAGGGTTAAACAAAGGTATAAAAAGACGTATTAATGTGATAGATGAGTCATGCGAGGTCCGTTAGACCGGTTGGACATTCTAGTGTTAAGTCCATTAAGGTTACTTTATAGTTGTTTGTTTAAAGCATTATTTTATGTTCCATGGCTTTCCTTAAGATTTATTCGGTTACGCCAATTTGGATTGTTGCTTGTAAAACATTTATTGTTATTTAAAAAAGTTGAACTGTCCATATGTGGAGTGTATTAATAAATTTATGTCTCCGAAAGTATTTATGGTAGAAAAAATATTTTCATTTAAATCTGCTTAGATATTATTCATAAATATTAAGAGCTTATTCCCAAGCTCTTTTAAAGGATTAATTTATAAGGAGTGCGTATATTCAACGAGGTAATCAGGTGCATAAAACTGAACAACTTTCCCCTAGAAACATAGATCGAAATCTTGAAATTGAAAATCATATTTTCACACAAACACCTGTCACTTTGTATGAAAAGTTCCATTTTAAGATTTCGACCTTTTTCCTTGGGGAAACTTGTTCAGTTTTAAATTAATCCTGTATTTAAGAAAAAAAACAATATTACTTACTAGCAATGTAGATCGCACATTACTAGTATTCTTGTAAACCTCTCGTACTAAACACATGTACGTTACACCATATATTACATGGCGACTGCCTATATTACCTCCATAACCCATTTTACTGGGTAGGAAAAAAACTTTATAAACAAATAATGTATTAACCTGGTGCCCAGCAGTGGGACCTTCATATGTTATTAGGCCTAGTCCCATTACAATAATACATGTCTCTATCACAGTGCCACTATCCTATATTGCTACTTATACGACACTTCATTTCGTTATAAGATCACACGTTTTTCAAGCATACTCTTAATCTCTAAGTAAGTGTTTAGTTTGAATCCTGATATTTATTACTTCTGCATATAAGCTGATGAAGTTGGTTAAGTTTGGTTTTATTCTGATAACTTAAACTTAGCATTTTCATTTGAGAAAAATCAGCCAACAAGATTCCCCTCCGTCGACTTCCACTTTTCTAAGTTCTTGTCTTACTTATTTAGTACTAAATTAACCAACAGAAGCATGCAGCCGCACAATTTCAGCTGTTACGGCACAATGGAACACAAAAACTGTCTACAAAAGGCCACAAAGGTCACAATGAACACAATACCAGCTATGGGAAACAGTACAAAAGTCCACCGTATTTATTCATTGTTTGTTTTACTAAGAAGTGACGGATGAAAACAAATAGCCCTTTTTAGAGAACTACCAACCCCATCTTCGAAAACACCGGCTTAACTAGACCTCGTACGACTTCCAATTTCATTCATACTAGAGGTCTTTGTTCGTTGGTGGTTTTTACCAGTGCTATTTGGTCTGTGATGTCTTCAGAGTTTGGTGTGTTACAAAGGTCAATGTTTGGTGGTAAGTAATGTTGTTCTTCACAGTTCTAATTGCCTATTATAATGATACTTGATATGTCTGGACTTGTTAGATTTTTTTTAGAATCATATCTATTGTTGCAGGTATTAGTTACATTCGAACTGAAAGCGTCTATCTTCTCTTTTTACCTATGTTTAGCATGAGATACCTAATCAGAAAATGTTGGATAATAAGTTTATATGTATAATACTAACAACATGAAATTGATATGACAGCGATTTGGGAAACTTTTATAATATAAATGACACCTGTGTTTATGATTTAATCGGTCCCTAAAATTTAATTTCTTTTAGTTACCAATATTGATTTATATTTATAAAAATTTACACTACAGGCAATTTATTTAAATACTGATTGAAATAAAAGTATGATAAAATCAACATTTTACTCAACACATAGTTACCTAAAGGTAAAACAAAAGAAAATAATTAAATATTCATAAGCATTAATAAGACAGTTGTAAAAGCCTCGAAAACAATTAGAAAACATATTCGAAATTCTCCAAATTTCTCCGGCTGCGCGCGTCATACAAACGTCAATCACGTATCACACTGGGTGGCAAAGGTCGCCGATCATCATCTTCTACGAAAATACCATCATTGTATGAGTACATACAAAATAAAAAACCATACCAAACTGTTTCTAAAGCCCCAGCATCAATATGAAATATAACATCACCAAGCTGCACGTATAAGTTTGTGGTCTACGGTAGAAGTTCGTTTTTTGCTTCTAAACATTCATGTCATTCTATAGAATAAACAAGTCGACACAAAGGGCTTAGTCACTATCCCTTTTTATTAATATCGGTGGCTGAATGGACACAAAAGGTTTTGTTCTCATTATGTGTAATCGGAGCAACTCAGGTGTTATATTATAGCAATAATGTGCTTAGAGATAAGACCGCAAATGGGGTTTAATTACATGGATGGTTCTTCGCTTTAAATGTTTGATTTAGTAGTGGTTTTGTTTATTATGTGCGGTTGAGTTAAATAATTAAATAAAATGACTATTAACCTCATTGGATATAAATGACTTACCTACTGATTTTTTAACATAATACCTGTAGAAATTAGTACTTAATACATATTACTTTAATATTTAGCAATGAAATGCATAACATCCTTTAGTAATTTAGCGATGGCTATTCAAGCGTTATTTTGAAGAAATTATATAAACAAACTAAGTATATAAGTAGTCAAAAGATCACTTTTTATAAGTTGGCTTTTTATAGTGCTCACTTGACATAAGAAGCGGAATTACGCACTTCACATCTCAAGTCAGCCTGCGATTAGCCTTCTAAAAACAATGAACATCAAAGTCTCGATCACAAAACTTTTCCAATTTCTGTCCGAAAAAAGCCCTCAAGGAGATTTGCATGCGTCCACACAATGAGCGGTATATTTTGCAATATTTTCAATACCCCAGCATGGGTCCAAACTACTCGGGGGTCCTTCTTTTGTCCTCCACTTTAATATCTGTGGGAATGGACATACCGACTCCATTTAGGTAATTTATCATTCTTAAACGAGTGAGGAGACTATCCACTATTATCCTTCGCCGTGTAGTCTTTCTAGTCTTGAAAGGGCGCAGTCTTCGCCCTTTGTCCGGACATGTTCAAATTAATGACGTATTTGGCCCAACGGGTTTTGGTATTAGCGATTTTGAGCACCGGACACAGGAGTCCGATGTCCGATGTTTATGAATTATTAGCTATTTTGGGTTCCCATAAAATCTATGTGCTGGAATTTACATGGCTGGACAGGGGTCAGTCACGATATTATTAATACCTTGATTTATTTTAGCAGAACTCGAAATTATGGTTGTGAATTAACATAATTAGTAAATAAGGGTCCGTATATTAAATGAAAATCTACGTCTAAAATTATGACATGAAAGAAGAAATTTATTCAAATTGGCTAATTTAATTTGAAAATCTAAAGTGAATATAAATCATTTTTAATGAAATAAAACAATCAGTTTTAATGAAATAAAACACAGTTACCACCTCGCACCCCCCCTTATTGCTATTTATAATTATATATTAACAAAATAAACACTACAATTATGGATAACAAGTTTGTGAACAGCTTGGAGGATCTGGAGCAATTATTCAGTACCCGTATGGCTGAGTACGAAGAAAAGTTAAGCAATGCTACTTCTGGAGCAGGTGCTGCGGCTGTGACTATATCTTCCATCAGCGGTGAGTTCATTGAATTCAAAACCTTTGTATGGCAAGCACTATCTAAGTTGAAAGCCCAAATTGAGTTGCTCGGCCACGGTTACGACAGACATGAGACTTTCATGAGAAGAAAAGTACTGCTGCTTCATGGTGTGCCTGAAAAACCAGAGGAGAAGGTACATGAAGTAGTCAATGAGATCATAACTGGTAATTTAATGTTGAAGGAGCTGAAGGATATAAATACCTTGCATGTTTGCCACCGTCTGGGATCATCTAAGCAGAAAGCACGTCCAATCTTGGTGCGATTCTTTAAGATTGAGCATCGGCAGCTAGTCTGGGACTCCAAGAAACTGTTGAAGGGATCCGGTATAACTCTTTCTGAATTCCTGACCCAGACCCGGCATCAAGCTTTCCTTGCTGCTAGGAAGCACTTTGGCATCAAGAATTGTTGGTCCACTGAAGGTAGGATTGTTATTCTGTGTCCGGATAAGACTCGGCGGAGGATCGAAACAATAGGTGAGCTTCATGAACTGACCAGCCGCTTCACCTCTAGCGCCGTCGAGTCCGCAAGCGCCGTCGAGTCCGCGAGCGCCAACTCTGGTTCTCCTATGGTCGCCCAAGAGACCTCCAAGGCACAGCGTAAGGCCCGGCGTCGGAATTAACAAGTTGTGTTGTTCACGTTAGTCTTAATTTCATTACTTATAATCTTATAATCGCACAATTAATTATATTCACTATTGTCGGTACATTCATATTTCGTCTATTTCGAACGTTACTTTTAAATTATCTTGTTCGTATGATTTCCATGTTGTAGGTATCCTTAACTTTCACAAAACTTATGTTAAATACACTAATAATTTAGTATAATGTTTATTATGTATTCGTTCAAATCGTTCCATCTAACTCTGACACCTGTCATGTCAGTTTGACATTGACACTGATGTTGCGTTTAATTAGTTGTGCGTAAACATTTTACATAGTTTGACTTGTTGCCCTTTTGTTATTTTTCATACATTGTTAATTAATTTAATTTTTTTTTATTCTTTATCAATTTACCAGCGAGAAGGGGTGGTCGTTGGTATGGCCATTCGGTAATTTTAATTAGTTATTAGTCTTATAATCACTATATTATTTTAGTTGTATTTTTATTGATAAGTATTTATTTAACTCTTTTATGGATATACAAGGTAACTTAAATGACAGTTTTTTCTCGTGCTCTTCGGATTCTTGCCCTTACCTTAGTGCAGATGACGCCAGTTCCTGTTCTTCTCCACCCACTCTACATGAAAAAATCTCCTCTCTTTTTCTTCATAGTAAAAATACTTTTAATATTGCGCATATTAATGCTCAGAGTGTTCCGAGCCACTATTCAGATCTTCTGGCATCTTTTAGCAATGCAAATGTCGACGCGCTTCTTATATCAGAAACATTCCTCAAGCCTTCACTCCTTTCTACTCAATTTCCTCTTCCCGGTTTTGTTCTTATTCGTAATGACAGAACCGGGAAGGGTGGCGGAGGTGTTGCTGTTTACTTGCGTGCTGATTTGCAATACACAATTATTCAGGCTTCACCCAATTCGTACAATGAGTCAGCTGAATTCATGTATCTTGAAATCACGTTAAATAGTTCCAAAATCCTACTCGCTGTCTTCTACTCTCCTAATTTACGTATTGATTATTTTAACATTCTTGACTCTTCTCTTAGCCAATTGCGTCCTGTGTATGAACATGTAATAATTATGGGTGACTTTAATACATGTCTGCTCAAGAACGATTCTCGTTCTACCAAGCTTATCTCTCTCCTTACCTCCTATAATTTACATGTCTTGCCTCTTTCAGCTACTCACTATTCTCCTAACTGTACTCCTTCTCTTTTGGATCTAGCTATAGTCTCGTCCCTTGAAAAAGTCTCAAGTCACGGTCAACTTTCGGCATCTTTTTCGTATCACGACCTCATCTACGTATCATACCGCATTCGCACACCTAAGCGTAAGGCGCAATTTTTACATCTGCGGAACTACAATTCTATAGATGTTGACGCTCTGCAGGTTGACGTTAACTCACTGGACTGGACACCTGTCACTGAATGTCCCAATACTGATGGTAAGGTTGCAAATCTTAACGCCATGATCATCAGCTTAATGGACAGACATGCACCTATTCGTCGTGTTAGAATAAAGCATAGGCCTGCCCCATGGATTACAGCCGAAATAAAAAACCTTATGGCTCGCCGAGACAGAGCTAAGTGCAAACTTAAGTGTAGACCATCTGAGGTGTTCCTTGCCTATTATAAGGTTCTGCGTAATCGCTGCAGTCGTCTGTGTAGGGATGCTAAAAGACGCTATTTCCACGAATCTCTTCATAACCAAAATTCTTCCGATGTTTGGAAATTTCTAAAATCCGTTGGTATCGGTAAGTCATCTACTGTTCCCTGTAAGGACATCAGCCTAAATGAACTAAACAATTTCTTCTCTCTATCTCCTATCAACTTAGAAGCTGATGTCAAAACTTCGACTCTGTTGGAGCTCGAGAGCTTGCCGGTACCAAATTGCCCACTTTTCTCTCTAAGTTCAGTTTCCGAGATTGACGTTGAAAAATCACTGCTTGCAATATCCTCCACTGCAGTCGGCAACGACAATGTGTGCTCGAGAATGATCCGTCTCATCCTTCCCTGTTTGCTCCCGATTCTTACCCACATTTTTAATCACTCCTTATATACTTGCAATTTCCCTTCTGCCTGGAAGCAAGCACATATTATTCCTTTACCCAAGATAGCTAATCCTTCTTTATCATCTCACTTCAGACCCATTTCTATTCTCCCTTACCTCTCCAAGGTTCTCGAGCATGTTGTCCACAAGCAGATTAATGGATTTTTAACGGCAAATTCTCTCATTTCTCCTTTCCAATCTGGTTTTCGTTCTGGTCACAGCACGGTTACAACTTTGTTGAAGGTGACTGATGATGTCCGCTGGGCAATGGAGAATAAGATGTTGACGGTCCTTGTCCTGCTGGACTTCAGCAGCGCCTTTAACTCTGTAGACTTTGATGTGTTACTAGGCATCCTAAAGTCCAATAATTTTTCTGCCACTTCTCTAGCCTGGCTTGAGTCTTATCTTCGGGGGCGCTCGCAGTGTGTCCGACTGGAAGAGTCTTACTCTGACTGGTGTGAACTCACGGCGGGTGTTCCCCAGGGTGGCGTCCTCTCTCCTCTTCTATTCTCAGTTTTTATTAACTCTGTTACTAGAGTCATTTCTTCTCACTTCCATCTCTATGCCGACGACTTGCAGTTGTACCGTCACTTTAAAGTGGCTGACGCAGACTCTGCTATTGCGGCTATGAATGCTGACCTTGCCGCTATCAGTGCCTGGGCTAATTCTTATGGTCTTAAAGTCAACCCTACTAAATCTCAAGCCATTATCATAGGTAGCAGGACTATGTGTAGTCGGCTAAATTGGCCGTCTGTGGCATGTCTGTGTTTCGACGGTGTCCCGATCTGCTTCTCGGATACGGTTAAGGACCTCGGAATCATCATTGATAGCAATCTCTCGTGGTGCCCGCAAGTTGCCGAAGTCGGCCGTAAAGTCTTTTATACCTTCCACTCTCTTAGATCTCTTCAATACTTTCTGCCTCTTCAAACTAAAGTCTCTCTTGCCCAGTCTTTAATTCAACCTATTATCGATTATGCAGATGCTTGCTATCTAGATGCTACAGAGGAGCTACTAAATAAACTTGAGCGCTTGCAAAACTTGTGCATTCGTTTCATATTCGGCCTTCGCAAGTATGATCATGTTTCTCACTTTCGCAAGCAGCTCAAGTGGCTCCCAATCCGACTTCGCCGAAACACTCGCATTTTATGCCTCTTATATAATACTCTGCACAATCCTACTTTTCCTCCCTATCTACGTGAACGCTTTCATTACACTCGACCTTCCCATGTCCCCTGCAGATCCCACATCAAATCTCTTTTACATTTCCCTTCCCACTCAACCGACTTCTATTCCTTTTCGTTCACTGTTCACGCAGTTAGGCTCTGGAACTCGTTACCTCCCAACATTCGTGACTCTAATTCTCTACAACTTTTCAAGAAACGTATAAAAGAGCACTATCTCTCCCTATAATTGAGTTTATCTACTGTATACTTTTAAGTTATCTGTTATGTTAAGTATATCATTATATATATGTGTATATATATATGTATTGTATGTACCTTATTTTGTGTATATGTTATGTATATATATTTATAGTATTTCGTTTTTCTCTACGTAAGTTGCACACTGTTGACTGCCATTATTAACTACCTCTCCTCTTGCGGGACTGCTGGCAGAAATTTCTTTAGAAATAAGCAGGACCTTTGTACATTATTTTTCTATTGCATTGTTTCTATTCTTTTTTGTGTGTACATAAATTATTAAATAAATAAATAAATAAATAAATAAATAACGACTACAAATTTTACAATCAACATCTCCCATTCAATACGTAGACTGCGTAAAAACGCGAAGATCATTAAAATTAACATATCAATGTAGGGTCACTATAAAAAATGGAGATGACCACAGCATCCCTGGGTCAGAGGTCAGTTGTACAAGTGCCACGAGCGCAGCACGCTTTCTTTACAAATTCCCAATAAACTTGGGGATGACATAAAAATTAAGTTGTTTTTTAATGTTCAGTAGTGACAGTGGACACGAGACGCGATAAAAAATGGGGAGACGAACGAATTTATAGAGATTTGAAAGTAAAATGATTCTGGAAATAAAACAGATTGATATTAACATAACTTGGTCGCAGCATGTCGCGATTTGTAAATGGTAATGTAGTCGAACTATCTTGGAATTTATTATTACAACAAAGATTTTCTTTGTTAAAGTGCAAGAACATTACTAAAGAACCTGTATGAAGATATGGATGTGACTAGATAATAGAAAGTACCTGTATTGTTAGCAATAAGGTTTCATGTTAGTCAGTATAATATTTGTACATAAAAAAATACGGAATGCATCGGGCTCAGCACTCACGAAACTGAGAAAGACTAGAGACGAGATTAATGAATATACGTTGATGTTAATGAGAAAAGAAATTTAGCGTGAATTTAATGCTTCGAGATTCCCCAAAGAATTCAATGTCGCGTGGAAATTAATGATTATCCGGCCACAGGCGGGATTGTTCGGAGTCGGATTGTCCAGCCGTTAATTTATTACACGTAAACACTTCCCAATGACCGTTACGCCATGATGACGAATAGTAAAATTTAAATAGAAAGTAAACAACGCCGGATAAATATGCAAGTTTTATAAAAAGTGTCAAAGCTTATATTACTGATATAAAATTTACGGTTAAAACGACAAAGTTGGAGCGTGCTGGAATGACATTTCCAAGAACGTTTATATTTCTAATCTAGCTACGTTTAACATTTCTTATGAATAATATTTATTAAAGAATCTAATAGTTATGTATCATTTAATAGTAGAGGTAAGTTTAATATCGATTGTACCGTTGCCATCAATAAATTAGATCCGCGAGCCACTTAAAGGATGATCACGACATTAACTCCTAACTAAAGTAAACCTATAAAGGGCAAACTAAAACAAAGCAAGGTAAACAAAGATAATTATTATGATTCACACCCAGATATTATTAATAGCTCTAGTATAGAAATATGACATAGAATAGAATAAATAGTATAGAAATTGAGTCGGTCTAGTGGTTAGTGACCCTGACTGCTAAGCCGGAGGTCGTGGGTTCGATTCCCACACAGGACAAATCCTTGTGTGATGAGCACGATCATATTTTGTTCTGTATTTGTGTGTAATTTATCTATAATATGTATGTATTTATAAATATATATATAAGTATGTTTATCAGTTGTCTGGTTAACATAATACGGGCTCTGCCTAGTTTGGGACCAGATGGCCGTGTGTGAGGTTGTCCCAAGATATTTTATTATTAACTCGTGGTTCAAAAGTCACACAAGTCACAGTATACGTGCTTACCGCAAGTAAAGTATTTCGCTTAAAATTTTGAAGTGAGAATCATAAAATGAATACCATCTATGATATTTGAAAAATTAAATATAAATGAATTATGTCGAGTTACAATTTTATTCTATAACTCAACATAATTCATTTATGATTGAATTTATAATAAGAAAAATACTTGAGCAATAATTTTTATGATTTCTCATGTCCTACAAATAATGTCAATTGAATTAAACATGAAAAAGCTAGCAGTAATATATACCTAATAGATTTGAGTGTCGTGGAATATGGCACGCGCTAGGAAACCTGTTTAGATGTAGATGTGTTAATAGAATGTGTCACACTAAGAAAAATTAAGCACGTAAATTATTATTTCGATTTTAATTTTGAAGTGAGAACTGAAATGATGAAATGAATACCATCCAGAGAACCAAAGCAGCGATAGCCTAATGGTTAGATAGGGCGTCAAACTTGCCATCATGAGGTTGCCGGTTCGAATCCCACCCATTGAACTACCGAAGGGAACCCACTCGTTAAATAAGCAATTTAGCTAAATTGCTAATCTAGCACGAGGGGTTAACAGGTATACTAGTAATATGCAAACCACATTAACAAAAAAACATTTAACGAAGAATGAAATATGTTGATTTACAGAATAAAATAATTGAGTTTAATTTATCATGAAGCTATAAGAGAAATATTTCCTATTAACACTGGTGAAATAACAGTCGACTTTATCCATAGCTTTGTATACGATTCAGTACTTTTTCCATCCAAAAAGAGACAAATCAAATATTTACTTATACACAACAATACTTGTCGAAGTAGACTTATTCAAAGCATTCCTGGACTATTTTATCTAGGATTTCTTTATTTACTTTTTCTATATATTTCTCCGAACTTTTAGCATCACAAAACGTAAGATATTCATCGTTCTACTGCAGTATAATGCCGTATAATACTTTCATTAGTGCCGATAGTCATTTGTCAAACGGTTGACGGTCGCTGTCACGGCTTTTGGTTTGATTGGACCTTTCATTTGAGTGGTTTCTATATCGACATTTACTTTATCTGGTATCTAAAAGCGCTATTGGCATACAGGTTTCATTTAAAAGTTCAATACTGTTTAATTTTTACTGACTTTTTACGGACATTTCGTTCGTACTTCGTAGAAAAGATAAGATTTACTAAGGGAGCAGTGATTAGTGTTTCCTTCATTTCCTTCACTTTCAGTTTATCTTCAATAACTTGACTGCACGGATAGCCGAGTGGTATAGGTCACCACGCTAATTACCACTGTGCGCAAAGTGCTGCGGGTTCGATCCCCGCATGAAACAAACATTTGTGTGATCCACAAATGCTTGTTCTAAGTCTGAGTGTTCTTTACGCATGTGATTTGAATGTTTGTGAAATCCCCGCGACACAAGGATTAAATTCATAAATGTGGGCGACGTTTTATTAAAAATGAAAAAAATAACAACAGTCATCCCTAAAACTTAAAAAAGACAATTAACATCTCCTCTATTTGTCTAAACCAGCATTCTTAATATTGACACAGTGAACTAGTATGTTTCTTGCCCCAACAATCGGGCAGATGTTAATGTTAAGAGCTATCAAATATCAATCGGCCAGCGATTTACTCGACCAAATCGGCTGCGTCAGTCTCCAGACGTTAAACCCACTACCGTGCGCTAAGGCAAATCGTATAAGATCTTATCACAGGATTATCTCGGGTTATCGCACATCTGTCCTCTACCAACCAACATCGACGTCCCCAATGACCATTACTTTCAGTCACTAATACATTACTGACTCTCTACGATCACGAGCCTCTAAATCTCGAACGAAACTACCAGTGTATTTGGAGCTGTTGTTAATAATCGATGTAGGTAGTTTTCGATCCGCTTGCAAAAGATTAGGACGGTGGAAGCGTGATCTTAGTTACACAAGGTATTTATGTAAAGTTGGTATCTTCCCGGCCGATCGCCGTCTGATACTAACATTGTCTAAAGATACTATTGGCATTGTTCGGTGAGGCAGATGGGAAGTGAACGCTGACGATATTGGGACGGAGGAAGTATTGTGAGACGGCTGATGTGGCCTCTTTACATCATAAACGTTTCAAAACGTTAACATACAAAGATATTAAAAGTGTCGAAAGACTTACACCACAAGTAGCAATAGTAAATGCAAACGACAAACTAGATCAAATAACAATCAAAATTGACCATAAAAACCAATCAAAACTAGTTCACACATAATAAAGAGTTTACAGTAGGTAACTACTTATGTAGATGCTAGCGACAAAGTACAAACTCTCCCTTTTAACAACAAGATAAAACTTTACGTTTATTTAAATGGACAAACAAAAAAGCTCCAACTAATAAAAACTTCACAATTTCAAATTAGTTCCCCTAACCGCTAACAGTAATAAAACCGGGAAAACAAAACAAAAAAGCATCTTACTACGTCGTAAAACCTCTCAAGAAGTTACAAACAATTAACTTACTAACTGGCTGGTTAGAAAAAAGCCCTTTTCTAACAAAAAAAGTTTAAAAAACAATAGAGACGGAGGGTGATTCTCGTCAAAATTTGTTCGGTGACAACATTCATCTCAATCAATTGTTGCTACCTCCCTGAGGAATAACCCTTCCCTCCCTGGAGGTATACCCTCCGTAACCCAATTAATGGCGGGTTTCGTGTGACCGCAAAAAAATTAAATTGAAATGTTAATTCGATATGTGAGGCGAAGATGTGGTGAAGGGAAGTTTTGTTTATATTACTTTGCATGGGATTGGTGATGTTTATGATGGGACTTGTTAAACATATATTTTGAAGACGGTATGTTAAGGCTCTAGAGACTACATACAGGATTATTTTTTCAACAAGGTACTCAGGTGCATAAAACTGAACAGCTTTTCCCAAGGAACATAGGCCGAAATCTTAAAATTGAAAATCAATTTTTCATACAAACAGAAGTCACGTGACCTGTCACTTTGAATGAATATTTCATTCAATACGTGTCAAAAATATAGGATAAAATTACCGAGCTTAAAAAACTAACAGGATAAAACAAAGTCCAATAATATTCCAATAAATATTGTATTTATAAAGTCTACGACAAACCCTTACTATATCCAGCTGAAATACCAACTAAACAAATCATCACACTATAATAAATTAGAGGCATGGAGTATATGAGTAACGACTCAGTCTTCACTTCCTGTACTTAGATACCTGTCACTGACGTTATTTGTTGGTAGGAGCTTGAACATATGGGATTAGTGAGGTAATATTAATAACGGATATAAAGACTGACGGTAATCTTTTATTTTGTGTCATTGACAGAAAAAACCCTATTATATTAAGCTTTACCTTTTTTTTTTCTTAAAAAACGCCGCCCGCTCTAAGGAATTTAATCGATGTGTCGCGGGGGTTTCACAAACATTCAAATCACAAGCACAAAGAACACCCAGACTTGGAACAAGTATCTGTGGATCACACAAATAGGTACTTGTCCCATGCGGGGATCGAACACGCAGCACGTCGCACACAGTGGTAACTAGCGTGGTGACCTATACCACTCGGCTATCCGTGCAGTCACTGAAACAAAACCCTTAAATAGATTAGAAGACTATGGCCGGATACTGAAACGTCAATCAGATTGAAGCTGCCGTTAAGTCACTTGCTGTCTCTGTCACTTTAAGGTGTGAAGTAGCGATAGATAGACATTTAAGAACATGTTAAAGTTATATCGCGATTCAGCATTCGGGGGTAATTCCTAAATACCAATCTAGGCTCAAAGGACCAAACGTGATCTTTCTTAACCAAAAAGACCAAACCAACATATCCTATCAACACTATATCAATTCCACTTGAGAAAGCTGCGCTTCATAAAAAGGTCCATCACAATAGGCCCTGATTAGTGGTGATTGGGCTTCGGTGGGGCTGACCCAATGAAATTAATTATTCAAAGTATGTCCGACAAGGAATACTTGTTATCAGATATTGTTTGTTAGACTTTCTTACATTTTTGATGTGACTGCAATACTAATGCTCAATTAATGGTTTTGTTTGGTTTTAGACTAGATATTTGAATAGTAGAGATGTTATATGAATAAAATTTTGCCATGAACTTTGGACAAGAATAAAATAAATTGGAAAAAGTAAAGTACCTATCGGTTTTTTTTCTTTTAAACCTGGTGTTAAATTATATTCAAGACAAATTATTTGAATATATTTCCAAAATTTGAGTCCAACGTTTTGGAAGCAAAAATTATGCAAATTAATACACCGAAAGTAAAACATCCCATCTTCCTTATTGCTTTCCTATTACAATCATCAACCACAGAAAAATACTCAAACCAAAGCCTAACTCAGTCTTTTACTCAAAGCTTAATCAAGCAAGCCGTACCTTTTTTCACCCACCTTCGGTAATACCGGTACCTCTAAGCAAGTACAAACAGAGAGGCCTCCCCAGGCCACAAAGGACTCAAAGAGCGATGCCCATATTAAAATTTCCTTCAGAATAATCCGTACACAACACAATATCAAAATTTAATATCATTTTAATCTTAATTCTCCTTATTAATGTTGGCTAAGGAGGGTTCGACTTAGGGTTGTGGCGAAGAGGACTTTTACCTGAGATTTGAAAGGTGTAACAGGAAAAAGAAAATTGAAATTTATTATACCTACTTGGTTCGTGGTATGTAGAAATCTGAAGTACACAGAATATATAGCTTCTGATGTCTGTGTGAGAAGATACTCTAAAACTAGAATAACCCTTTTAAAATTTAAAACAAAAATGTGTATCTGCTGTAATAGTGCGATATAATTTACACAAAAAGGATATGTAATCTGATGAAAAACGAAAAAAAACACCACTAATAGGTTGTTTACTTATTTATTAAGATCTTCATTTTGTACATTTCTTGCAAATATTGGTAGCCCTATTATTTCAAAATCTTAAACTCTAATATCTTCTCCGAAAAAGTAGCCTTACACCCCAAACACTAAGTTGAATTTACAATAAACTGGCATGACTCCAAAAAGATGGCGGGAAGCGTTGAAAAGCAGGTAAGTTCAAAGATAACGCTTGTCTTTGGCGAATAAGGCTTAATTAGGTCGAATTACTTCTATCGAAATCTTTGAAATTTACATTTTATGATTCTGGTTAATGTAGACGGTTCAAACAGACAAAAGGGGGATTAACGTGGAAAGAGCCTTCATTCCAAGAATGCAAAGGAATATAATTTGCCAGAATTGTGATCATCCACCGAAGACAAGTAATTTCTACAAGCTTTGACAATGTTAGAAATCGCTCAAATGTAACAATTTTTCTCAACTTAAGTTTTTTCAATATGAATGTGTCGATATGAAGCGTACAGATTATGTATAGTGCGCTGTCACTGTTGTTGCATTTCATGTTTCAATTCAATACAATTTCCGTAGTTTTAAGATTAAATATATTGCTCTCGGCCAAGTATACAAGGAGTAAATTAAATCTGAATTTCAGATTATTTTATTTTTAAGCTATACAAAATGCAACCAGTAAAAGAAATCGGATCAGATGAGTTTGTGGTACTATAGTCAGAAAGAACTAACTCTGTACCAGCCCAGTATTTACTTAATGATCATTAATCAAAGATATTGAATCTCAGGTACGAAATAATAAGTTGGTATATACGCAACTCTAGACTCTTCTTTGTACTATGCCATACCTAAGTAAGCGACGCTAGCCTGACAATCGTATACCGGTTCGAATCCCACCCATTGCAATATCGGAGTGAACGCTTTCGAAACACAAGCAATTTAGTTTAGCACGAGGGGTTAAAAAGAATACTAGTAATGAACGACCCACATTGATAGTAAGAATTTTTCTATTTAAAAAATGTAGTAAAGTCTGTATAATTGTTTCTGAGGTTTACGCGAATATTAGACATTGAAATAAAACTACTTTAAAAGGATTCTAGCGCGTTTATTTTGATTTTAGTTCCCGACGTTTCGACGCCTTTTGGTGTCATGGTCACGGGCCGACTGAGGTGGTATTTGTCTTGACATAGGGTGTTGCTCGTTCTACCTTCATTTATTTTCATTAATTCTGTATAATTATTATAGTCTTACTCTTCGATATCGTACTTATCCCATGACATTCTGTTGCCAAGTGACAACATCAAACGTATACAAGTATCTACACATCAAACAACAATTTGTAGTTATAGACAGATACACAATGTCCATTACTCATAAAAAGGGTGGATTTTGTCACCAAATCGGTGTCGGGGTGGATTCTTTAATTAAAACATTGATACCACCCTCTGATGGATCACTGGACGCTCGCTAATTGATGGGCTTTGTGTGTACCGAGTTCGAGTCCCGGCTCGGTTTAATTATATTAACTTTTTGCACCTCTTTACTGTGTAATTGATATGTGAAACGCATGCGTGTTATTTAAATTAAAAAGTTTAATTGTGTTTTGGTTTGATTAAGAATTCTTAGACAATGCCTCATATTTAGCAATACATATGCAACAATAATAAAACCTACGAATTCTATATACCTACACACGATCATGCTTCCAACAAAACTAAAATTTGTGTAAATAAGTTGAAATAAACATTTTTCTCATATACAATACAATCATACATAGCCTACAATACATTAAAAAAATAGCGAAAACCTTTAAAATAACAAATACCAACACTGCCTACCAGTCATTCCAATCAATCGCATCTCAAGAATCAGCCATAAATATGGCAAATGGAAATAAAAAGTTAATCAACCCGAAAAAGAGACTCACCCTATTGAGAGCATAAGGTACTACATCTGAAAGGCGGGCGGAGACAATACTCGCGTTATTAAAGAATCCATCACAACACAATACGCCGATGACAAAACTCTTACTTTGAACTCCTTCCTAATCGTAGGGAAAACTTTATTTTGTAAGCTTAGTGTACCGTTAATGTTGAAGCATTCGATACTAAACGAAAATGATATAAACTACAAAGATAAGTTGGATATCAAAAATCAAAGGTCAGCCTTTAGGTCCGCAAAATATATTCTATAGCTACTCTTTACGGAAAATTCTGAATATTAGATCGTGACTTATTTTTTTGGCTTAAAGTAAGACCAGAGTAAACAATAATAATAACCATTTATTTCAGAATTTCTTCCATAATTTGTTAGTAACAATGGTAGCTTAAAACTAGTTTCGTTAACTAAAACTAGGAACACAACCTCATGAGACAGTCCGAGTCGGAAGCAAGGTAATTTCACTGCATGCAGTCTTATCCATCGCTTCAGAATCGGATGGTCCTATTGGTCAGCTAGCGTCCTCAGGATGGTGTTGGGACTGGCGCGGATGCGGTTTAATAAACTGGCGCATCTCTTGCGAATGATAGCCGAAAAGCTGTCAACGTTTGCATCCGCAAACATACAAGATGCACTACAAAAACGCGGCAGTCCCAACAACACCCGGAGGGCGTTATTGTATTCGTGTAAAACATTAATAAATCTTCTTTTCGATAAATCATTACAAAAGGTTACCTAGGGTCATTTAACTAAATATTATGTTCATAGTTTTGATTATAACGCTGCTTAAAAGATTCCTAAAACTATCTGACCAAACATAAAATGTTTAAGATACCGATGCAAAGTTTCTGATAGTATATTAAAAATTACTTTTATGATAAGTAAATCGTGGAGAGACAGGTGATTATAAATCAATCACAGTTAATGGATGCAGAAAGTGCTATAAACCGTTGAACGTCAGCGTATAATAGCTACGGAGACACTATGATGAAGTCAAACCTCTTTATTGATGTGACATCGTAAGATAATATCAACACTTTTTATTGTTTTATAGGCCTTGAGTCCACTTACATAATATAACATTGTATTAAACTAACTACAATACATGATAAATTTAATCAGAAATGATTATTGGCCTGCTATACTGTTATGCGCAAAAGGACCAAAAACTGTAACCAAAGGGCCATGGCTTCGCTGTTAACTGCTGTGACAGTAATGAGAGTAAGTCACAACCGCGATGGGTTAGAAGACAATAGCACCATGGTTTTGTTCGACATCAGAGGGGCGACGGTAATGAAAAACATGGGAGCTCCTGATTCCGCGCCGCATGTCCCGATTGACTTGCATATCGATTTGTTACTCAATTTTAATTAGGATTTAAATGATTTTAACTTAATTCGTCATGGTAACTGAAGAGAATGTGAACGTTTTAATTGAAAATAATACGTAAACATGGAGGCTTGAGTCATAGTTTTTTTTTTACTCTCGTCATAATAATATAGGAGCAGTCGTGCCTTGCAATTGGGCACTAGGATTGAGAATATGTTTCATCGGGGGTGTAACTCAGTGGTAGAGTGTCTGCTTCGCATGCTGAAAGTCCTGGGTTCAAATCCCAGCACCTCCAATCTGTTTTTGCAGTATTTTAGTTTTGTTTTTTTTTGTTACAGCCATTGCTTAACATAATGCAAGTTATGTCCTACTTCTACCTAAATTGCTTGCGTTACTTTGTACAGAACAATACGAAAACGTACGCCCCAAATACTGTTTACATAATCAATCATTTCCTTATTTAAAATGGAACTTAACATTTTTCGGACAAAAGGACCAAAAATCAAAAACCACTTTTACTGAAACAACTTTCTGAGATCACAACATCAGTCGTACTTGAGTATCGAGTGTATCGAGTTTGGAACAATACTCGTACAATGAATGTTTGTGGCCGTATATCATCGCGGCTTGCGAACAATGGCGCCCGCGCAGCCGGCGCTTGCGTGCCTGCGGTGAGCGCGGTTTTGATACTTGAATACTACTTAGTGATTCTTGTAGTTAGGCTAAATGGAATACAGAAATTACTGTTTTTTCTTACATAAACTTAGATGTTTTGATATAATAAAAAAAACCAGGTTTGGATATTTTCACACAAGTTTTTTTATCAGAACTAAAGTATTTCACCGCAAGTAAAATATTTTTAGTTCTGACTAAACGTAAATAGAAAAATAAAGGACACATTATAAAAGTTAATTAAAATAACGGAGGGAAATTACACATTTCAGTCAAAATCATCTATTTCTAACAATAAAATGTGTAATTAATATTTCAGAACATTTACGAAAAATAAATTAAGTATCAAAACTTGTTACGACATAAAATAAATGCTAAATACCGCGTTATAAAGTAACCGATGTCCAGCGGTCAATATAACATAATACATTTAAACATAAATACGGAAAACACCCTCACTTCCCATGACCCACGACATTGTACTGCAAAACAATTGCAAATGTCTCAAAAATGTACCAAAGATTACCAACTTACAAAAACCGTAACGAAACTACTCCCATCCTTATCTCATCCCACTAAGCTTTAAAATTGTTAAATTGTCTGGTTCGAAGCTGCAAAGTTATGTTTGTAAGTAACAAAAGGCGTTTTGTTCGTATCGAGTAGTCTAAACACACGGGTGGACTCTTTGTTTCGGTACTCTTTGGTTAGCCGCGATTTATTAGATGTCGTAGGAGATGGGATTAGTGTTCCGATGTTCCTTAAATATTATTTAAGTATCGTGGGAACACGTATTGCCAATTGTATTGCGATTCTATAACGTTTAAGATGCTAAATGGGTCGGAATGGATTTTTGTTGTAAGACAGATGCGTGTTGATGTCTTAAATGGACAACTGTTACAGTTGGTGATCTGTTTTTTTTTCTTAACTCACCGCAATAAATACACTACTAGTCCTTTTCATCATATTTAGGACCACTTCAACTAGGTATTTGAATTTTCATATGGAAATTAGAGTTTTTCGTGTTTTGCCTTCGCTGTAGCATAACCTGTTATGTAATATTCTTATAAGTAATCTTAATCTTAACAAGGAAATTAAATGATACCTAAACAAGACAGAAATAGAAAAGAATTACTAGGTTCCGTTGCATTTATTTATTTATAGATCCATAAGTAATTATATTCCACTTACGAATATTATTGCACCCCACATAAAGCTTTTGCAATTATTCAGTGCGACCACACTCAGCCTATCGGCTAGTGGGGCGCACTTTTATTAACATCTGTCACTTTTGATGACCAGTGATATTCTACAGAACTTATTAGTAACGACTCTGCAGACTCAGAGTGAGCCAATATTTATCTCTATGAAATTAACTATGTCCAGAGTATAACCTCTGCCTGTATAGAACCGATGTTATACCTATACTGACGTAAGTCATATAGTTCTATTCTTGTCACAAATGGTAATAATAAACTATACTACTATTACATACAGAACCGTGATCTCTGAATGAAGCCATATAAAAGTAGCGTTCTACGATTTTTTAAATAATATTTTACTTTTAAACACGTCTATCGCATTCTTGCCTACGTATGTTTACTTACACAATTTGTACAAAAGGACCATTTCAATTTCTTTTACTTCCACGCTATATATAATATGATGTTCCACGATTTGGTTCTAGCAGCTACACTTTGCCCCTAAACTTTGACACCATATAACACAATTAAAGCTCTCATGTCTAGCACTCGTCTACCCCCACTCTGTATGTAAATGGTATAATTCGTCAATAGCCGGCGGCACCCGCTAATTGATTTCTATTTGCCCCTCTTTAATTGTGGCGTGTGATTCAATGCTCTCTGAATTATTCATTGCTGTATTGAAAGTGAACTATGTGGATATGTGTCCAGTATGATAAATGATTGAAATTGTTCTAATTAGAAAAAGCAAGTCCAATACAATGTTGAGGATATTGCATACAATTTTCTCGATGTAATTACTCTCTACCATAATATTTAATATGAGTATTAGCAATTAATTTAACGTTAATGAGTTTAAGCCGACGGGTTTGAAAACGTCGAATCATAATTATGAACATTCTATAATCTTAACAAGACTTTTTACTTACCTACATTCTAATAAGAACTTTTTTTTTATTTTACGACTCTGGTCTTTCTAAGTCAACTTGAAAAGTAATTTAAACCATCAAATAAAAGTTGCATAAATAACACAAGCCAACAATATATTTCACCGAAAACTTGGCCCATCTAAAATTACTTACTTACTCAAAGCAAAACTATTCGAAAAACTAAAGCCATGTCTGAGGGGCCGACAGAAAAATTGTTATTTTATTGCATTTGAGGGTACGCATGTCATATTTTATTCTCCAGTCGCCATTTTCTTAGTTTCCAACCTATTTCATACTTACAGTTACGAAGGACCATTTTACAAAGTCGGTGGTCCTTTTGGCTTTGGAATAAGGGCTTTGAAAGGCATTTTCTTGAATTTTCGGGTTTTTTAATGTTTGTGGATTGCTTGCGTGTCGTCACACGCACGGATGGGTAGTATATCATTTTCTTTGAACAAATGGGTGAAAGTATTCTGTGAGGCGTCCTAATCTAGTCGAATAAATAATTGCGACTGTCTACCGTTTCATATTTTTGGAATTCAACGGTATTGTTTCAGAAAAATCTATTTCTTCTTTATTTTAGGTAAGATAAAAACAATTGCTTTCCAAATAAATAACCGATGTATTATAAAGTATACGTAATAGTTATACCTGTATAATATACATCTTGAATGTGTAATACATTTCTACCGTCCAGTCATCGGGCTATTTTTACATCGGCCGGGAATCGAAGCCGCGACACCGCTCGTAAATCTTCAGGGGTATAAGCACTAATGTCGTGGAACTAACACATTTCACGGACCGTCACAACCGTTAATGTGGCCTAAATAATGTTTTGGTCCCGTCTTAAAACGAAACCAATAAAATCTGTTATTCAAATCAAATTATTTATTTTGCAAAACAAAAATTAATGGTTGTAAAAGTTGACAAGAAACTTACTGGTTCGAGCTTGAGGTTAAATATTTGAACCATAAAATGTTAATTTTAAATTCTTATTACTTTACGCATATCGCTTGATCGGTGTAGTAGCTCAAGTACAAAAAGAATATAACCAACAGTGGAAAAACATTCATTGGATATTGCATTGTTTCCAGGCCCTTCGCCTCCACTAGGTGTATATCCAATATGTCTTACCTTAAGGGCCCAGACAACTCAGACGCTTGACACATCTTTTCAGTCACCATGCTTCCTTGAGTTTACCAGTAATTCTGATATGATATCACCATGTCTAATGGACATTCTAACGAATTCAGCACTAGGAAGGCATCACTTTCTATCATGTGTATCAGATATTCTGATAATTGTCTGAAATAAAAATATTCTACTGTAAGAAGCAACTGATATAGAAAAATACTGGGTTTAGGTTTTCAACATTCACGGGCTGCTAGAGCTTAGAGATTGATACGCATTTCTCTTCTTAAAAGAAGCCAAGGCTCTTTCAAGCGGGACAGTTGCGGTTGATTTCCAGCAAATACATTTCTTATTAGAAAATGTATTTACTTATTAGCCGACTTCTGTCAAGACCTACGCCAACCTTGGTTGCTCCGTTTCTGCTTCGTTTCTTTATACCCCGACCCAAAAAGGTGCTTTACAAGTTTTGCATCATGTACTGAGATATAACTTAGCTTTTCTTTTAGAATCGTGGTCATGTTTAGGTGAAAAATTTGAGATTTTCAGATCTAGAATTCCATGTCTTTCCTAGCTGTCCCAGGCAGGTTGCACAAGCGGTCTCAAGCAGAATGATTAGGCGATGTTCCTCATTAGTTGACGACCCAAGCTGGTATCAGTCTGGTTGGTCCTAATATTCTTATTGACTTATTTACTACCAAATACTTTGGAAACAGTCTAAAGTGTATAATTACACATAGATTTGGCATTTGTTTTAAAGCCGTGTGACTGACTCCTTGGTAGATCCTTGCCTGATTAATCATTGTTTTTATTATACCTTTCACTTTCATAGTGACTCCTATTGTTAATGACCATAGATCTCCAAAACAGGCTAGCCTACAGCTACAGGCAAAGTCGCGGTGAACCCATAACATCTCACCCGAGAGCGTTCACCCCTGACCCCTAACTGCCTCTGGTCATCTCGAGACGAGTGCTGTCTCCCTCGCACTTGTGCTTGCCTGTGTGTAGCCGTCCCTGTCCCCCTGTGCACGATCCGATCCGAGTGGATCCGGGTATCCTCAGAATTGCAGTTGGCTGCTCGGTTCAAGAATCGTGGAATTTGGTATGTATTTTTGTGTTTTGAATTGTATTTTGCTTATCTAGTCGCTTGACTTTCAGCAAATAGTTAGGAAATTATATAATTTTTATCAAGATAAATGAATTTAAAAAAATCAATAAATTAAAATTACTTAATAATTTGCCGTGCTCTAAATAAATAAACAAAATCACATCAGGGTACAAAACAGGATTATTTTTTATGGAGTGAGTTTATTCAACGAGGTAATCAGTGCTTAATAAGCTCATGGTATGGCACCAGGTGCATAAAATTCTTTATATAAACATTATAAGTCACGTGACCTGTCACTTTGTATGAATATTTCATTTTCAATTTTAAGATTTCAACCTATGTTCCTTGGGGAAAGTTGTTCAATTTTATGCACCAAAAAATAATCCTGTATAACTTTGTAACGATTCATCTAATAATTAGGTACTTATTATAAATATGCTTATATTACAACCACTTTAGTATTACGTGTAAAATAAACAAAGTAACTGTTTGTAAACACTAACGGCCTCATATTCTGTAGTTTGATCGCCTTAACTATTCTATGACCTACCTATGCCCAAATTTTTGCATTCATTTACATTCGATTTATTGTATAATAGATTATTCGACAAATAGTTCGATGTAAATCCAGTTACGACTTACGTGAGCAAATGAAATATTCAAGTGCTAGAACCAGCGCCATCTATCGTCAAAAAAATTACTAACAACATTAAATCTATTTGTGAATCGGGTTATAATCAAAACTGAAGACGCTCGGATACCGCTCGTGCTCACACATACGAACGCATTAACTGTACTGCGCTTACACATATACGTACTTATTATGAGTATTATAATGTTAGAAATATTAGTACTTATATTGTTGGTATTGTAAATCAGATACCTAGTTATTCTTGGTGCCATCGTTAGGGTCTCAAATGTACCTGCTTCCAGTGTCTAGGGAAAAAACCAATAATGGCCCCGATTCTGTTAAACACGTAATAAACTAATTTAAGTCCATCGGTATCTTTTTCACTTATACATTATTTAGAAAAGGATAGACGACAATTAGAACTGTCAAATTGTAAAAGTTAATTTAGTTTAGTTTGCGCACAGAGAAACATTGGTGCTGATTCCTCTGTCTATTATATTGGTAAATCAATTTCTGGCGGTCTGGGTTCGATTCTATATCTTTGTGTATAGACAACCCCTGTTTCACTTTTAATACCAGTCTATAAATGTCCTACTGCTGGGCACTGGCCTTTTCCCATATAGAGAAAGATGAGCATTGATCACCAGGATGGTTCATTGCGGGTTGGCGATTTCAGATTCCATTTTTCGGAATCCAGGTTTCCTCACGATGTTTTCCTTCACCGTTTGTCAACGGAAGAGGGTACATATAACTTTGAAAAAGTGACATTGGTATTTGTCTGGGTTCGAACTTGCAACCATGTGCATACGAATATGGTCATTGAACCGCTAGTCACCACGACGCGGCGACGTACAATAAAGTTATTTTATTTTGGTGTTGCCGAAAGCATTTTTATATCACCTTTTCCACTTATACAACCATATTAAAAATCAAACAAATAACAGTCTTATTACAACACTAACGCAATAATGAGAGTGCGGGTGCAATATAATTACATCACTACAAGGGGTTGTAGGGATGGCAACAAAGGACTCGCAATCATTTTGATGTGATTTTTATGCACTACTGGGTAGGCACAGGAAATGGATAAACGTCACTGTTTTATTTTTCTATGGATTTTTTTGTTCTTTAATTTCGGTAAAACGATACATACTTAATGAACATGACTATTTTGTTTTAATATACGTCAGAGGCATTATTTAAAATTTTAGACACTTAAGTATACTTTTTTTCTTCTCGTTTGTTGGTAATAAGTGCCAGTTTGCTCTGATTTTCACTACCCCGGTTCAGTCATTCAAAACGATGGACAGATTGACCGAGATATTAAGCAAAGAATCAGCTCAGGTTGGCCTAAATGGAGGCAGATGACTGCGAAGATATGTGACCCGAAGATTAAAAGTAAAATTTATAAAGACCTGTATTGATGTATGGTTCAGAATGCTGGAGAGTAAAAAGGACTGATGAAAGACGATTGCATGCAGCGGAAATGAGAATGCTTCGATGGATCACTGGATTAACGAGCTTAGATAGGATTAGGAATTTATCGCAATAGCGCCCATGAATGAAAAGGTGAAAGGTAAGCGTTTGTCGTGGTATGGACATGTTATGAAAAAGACATATTTAGACAAGTTATGAGTATGACTGTGGATGGGTATACAAGCAGAGGGAAACCGAAATAGAGATGGATGGATTGTGTGGAAGTTGATATTTTAGTAGAAAGGAGTGGATGCGGCGATGACAAGTAATAGATATGAATGGAAGGAAAATATCCCACATGAATAGGAATAGGGCGTATAAGATTATGAATTACACCTTGCATCCATCCTTGTTTTTATTGTTTTTAACGTTGTATGACACATTTTTATTGAAAGAAGTAAGTAAAAGAGTAAACATGAAATATTGTAGAATTTGTAGGAAGTTTTCATGGCGGTGCGGCGGAACGGCGCGGCGACGCGGCGGTCTGTTTAAATTGAGGACAGCGCCATCTAGCGAATGGTTAAGAACAAGAATACTTTAATAACCTTTTAGACTCGCCAATTAGCCAATTACATACAATTTTCATTTTTATTTACATTATATTTATTTTCTTATGTACCTAATTTAAAAATGAAATAAATAATAGTACTTAATAAAAAAACAAGAAATATAATAACAATACACTACAAATAAGAACTAGATGACGTGCACATAGTAGTGCAAATATATAATTTTTTCTTTAATTATTTCCGAATTCCAAACTCAGAAATACTATTCCATCTTTTTTATTATATGATTTCCGACTCGAAAGCACAATCAAGAAAATACAAATACTATCCCCATTTATGTTTTTTTTTCAATTTAAACCTGTATTAATGAAAAAAAATCCTAAATCATGAATTATAAAATTATCTCATATACTTATAAACAATCGGATCATGACGCTGAATTAATTGATATCCCATTTTTAAGGAGTCTGTGATCTAGGTATAACGTATGTCAGATCTGGTTCATCAATTTTAGCTAGACCCTCATAATTTGTCCCCTAGTGTATCTTTGCCTTAATCACACAATAGCTTGTCGCAATCTTCTGTAATTACAAGTTTATTTAATAAAACTGAGGTCTTGATTTACTATTTCGACAATCAGTATACCGGGGATGTAACTCAGTGGTAGAGTGTCTGCTTCGCATGCTGAAAGTCCTGGGTTCAAATCCCAGCATCTCCACATTTCAGCTGTTTCGTTTTGTAACTCGTTTTCTGTTCTTTACATTTTTTTTCGATTTTTTCATTATGTTTTTTTATATATTTATAAAAATATGTTTTATTCAATTAATATTTAGAGAATTACCAAAATAATTAAGGTAGGTACAATGCAAGCTTTCCATCGTACAATAAAGAAATAATGTGTATTTCTGCGAGTCTGTCCGTCCGTCCGCCTGTCTGTCATTACATGCGCCGATAGAGCGCAACTCCGCGACACGTGGACAACCACAAAATACATCAAACAATTTATTTGAAAGAAAAATGATTGACATACACCTGGACAAATTAAATGCACATTTTATGATCCCGTTGTATTTGATTTTTATAATTTAATTCTTTAAAATGTATTCCCTTGTATGTCTCATTTTATTGGTTCTAATGGGGTAAACAGAAAACTTTTATCAAATCCATACAACAATGATCTAAATACTTACATAATATACATGTACAAGTAATAATGATAACTTGAGGCCCTAACTAGGTCATGTTTGATATTCAGTTCTTGTACAGTTCTTCTTCTTGTTCTTGATCTGAATTATGCGTAATGATGCTTGATTTAATGTATTTTTTATGTTTATTAAAAAAGAATTAGCAATCTGCACTCCTTCTCTATATGTATAAATTAGAAGTGTGCGAAATTTTATAATCCTTCGTCAGCGCAAATTGCGTAAAAAGGGGTAGGACAAAGTTTTTTTTTGCTTTATGTATTAATATAAAGAAGAAGATATACATGTCCCACTGCTGGGCACAGGCCTCTTCCCATTTAGAGAAAGAACTAGGTATAATAGAAATATAGTAATCTAAAAAAAAACAAAAAGGAATAGGCCACCAATAATAATAATAAAGATTGGAGACTATTTTATATTTTTAAATGTATATTTTTTTATTTAGAAATGTCTTTATGTATAGTATTTTAATTAAATAAAGAGAATAATAATATAAAGTTTATTCACAGAAATACAATTTGTTACAATAGGTACTTAATTATCTACACCACCATACTTCACAACTAGGAAAACCAATAACACAAAATGAACACAATTTTAAACCACGAATTAATTAAGGCACGAAAGGTCAAGAAATCATAGCAACACGCTTTTAAAGGTAAACCGCATTAAGTTGGGTCGGTCCACTGAATACTTAATACCCACCAAAATGTCAGGACAAATGGAATAACGTATGACGTACAACTTCATCAACCGCCGAAATCGGTGATCAATATTTTATTGGTGGTTATAGAATGGACATTGAGGTCTAACCATACGAATCATGATGACTGGCCTGTAGGTCTACTAGACTGGCCTGATGGTTAGTGTCCCTGACTGCTAAGCCGGAGGTCGTGGGCTCGATTCCCACCCAGGACAAATGTTTGTGTGATGAGTACGATATTTTTTTCTGTGTCTGGGTGTAATTTATTTATTATGATTATATTTAGATGTATGGTTAAGTATGTTTATCAGTTGTCTGGTTGCCTTAGTACAGGTTTTGCCTAGTTTGGGTTCAAATGGCCGTGTGTGAGTTATCACAAGTTATTATTTTATGATGCGGCGCTGAAGGAAACAAAAACGCGCTGAAATCTCTGAAATGTAGAGTAAGTTAGACGATTTATGCTTGAAAGAACGGATATCCGCATGCCCGTGTTATAATACTCGCCTATAAATGTCCCACTGCTGGCACAGGCTTCTTCTCTTATAGAGAAGGAACGAGAATTGATCACCACGCTTGCTCACTGCGGGTTGGCGATAACAGATTACAATTTTTGGATTCCAGGTTTCCTCACGATGTTTTCCTTCACAGTTTGTCAACCATGTCTTAGAATAATTAAGAGAGTACTAATAACTTTGGTAATTAACCGTGTTACGTAAGTTTAAAAGGAGTTGTATTGTGGATAAGCCTTAAGTGTTTGTATGGTGAGATTTATTAGGATTGATCTTTCGTGCCTGTTATCAAATTCATACCAGAAATGTTACTTTTTTTATTTAATGTTAAGAAATGTCGCTTAGAAGTTCCCTTAAACAAACGTATTACGAATATTGTGCATTTCATTGCAGATATCTCAATACTGTACAAAATAGAAACCGTCTCTTTCGAAATCGTTTAAAGATGGTAAGTGAGACATTATTCTATTGTGTAGTAATTTTCTAAGGTGAGAACTCTGAACGGTAGATAACAACATAAGTGTATTAGTTATAAACAATTTACACGCAGTTTACATATTACCCAGTACTAGTTAGTGGTTGCCTTTAGGTCATAGTTACTATTTTACATAGAAACTCATTGCACTCGTACTTCATGGCTTTAACATTAAATTTTGTAAGCTCTTCGAAATTGCCGTAATACATTAAAGCTTTCAATTTCATTATTAACAAAATATTTTTAGATATTTTTAAATAGCGTGGAATAACACAATACTATAACTTACGACTATAGTCCTACAAACTTATCTGAAGGAGAAGGCGTCACGGTTGTTGAACTAGTGTTTCAACTCAATAGAATTTAGTGGTTTTTATGACTAAATTAATAAGTACTGGTCTGACAAAATATAAACATCATATTGCCATTGATCGACACGCTAAGAAGAAGTGGTATTTATAGTAACAATAATACCCTCACCAATTGTATAAGAATTAAATTAAATTTTAATTACCAATTATTTAATTTTATGCTTAGATACAAAATGAAATTAAATAAATAATAACAGTTAAGATTGTAGCACTATTACTGCGCATTAATATCTGGCAAGTAAAATCATAGATGGATATGCTTTTATTCGTAAATCAATGAGAACAAAATCTACCCAGAAGCATTCTATAATTTTATCTGAAACTTATAGTTTCATCAAACCAGACTATAGATAGAGACAGAATGATCTTTTGTCAGTTCACAGAAAATTATAATCAAGATAGGCAAAAAATGGAATGGTTGTGCAAGCCAGTGCGAGCAGTCGAGCTCACAAGTGAAAACTTTGCTCGGCTCAGGAAATGAAGTGGCGACTCAATTTCCACGGCGCGGTAATCCGAACGGAAATCTAACGAGACCGTATCACACCTTTTACCTTTTTTAAATTTTATACGAACTTGTAACATATTTACAGCATTTTTACAGTACGTATTTATTTAAAGAAGTAAAACAAAAATTGTTTTAACAATAAATGAAAACATCGCATTTAGAAAGCTTTAGAAGAAAATTATATTTACCCAATGAAAGGAACCTAAATCTATATATTTATATTATTGTGTTACGGGGTGTACCTATCTCAGTGGTAGAGAGTCTGCTTCGCATGCTGAAAGTCCTGCTTTCAAATCCCAGCACCTCCAACACATTTGTTGTGTGTAGTTTAGATCACAATTCTCATTGTACGTACCGAGTTTTACTTCGAGAAAACTTACAATCCATCTAGCTCATCTGAGAAGTCCATTTGCTTTTTAGTACCTTTGTTTTTTTATTTGTGAAATTACATAATGATATAGTATTATGCAACCATGTAACCTTACATAGTCTTTCCTATAGATATCAGAATTTGTCCGTAAATTTTTCTCCCTTGTAAAATTCTAAATCCATACTTAAAGGGCGTTATCATGACCAGCCCATCAATGATAATAATTTAGGTACCTCCGGTTATTTCTCCTTCCGCCGTTTGTGTCCCGTCCATCAGAAAGCACGTAAATCCATTGGTCCTGCGCCCGATCACTCTCCGGTCGTGTCGGTCTGCTGTCCGCTCGAAAAATAAGAGTTATTGAACAAAGAGCGCACCTGTTTTAGCGCACACAATTCTGCACTGTAATATCTCCTGCGTACATGACTGATCTCACTTGAAATTGACCGCCGAGGCCGAAATTCGGTCTGGGGATTATTATTATGACACCTACAAGTAATAACCACCTACGTATATTTATAAAATGGAACTACATAAAAATCTCCGCTAAAGAAATCAGTGTGACGTTTGAGCAGGCAGCAGGGGGCGCCACAGTCGCAGTGATTGACAGCTAATAACGGCAGATTTCCCACGGGAGCCTACAATTTGTCCCCACACCCCACGGGTTTTCCAACCCATACAAATAATATGGCTCTTCATAAATGTAGGTTATGATATTTTCTATTCCAGTATTTCTTTACGATGTGCTCAATGTTTTTTTTTTCTTGGTTTAATTAGGCAAAGTTGCAAAATTACTACCGAAGTCCTTTTATTGTTTGTTTGGTAAATACATACTATAAACTAACATAGGTATAAAGCACAGAAGATAATGTCCCACTGCTGGGCATACGCGGCCTCTTCCGATATAGGTAATAAATCTATAAGTAACTAGCTTTAGTTACAGGCTATATTTATCCAACTTATAAAACAGAATAATATAAAAAAACGCCTAAATTAAAAGTAATAGCAATATGCAATTCATCAATTTAACTACTTTTTGCACAAGTTTATAGTGGTTCTTTAAAATGTATTCTTTACTCATCGGGGGTGTAACTCAGTGGTAGAGTGTCTGCTTCGCATGCTGAAAGTCTGGGTTCAAATCCCAGCACCTCCAAAGCTCGGAATAGAAAACCATTTTTTATGTGCTAAGACTGCTAAGTACTCACAATTAACGTCATTTTAAATGTAGTAAAATGAAATACAAATAACATCGAATTTGAAGTGTTAATTAAAATTATAAAATGCAAAATTGCAACTTTTTCGTAAAATTTTATCTACTGAATAATTAATGCAGTTTTCTGCTTACTTATAATACTCATCTTAGATTCGTACTCCGCGATATAAATAAGCGGCCGTTATCTTAGCATATAATATTAACACCACCATTAGATAAAAAGGTTTTTACTAAAACAAACGGGCAGAGCGGTGAATAATCCGTCAGAAAACATAGATCTACTTAAATGCTACTAGAAGTGGCATGGCGTATCACCAGTGCTATACTCAATAAGGTAGGTGAAGGTAGTAAAAATTACAAAATACAGAATCTTTACGGACCCTGTTCTCAATCGCAGCCCTTTAAATAATAATACTAATTTTGTCCACACATTAAAAGAATACAACAGCCGGATAGAACACAAGATTTGCTTTTTTTTATACAATATAATTTACACGTTACCTAAGTTTAAGTTTTTTTTTTCGAATAATATCAGATTTTTCATATTGAGTTTTTTTTTAAATAATAACACAAACGGAATTCCGTGTTGTTAGAAAATATTATAAGTAAAAAATGTGGAAAGCAGTTTAAAAAAAAAACAAAAACTATTTTCAATTCATTCTTAACGTATTTGAAACTACGCACAAATGTATACGACTGCACGGATAGCCGAGTGGTATAGGTCACCACGCTAATTACCACTGTGCGCGACGTGCTGCGGGTTCGATCCCCGCATGGGACAAGCATTTGTGTGATCCACAGATACTTGTTCCAAGTCTGGGTGTTATTTGTGCATGTGATTTGAATGTTTGTGAAACCCCCGCGACACAAGGATTAAATTCCTTAGTGCAGGTTTTGTTTAAAAAAAAAACAAAACAAAATGAAAAAATGAATCTATTCCATTGATTTAACATCGTATAACCTTCTCACTAATCATAAGATGTTCATTGGGCAAAGGCGATAAATCGGAGAGCCTCCGCCATAACTCACCGCCTGAGACCTACCCCTAATTAAGGGTAGCGGTAAAAATAATTACCTGTCACGTAATATTGTGGTAAAGTATTGATATTCATTGCTTTTATAGACGTATTGCATTCATTTAATGTGTGACTTCATTGTAAGGACAGTGGAGAAAATTCTATGAAAAAAAAAGAGTAAAAGTATTTTACAAATATAAAATTACTAACTTGTAAGTTGACTTAAAAAAAGCCCTACATTTACTCTGACAACCCTGTTAAAAACTAATTTGAAAAAAAAAACACTAAATTTATAAAGTAACAAACTAAACAATAAAAAAACTACCGGCCAAGTGCTAGTTGGACCGAGGGTTCCGTACAAACCTAAGTTTAAAATATATTAGTTTATTATAATATGATGTAACAAAAAAATGCTGTTCGCAATTTTTCCTTTATCTGTGCTATAAGACGTTGCTTCGTACCAAATTTCAAGATTCTAAGTTCACGGGAATTACCCTGTAGGTTTAGATTCCCTTGCGAGTGTCGAAAATGTGCGGCGTAAGCGGCTGTATGTTTGATTGCATTGGCTTAGAAGTATAATTTTTTCACAGCTCCAAGGGACCCGAGTGTTTGATATAAATTCCAGCTTAAACCCCACGCCTTCCTAAGAAAAAGGGTCTTGACAGACAGACAAACGGACGGACAGCCGGACAACAAAGTGATCCAGTTTTGTAATTTCCTTTCAAGAAATGGAACCCTAAAAACATCCATCAATAAAATTTGTAGGCTGTCAACCCTTCAAATATAAATTAATTTATAGATCAATAATAAAATAAAAATAAAAAGTGGCATAATCACAAATCTACATTTAAAATTCGAACGTGCCACCGCCATAACAATTAAAATCAACATAATACTATCATCGCGAACATAACAGTCATTTATCGTTGTATACAACCCTTTAATGCTGTAATACTGTGTATTAATTGGTGGCTCTCAGACAAGCGATAATGTTTGATTGATGCCGCCGATACAGCCGTAAAGGGAATACCACACGAAATGTTTACAACGTAGTATTCTCGGTAAAATAGGTATAGTATTATCCATTCATTAAACATGTGTTGTTTATGAATGTTGAGTTTATTTTTAAATGATTTTATGGTTGGCGCTATTTGGGGTTAATTAAATTTATTTTTATTGTTTTGTTTTCTTTTTTTATTTGGCTCATTAACGGCTTATTTAATTTACATACATTTAGTTATTATCTTCAGACTACCTATCTACTGGATGGAGAACTTTTTAAAGATTTTTGCTACGATTGATTAACAAGCTATTACAATAACTATAACAGCAAAATATCATTATTGAAGACCTATGCATAGATACCCCACACGGGTTTGATGAAAAAAGTGTTTGAGTTTCAGTTCTAAGTATGGGGTTGTATTTTTGTGTAAAATTCTTAATGTGGTTCACAGAATACAGCCTACTTACCAAGTTTCAACAACATAGTTGTTATAGTTTCGGGAAAAAAGACACAGACAGACATGACGAACCTGTAAGGGTTCCGTTTCTTGCCATTTGGCTACGGGACCCTAAAAAGTCCAAAAAAAGTACCCACAATGTATGTGAGTACATCTTCGATAAAAAATAAGGACTTCAAAAAATTACACTGTGTTTTATCAGCCATTCGTTATACATTATCCTTCAAACCAACATTATTACAACTGCGTTTTTTGGTCTTGGTCGCATCTCCACTATACTCCATTGTACACACGCCCTAATCTCTCATATCCACAACAATATTCAGTTACACGCGTCATTAAGGGATGAAGGCAAAAGGGTTGCAGACTCTTTGATTACCGATAGGTACCTCACAATTCAGTTTTCTTGACTATTTAGTTGTCGAAATAATAATTATTGATACGTCTTTGTTATACAAAGGTATTCATATAGATGGATTATTAATATTTGTCAAACATATTAAGATAATTTAATTTTCTAGATAGTTCAAATACTCTAGTTTTCTGCCGCAGCCCTCATTGTCTTCTTTTCAATACAAAACGCTTCAATAACTTACTTAATATAAAATTCACAACAACACCTAATCAGGAATCAGCAATTATTTATTTTCAGTTTTAGCAAACTACTTATGGTGATTTTGTTTTCTAAAGATTTACGTACAATGTTAATGTAACAAATAGATAATGCAATAAGCAATGCGTAAGGATGTTTATAACAATGTAACCTTGCTAAATTTATCTTCGTTATAGTCACCCAAAAACGGAGAGAAAAAATCGTATTTCCGTATACTTCAAAATATTACTTATATGATAAATTAAAAACCTTTAAATATTGAAATAAAACTACTTTAAACGGATTCTATCGCGGTTTATTTTGATTTTAGTTCCCGACGTTTCAACACCTTTGCAGGTGTCATGGTCACGGCAGACAGTTTAAATAACCAGCTAAAATATAGCTACTGTAATATTATTATAATGTATTTATGACATCTAGACTTTTTAAGCCGCACGAATGGATCCAACATGCGCGTAGTTGGTCCCAAACGCACAATACTACAATACCAATTAAAACGAATAACACAGTCGAGGTATTCACGCCGTCCCCGACCATACTAAACATGTTAATATGTCTATTAATTACTAAATTTATTGGTCCGTCACGCGAATTCGTAATTAATATCATTTGTAACGAAGTCAATTGTAATCTCCCATTAAATGTCGTGAGGATGTTAACATCTGTTGTAATGTTTGTTGTATGCAGATAAATGGTCTTCGTATCTCCTAAAAAGCTGGCTCCATAAACAAGTAAAACGACCCCAACATAGCTCGGAAAAAGGTTAAGCAGAAGAATAAGATTTTTTAGAAATAAACAGTAAGCCTCGTAATATAAAAACAGTGCCAGACCATTTAGTAGTAATCACTTGGTGGTTCTCTTACCGCTTCCGTATGTACAAGATTGTAGGTTGTCTAGTGCAGGTTCGGAAAAAAGACTGAGCCACGGACGCTTTTACTTCTCTCTCTATGACTCTTACGACAAACTATATCTGTGTTACTAAATTGACATGTGCAAATGTCAAAACTGACGTAAAAGCTATAGGAATCTGTCATTCTGACATTTTTAGGTGTCAGTTTATTCTCCAGGATTAAGAAACAGACTAGATGAGAAAAAACATCGTCATCGTATCATTAGTTTTTAAGTTCAGTATTTAAATCCAAACCACGTTGTGTTACCCAGTGCAGCCTAACAAAATTATCCAAGAACCTTACAACGATTCAATCCCAATATCATTACACTAAGACGTCGTACCCCACATATGTGTAATCCCCTAATTTGATGCTGGTTTTAATTAAACAATTTAACGTACCGGTCGCGTAGACTCCCCCTCCCCTTTCTGTAACCCCTTCACCCCCTCTCTCGCGTCTGTGATTTATAGAAGGCACCTGTAAATCACTGAAAACAAATGAGAAAGATGATTATGATATTATAACTTATTGTTACTTCAGTGTATGGGAGGAAATATGTGGTAAATGCATCGCATAAAACCCACTTGTTTCATCTCGTATGCACTTTCCCGTATCTTACGTACTTCCACAATACGTAAAAAAAATAATTATTCTTTTAATAACATAAACGATAGAGATTGGATGTAGATGGAAATTTTAAAGCAGTTTTCGTGTCAACAAAAAATATATTTAAATACATAGATATAGAAGAAACCCAAGATGCAAAGTCTGAAAAATTCAGTCGTTTCAATAAGTCATCACAAAAACAACTTTATGCCATGCCAATAAGGTTGAATTTGCGATAAAATGTTCGTTTCAAAACTGTCTTCACTCATTATACGGCCGACGAATATTGGCAAGCCTAACAAGAGATACAAGACAGTTTTAGTGAGATGCAAGTACACATAAACGGTGGGTGAAAAAGAGATGACATTATCTTGTATCGCTTTTTAGGCTCGCCAAGATACAGCGCCTGAAGAGTATGTGTAATTGAAAACAATTCCAGCAGTGACTTTGTTCAAGACGGTGTGTGCATTTATGGTTTTAATCAATATTATTATCTATATAAAACAAAGTCGGGTTTTGTACAACACTTATCACTCGATTGAACGGGTATCTCTCGAATAACAGAGTAAATATGAAAAACAATGAAAAATTGATGATTACGAGAACGGGAACAACTTACACGACTGAAACCGTGGGGCATAGCTAGCTGTCGAATAAACTCAAGCAAAAAGCCAACTACATTAATACTCCTTGGTAAAATTGTATTATTCGTCATATTAAGTCCAATGCTGTCATTGTCAGTTAATTAATATATGGTTGTCATTTTGTGTCGCGTCTATTTTTTTATTATTTATTTTGTAACCCATTTACTAACATGATGTTCATTTACGCGTTCACGATAATGCTAACAATAATATGTGAAAGCCAAGCATATTTCGACAAGACATCTTCACCTAACGTTGGTACAGTATTGTTTTCTTCGAATGATGTGAATAAGAAGCAATGGTCTAAGACTGATATCGGACTGTTGCGAGCGAGAAAGTATTTCCAAACCCTGCTGCCGCCACCGGTCTTCATTAACACCTTTAGTGAGGACTACGTCAATATCCTACTCGGCTACTTCAAAGACGCGTACTCAGCCATCAAAAGAGAATCCCCCGATCCTGAAACAGACACCATAATGACGACAGCACTCTCAGATGCTATCGGAGGCTACCTCAAAGTGTGGGTACTGCCTGTAGCAAAACTAGATTACTACGGAGGCACAGTCTCTCAAGACAATGTCATAAAACTATTCCAGTTCTACAACGAGGTCAAACGCTACTTAGACACCGATGGCACAGGTTGGCGCAAACCTGACGAAAATTTACTCAATTCTATGACAATTAACGTGGCTCCCCTGAAACTCCCATCGAGTACTAGAAGCATGAGCGACCCCTGTGATCATTTAGCATACTTCGAAAAGACCGGCAGTGGTCTAACTATACCAATTCCAAACATTCATTGGAATGATAAATTGAGCACATTGTTTGTACCCCTCAAAAATACATCCTTAATCCCAATGAACGCTCCAGATACAGCGAATAATCTAATGAAATACTATGATTCAGCAAAGGGTTGTATCCAGGCCAGTAATCCTAAAGAACAAGATAAGTTTGACGAAAAGTTTCAAACCTGGCTTGCCAAAGACGTTGTCCCACATTTAAAAGACGAAAATTTATACCTTGCATTAGGGAGTGTACTCTCTTTAGTAAACAGGACTCGAGATCTCTGCAATAACGTTGTAGATTTATACGGTAACAAATTTAACGCACTTCCTCATCGCCCACCAAGCCGTATCCCAATTGATTTAACATCCAAGAAAATGTGTATTATATCCGTAATACTACTAATTGAAGTGGCTTGGTGTATCCCGGCGTTAATATATATATTATGTTCGAAAAAAGTACACAAGAAAGACTGTAGTAGTAATGTTTATTTATTTATAGACAATAACAAGCCAGAAAAGACGAAAAAAAATTCGAAAAGTAAAACCTACATTAAGGAAGACTGTATACGTTCGTCGTTTATAAGGGAAATTCCTTTTGCAGACACCCATGGCGGCGGACCTCCCATGAAAAGTGGAATAAAGTTGTTCCGTAGATCACATCAAAGCAATATGGAATTTGAGGCTCAATATCCTTCTTCTATGATCACAAATACCGTTGCAACTGGAACCCGATCATATTTTAGCTCGAAAGACCAGTCGGCCAGTGCAATGAAAAATGCAATAGATTGTGGTCCTAGAAAATCTTCAATGAAAAAGTCATCTTCACCTAACTTCTCATCAGATCATACGAACTCTACACATGTCATGAACATTTTAAGTCTTGAAGCATTTAATAGTGGTCCAGAACGCCGGACAAATAATAGCTATGCGACCATTCAAGAATCGCCCGTACCCACTGAAGAAAATGAAAGGTATCAAAGAGGTAAACGAGAGAAATCAGCGAAACGTGAGAAGATGGAAGAATGTAAAAGGGCAGAAGAATGGAATCAATATCAAGAGAAAATTATACGTGAAGAACGCTTAAGAGCTGAGGAAGCAAGAAAATTTGAAGAACGCAGATTAGCCGATGAGTATCGGAAACTTCAAGAACGAATAAAGGCTGACGAAGCGAGACGACTTGAAGATTTAAGAAGAGCTGAAGAAGCACGACAGCTTGAGGAACGTAAAAGAACTGAGGAGTTAAGACGTCAGGAAGATTTTAAAAAGGCTGAAGAAAATAAACGGATAGAAGAACTCAAGAGGGTAAACGAATGTAAGAGACTCGAAGAATTAAAACGAGCCGAAGAAAAAAGACGCCAAGAAGATATGAAAAGAGCTGAAGAAATGAAAAGAATTGACGAATCTAAAAAAATTGAAGAAATTAGGCGGTTAGAAGAAATAAAAAAAGCTGAAGAGCTTCGAAAACAGCAGGAACGCAAAAAGATTGAAGACCATAGAAAAGCAGAGGAACGCAAAAATGCTGAAGAACATAGAAAAATGAATGAACGTAATAGAAGTGGAGATTCTAAAAAATCTGAAAGACGCAATATTTGTTTAGGGCCCAGAAATCCTGACGAACGTAAAAGAAGTGCTGATTCAAGAAGTCCAGAAGAACGCAAAAGAAGTGCGGAGTCAAGAAGTCCAGAAGAACGCAAAAGAAGTGCCGAGTCAAGAAGTCCAGAAGAACGCAAAAGAAGTGCAGAGTCAAGAAGTCCAGAAGAACGCAAAAGAAGTGCAGAGTCTAGACGGACAGAAGAACACAAAAGAAGTGCGGAGCCCAAAAGTCCAAAAGAACGTGAAAGAAGTATTGACTCTAAAAGTCCAGAAGACCGTAGAAAAAGTGCCGAGTCCAGAAGTCCAGAAGACCGTAAAAAAAGTGAAGCGTCTAAGAAACCTGAAGAACGTAAAAGACGTGAAGAAACTAGAAAGCTAGATGAGCGTAAACGACCTGAGGAATGTAGAAGGGTAGAGGAATTTAAAAAGGTTGACGACCGAAGAAAAGTTGATGAGCCTAGGAAACGACCAGATGAAACTAGAAAATTTGATGAGCGTAAAAAGCAAGAAGAACGTAAAAAGCACGAAGAACGCAGAAGACTAAACAACGCTAAACGATTAGAAGATCGAAAAAAAATGGAAGAATACTTCAGAAAGGAAGACGAGAAAACGGCAGAAGAAATTAAAAAAATCGAAGAAAGTTACAAAAAAGCAAATGCGTCTAAAGTAAATGAGTCTACACCTAGAACAGAAAGGCCGACAGCAGGAAGGCAAAGAGTAATAGAAATAGAAAAATGCGAACTCCAAGATACAGAAACCTCCGAGAAAGATATTAATATTTTTGTAGATACAGAAAGATCCGTATCATGCAAAGGACCGGTGTGTGCCTGCTCCGCCTGCCTACAGAGCAGCAAAGAAATAACCAGCGTTTGTGATGTTACTTCAAGTAGTTTAACAGAATCCAAAGTTCTGGAAGACAAACAGGTTGAAACAAAGACCACTAGGTTTGAAGTAAGAAAAGAATATAAAGCATCAAAGAGGGGTGTCAAAGTGACATCAGGGAAACCGTATTTAGAGATAACAATAGACAGGCCTCCTACAGAAATAAGTGTCGATGTGGGAGGAATCCGCCCAAAACCAGATAGTCACAGTAAACCGAGTAAAATACCGAAACTGACGGCTTGCAATGTAATACAACCGCCCTACACTTCAGATTTGCAAACTCCTAATTTGAGTCCTATAGAGAAACGGAAAAGTCTGATACCGCAACTTAAAAAGAAAACTGTTGACGACTTAGACGTCTCAAGTTGCCGTTGTCCGAAATCCGACGACAGCAGGTTGAATGATACGTTTTAAAATTTAAATTTTCTTAATATATCCGGAAAGACGATACTTGGCTGTGAAATTAGTTTTATGTTATCTTAGTTGGTATCGACTTATTATGATTAATTTGATACTGTTATTAATATTATGTATAATAAAATATATGTAAGACTATTTTGTTTTTATTTCGACACCAGTTATTACATGTTTTCTATCAACATAACCAATTTATACACATCCACATAAATTTTCACATCTATCCTTCTGCTGTAATAATATTTGTATTGTCTGAATAATATAAAATCAAAAGGAATAACACTGTCATTTATTAAAGAATTTAAAGTAACATCTACGGCAGGTAGATGTTAATTTTGAATTCTTTAATAGATACTTCTTTTTTCAAAATAGTAAGACCAATATCTAATAGTACAGAAATATACTTGACCTAACTAATCAATAACCACACAAAGACATTCCAATCTTTCAATGCCAGTACCCAGTCCCACAACTCTTTAAATTTTTCAAGTATCCCACCGTCATCATTTTATTTCGATCATTGTCCTGACTTTGGATCAGATACTTTAGGACTTCTATTCCTCTCAACTTCATATTGCTCCTCTCCGCTGTATCTTCATAAACAAACAGCATTCCTGACAATTCCACTGAGTAGCTCTCACTAATCACCGTGACGAATTTATTGGCTCGATCCGGGTGAATTAGGGGGAGCCTGAGTTATTGCATATTTTGGCCAGCTCAGGTGGCCGGCGCGGACGCTAATCTGTCATTACAGAGGGCTACTTGCCACTTTACGAATTGAGTATGCTGGACTTTTGTACTGTAGGTATGATATATATGTCTACACAATATTTATTTGAACGAATAATAGGTTCAAAGGAAAACGTTCAATATTAACAACTTTTAGAGACTCTTCGTTATCTCCCGTATTCAAAACTACAAACTTCATAGTCGATTTAAGTTTTGCCTTTAGTTCTCGGATGTATTTTATTGTATTATGTCTTAAATTTAAACTAAGCCATACCGAATCATGAAATCAAAGACCTACCTATTACTAAACTAACACTTAACAAGTTTCCTTATTAAGCCTTACAATAATTGAACCAATTTTCATCAATGAATATCATATGCTTATAAACTGCTTAGTTTGTCACAAAGAGCTTTTCAATATTACAGGTTGCTACCATAAGGTTTAATTTATATTATGGTATAGCTATAAACTTTCAATAATGTTTAGAGTAAAACTAGGCTTGGACATCACTGTCTCAAAACTTTTAGCTTTTTAAAAGCATTTGCTGAACAGAATACATTAAATACTTTTTGGTCCCACTTACCGTAAAGTTAAAGAAGCAAGTTCGATAACACAAAGTTTCGACAGAAGGACGAAACTTTTCTTAAGACTTTAAAAAATACATAATATTTAGGGTGTTCTCTGTAAAGTGTTGTACTCATATGTTGAAAAAAATATTTAATAAAAAAACTCGAGTTATTTTCGTTATCAAAACGCAATGATTCTTTTTATAGTCTAATATGGTCTTAATTATTCACTATTGGAGGAAAGATGTTATTAATAATTGCTTACGTTCATAAGTGTTATGTGTAGGTACATTATTCCAATAATTTTTAAATGCTCAAATGAGGAAGCTAAGAAGCCAATGTGCCATCAATTACCTCAACAGCGCTTAAAGAGCAAAATCTGTTACTACCAGTAATCACTTGAAGATCAATTGAGTAGGGTGACCAGCCCTCGATAAATACTGGACTCTAAATTGGTTCAGTGTTGTAAGATTACCAGCAATTGTGGGGATAATCCTCGATTGACAAGGATTATCGGATAAATTGACTGCTTTCGTGTAATTTATGGTCAGGCACAGAGATATTGTGAACATCTGGGATGAACATAAATATGTGTGGGATTGTACCACTTAATGTTGGTATTGTAATGATTGGCTTTAATTAATCTTGTGAGTAGCAAAGCATAAAAAACGTATTAGTTTTTATTTAGAACTTTTTCAATAGTTAGGTTACATTTTCAGTCGGTCATTTGCAGAAGTAACTAACTACTGCTGGTACAAAAAACTAAACAAATAAAAAACGCACAGAATGTTGACCAACGAAAATTTTCATAAATAGAAACGCCTAATACTAAATGATAAATTCGTTTAAATTAAATAAACATAATTCGGGGAGTGAAAGTTCGGTGTGATTTATAGCCGGACTTCGGTGACCCACCGCTGGACAAGGATTTGCATGTCCAACACTAATCCCCCTGATAAAGTACTTTGGGTATGTTTTTACTGAATTATTACAAACTTTATGCGTATTTACTCAGTATGTTATATTAAAGAGTTTTGTCTGTTCCTTTTTTGTGTGTATTTCTTTGCTTGTGATTTAGTTACTGTAAGTCACAGGATAGATAATGTCATGTTTACAAATAGGATCGATATCTATCTTATATCTATTATAATGTGGAATAAGGTATTATACGACAGAAAAGAGATAAAGACATTGTCTTTAACACAAATAGCTGAATCTCACAATACCTAAAAATTGTCGAAAACTTAACAGTATAGTATAAAGTATCACATTTAGCTTCGAAAATTTCGACTACCAAAAAAATAGCAATAAAAAAACCTCAACGAAAGAGTTTAATGGATTTATTAACTCCCCTTATCACGTCCAACAAAAAGAAAAATATCTTAAATGAACTCGTTGACAACGCAATCAGCCCCTCTTGTCGGCGACTCGAGCTATAAGTTAAGCCATTCACCCCTTGAAACCCAAGATTTTACACTGATACCGTTTGTAACCCCTTATCGCATAGAAGGAGTGCTGCTAGGATTGGTGAAAGCAGGATAAGAAATGGGAATTGTGTTTCGTTTGTTTTACTGCGCTTGGGATTTGCTAGTTGTTCGTAATCACAAAACAACGATTTTATTCCTCAGCTATTGTTCGCTTTAATTTGTTACCTGCAAGGCGACCTATGGAGACAAGCAGCTGATTCGATCCCAGAGGATGGTGGAATAAGACGAAGGCAAGAAGAAGTAAACAAATGCACGGGTTTATAGTAAATGAAAAGAAGTAACTTTAAACAAAGTCGTTTTCTGGCTTGTAACACAAATTCAAAAGATTTCTACGGGTGGAGGCAATTTATTTTTAAATCAGCTTAATTTTTGTAAAATCCTTTTCGATAATAATGTACTCAAAATTGTATGTTTAGTGTATCCAATCGATACACACAAATCTATCTTCTTTGTTAAAAAATTTTAAAGGCAATTCTATATTCAAGAATTTCTCGCTAATAACAATAATAAATATCAAAATACTCCATTCCCATCTCAACCCAATCTCTGAAATCAAAAGCCAAGACGCCATTCACACCGAACGGCAACGACAACGGGTAAGCAAATAATTCCTCGTTTCTAATTGAAGCAGATAGGTGTTCCAGTAATTATAGCGGTGTAACAAGCTCCCAGGGGACCGGTGAAATACTGTCAAGACGATACCCCTCCACGGCAGCTGGCGACTGAAAAACGAACCTGGAGATAACAGAGTCACGTTTAGGAGCTTTAGCATTTGTTTTTGGTTCGTGTAATTTAGGGAATTGAGGTTGAGATATTTTTAATCAGCTTCAACATTTAATATAAAGATGAATCTATAGATATCATTGTTAACTTTTACATACAAGTTTTTCTAGTTGCTTAGTTAGAGTGCAGAACAAAATTTTAGAATAGAATAGAATATTCTTTATTATACACCATTAGAATAGCATTAAAATATACATAGCAACGAAAGGGTACAATGGCGGTACAAGGGTACAAGTTTTTTTTACTTGAATATTTTTGTGTAATGTAAAGTCTGGTATTAAGGTCAGATAATAACCCAAAATTCTAAACCTAAATGGAAGAATACTTGTAACATGTAACCCACGGACTACCGAAAGTGTCTGTGATGAGTTCCAATTCACTGTTGCTAACAAGATACAATTTATCTAACCCACAATTTTACTTATGACATCATTTACCTACCACATCATACTACAGGCTTCAAACTCAACCAAGCCAAAGAAACAAACACGTATAATTACATCTCGGCAAACATCTCGTGAATTTCACTATTTATTGAGCTCCCAATGTCAACCAACCAAATAAGCAAGGAATTTTAGGTGGCAACCAATTAACTAAGACCTCTGGTTCATCACACGTAACCTATACCCCTATACATGTTGCTAGGGGTGAAGGGGGTGGGGTAGATCAGGAAATAGTTGTGGATGACAAATTACACGGTAGGGGAGTTAAACAAATTAATCACGGAGTCCAATTTAGCGGAAAACAATGTGGGGCGATGGTTTGGTTGGATTTTGTCATGGTATACCATGTCGAGTGCTGTGTTTTACTGCGAGATAAATTGGAAACTGTCTAGCAAGTTCCTATGTGGATTAATAAACTTTCAGGCCTTCTGCAAATGTTTCTACACTTTCATCATTCAAACTGGGCTGCAAATTTGTCAGAATCTATATAGTACATTCAAATGATGTTTTTTTTTAATTTTTTGGTTCAGTTTGGGCTCAAAATAAATAATTAATAAAATAAATTGTATTTCAATTCATAATGATTTTGAATTTGATTTTATCTTTTACTAACTGTGCTCCGCGGTTTCACCCTCGTAAGTCGTCGCCGTTCCCGTATACAATTTTTTTTATATATTTAAGTCTTCCGTGTGCCTTAAGGAACATACAAAAAAAATTGCCGGGTTGGTCGAGCTTTTTCGAGCTATCTCAAGTTTAGCGCTACAACATCCATTTTTAATTGTAAACATTATCCTTTCGTACATTCCCATTATTACCTTCTCTTGATTACGCTATCTCCAACTCTCAATTTTCGCTAAGGAGATTAACTTAAGAATATCTTTCTTTAAACAAGCCTTAACAAATCCGTATGCAGAGAATACGGTCAGTAACGAAGCACGTCCTGTTTACTGCAGCGTTACAATAAAACGCAGATCAGCTTAATTTGTATTTCCTGCAGATGCTCTTTTATTAAGATGTCGTGACTCGAGCTTAAGATTATTTACGTAATCTTGTAAGGTAGAACTGAGTGCTGAGCCTTATTCACAAAATACAAGCAGTTTACTTGTTATCACGAGTAGAGTTAAGACAGGCTTTTTCTCTTTCGACTTATTATAATTTTAAGTAAGCACGTCAGTGGAAATCCTACCTACAAGAACTAAACAGCTGTAGTTACACTGTATACACACTTACTATAAATTAATTTCAGCAACAATACCATTCCCGTCACAACCCAACACACATGAAAAAGTATTTATCAACTACAATCAAACTATATACCGCACCTGGCGGAAACGAAACTGCTTCAACCAATGCAATAATTAAAAAAATATCGTCCGGAAGTGAGTTCCGGTCTGGTTGCGTTTCCGCGCGCTATTGGTGGACCTTTGACCCCACCCCGCGTGGGGTAGGCACCCTATACTGACCGAATACTGACTCACTATATCACCCCCATTGCCGTAGTTATTTATTTTTAGTTACTGATTGACATGTGGATTTGTATTAATTGTTTTTTAAACATATTGAACATAAATGACGACCTCCGTGGTCGAGTGGCGTACACACCGGTTTTCAAGGTGTCGCCAGCTCTGAGGTCCCGGGTTCGATCCCCGGACGGGTCAATGTAGAAAAACACTTTTCTACATTGTCTCGGGTCTGGGTGTTTGTGGTACCTTCGTTGTCTCTGATTCCATAACACAAGTGCACTAGCTACTTACTTTGGAATCGGAGCAATGTATGTGATGTTGTCCATTTATATGTCCACTTTTATTTAATTATCTGCAAGGGTTCTATATTCCACCTCCGAAGCATTGCTTATTAATATGCATAATGAAAACAGATTGAAATTAATAAAATGTGATGGAATGGAATCAAATGGAAGTGGAAACGCCTAACTCTTTAAAAACAGTACTAGTTTTAAGGACTTAAGTAGTCAATTATCTAGAAGTCTACCAATTTTGTCACCCCAATTAGGTACTTCTCTAGTAGCACCTTCTCTGAAAAATCAGATCGACGTAACGTGCACGAACTAAGCTATTAAAAATGAACCCTACATTAAAACCTTCTACACTTTAAAATCTAAATATATTTTCAAACAATTTTTAAGAGGTTTAGAAGCGTGCGTAGAACTGCAACGATAAGACTTCAAACGGTGATAATCTGAGAGTGGCAATAAATCCTCCTTGCTGATAAACAAATTAATAGTGATAGTACAGCTTCATAACTCATTGGAAGATAAAATTGTAAAGAGGTTACAGTCGGGCGGTTTGTTTCTTTTTAATCTGCGTCATAATGTTTATCTTCGAAATTTGAAAGTAGAATCAACATAAAGAAAAAAAAACATATTAGTGAGTTTGAATAGGAAGTCATTATTCATTACATTATTGTACACTGTAAAATTACGTATTTAGATAGAAACTTTATCGCTATTAATCTAAGCATGAATTTAGGAAAAATTTTGCATCTTTCTGTCAATCAATTTTCAGCAGTACACAGTTTTCAGTTTTTTACTTTAACTTGGAAAACTTTCAGCTGAACTCGATTATAACATTATTCAACGTTTTTTCCTAATATTGTGTGTGATTTACGAATATTGGAAGTTTGGAACTGCAATGAAACATTTGTTCGCAGTTTTTTATATATTCGTTTTTAAAGAGATAATTATCATAGGTATCAGTAGCCTTAACCAAGACTTTTATAAACATAAAAATTAGATTTTTCAGTTGTTCTTGAAATTTCTTGCAGTCCACCTATAAAAGGAGAATATCAATAACTTCACTTCTACATCAGCAATGAAATAAATTAGTCGACGTTCGAGTATTGAACGTTTTAATTAATAAAACGCAATTAGCACCAGGCCTGGTGGGTAATAATCTGTGAATTATTAACAATTTTATACCAGTGTGAAATGTAGGAACATGCTGTGGACTATTAAACTATTCCTTATGGCACCGAGCGCATATTTCAAACAATTAGACGGCCCAATCGCGGCCAATTTGAGCCTCCAACGACCGTCATCATGTTGCAAGCAGTTTGCATTTAAACGACACTTTGTAAATAAGCTGAATGCAAGGTAAGTAATGAAATAAGAATTGTATTTTTTGTTCACCAAAACTGAATTTGTAAAAGGCTATAATATCTTGGTAATTTCGTAGTTTTTGACTGCTTCTAAATTAGGGCCAAAAAACGATTTAGTTAGCCCTTTTTACACAGCGTAGGTATGGCGCAATGAGGCAATCATGAAATCAGGTATTTATTACAATAATATACTGTGAAGGCTTTTTTTTTCCTTCCTCGCGTCGCGATCGCTATCCTTGTGTCGCGGGAGTCTCACAAACATTCAAATTACATGCACAAATAAGACCCAGACTTGACTTGGAACAAGTATCTGTGGATCACACAAATGCTTGCCCCATGCGGGGATCGAACCCGCAGCACCTGGCACAGTAGTAATTAGCGTGGTGACCTATACCACTGGGCTATCCGTGCAATCAAGAAACTGACTGAATTTTTCTAATAGCTATCAACTACCGAAATTACCAAGCGTCTTGTGACCTAGAATTATTTAAAATATGCCAATTTCACATGTTACTGCAGCATCTATTACAGCAATACCGTGCGTCCAGCGCAGCTATAACTCAATGAACAATGGCGGGCATTCTAATCCAGCCAGCTCTGCCCTGCTGGCCACGTAATGAAATTCCCGGGTTATATCGTCCGGGTAAGGCTGTCTGTCCATTGATGAGCGATGCAATGCGGAGTGACTGCTTCTAACTGCTGACGGAATACTGAAACGTCAATTAGTTTTAAGTCACCATTAAGAATCATGCCATCTTTATCATAATTTGTTTGTTAAGTGACATTTTATTTATTTATTCATTAATAATCATACCATAACAACCTTAACATTAGACTATTAGTAAAAAATATATCCGGCAATCATGAATATTGCTATCAAATATGATTTTTGTTCAGTTTTCGATTTAAATGCTAGTACCATAATTGTAAAATTGTACCCTCTCGGCTCCAGTAGACAGTTAGCCTAATACCGCCAGGATAATATCACCAACCCCCGGAGCACTGGCCACTGTCATCATAACAATTATCCGGATTACTCGGACGACAGTAGTGATACAAATGTTTTACATAACTCAACGTGATAGTTGTTAGTCAAAAACAAGACTTGTGTTAGGTTTGTTTCATAGTACAACGAAATATAAGATAAGTTGCAAGCTAGCGTGAGAGTTGTAAAAATAATTTCATAACCTTTTTGATCCCATCTGAAGAGGTTTTTCCTGCAAACTAGGTGTAGAAAATTATGTTAGTTGATTTAGTAGTTACTATTTATTCTAATATTATAAAGATTTAGAGTTTGTTTCTTTGCTTGGTTGGTTGAATGCGCTTAGGACTCAGGACTCAGGACCTTCTGGTCCAATTTGAAAAATTATATCGCGGAAAGCTACAGTTTACTCTTTGCCGCGATACTCGTAACTTTAGCCACGCAAGCGTATCAGCGATCAAAAGCTAAAAAGCAACTAATGCAAATTAGAATTCCATCAAACAATTACTATAATACATTCATTGGCATCTGAAGTCGTGAATGAACTTAACCTCCAATTCATTCACTCGTGTGGCCTTCCGTTATAATTTATTCGTTCAATTGAGGACTGAATGTATATTAAATATGAATAATGATCGGGCAATCTCACGGAGAATACTAAACATGTTGCTATGTCCTGTGTCATCACAGATAATCACTAGCAATGTGACCTCATAAATTTTGAAGAACTGTCGTAATTGTTGTAAGGATCCGTCTCACTGTTTATGGTTGGACTTTGTTTTGACTCTTCTTGAAATTCATAATAGCTTTTTTATGATTACATTTGACAGTTAGTTCCTAGGTTTTTCTACAATTCGATGACTGTTGCTTGTGTTTAGATGTTGGCAGGAAACATTGCAGAACGTAAAAATCTTGATGGTTTGATTATTGACTTATGCAACATAAAATATTTGGTTAATGTCGTGGGGGCCTAGTACTTTCTTAATCATTCTAAGACATCATTAACAAACGGTGAAGGAAAAAATCATCATCATTCAAAAAAATTTAATCTTAAATCGCCAACCCGCAATGAGCAAGCGTGGGATTCAATGCTCATTCCTTCTTCATAATAAGGGAAGAGGCCTGTGCCAAGCAGTAGAACGCTTAAAGGTCGCCGATATTTTATAAATAAACATATCAACTAGATTACAAGATCCTTTAAAATCATAACAGAAAAAGTTCGCTGTCTGAATCATTCGGGCCTCGCCTCAACTTATTTACGCTGCCTGTGAGGTAATCTTCATCTACTGTCCCTTTCTTCCAATCTCATACACCACAAGAAAGAAAGAGAAAGGAACAGTTGTAATTTGCGCGACAATGAAACTGGATCGTTCACGAGAGATTTATACGCTCATTTGTAAATAATGAAGGCGCCACTCATTGTGATTGAAGTCCCATTGATGGCACCTAACCACACCCCTGCGGTCTAGGGCTGACACGCGCCTAAAGCTTAAAATAAAATATTTTTACGTGCCCCACCAAACTGACTGTGATAGTAAGATCTACTTTTTGGAGGTCAACAACAGACCTATACAACAACTTTAATGATGCATTTTGCAAAAACTGACAACACTAGCTTTTACTAGTTTACCACTGCTAATATATCACACGGAAATTACCTTTAAAGAATTTTCACCATGACACAAAAACTTTAGGTAACTTCTTGTATTAAATTTAGTATATTGTGTATCATGTCAACCTCCAGCACACTGCCACAGAAACTTGATGCAAAAAAACTTACTCACACATTTATAACACGGCACACCAGCTCTATCCGACCAATGTTGAACTTACGATTGGATGATAAGCTTCAAAATTAAAAAACAAACTGTTTGTATGTCACTTAAGAGTCTTGGTGACAACCCTAACTTAAGGCCAATTACTTAAAGTCAGTATGCATAACGGGCGCGAGTCGCGACACAACACCTGTCATTGTCGCGTCGCTTAATACCATAGAATAATAACTAAAGTAATAGAAGGAGCGCTAAAATAAGAGTTATGTGACTACTCCTTTTCCTGTTCAATCTTATACCACAAAATGGACGGGGAAAAGAGATAAATGACTATTCTTTGTTTTACTTTTTCTGTCATGACGTAAGATTTGACGAGATTTGGTAGTTTGGTTGGACTACGACTATGACCAAATTTGAGAGTACTTTACGTCATGTTTTGCAGTATGTTCCATTGAACCACTTAATTTGTTCGCATATTTAATGTTGACAAATATGTCGTAAACCGTATTGTTTTGGTTTGTTATATTAAGTTTTATTAATATGATTGCTGTTGTACTGCAATAATTATTCTATTTAACAATAAATAGTGACTTTGTGAACGTTGTGGTGCGATGTCTTGTGCGGTGGTTGGGTGCAAGTCCCATACATCAAGGAAAGAAAATAATCACCAATTATTGACTTTCCATCGGTAAGTTTTTGCTCAATTTATTGTTGAATGTGAGCTGAAAAACGAATAAAAATATGTTACAAATCTAGCTGAATCAATTTGTAGCGGAAACCAGCCTCAATATCTTTTTCAAAAGAAGTAATAAGTGAATATTCGGAAACTGTTTTTAGGTTATCATGGTCGTTCATAGTGACGTAAATAATGTTGTCGATACTTTTCTTGTACAGATTTTCTAAAGACGGAGAGAAAAGATTTTAGGTTCGCTTTTAGATTCGATTCCTACCCAGGACAAATCTTTGTTTGATGAGCACGATCGTTTGTTCTGTGTCTACGTGTAATTTATATATAATATGCCTGTATTTATTAATATATCAGTATGTTTATCGATTGTCTGGTTGCCATACTGCCTGCCTTTGCCTAGTTTGGGGATTAGATGGATATGTGTTAGTTCCAAGATATTAGATATTAAAGTATGTTATGATCTTATTCAATGTGTCGACTATGATAGGAAGATTTTCACTAGATTTAGGCTCCTAGACCTTTAAAATTATAGATTATCTGACTTAATTAAACATTATTGAGGTTTCACATTTATTTCAGATCGATCCTGTTTTCAGAACGCTTGTTGGCAGCGCCGCCGCATAGTGTCCCACAACTACAACAATGGCAATAATTTTGAAGCTTAAACTGAAACTACGACAAAGGAATTAATAGATTTAAGGATTAATATTTTTCCTAAATTTTTGATAACTAGGTATTATACACAGTGCCAGCCGAAACTGAAACAACTCCTTTAACGCTTCTAAAGCGCCTATTTTAAGTTTGCTTGAAATAAAAACATTTTCCGCAACAATATCCGGCTTTCTTTAAAATATCGATAACCCCTTTTTGCTGTTTATCAATGATCTTTTCAGAATGAACTTGTAAAACCTGATAAATAATTATATCGTCTCTTTGTTAATAATTTATATATTTTAGGTACGGTTATTATTTTTGGTGGTTCGCGATAACGCATGTCACAGTAAATTCTATCGATGATGAAATTTAATGGGTCACGTCACTAGCCTAATTAAAATCTTCGACAAGGGCAAAATTTTGAAACATTTTCTGTACATGCGTCCCTCTCTAACATGAGAGCGGCTCCATAAGCCAAAATGAAGCAAATACATTGAGTTTGGTTGCTATTTTAGCGCTCCTTCTATTACTTTAGTTATTATTCTATGCTTAATACGTACGTGGCCTAACATGGCGCCCTCAGACTGTCCTTAGTCTACACTTCGCACTTCGCACTATTAGCAAGCAATTTCGTAAACACTCCTGCTAATCTCAATTTAAGAGTAATGCGAGAAATGTTTGTTGGTTTTCCGTTGTATGCTTTTTTTTTCTTGTTTCTTCAGCTATATCTCCAACAATAAAGGCTGATATGATTTATAAATAAGAGAAAACAGTAAAAAAAGCAACAATTTATTAATAAAGGTATTCAACAACAGAAATAGTATTCACACCTATTTTAATGTCGTGGTGGCCTAGCGGTTCAATGACCGGATTCGCATGCACATGGTTGCAGGTTCGAACCAAGGCAAGTACCAATGTGACTTTTTCAAAGTTATATGTACTTTCTTAATCATTCTAAGACATCGTGAGGAAACCTGGATTCCAAAATATAGGAAACTGAAAGAAACCGCAATGAGCAAGCGTGGTGATCATTGCTCATCCCTTCTCTATAGGGGAAGAGGCCTGTGCCCAGCAGTGGAACGTTTATAGGCCGGTATTATTATTATTATACACCTATTTGGCCCGTAAGACAAAATGAGTGTTATTTATAACGCAAGCTGCTAATGTTGCTACGTTGGTTTTAACTTTGCTTGTTTGTCTTCATACAGAAGTAGACTGTATTAGTTCACTGGCGCTACTTCGATCGAGGCTTATAATCTCTGTTTAAGGTTTGAGCAGATCATTCGGCCTTATGTTAACCTTTTCAAAGCTATGGTTGGGTCAACTTGCAGACTCACTGGATTTTGCCAGTACATAGGTAGTCAGTCGCTCCATGTAAATACATGGAGCGACTGACTACCTATGTTGCCTCCACTGAAATTTTAATGATCAATCTTGGCTATTGGCCCGTGGGCTTGCTACGAATTTCGCAATCGGGAAATTTTTTTTAAGTTGATGGTCACATAACATAATCAGATTTTTATACACCTAAATGCAATAAAATTTATAAGACTGATGATTTCCTAAACGCAACATTAATTTATAGACTTTAATTCTCTTCTATATGTTTCGCTTTTGTTTTTGGCTGTACCTACATAAATACACACACAACTACATACTAATGTAAGTTCATTGACCTCAACAAAACAATGTTATCTCACAATTTAGGAATTCCTTTTAAAATTTAAAGTAGGCTGGCCTATTAGTAGATCAATTTAAAATATACGCAGTATTTACATAAGTACTTATATTTCCTGTTTTGTCGTTTAACTCAGATAAAACATTTAAATCCAAGGCATTTAGATATCAGGTACAAAGTTACGTAAATGATTAGAGTTCAGTCAATAATGAATTCTTTTTTAGGACATGAATCTTGTCTCATGGATGCATTGATAATGCAAGATTAGAATTTTAATACTTACTCTGCTATGGTTTTTTTTTTAATAAAAATTAATAACTATGTGGGCCGCACATTACTAGTATTCTTGTTAAGTTTTGATGCTTGTGTCATGAGTGAGTTCACGTCGGTAGTGTAATGGGTGGGATTCGAACCCGCAACCACATGATCGCAAGTCCGACGCCTTAGTCGTTAAGTTACCACCGCTTCAAATTAGTACTATTTAATTAAAAAGTTTGTTGATTATGATTTTTAGAAGATTCTTAAGCACTGAAACTTCGTAACAGATTTGTATTCTCTAGCCAGATCTAATAATTATCAGAAACCTTTTGTCGTCTCCCCTAGTATCCTGTATCTTAGACCTCCACCTAATTAACACACTATTTAAAATAACTAGTCCCTATTCGTCTGGTAAGGATTTAGAAACATTTCAACCACATCAGCAACCAAAACAACTCATAATCTGTGGTACATTTATACTTCTGTCAGATTAATTCACAGATAAAAAAGAACCCCTAAAAACCAACAACGAAGGAGGTGCGTACTCAAGTCAACAACGTCTTAAAACGATTACCGACAGTCTTCAAGGTGTGAAGGGAAATGCGACACGTAAATCGCATTAGATATGTTAAATCCCGGCCCTTAGGGGGCCTGGAGGCGGTTGAGACGATATTTTTATTCGTATCGCTTACTTTCGTGATTATTGCTCGACGGCCATTTGCATTACATGCGGCTGTGGGATGACAAAACGGTTTTGATATTTTTTTAAGAAAAAATTACTTATTAGGTCCTTTTATTCATTTTTTACCAGCGATGAAAGCCTGATTCAGTTCAGCTTAGCGGTTAATATTTCAAGATACTAGCACATACTAGTATTTCGACGTTAAGAACTAAATATATCTACTACACATATCTTACTATATAACCATATTTTGCATAAGAAAAAAAGCAATAACTACGAACAAAGTATGTATTTCCACATTCAAACTTGTAAAATCCAAACACTGTCAAGTATCAAAACCGTTCGCTCACCTACACAGGTGACATTTCAGTAATTTTCCCGCCAAAGGCATAGCGTAAAAAACTCCCAGAACGCAATGCAAGTCAACGACTCCTCAGAATGTCGGAAGTGGCGTTTTTTATTCAGTTTTATATTTATACAGTCGTTTCTTGTCTCTCTTGTCAATTTGGAAGTGTCACTGTTCTTTTACTTACGCCAATTTTGTCTTTGTTGTCGGAGTGTGCGTTGCTTTTACTTAGTTTGCAGGCGCTTATAGGGTAAGAACCTAAAAAAATGTATGTAACAGTTAACCAAAACAAAGGGGTCCGTGAAATCTAAGCAGATATTGTATTTTTCACTCATGAAGATCCTGAACTTTCTTCTAGTGCCTCTCCGTTGCCTGAGGTTGGCCTAAAACATCTTGTTTAAATCCTTAATTTAGGTAAATACATAAATTGTGTTTAAGTTGACTGAACTGCTAAATAAAGTATGTGTACTTACCAAAACTAGCAATTTCAACAAATTCGCGGACAAAATATTAATCACTCGTACACAGGTAAAAATTTAGATTATTTAATAAGCTAATAACTAAACAAAGTAATTTTGAGCCTTAAACTATACCAGTTACACACTACAGCCGCCGCAATCGTCTAACAAACACCATTAAATACATTTATTTATTGCAAACAGTAATAATGACGTTACCTCATATCTCCCCTCAAAGTGAGTGTTATTCCATGTTTTTATAAGTCGTCACCGCGCAGATATTTCCAGTCGAGTTGTCGATTTGTTCACAACCCCCTTACCCCTTTGTGTGGGATCGGATAAAAGCTCCGTTTCAATTTGACTGACTGTTAATTTTTCTTCGGAGTATTGGAGACTAATCGAGCAAATAGAGCCGAAGGTGTTTACTGGGTGGGTTTACGTAATACCGTATTTCGAAGTTGTACTGTATCTTGTAGATTTCCAACAATCCATTTCAGAGTAGGGATAGGTACGCACACTTTCATCTACTCGTCTTTGGGAGAAAATGTTCACTTAAGCTTACTATTATGGAATTTTCCCTGAACTTGATATTTATGAGGCATAACTACTGAACTAAAAACATTGACTATGATCTACTCATTACAACTATATATATACAATTATATCTACTAGGTAGGTACAGTCAACAGCAAAAGTAGATGATCAAAATCAGAAATTCATTACTCATATTATATCATAATAATGAACGGAGTTCGCGTCAGAACTGTGTGGAAATGAAAAAGTGACGTTTGCAGAAATAGAAATTATCATTTCATGTATTTAATAGAAATTATATTTCATGTATTTAATTGAGAATAAAAACAAATGAAATAATAGTCCTAATATACAACATGTAACAAAACCCCTGTCAGATTCAATAAAGGCGTATTCGTGGTAGTTCATGAACCGTCTCGCATAGGTGGCTTCTTTGACACCAAACTGTAGGTAGTAAGTACGTGACCTTTGAGGAGCGGTCAGTTGTTCAGCTGTTGCCTTGGATCAGTTTTTATTTGAATTTAAATATTTTGACTGGGGAAAAATTTTATTCTCCAATCCATTAAATGGCTACGTATATGTGTTCGCAGTATGATACGGAATAATACCCTCAGGGATCGGACAGGGTTTTTGTTACACGCTGTATATCTGTAACACTAAAACATCACAATAGTCCCGCATTTCCCTATTATATTTCTTGACGTAGCCACAGGTGCTCATAATTATCTCGAAAAGAAAGGGTTCTTTCATGATCCCCACAGCATTATCCACCAATTATAACCACCCTTATTCCAAGAACCATTAAGGTTTTATTCGTTGGTTCAGTGTTGCCAATACATTCCTTGATTGCCAACCTAACCAACATAAAAAGACCTATGATAGAACTTTGAAATTGACTTTTGATGTCTCATTTTCGTTGTAAAATAAGGACGGGGAAGTTTTCTGTAGGGTGGTTTTTATTTTATTGCGATGTAAGTACAATTTTCAAGTTAATGGCCGGAGTGACGGTATTCGCAGTTACAGCATCAGGATTTATGAACATAATCTCGGTTTGTTAGCGGCTGTGCGCTGAAATATTGCAAATTAAGACAAAAAGTTATTTTATTGCTGGATGCTAGACGCAATGACGATGTAGTCTTGTTGCTTCTTTTGTTGTTACACTACATCGACTGATATTCATAGATTAGTTTTTATAGCTTCTGTAATTAAAAACATAACATTCAGGAATTTGCAGTAGTAGGTATGTTTGCTAATCAGTATAAGGAACTATATCTATTCTATATCAGTTCTTCAACATATTATCTTGAACTTTATTAGGTAGGTAGGTATACCAAAACAATTGAAGAACGTAACTAGACAAGATTACGTCGACCTTCTAGTTCGCCCAAGACAGTCGTTCCTCCATAATATTTTATATTAAAAATGTCACCACTATAAAAGCGACCGCATAGATTTTATGTTTTCGCCCTTTGCGGAATCATCACCATATCGTTTGTAAAGGTCGCGACCCTTAGCCAAATGTCGCGCCCTTTGCGCTCTATCCCCATAGGAATACCATAAACATTCCCGCTAATGCTTGTGTGGAACTCCTGTTCAGTCAGACTAGCCTGAAACTAAACCTAACACTACTATATAAAATTAGCTGTATGGAAAAACTGGGTTTTAAAAGAAAAGTTTATGAATAACCAATCTGGTTATTGGTTATTCGTAAACTTTTCTTTTAAAACCCAGTTTTTCCATACAGCTAATTTTATATACTTTTTCAGAGATCAACCAAATTAATGATTTAGATATATTTCTGTTAGAATTCTTATTTATTGAAAATGAGGAATTTTATAATTGAAAAAACCGGCATATAAATTGTCCCACTGCTGAGTGAATATTTATTTTAAGACTGAAATTGATAACTGACATACATAATATTATTTCGATTGTTTGCATTCTATGCAAACTTTTTGAGCTCTAGATGGCATACAAACTATTGGTTTAATTAACATTAAGTAGCGATAAGTAAGTAACAACTTTAAAAATTATATTTCACACAATAATCGACGCGACGATGAGTCAATAAGTGTACTTACAAAATGAACAAACACGAATGAATTCGAAAATGGATTGCGTGTACTTCGGAATTTAAACTGTCCAATGTCGTCCCTAGCCCTGATGACGTATGGCACCCGCGGGTGTGATCAACTCCACTCTAGAACACAGTTCAAAAAACTTTAAAACGGACCTTATTGCTAAGGAATTAAGGGTTGTTAAATTGCGTATTTGTGAGTTGGTTGTTGTATGACGAATCTGTACTGTCAAGGAATTGCAATTATTAATGTGGCGTGCGGTAGGTGGGTGTCGCACATGTAGGGATTATGTAACAAGTGTCGTGGGCTTGAACATTAATCTCTTGTTTTGTTTGTTCAGAGGAAACGATTACACTGTGCTCTTCAAAGTTTGACACTTGGATTTTCACTTGCAAACCTTGCAGTCCAATATTTGTGTTTGTACTCATATTCACTACGATTTACGATTGTCACAGATGTATTATTTAATGCCCTAAACGTAATTTATACTAATATTAAAAAGCTGCCACGTGTATGTTTGTATGTTTCTTTGATTGACTTTTCGCGCAAATCTTAGGAACGACTGGTCCGATTTGAAAAAATATTTTAGTATTAGATTTATCGAGGAAGGCTACTTTTACCAATAACCGACGCCCACGTAAAAAAAACGTGTAGACACATATTTCCTTGCATGATTTTCTTATTACTTACATGTAGATGCGGTCGACTTTTCCTAATTAATGTCCAAATATTCAGCTCCCAAACTAAACAAAAAACACCCCTATATTATTCCAAAAAAAACCCAACGAAGACAGATTCCTCGAACACGTCCCCGCGATAAACACAGCACAGTATCAAGTGCAATAATTATAATTAGTGTGGCAATAATTGGATGGGTCGCGGCTCCTCCATCAGGGGTCGTAATTCAATAAAACGTTATGATGGATCGCACCCGCACTCTACTTCAGAGACAAGAGGTTATTACGTGTGAAATGTACCACTTTCGAAGAATTAAGTAGTTCCTTTACCTTATTATAATATTGGAATAGTGCAAGCACATCTATTAAATTTTAATTTGTTTTTTTTTTACATTTCATATCATTGGCACAGATCAGTCTTATTTTTTGAAGCGAATAATGTAGAGTAGATAAGCAATGCTCCTTTGACTAAAAAACGGGCACGCTGTAGCTTTTTAAATCTGGCAATATGTGTGTTCCATCTACACTAATATTATAAAGAGGAAAGATTTGTATTTTTGTGTGTATTTTTGTAATGAGTAAACTCAAAAATTGCTGTGCCGATTTGAAAAATTCTTTCATTATTATAAAGCTACATTCACCCTCCCTGAGTAACATCTGTTATATAAAATTCCAGTGTCAAGATGTTTGTCCGGGATGAACTCCGAAACTACTGAACCGATTTTAATCAAATTTGCACACCGTGTGCAGTTTGATCGAACTTGAAAGGTAGAATAGCTTACACATCAATTATATAAAAAAAAAATTAAGACCACGGGCGGAGCTGCGGGAAACGGCTAGTAGGCTATATTTTTTACTAAAAAATAAGAGAAGGCGGCCGGAATCGTAGGGAACAGCTAGGTTATGAATAAACTTAGTAAGTAACTCGTTATTGTAGCCGTAAAGAATAAATAAATGTATTACATTGAATGTTTAAAGCGATAAAGCGCGTTCTGGTTCTGTGTTCGGCGAGGGTGGTATGTGTTCCATTGTGCGGCCTTCACATGACACTAAAGGGGTTTTCGAGTGTACTTTTCAATTTGCCTCAGCCGAGTGGAATACAGAACTCCCTAGAGTAGCTTGATGCATTTAGATATTTTATTAAGACATTGATTTTGATTTTCGATAAATTATAATAATTGTGTAAAGATTTTAGGTTCTAGTACCTATTTATTATTAAGGATGCAATGCGGCGGCGGGTCCCGCAGGACGCAATAGGAGTCGTGACACCACCGTCGGCGGATGTTGATGTTAGATCCTGATTAAATCCTCTTGAGTCTAAAACTAGTCGATCCCGATAATGCGCGTAAGTAATACATTGAATCGTAAAATTATTATGAATTTATATCACGGTAGTTGGTGTATAAACTTTGTATAGTATACATATAAGAAGTTAATTTGTGTCTATCAATGTTTATGTTCATGCTGTACTTATATTGTTTTATATCAATCGGATCTTGTTATCCTTGAAAGTATGTTCAAAATAAAAATAATGAAATCAACATAATAATAATATTTACCGCACCTCTCTAAAGCTTTCACTCTTCTTGGTCAAATCAAGTTCGTGTAATAGTGAAACTTTTTTTACCATGGATCCGTTCAAAAACCTCTCGCATCGTGAACAGAGTGCAACGGAAATGAAACGGAGCATGTGTCGATGAAATCGGCGAACTATTGTCGTGTGCCCACGTTACCGAACGAAACGTCACTTGTCATATGTGGCGGGAATTTAGAAAAAAACGTCAACAGACGTTATCGATAAAAGTTACCTCAGTTAAATTAAATTTTGAATTGAATGGAACTACAATTCCTTTTTTAATTATAACGCGTTGCATATTATGATATTTATTTTAACTTTTCAATCGTTTTTTTAAGCTGTGAAAACTGATGCGATTTGTCCGATTATACATGTACCCAATTAAAGAGTTTTTGGTACAGATTTGGTTTGCTTTTCGAACATATCCCAATCAATATTGTTAACTATACAAACTTACTGAAATTTCTAATCTCTTTAAATAAGTTAACTTTGTTCTCAACTGTAAAAAATAGGTATTACATAATATAAGTACTTTACAAATTCACTCCTACAAGTTCCCTCAATGTCAATTTGTCTAGTTGTAGGCTGAAATGGTAGTGAAAAACGAGTGATTTCTTTGACAACACAGATACTTTTTTACATTTTATATTCCAATGTGGTTTACTTTCGTACGCCTTCTGAATATAAATAGCGAAATACCCAAAGCGCGCAACTGTTTCGAATAGAAAATTCAATTTTTTTAAATTTGGAATAGGCTGTGGAAGCAGTTTTGTCACGGCTAGTTTAAAAGTGTCTATGGAATTCATGGCTTGACGGGGCTTAATGGGGACACTTACTAATTTAAATTCAAAGTTACTAATTACCAAAAGAAAACAAATCATCGCATTAATTATCTACGTTTCTAATTTACATTTTTAAAAATAAACCCCCGGGCCAAACGTGCAGCTAAGTTTAATGAGAAATTAGAGGAAAAATTGAAACAGCCAGTCGTAAATGAAAAATTAAAAAAGTCCCGCCGGAAACGGAACCGCGGCCATGTTTCACGAACGCAACGGCCTTAATTACGCGCGGCGACAAACAAACCGACGAAACATTTATTGTTTTTTATCGAATTAAAAATGACTTGACAACACAATGTTTGTTTTTTAAGTCTAATTAAAAAGTCTGGTAGAGGAGAGTTAAATATTTTGTTGTAGAAAATACAGCGTTTATTATAAGTTTTTCTAGTTTAACCCTGATGTCGGTGTTGTCTGTCTATGGTCAACTGACTCACTTCTCAGCCCATGCAAAAATGTTAGCTAAATAAATATATAGCGATGGAAACTTTGTAATTAAGCAACACAGTCCCATTGAGTTTGAATTTTATTGATAAGTAGGTACTTTAGATAAATGTAGTGGATGAATAAACAAGCGGGAAGTATTACGATGCCAAATCTGTTTACTTCGTTTTATTTAAAAATTAAAGTCTGTTTTTAAATCCCGGGGCCTTATTCATTAAGTCAAAACGGCGTGACGTGACGTGCTGTTACGCGTAGCGATAAGAGAGGCTTTATCTCTTTCGACTGACTATATTTCTAAGTAAAAACGTATATACTAACACTTCCCGGTGACTCTCACAAGTCACAATACAAAAAAGATTTGACGAACCGGGTTCCTTGAGCTAAATTCTGCGTCGTACCACGTTATATTCTGTTTGGACTTAGAGAATAACCCCCTGGAGACTAAATTAACAAGTACAAAATTACAAATACCCATAGAATAATAACTTTACTTTAGTTATTATTCTATGCAAATACCAAAATGATACAGAATACAGATTACAAATAAATGGCATGCATTTACGTCAATTTTGACATTTGCACTTGTCATTCTAGTCTCGTATATTAAAAAACAGATTATACAAGTACATACTTATAACAGTAAAAAAAGAAGTGTGTGTCCAGTAGCTAGATATAAAAAAAAAGTGCACTTTATGTGGCTGTTCCGCGAGTGCTCCCGTGACTTCCGCCGACACCGCGATGACACTACACGCAACCCAGTTATGTCATAGGGTTGACAAAACTTACTGGAACAGAGTTTTCAGTAGGAGTAGCCTTATTGCTTCGCCGTGTGACTCTCGATATTTGTCAATGGGGGCTATCGCGAGTCTAAAATCCTCCAGGGTCGCTAGTGTCGCATAAGGTCTGCCTGTCATTTTCCACCAATGGGAGACAAGCTACTGAGCTGCGATTGGTCGAGATTGACAGATAGACCTTACGTGACATTAGCGACCCTGGCGGATTTTCGACTCGCGATAGCCCCCAATCTGCCGCCTATGTATAGCCAAGTAGTTTATTCCATAGGGATTACTCGTATTTTATTCTTATTCGTATTTTATGTAAGCTTTTTAGATGAGAGAGTGCAATAGTGCATATAAAATTAATTCACATTTTATTTGTACGAGAATCTACCTACTAAAATGTCAAAAGATATCTTCTAAAATAACAAGACAAAAAAATGAGTTTTGTCTTTACATCGCCTTAAGAAAACATTTTAATTTTTATTATATAAGTAACTATTATGAAAAAACCTAAATTTCAAGGAAAATGTATACCTAGGCAATGCATTGATTTGTCAACATGATATTATATTTCACACAAGTGAAAATAATTATGGAAAAAAAACTTCTTACAAAACTGTCAACTAGGTTCGTAGCTTAAGCGCCAACCCTACCGCAAAGACATCATTATTGTAATGGATGTCACGGGCTGCAACTCCACAAGTGCTCTAGAAAGTAGTGGTTCTACAAACTGTTATACACACAACACACGCAAAAATCAACTCTATGTCTTTGAAATAAGAGTACTGTGATTTTCAGATTAATGTTTGTAGTGTCGAAGACTAGATGGCGCGACAATCGCGAGAGCAACACATTAGCGGCATCTCTGGAGTGAGAAAATTATACCAGAATTACGATGTTGGTGAGTGTCAGAGCTTTCAGCTTGAGATGTGTAGTACTGTAATACTTCGCGGTTTTTTAAGTGACGCGCTAGCGGAACCTTGTATGCTATAGGCTTTTGTTAGGTGAAGAAATTGTGAAAACTTTATAAAATGTGCTACTTTTGTGAACAAGGTTTAAGGTATAATGATATAAAGAAATTGATAAAGATTCATTCTTGTTATTTTTTTGGTACTCAGTACCTGTAGGTATGTTCTGTACTCAGTGAGAGAGTTCTCAGTGTTTTTTTATTATGTAACATCCTTCTAAATGGGCAAGCAGCTCTTTACCCATTATAAGTAGGTAGGTACCTTAACACTAAGCCAAGGACTATGGACATTTCCAGGCTCTGTCTAGTTTGGGACCAGATAGCCGTGTGTGATCTGTTCCAAGACATAAAAAAAAACGAATTGTTTTGCAATTAATCTGCTTGAAAAAGCCATTGCCCCTCGAGACCACCTATCGTATGCAATAAAACACACCCTGAATTAGCTGGTCTACCCAAGATGTAGTTCTTATAAATACCAGTCATACTCCGTCCTTCAACCGACGCCCAAATAAGGTATTCGTCCCACATAACTGGACCTTTCTAGACTACCAATACACCAGTACTTATCAAACCGGCTAACTGCATTAGAATTCATCAATAATAATTATTCCGGTTGTAAAACGCATATAAATACGGAGATCTGAGTGATTTATAATTGTTTGAATCATATTATGACGCTTATTTGATTTAAAAAATACTTAATTGCGTCTCAGAAGTGTAGAAGCATACTATCTCGACTTCTCGAAGAACCTATATATCTATTACCTTTAAATAATTCCAGTGTCACGATGTTTGTCCGGGATGAACTCCGAAACTACTTATCCGATTTCAATCAAATTTGCACACCGTGTGCAGTTTGATCCAACTTAAAAGATAGATTCTTAATTATATAACCGCGGGCGGAGCTGCGGGAAACAGCTAGTATAGGTATATATAGTTTGCAATTGAAATGAGGAATGACCAAGTCGACAAAATACGGTTTCGATTATTGAAAATACGGTCTAACAATTTAATAATGTATGATCCTTTGATTATTATCTGTATTGTGGTTATAATAAGTACTACTGTCTTCTGCAGCTAATAAATAAAATTCTTATTGTTCGTCAGCCAGAAAAAAAAAACCAAATTAATCGAAAACTTCTTAGGTACATGTGTTTGTAAAATCTTTCATTTAAAATCATACTACATACTAAACGTATATCGGAATAATGGTGAATATGCTCTTCTCCTTCGTGATGCTGTCACGACATTTCTTAAATTTGAGTGGCCCAAAGCATTGCCACATCAACGGCATCATTGCAGCACACAGGTCACGTCAGCTGCATGTTTTGGGGCACAGGGGACAGGATAGGAGGTGGAACATCGTTTGTGACTCGGCTCCACATCTACCTGGGGGGTTATTTCTAAGTCAAAACATAACAACGTGGCACGACGCCGAATTTGGTTCAAGAATCCCGGGTCGCTGAATCTTTTTTGTGTTCTGAGTGTCATCGGGTAGTGTTGGTATATACGTTGTAGGCCATGTAACAGATTTTTTACTTAAAAATATAGTTAATTGAGGGAGATAAATCCTGTCTTACCCCTACACGTAACAGCACGTTACCCGTTTCGACACTTTCGACTTAGTGAATAAGGCCCCTGCCGAATTATTTAACATACCTCTTTATTTATTTTCCGGGTTTAAGTATAGCAAGTTTAGTTTATTTTAGCTTGTGAAAGAGACAACATGAGACTTTACGGCGACCCCAAACTGATTGACGTTTTAGTATTCCGGGGTGTCGCACATCTCTTAACCCTATACCAATAAACTTATGATAAGAACTCAAGATAATCCCTAATTAACAGTCTACTAATGAAGTATTATGCTAATGTCTGACAACAGAAGAAAAGCTATTTAGATAAGTTATCGGTTATTTCAAAAGCATTGTGTGTGGTATTGTTTATATTGACACAAAACCTTTACACGTCCGGTTGATAAATTCCCTAGACACATAAATAACATTAAATAAAAAAAAAGTTTTGAAAGAGCTGTAGAGTTGATTTCGACAACAAAAAATAATTTCTTTTCATCCATTTTTGGTGTATAGTAATACACCAATATATACACATATAGTCTGTTCATCTATACTTGTCCAAACATGTAAACAAATATGGCGTATGTAAGAAATGTCAATAAAATTAGTGATGGGAAACTTTGTGTGATCTATTCAGAATTGTAAACTAATTGTGGTAACATACATTGTGTGATTTTTGAGAAAAATCGTGATTTGTAATTGACGTCGGTTTGTTTACTATTTGTGACAAGTATAGATGAACAGACCTTACCTACGTTAAACTTTTAAAACACACAGTATTTACATAGATCAGATACTAGTGCTTCAAAACTGTAAAGTATCTACAATTACTTTTACTAACAACATACATAGTACTAAGATTTAACAAGTAGAGAAGCTGCGACGATGTGTTTTTTTTTTTATTATAATTTAACGTTCAAACTTTTGCCCGCGGCTCCGGCCGGGTGTGTTATGAGGTGTGTTATGACTGCCAAAAGTAATCAAGTAGTATCCTTTCTTTCCAACCTCATATTATTTTTCATCGAAATCGGTTCAGTGGTTTAGCCGTGAAAGCGTAGCAGACAGATTGACTTTCGCATTTATAATATTTGTATGGTTTTTTTATTCAGGTGTGAAGTTCTAATATCCTTTAGCAAAATCTTTTAAATCAGACTCTTTTCGTATATCTATTTATGTATTAACCAAAATGATGGCATACGTCTTACTAACTCGAAATATCTACGTAATATTTAAGGATCAAACACGATCATTTTAATTTTTGAGGTTCAGGAAGTCGCTACAGTACCTTTATCTAGGTATTCTTGGCATTGCCAAGGACAGGACAACGTTTATCGTTAATAAACCTATCCTATATTTTTTTTGTAATTAATCTTTGTAAAATGTTGTTGTAAACGTGCATTTTTCGTGTTTCTCTTAACATATTTTAAGCCGGCACTCTCATTACTGTTATCTCGGCCTTTTGTATTTTTACTCTCATTAGACATTAGATACCAAACCAAACCAAAAAAAACTTAGGTACCTACTGACTACACGTACCTAATCATGTTTTTCTAAATTCAACTTACAATCGCGGGAGGTACATAATTAATTTATTATCTAGGGTAATTAAAAAACGGAATTGTTTGTAAATATTTTATTATGTAGGCATGTATCATTCACAATGTTTCCACTGGGGAATGATTATTTATTCGTATAAATATTGATTAAAAATAATATCGCGGGGTGTTTGTTATGCAAGCGTATAATGAAAGTTTATTTACTTCTCGTTCTCATAAACGACCTGAGGCTTGTAGTCCAGCTCCAGAACCTTGCTCAGACTGTTAACGTACATGTCCAAACGCTGGGTCATGTAGTAACAACGTCTGTCCTTGATCTGCCTGTTCTTGTTCAGATCCATCACGCTGATCAGCAAACCATCCCTATTGCGCGACAGTCCTGGACACCTGACGCCGTCAGGAGCGGTGAAGTAACTCGATCCGTAGAACAGACCGATGTCCTTGTGGGCGGGCTTGCCATCAGCTGAGGTGAACTCGTTAGGAAACTCCTCATAGCCAACCCTGTTGATAGCCGCGGTGTAGTAGCAGTTGGTGATCGCAGCATTCCTCGCCTCTATGTTCCACATGTACTCGCTGCCAGCTTCAGCGGCAATCGTAGCCGACGGGTTGAAGACGATCTCCGCTCCGTTGAGCCCGAACATCATCCAGTTCAAAACGTGATGACGCCCGAAACAAATGTTTACTGCTATTTTACCATACCTGGTCGCGAACACCGGGTGGCCAGTGTTGCCTTCCATGTAGTAGTTGGACTCGTTGAAGTCTCCAACCCTCGGAATGTGGTTCTTGCGATGCTTGCCAATAACACTGCCGGTGTCGCTGATAACCACAGCTGTGTTCCACAGGATGTCTGAGTGGTTTTCATCCCTCTCGAGAATAGAAGACACAAATACCATGGCGTATTTAGCAGCCAGCTCGCTCAGGAACCTCGTAGTAGGGCCGTCTTCAGCTGACTCCGCAAACTCACACCATGGCTGCTTCTCCCTCGTGCAGAAAGCAAATGGCATGTTCCATAGCTCTTGGAAACATATAATGTTGACTCCTTCTTGGCCGGCGACATCGATAATCTTTCTGACTTTTTCGAAAATGGCTTTCTTCTGTTCGTTGACTGGACGGTCGGTGGGCACGGCGATGGAATGTTGGATGACACCCACCTTCACAATCCTCGGGGGCCTGGTCTGTTCTTTCTTGGCAGGGAATGCATAGGCAGCGATTTCAAAATCGGCTTCCTTAGCAGCAGCAATTGAGGTATCTTTTAGCTTAACTTCGAGGTTATCTTTCCTTCCAAAGTGGATTCTGTTGAACTCTTCAAGATCACGGCCGCTGAGGTTGTTGTTGACAATAGCCTCGAAGCTCTGAGTTTCGTTCTCCATTTTAGTGATATTAGTTTATTTAATGTCGGTAAGTGCGGACCGTTGTGTATGTCGTCAACGACTGCGCTTGGGAGTCTGCTCACGGCGCTTAAATACCTTTGAGATTGTCGGTGATGCATTGACCGTAGTTAGGTTTGTTTTATCTGTGTGGTCAGGCTGTTTGTGGGCGACCTTCGACCCTTCGAGATAACTTAGAGCAGCAGTGTGAAAAATATTTGGTTATCTCTAAGCTGGCTACGTGACCGGCAAAGTTATGCAAAGCAGAGTTATCGATTACAATAGGATGGTAACAATATATTTTTTTCTCAACTAAATAAGATATTATCCTAAAGTTTTTTATTTATTTTATTTTATCGATCGTACGTTGATTGTAGATTATTTTTTAACACATAGTAACTGTTGTGTTTACGTTACCACTCAACAAATCATTAGAGATTCGCAAACGTTAAATAACAAACTTTTATTGAATCAAACAAACTGTGAATCTAAGTAAGTAGGTATAGTAGACATAAGGTCTACAATTATGTTTTGTCAGTTTGAGCAAACTACAATAATTTTATTAAGTAAATTGTTATAAAATATATTTGTTACCAAACTCCTCCGCAACGGCTCGACCGATTTGTATGTTTTTTTTTTTGCGGGATAGGTCTGAGACTCGGACAGCATCTATTTTTCATACCCCAAAGTGATAGGGTTTCTCCAGATTTTTTTAATATGGCTGAATAACGGATTTGCCGGGTCAGTAAAATTATGTAATTTTGTGGGGTCTTAGAAAGTCGTTTTTTTTTTGAGTTTGTAATGTTTGTGTACATAGTGGGAAACTGATCTCATTTATAATTATGCCATCTATAATTAATACTATCAGGATCGTATTTTGTGGTCCATGCAACAATATGCCGCGATATTATTGAATTACCCGCAAACCGCAGCTTTGGTAGTCAGATCTTTAAATAATATAATATCTATTCTGGCTACCATTTTAGCTACTGGAAAATATTAATATTTGGTCTGAAATGGCAATCAAATACAGCGTAGGGACTCCAAGTCCGAAAAAAGTGGCTGGGTAGGACTGGATGCGGAAAGCGGAGGATCAGGTGTTGTGGCGAGGATCTTGGGAGAAGCCTGTGTCCATCAGACGAGCGATATATGCAGTACTGATTAATACCATTTAATTATTCAGATACTGTGCTACATATTTTCGTGACGCTAATTGTTTTAAGCAAGTGCGATTTATGAAAGTGAATTTATTAAGTTGGTAAGAGTGAATTCATTATCACTAGGTGACACAATGATGATAATAAGTAGGTATATAACTATGTTTATCATTTTTCTCGTTACTTTTTAATGTAACAGAATTGATAGTTAATTTAAACAAAATATTCTCTAGAAAAAATATTCTTATTTATTAACAAATACATGTATTTCAATGAAATTGTTTGAGATAAATTACCTACTTAGCCTGTAGTCGTCATTATTACTGCCATTGAACTAAGTGCTGCCGGTTCGATTCCTGCGATGCAGAAAAAGGGTGTACCTGTACCCTTCTTTTCACATTTTGTTTCTATATTTGTGTTCGTAGTACAAGTTTAGAACATTAGATTTTTTTGCATTCTTCCTTACCACGCACATTCTCTCCTATCCGCTTATTCTCCTTACCATAAAGCAAGAGTTTGAAGAAATTGACTTTTCTGTCTTGTTTGCTTCTTAAAATAAATCCTTTATGTCATAAATTAGAAAATTGAGAATCTAACATACAGCATATAGGCGAAAAGTTCCTCTAATAAAAATAGATAAGCAAAGGCAGCTTGCTTATATCTACACATTAAAGTTATCAGTGTATGTTCGTAATTAAAAGTCACTTAAGTACGTAGCCGCAGTAACGTCATAACTTTGTTATTCGTTTTAAAAGTTAATCAGTGAAGTACCAAAGAGTTATGTAGACGGGCCTTTATTCAACTATTTACCGATCTCGAATAATAAGTCGGTGTTGATTTAAAACGAGTCGCGCGTCCACATGTTAAACATTGATTAGTTACACAAACCTCGCTTATTTACATCGCACATGACATTACGCAACTTATCACTTGTTTACGACATCTATAAATAACCATTCCATTTAATCATGGACGCCCAACCAAATTTAGACGAGATCCTTAAAAAAAATCTCAGTTACGAACAGTTAAAAGAGTTTAATAGAATACATTATGGAAGAATTGATCAGTGTGAGGTACAACTTAATGCAACTACTTTGGAGGAAAGCAAGAAAAAAGGATTCGAAGTCGCAGCTTTTTCGTTTGATGCGGCAAAAGAGGTTAGAACTCCGAACTTTGTTAAAGTTGGCATAATTCAACATTCTATTGTTTTGCCAACAAATGAACCGACACCGTTACAGAAGAAAGCTGTATTTACTAAAGTAGAACAGATAATAGCATGTGCAGCTTCAGAAGGTGTCCAAATTCTTTGTTTGCAAGAGACATGGTATATGCCATTTTTTTTGTGCACGCGTGAAAAACAAAAGTGGGAAGAATTTGCGGAGTGCCCTAAGAAAGGTGATAGCACACAATTCCTAAGTAAGTTATCCAAAAAATACGACATGGTTATAGTATCCCCGATCTTGGAAAAAGATGAAGAAGGCGTCTGGTGGAACACCGCAGTAGTAATAGATGCAGATGGAGATTATTTGGGAAAACATCGAAAGAATCATCTACCTAGTGTTGGAAGTTTCAGCGAGACGTCTTATTATGCGCCTGGCAACACCGGCCACCCTGTATTCCAAACGAAATTTGCTAAAATCGCTGTCAACATTTGTTACGGTCGTCATCATGCTTTAAATTGGTTAATGTTTGGGCTTAATGGAGCAGAAATAGTTTTCAATCCTGCAGCAACCATTTCTGAGTTCGGGGAATCATTTTGGGGTATAGAAGCTCGCAACGCAGCTGTTGCCAACGGATACTTCTGTTGCAGCATTAATAGAGTAGGAATTGAACATTTTACTACTACAGACAATCAAAATATTGCAAGGAGCTATTACGGATCTAGTTATGTCACTGCTCCGAATGGGTGTAGAACTCCTGGACTATCGAGGGACAAAGACGGACTACTGATTGTTGAAATGGATATAAATCTATGTCGTCAAGTAAAAGATCATTGGGGATTTCCTATGACAAGTCGGCTAGATGCTTATGCTAAAGAATTAAGAGAAAAACTACTTTAATCTAAACTAAATTAAATAAAAAATATAATTGCCGCGCTTTTCGCGTCGCGTCCGGTAAGTCGGCGCAGTAGTTTTCTGGTGTTGCTAGTGTGCCAAAGTGTATGAAACCATAGTCGGGCTTTTTTCCCCTTATTTTTTTACTTATTTGTGCTTTATTTTGTTTTTTAGTGTTTTAATTTACATCAATGTGTAGTGTTCCTAATCTGGTGACAAAACAAAAATATAAGTTCTTTGAAAATATATGTTCTTTCTTTCTTTCTTAATTTTCAGGAAGCTGTAATTTTTATTTATTAAAAAGTAATTTGATATTTTTTTTTATTTGTTGTTTTATTTTACAGTAAAATAAATTTTCTTAAAGGTGATTTAGCCCATGAATATAAAGGATATCAAATTTTAATAACAGAATAAAATTTGAAATAATAGCTTCTGAGGTAAGCATCTCAAGTATTGAGTACATTCCATAATACATACGTAAAAAAAAACAGCCACATTTTTAGTCGCCATGCCAGTCACATGTTTCCCAACAATTATATTGTTTTACCGACACGCCTTATGTAACCAGCGCCTTAGAAGCGACGCGACGCGTCACCGACGCTAATACTGGTACTCCTAACCCAATTTCGGTCTCAGTGGCTGTACTCACTGTTCCTTCACCCTCATATTTTGATGGGATGGGACGGTAGACAGACACGATCAGAGAGTTTAGGCGCAGGCAGGACCAACGGCTTTATGTTATTTCCAAGGCATGGAGTTGTAAACCCCGTCTAACTTAATGACTCCGGGCTACATTGCACAAGGCAGTTAAAAAGTAGGTCTAACTAATCCAAGTGTAATCACTCATTTGTAAAAAAATTGTGATTACACAAAAAGTGTTTATTTGATTATAATATTGTTGAATGGCAACCTCAGTTTTACTTTTTATTTAATCTGTCTCAAATTGTAGCCGATGAATTGTCACTTTTTCGGTTTCCCGTATAAAGTTTATTGCTGTGTTTTTACTTGAAATAGCTGGATTTATTTACATAAAGCAAAATGGTTAGTATAATTCTGTATCGCTTATCTCAATAATGGTATTTTATATCAATTAACCGCGTAATTAATAAGAACATTGGTTATGATAGCGTCATGAACATTACAAAGCACAATTTGTATTTTGATTTAGAATAATGTGAATTAAAGTATACTTTACTCAATTAACTTCATATTCTAAAGCTTATGATATAGTTCTAACATTTAAATGATGGGGCAGCGCTTATTTTTACGAATTATGTTGTGTATCGGAATCTTACTTCTGCCGTTTTTCAGTCTATTTTGGCGTATAATGGAGGCGCCGTGGTCGCCATGAAGGGCAAGGACTGCGTGGCCATCGCAACAGACAAACGTTTCGGTATTCAAGCCCAGACCGTGTCAACTAACTTCCCTAAGGTGTATCAGATGGGCCCCACACTGTACGTCGGCCTCCCTGGCTTGGCCACTGATACACAAACAGTATTCCAGAGATTAAAATTCAGGTAGAAAAAGCTTTATATTAACTTCGATTAATGATTATAGATCCAGATCAATATTAAATATGAACTTGTTACTAAAGCAGAAGTTACTTTTCAAGTCCTATGTAAACTCAAGTATAACCTAACCATGTCGAAATATATTAGCTAAACCTGACTCAATTTAACGCATTTATGTTAAATTGAGTTAGGTATAGCTAATTGTAATGCTTTGTATATTCAAAAATTCAATTAATGAATTCCAGAATGAACCTTTATGAGTTAAAAGAGAACAGAATGATGCGGCCCAAGACATTCTCCGCGATGCTCTCCAACCTGTTGTATGAAAGGCGCTTCGGACCCTACTTCATTGAGCCAGTCATTGCTGGGCTCGACCCCTATGACAACCAGCCCTACGTCTGCAATATGGATCTGGTACGATAAAACAAAAGTTATTATGCAGATTACATAGCAAATGTATTGTTTATGGTTACATATAGCAAAATTCACTTGAATTAATTTTTCTATAGCACTGCGGATTCACCTAGCCACATGGCTGTTGGAATCCAGACACAATGGACTTCTTAGGATTCTAAAAAAACATCAGTTTGATATCATTATCCATTGTTATTATTGACAATTTTTTTCCAGATTGGTTGCCCCAATGAGCCTGAAGATTTTGTAGTGTCGGGAACATGTTCAGAACAGCTGTATGGTATGTGTGAAGCTCTTTGGGAGCCCAACCTTTCGCCTGATGAGCTGTTTGAAACTATCTCACAGGTAAATGACAATTAAACTTTTTGGTCTAAGCTTGGTAATTAGCTCTATCAATTTATGTAGGCAGGTGCATAGTGAATGTGGGAATCAACTACAACTGATTAGCTAGCAACTAACATTATTTTTAAGTTTATTTTATTGTACTTTCTTACAGGTATAAAACAAAGTCGATTCCTGCTGTCTTTCTATCTTATAAGCATAATACACGTCCAAGGCCGTCACGGGTCCGCTAGTTTTTAATAAGACTTTACTGTCTTCACATAGTGACTCAATTCTTTGATTTCTCAAGATCCGAATAATATATAGAGAGCACTATGCTCAAAAATATCAGGATGATGGGCCAACATTTATTAAAGAAGTCAAGTACATTATCTGTGCGATTTCTGTTCACGACTAGACGTTTTTTTCACATGTATGCAAACGATCTACCTTTCTCTTTTCCATTATTCTAGAATGTCCATCAAAAAAGGTATTTTCTTTTAGGCGCTAGTGAACGCTGCCGACCGTGACGCGATCTCAGGCTGGGGAGCTGTAGTCTACATCATCGAGAAGGACCAGATCACGGAGAAGCACGTCAAGACGAGGATGGACTAGGTGTAAGATATGTCGGCCGGTCATGGAGCTTTTACTAATAAAATATTCTATAAACTGGGTTGTTTCTTTTAATTCCTTTTTTTCGGGGTGAAAAGCTTGACTTGATCTACACCAAGGGCACTGTGTTGAAATCGGACTTTCACCGACTAAAAACAAGAGTTGCAGGATTACTTGTACATTCCCAGCGCTACTGCATACTACTGCTACTCGGAGAACCCCTTCCAGAAGGGTGGGTGTAAGATGTCCACCCCTCACATTTTCCAAGGACGGACGCGTGGAATTTAGCGTATTTATGCTACGTGGCTCGTCAGCTGTTGAGGTGAGGGTTGCCCTCCCAGGCACCCGTAGGACCGACCTCAAGATGGTCTGAGAAAGTAGTGTTTGCAGGCCATGCAAATAGTGGGTACATAAGAAATACCCTCTTGAACTATGTGCAGGCCACAGAGTACATTTTACATCTGCAGGCATATATATCATGGCAACATTAATATTCTTCTGGACAGTAAAAAATATATTTGAAACTATAGGCAACTGGTTTCATCTTCAAGGGCCAATCGCAAGACAAGGCGAAGTGGCAAACAAATTTGATTTTACTATCAATGCAGGTCCCATATTAGTATTCTTGTTAACCCATCCTGCTAAGCTAAATGCTTGTGTTAAGAGTAGGGTCACGTCGGTAGTGCAATGGATGGGTTTCAAACCGGCAACTATATGATCGCAAGTTCTACCGCCGCTTACTCCACTCACTGAATGACAAAAAACCTTTTCCTCTAAACTCTTACCATAGTTGGGAAGGAGGGGGTATACAAATAAATAAAACTTTTATAATGCAGAATCTTTATAAACCGAATATTTAAAAAATTAAGTTTTAATTTTTCATACACATTTTTTGTCTTTACAAGAGTAGTAGACTAGAGAATTAACATTTCAACCGTGTTGCTTACATGCCGAATATGTCTGTATGTAGCGAAGCTATCGTTTAATAAATATACGCCGTACACTGCGGGCTCGTGGCTTCAACCGTCACCGATAACAAGATAAAACCTATTCGAAATAACATAACTACAAATTAAAATACAATTACCGACCTAAACAATGGCAACACATATGACATAATTTGAATCATTTCATGACTAACACATTGTTCAGGAATATGTAGACAGAGTTTTGGATAAAATTAAAAATAAATCCTCTTCACTGAGAGGGTAACAAAGGATTTCTAACACTACCAAAGCTGATCACTTCGTTATATAATGGTACTTGACTGCGGTTCACAATATAGCAATATGAAGAAGTGATTAGCTCGAATTATAATATAAAATTATTATCTAAAAGTAAACAATATCTATCACAAAAAAAAAACTAACGTTCGACAAAATTATTTCAAATCAAAGGCGTACCGAGTGGAGCCTAGAATACTGATTTTCTTAGATAAACCTTTTAGTATTTATTTGATAAACAGTCAAAAGTTAAAAGTATTAGATGTAGAGCGATGCATTTCTCTGAGGTCAGCTAAACATTCGATATGACGCAGTGCCGCCGGGCTAGTCTAGTCGCGGCGCTATCGACGCCTAAAGTATAAAATTTACCAATATTATTAGAACACCGTAAACGGCACATGAATTTTCACAGAATAAATCACGAAGACTTCATAACAATCCAAGTCTTATTCGAAATATAGAATAATAAATAACAAAATCTTACATCATACTATTAAAAACACTACACTAGACAGAAACTAAGCGACCTAGGTATGGGTATATTGGCAAAATGACGTAAGGTAATTATTTATTGGGTAAAACACCGACTCTTAACAATGGCCGTCTTTATACAATTTTGGACTTACTGCCCTTGTAATAGAATACATAGTTAAGGTTATTTAACAAGTAAAATACCGAATCGACCGATGAAACAGTCTTACTTGGTAATACATGTGTGAGGCTTATGCATCTTTTATGAAGCAAAACTGCTTCCAACTCTCACACACAAGTAAAAAGCATGGATTGACTCAAATCTTTACATCTGCGAAATTTTACGTCCAAAACTTTCATCAAGTTTATTTTGAATCAATCCATACTGTCCAAGAGTTATTCACAATTTATTATGAACAAAACACGTAAACGTATGTACTTCAAACAATATATCGAAGGCATTACAATAAGATATAATACAACGGCCAATAGTATACATTGAATTTATCATTATTATTAAATTGGCCAACCGTAACACTTCAACATCCTAATCCAATGATATTCAACATTTTTATTTATTTTATAATTTGTCAATACTAATCTACGCATTAGCGGAACATTAAAAAAGCTAATAACGAGTTAAGAAAATTATTTATAAACGCGATTTACTTTGTAATTAGACAGACAGCTGTGTCGAGATTGCAAGAGATTGGGGTTATCGCGTATCAAAAATCCGTCGCTAGTGTCGCATTAGGTTTATCAGTAATTCTCCACCAATGAGAGACAAGCTACTGGCCGGCAATTTGTCGAAATTGCCAGATAGACCTTAAGCGACAGTAGCGACCCTAGCGGATTTTCGACACGCGATATCCCCCATTGCATTATTTAATACACCCAGCACAGAATGTATCACTACGGTATAATATAACACACCTTGCAGTCGAAACACAGTTTATATAAACGTACCAAGACAAATGAATACGTTTTTATGACACATATTTGACTGAAGAATAATAAAGACATGAAGTGTATCAACAAGTACAGTACTTACCCTTACATACGACAATATTGTGCCAATCGACAGTAACGACTATGTTCATCACCCCCATCTTAAATTTAAAGACAATTTTAAAAGATTTAAATCTAGAACTCCATGTGTTTATTATTCTGACGTCACAAGGACTCGATGCGTGTGCGAAGATTGCAACTTTGGTTTTATTTTTGAATCGTTTACAAAAATGTCATTTGAATATTCACGATTCAAAAATGTGTCTTATTTTTACTGTGAATATAGTCGGATATTGGGGGACAGTGCGCGTTAGCTAAATTGTTTCGTTTGAAGACGCCTTGGTTATATATTATCTTACATAATATATACCTATTTATTAATATATTAGGTAGTGTATATTATTTATTGTCATTGCAATCCCGAATTGAAAAAATATACCCTTTGATACTCATATTCCGTTCTGTTTATTTCAAACAGACTTTAATCTTTTGGATTTTTTAAAGTTAGATAATATTCTAGGCAACTTCAAACAAAACAATGCCTTAAGTTAAACAGCACGAAACAGGGCATACCCCAGAGTATCGGCCTCTAGTAATGTGAGAATAAAGTGAATATTGTCAAAAAGGGTCCGCTTATTGCAAACGTCGAGACGAAGTGTAGAAGATTATTATAAAAAACGTGGGTCCCTAACAACCCGTAACTGTCCCTTGCAGACAACCGACCTGGGTTTCACTAAGGAGGTTAGTTACTGCGGAGGACGAGCCGACAGAGGGCGCACGTCAATATCATTATAAAGAAGACTTCATGTTTTGTCAAAATGTAGATAGACATAGTGCCACAACATTATCTGAGCCTTTGGCAAAATCAGGAACGAATATTATTTTACTAATTTCATTTTGTATATTTTAAAAATAAAATAATAGGAGGTTGAGATTTAATTTACTCCTTGTACACTCGGGCGAAGGCATTATTTTAACCTAAAAACCGCGAAAATTCTATTGAATTGAAACAATAAATTCAAACTGCGACGTCATCACCAAGTCAGATAATTATGTTTGTGGCAATAAAGGTGTATCCACGTCACGGATAAACAACATTATGATTAAGTATAATTTGTGTCAATAACAAATAGTCATATTATAAAGACCACAATACGAACAGTGTTCAAAGTTATAATTAACATTGAGACATCTTATTGTGTCATAATATATAACATCATCTACTGACAAATTTCAATATTAATTACCAGTAGTTGTAAACGAAAGTACGCCTTGTCGACCCGAACCCGCTATGAACTATAACCCGTCTTTCTCTATACATGTAACAATACGCACGCAAAGCGTATAAATACCTTAATAATTTGATAAACGCGAACTTTTCCCAAACGTTTCGTTTTACAATCGCTAATATCAATCATATGCCCCCTCACTACGATTTTCAACATGAATTTATTTGCATTTTTTTTAAGAATCGACGACATTACACTTACTGTATCGTGTCACTTGTTACAAACAAGATAATATAACAACATTTAAGCGGTGCTTCTTTTAGTAAGTAACTACGTGAAAATTGCGTTGAAAGAAAAGTTTAAACATTATTGACTTTATCTGGAGAATTAAAAGTCAGTGTTGATACTGGCCGGATAAAGTTAATAATGCATTTTGTACGAACTTCACTAAAACGCTTCTAAAACTACCAGCCCTTTAAAATCTACGTCACCCTGTAAACTCCAATTTAATTACTAACAAAGGATTATGAGCGAACTTAATTATGTCTAATAAATGAACTAGCGGAAACTAAGAATGAATGTAGCGAACACATTCTTCAGTTATTACATTAACCGTTCATACACAATCTACTTTCGTCATGAAGTTTAACAAGTATGGTCAACTGACAAAGAACTTCGAAGTATAACTTAAAAATTGTAAGTTCAGTCCAAAATATAAAAGATGGCGCTACTGTAACTTGAGGTAGGTACCTATAATATGCAGGAAATTATTTAAACCTGCTATTGACCTTAAGATATGTATATCCCGTTTTAGAAGCACCTAAACTTAGAAGTTTAAACTTTTCAAAATTGGGCATTTTATAAACGTCTAGGTACAGTAGTGCCATCTATAAATAACGCAGAGTCGTAAGTCAATGGAGTATTCATATCAAAGCACAATCTTTAATTATTCTGTCTTTATTATTTCTCCTTTTGTCAATCCAGAACAGAAGCATCGACAAAAAAAATTATTTTGAAACTTTGACCTAACAAAACGAGTATTTTTATTTACTTTTGTAAATGTCAGCACTATAAATCGATGTCTTTCGTGCCAGTATTAGAAAATAACCATCAAAAAAATCCAAATAATCGTTTTATTTGAGTATAAACACTCTTTTGACTTTTTGTGTGTTAAGTACTAAAAGAAGCACCGTCGAGCGCTCTGCCCGCCTAGTTCCCTTCGATGGCTTTAGCTACAAACTCTATGAACCTCTTGCCGTACTGCTCGGGGTCGCAGGTCGATATGCCGTCGACATTACTGCCGTATTTCACAGTCTTTGCTGCTTTCGCCGCCTGGAAATATATGTACATTAACATTTACCAAATGTCGTGGTGGCCTAGCAGTTCAATAATTGGATTCGTATGCACATGGTTATAGGTTCGAGCCCAGGCAAGTACCAATGTGACTTTTTCAAATTTATATGTACTTTCTTAAATTTTCCAAGACACCGTTGACAAGCAGTGAAGGAAAACATCGTAAGGAAACCTGGATTTAAAAATTTGGAAACTCAAATCACCAACTCGCAATGAGCAAGCGTGGCGACGCCCATTCCTTCTCTATATGGGAAGAGGCCTGTGCCCAGCAGCGGGACATTGATAGGCCTGTTTTAATATTTTTATAACATTCACAAGACAATTCATGTCCCAACTGCCAAAAAAAAATTAAATACCGAAGCTAACAGTGTAAAATCATTTACCTGCTTCTTGACACCATAATGCGTCAGCACGTCAATTAAAGCGACGAAGTAGATCTCCTTTCTAGGGGCACCTAAAACGAAAAATGAATTAATAAAAACAATAGAATGCTATTTTTTTTTCAAACTTCATAAGAAACTATAGGCCGACCGCACAGGCGAGGACTCAGACGGTCGGCCTATAGTGACATTTATATTTTAGGTTATTTGAGTTATAAGAGTGTAGTTGATGCGTACCTTCCTGGCTGGGTATGGCGTAGATGTCGAGCTCGGGGATGATGCCCTCGTAGCGCAGCGACGACTGTCGCGCGAACCCGCGCGGACTGTCCGGCGGCGTCGTGCCCCATCTGACACATATAATAATAATAATAGATGTGGACAACATCACATACATTGCTCCGAATCCAAAGTAAGTAGCTAAAGCACTTGTATTATAGAATCAGAGACAACGAAGGTACCACAAACACCCAGACCCGAGACAATGTAGAAAAGTGTTTTTCTACATTGACCCGTCCGGGGATCGAACCCGGTACCTCAGAGCTGGCGACACCTTGAAAACCGATGTATACGCCACTCGACCACGGAGGTCGTCAAATGACATGTAGGTACATGTAGTACGCACTAACTGACACTAATATTTATCCAATCTTGATATGCATTGTTTGGGCAAAGAGGGTAGGAAAATTAATAAATGAGACGTGAATAATACATGTGTAAATCAATAATACATAAAATGCACATTGGAGATGGATATGTATAATGTTTGATATCCCTTCTCTTTCCGATCTAGTTGGATTGCTATCCCATCGAACTATGAGAGGCAATGTATAGTGTCAGTATTTGTTTTTGGGGTGTATATAATATGCAACTGTTTCACTGTGTGAGTGCTACCAATGGCTGTAAAGTCAGTTGTCGGAGTCGTAGTCGCTGTCGAAGTGTAGATATGTAAAGAGTGTGTGCGTGTGAGTGTTACCGGTCGCCGTGATGCCTGTTGTCGGTGTCGCTGTCGGTGTCGGAGTCGTTGTCGCTGTCGAGGTCGGCGTCAGCGCGCGCGGCCTCGGCCTCGGCCTCGCCGCGCCCGCACTCGTGCATGCCCAGCAGCAGCGAGTAGTCCATCAGGTGCAGCTTCGTTAGGAACTGCCACACAAACACATGGAAATAAAGAATTTTCAATATGCGACGCCGTTATCATTGCAGCGTCGTCGTATCACGTGAAAATTTTGATTATTGATGGGGTGACGGGCTTTGTGATGTCAAAGCGGTGTTACCAATAACCTGTGCAGGCGTGTTTGTCCACACACTAATGTACTAAAATAACTCCTACATCAGCTAAGAGAAGTTGCCATCATTGAAATGCGGTCTGTTGGTGCAACTCACGTCTACGTCAGCGGTAAGGGTCTCCAAGAGTTTCTCTTTGGCAGCATCGCCGATATCGATCCGGACGCCTTGCTTGATGAAGTCGTTGTCCTTGAGGGTCGGCAGTTCCTTCTCCAATTCCTTTTCGGACGCCTCCCGATCTACTGTAGAGCCTTTCAAGTCGTATTTTCTGAAAAGAAGAAACTGTGATATGATACGAATACCTGGACTTGAACACAAAACTTTGAAGTTTATATTCCTTTTTACATAATCCAAAAGCTTATCCCACAATATAGAACATAATAAATAATGACCAGTAATCTGTAATTGATTTTCATTTGTGCTAGTAATAGTTAAAGAAAGTTAATATTTAATAATATAGAAATATTTTTTAAGGCCTTAATGTCGAAATATTATCCCTAGTAAAAGCATGTATAGAGAGATATAAATGAATACCCTATCCTACAACTCGGATATGGTATTAATTTCTTTTTTTTATCTTAATAGCAAAGAAAGGAATATGGCAACCATATCAAAAGTTCTCTAGTGTCACAACACAAGATGAACAGGTTATAATTTAAACTTTGGCCTTTTAAAATAATTATATAAATGTATTACATACAGTAAGTAGTGTACATACTTGTGTATATTAAGATGATTGGAGAACACATTCCTGGTGGCCACGAGGTAGTGCTCGATGCCGTCCACTGTGAGCCGGTACATGCCCAGGTATTGAGGCAGTAGCGTTTTGCCGTGTCTTTCTACTATGTACTGCAACAACATCATTATTATTTTGTATCTTATAAAATCACTGGCTGTTTCCCGCTGCTCCGCCCGCGGTCTCAATTTTTTTTTTTATATTTGTGAAGCTATCCTATCCTTAAAGTTGGATCAAACTTCGTGACACTGGAATTATATATAATAGATATACAAAAAAAAACAAATAATTATAATGCCGTACCGACAATTTTATAGTAGCTTATTTAGCCCGATTGATCTTCTGAAAAAGGTAGGTGGACGACTAGCTGGGTAGAACTGGATGCGAAAGGCGGAGGACCGGGTCTTATGAAGAAACTTGAGAAAGGTTTATGTGCATCTGTTCACCGCGACATTCTGAGTTAATTATCTATTTAACCATTTATGTTCACACGTGATAGTAGTAATTCATAAAAATTTTCTGACATTAATCTTAGTAATGTATAAAGAAATAAACACATAGACATTATAATATCCACATAACTCTGGCATCATATTGCCCAGACGGTATAAGCAATAACCAGTTCATATTTTAGACAATCTGCTTCAATGAGAAAAAAATATAAAATTACTTAGATATAAAAATATCTACACTAACATTATAAAGAGGAAAGATATGGATGTTTGTAACAAATAAACTGAAAACGTTACAAACAAACAAATGTTAGATTTACTTTTACAACAAAAAATATCGTTGGCAGAGCCGCGGGCAACCGCTAGTATGTAATAGAATTTATTGGAATGTTTAACTTATTAACTAATTTCAATTTACGTACATGACAATTATCTGTGAACTGTGACGTATGTACGAATTATCGGAAGTAACACATTATATATGTGCTTTCTAGATTAGATACGGTTCCTAAGAGCAATCCTGTACATATTTACAGTCAAAATTGATAAGCTGTCAATGATAATGTTATCTGTGCCTCTTAAATTAGAATATACTGATGATTTCACGGATCCGTTTGAGAGATGACGCACTTGTTATTTTGGTAAAACTTTAATTAAATTCCTTTATGTTAGTCTAAAGATTTTGTGTTGCCGACAAACCGACATGTTTATAGTCACGTCAGTTTCCATCATTCTTTCATTTGAAGCTATTCTATAAATCAAATCATATCAGAACCTGACGTGGTGAATGTTTTGCTAATTTTTAACCGACTTCAACAAGGAGGAGGTTTTTTCTATTTTCTTTAACTCTCGATTTAATCTAGACTGTCGACGCCTTGGCAGGTCTTATGGTCACTCGCAGACTGAGTTTTTATTTGCCTTGACTTTAATACACATACTATTATTATAACGTCGAAACGTCGGGAACTAAAATCAAGATAAACCTCGATAGAATCCTTTTAAAAGTAGTTTTAATTCAACGCTAACATTCGCGTAAACCTCATAAAACAATTATGTATTAAACAATTTATTTTAATCAGGTCTAAAGGTTACATCTGCTACAAGATAAAAATATTTCCCTTACCGCAGACTTCCATTTTTTCAAATAGCCAATAGGTACCTGCTAACTATTCATTTTCATATGTTACCTGGTCATGTTCAGACTGAATCCTCATTAATATACACTATTAATATAGGTACACTATTCTCTACAAAAACAACAATGTTTAGTTTTATTTATTTATTTATTTATTTATTTAATACTTCATGCACTGTTAGGTACATAGGCGGACTTAATGCCAAAAGGCATTCTCTACCAGTCGACCTTAAGGTGATGCAGAGACAGGAAAGTGGTAGGTGCACTGAGTATAAAATATATTAGAAACATTTTAGTATCTGTAAAACACGGCACATTAAAACCTGGCTAGATTTGGTGGCGTCCAGAATTAACTCGTCTTAGATTTTATTATTTTATGTTGGTGACGCATTCTTTAGTCATAAATAAGCAACAGAAGTTGTTTCAGACATCACAATATCGCCGAAATCGTTGTTAAGTTTATAGATAGATTTTCTTTATAGTAACCATGACGTGTGGTCGCTACTCGCCACTTGCAATTGTTGTTGTAAATATCAGCACATTGGCAAGAAAAAAAAGACGTGTCGAGTCATCGTTAGTAACACTTTCTTTCTCATAAGGATAGTATAAAATGATATAACTATTACCTACTTAAACTGAGCAATGTCTAGATGTGAGATAATTTGTTTAGGTAACCTAAATATGTCATGCGTGGGTTTTTGTACAACAATTAGTGTTAGGTAGTATATATAATGATTTAGCTAGAGGTGTTGTACTGGTTCAGCTTTTTAGGATTATCAAGCTTCATAGGGCGTGGAGAATTTGCATTCAGTTGCTACCACAGTATAATATGACAAGACACCTAGCTACTCTTCGCCAGCTTAGTCGTGTCCCACCACTTCCTATCGTAACCTGGTATACTAAACAGTAATAACTCCAAACTATTCATATTTCTTTACTTTTGACAATATACTTTCTTATGTCCACCTAAAGTATATCTTTGTCCGAATGTGTGTCATTATGTCTACACTATCCTAGTTTGTCTGGTAGAGAATAGCTGAGGCATTAAGTCCACCATTATACTATTTGATTGTGTGCATAAAGAATAGATAACTATCGTTTGTGTACAAAAACTGTTAAAAAAAAAATAAAGTTACATATTTTAAATAATACTTACAGGGTGATAATGCTTAAGAAACGAGTGCATCCTCTCGACCTCCTCGGAAGTCAGGGTTTTGAGGATGAAGAGGCGGTCGTAGCTCTGGTAGAACTTCGCGCCAGACTTGCCTGACGAGTCGTCCGGGATCGGCTGAGATCTGTCGACAATACCAACTGTTTTAGCAAGTATTTAATGATGGATGTAGTTGGAATATGTGTGTTTATATTTATTCAGTAACTTATGCAAATACATGTAGGTACTCCCATTCTCCCAACCAGTCGCTTTGGGAGGCAAATCAGACATGGACGTAGAAGTTATTTAAAGTGTATTATTAATTAATCATGTAAGATATTATATTTTCTATGTTTTGGATTAAACCTAATCAAACAATATTAATTTACATGTTTTCACACCCTTTATCAATTAATTATTATTGATTACCCATACGTAATCACATCATAATGTGACATTATGTCCTTAAATAGATTTCTTTGTGTAAGTATTACATGTGCTTTAGTAACTTTGTTATTAATTATTTTGTGCGTTACGCTTATTACACTATCCTACATTAAGGATCCTTAATTAAATCGTTCCTGAATATAGGAAAGTGACAACACATTCAGTCTTCCTAAATGCGAACAATCTTAATTTTTTGACATTTAGACTTCCTTATTCAGAAACTAAATTAGGAAGAAATTGATGAAAGCGTATTAAGTGCATAAATGCTTATACATGATGTATTGGTATCGATGGTGTCATTTTTTGTTAAGTGCCATAGCCTTATTTTGAATAATAGGTGCGAGTTCTAGCTTTGATTTCCTGAAAGCTATTTTCTAACGATGAGGTAAAACAGTATTTCAAATCCTTAAATTAGAATCCTTTAAAATTTCGGCGCGTGTAATTACAAAACCTACAACCCTGAAACGGTTATACCCAAAGAACAACAATCACACGCAATTGACTGTTGTGACTGAACAATCGCTCGGTATAGACACCCGGCAATCCTACATAAGTTTGTCGGATTTCATAAAACCCATACTAATGTATTCCTATAAGCAGTAGATAGGTACTCTACGCAGACTACTCTATACTCATACTGAATCCGACAAATTGGATACCGCCCTACAAAACTTATGCAATCCTACGTATGGGTTTTATTCTTAAAGACTAACATGTTATCCGGTAAATTATTATTAAATTAACAGTGATAGGCATGTCGGAACTCGGATTACAGGGGCCGCCGGATTAGACAGGGCCGGATTAACGAGTCCACTATAGGTACTTAATACATCGAGTAATTTTCACGAACAAAATACTGCATTATGTCTGCATGTATGAGTTGGAATTGTTTATTCATTTACGAGTTGTACGATTGATAGTAAAAGTTTTCACATGAATATATCATTACCGAAAGCCATTAGAACTGTATTAATTATTTACAGTCGTTGCAATAGCATGATGCAACAATGTAATGGCTGGATGGTACTTTGTATGTTTTACGAATATACTGTTATATTCTTTAATAGAGGTAGAGATACATAATAAAAGATAATTAAAAAAAAATGTTATATCATCGCTGTGTATTACGTGTGCAATGTAAGTCTCTGTTATAGTATAACCGACTATTATTAACAATAATCACGTTAATCACTTTTACCGTAATATACAGGATTAATTTAAAAGGAGTGCGTACTATATCCTACGAGGTAATGAGTTGCATAAACCTGAACAACTTTCCCCAAGAAAATAGGTTGAAATCAACTTTTCATACAAATAAGTCACGTGACCTGTCACTTTGTATGAAAATTTCCTTTTCCATTTTAAGATTTCGACCTATGATCCTTGGGGAAAGTGGTTCAGTTTTATGCTCCTGATTACCTCGTAGAATATACGCACTCCTTTTAAAATAATCCTTTATAATACCTACCTTGTTAACTAAGGTTTGTTACTAAATATCCGACAAAAGTTGTATGCAAGTTCAATAGTGTATAGTCAGTCTAACGTTTTTTTTGCACCTTCGCCATAACTACAAAAATAAATAAAAACATTTAAACATAAGATAACAAGCATTTTATGACTGTAGTTAATTAATTATTCGATGAATACTGAAAAACGTCTGAATAAATGTATCGTTAAATGTTAATTATTTTTAAGAACATTAAATTAAGACTGATTTGAAAATAATTAAACCTGTTTCATGCGAGTCAAATAAAACAGGGCTTTGTTTAATTTTTAGTGTTTTTCTATTGTTTTTAATGAGAAGACATGACACACTGGACACACACCTACATGGGTATAACCAAATACTTAATTGATAGCAATTAGTAGGTATATGACTTATAATACGTCAGTCTCTTTATCCTAGTAACTTAGGTAAGGTAAGTAGTACTATTTATTTGTAATGAATTTTACAAGGACAAATTAAACTCAGTTTTCTAAAATATGGCTTATAAACTCGCAATAAAAGTTGATACTAATTAAAAATACTTGCTGAAGTACTTTTAATACTGTATTTTTACGAAAGACAAGGTTTTATACACGAATAAGACAAATAAACAGCTTTCATTAATCTTCTTTTTAGCGTGTCGATCAATGACAAAGTCAAATTTTTACGGACCAGTACTCAGCCACGCGGACAGCATTCTCAGTGGCGTTATACAGGTCCTCGCGTGTACAGGCGGCAGGACACGCTGGGCAGCTCAGCAAGTGAGCCATGGTTTGGGGAGAGAAGCCGCACTTTCATCAATCGAAAATAATCAATCATAAAAAAAAATAAAGGGACTATATTATTATTTTTATTAATATGTAATCATTGTAATTTTTTCATGACTACCAAGTGTAAATTAAACTTTGTATTATATTAGTATGATGATTTAATTAAACAAAGAAAAATTATCTTCATCAGATAGTACCAACATATCACACAAATCTGTATGTATTAGTCACACTTTATGATACATATTTAATTGTGTTTTATGTTTGTTTGTCCTTAATGCACTGAACGAGGAAAAGCTATCGATGAAACATATGTACCTAGTACCCAGGTAATGCGATAACACTAATATTAAAAAGATAAAAATGTTCTTTACATAGGTATTTGAATAGATTGACATACTATCAATGCTGTAATTTTTCCTTCCTTTAAATTTTTAACAGATATGTTTTATTGACATTTAGTCACAGTTTTTTACTCCCGAGTTAACCAATGGTTAAATACTTAAGCTAACTTAACTGTTTCAAATTTCGGTAAAACGCGTTTTTTCATCAATTATTTCTATCAAATAGTCAAATAAGTTCGGGAGTTAATTTAACCATTTGTTATAATACAATTTGATGAATAAACTCGTTTAACCGAAGTTGGAAATCATTAGTTAGTATATTTAACCATTGGTTGAGTTTTAACTAGGGTTAAAAAAACTGGACGTTAGTTTTTTAACCACGCTACGTAATTAATACACAGTACCAATAATATCAAGACTGTGATATAATATTTTAAATTTTGTATATGGTCTGGTCGAGGTCGGAAAGTTGTACTTTAATATACTTAGGATTTCAAATAATGTAGTTTCTGTACTTCATCTATGTTGTCATTGCTGTGCACAAGAGATGTGAACAAATCACGAAAACTTGTCCACTCAGCGTAATTCCCAGAAAAGGTGGGTATATTAATTTTAGGTAATTTTAAACTAATCGATTTACTATTATTAACAGATGACTGCTCACGACTATCCTTACCAATTAACTTGAACATGCAGTCTTTTAATTCAGACTTATACAATATATATAATTCTTCTGTAGTCTCATAAATATCCGACTTAAAATATGAATATAATATAATATATGTCTATTTTTTATTTAGCTTTATTTATTATAGGTAGTTTAGTATAGTTTAATTTATATTACCTATAAGGTTTTGGTTTAGTATAGTTTTATTTTAATTATAATTATTATTATAGTTAAGTTAAAGGTGTGTATATAGTTAATGCTGTGTACTTAAACAAATAAAAGACTGTGATATGCAATAATACATTGACAGCAGCCAAAAAGTAACAATATTTGAAACATCAAAACTTGTTAACATACAAAATTACCTCTTTATTTCTTTATAAAGAAAAACATATATTTATTAATACACTTTGTAATATGTAAGGATTTGTTTCTCTAAAACATGATCGTGAAGATTCTATATTACTTTAATTTCTAACTTTGCAATCAAATACAAATATGTACCCAACATCCAAACCCAACATCCAAAATATTTTAATTAAAAATTTCAGACTAGTCTTATCGGGTTTAGTCATGTTTATATACAAGAAACTACGCCTAACATGAACCCCAATAAAGCTCGCAATTTATACCGAACTTGACCTTGCCATACTTAACCTTCAAATGCGACACGACATTTTTATTTCATGAGTAAGCTCACGTTCCTTAGGAATTAGATCTTTTATTAAGTGTTGGGTCGATAAAGTTACATACACAAACATATTTTAAGTCAATTAAAATACAGCATCTCACTTGTAAATGTTGTTCTATCATCGCGAATTCGTTAAATCGATTGTGATAAACAAAGATAAATATCTTGCACATATATTAGATTCAATACATTCGAATAATCTTCAAAAGAATTATAAATATTTTCAACCTTCTTCTTCCTGCCCTTTCCCATTCATATGGGGTCGGCGCAATGCGTATTTTTCTTCCATTCATCTCTATTACTCTTCATCGCGGCATCCACTCCTTTCTTTCTCATATCATCTTTCACACAATCCATCCATCTCTTTTTCGGTCTACCTCTGCTTTTATACCTATCCACAGTCATACATATAAATATTTTCAACCAAAATACATAAACATTTTTTCAACCAAAGTCTCTAAAATAGGTTTGTCTTAGGATGCGACCGTAGAAGATTCTTGTACACAGTTTCCTTTATATTCAAACCTTATATTTAAACCAAAAATAATTTGATATTCAACCATACTTGAGTTTTTCCTATTGTTTTTTCCTAAGTATATCTTTGTAAACAGTTACGTTTTAAAATCATCAATGTTAAAATGTCTGTGTTAAGTAGAACGATAAAGTAAGCATCAATTTGTCAAACACCTTGACCTAGGATTTGATTTTTCTGTCCGACATAATAAATACAAGAGCTTATACTTAGCAGTATTTAAGTATTTACCAAAGGTTTATTAACAGTTTAACACTTAAGGTATTTTTCTAATCCTTTAAGCCGTTACTGCGTGGTTCAGTTCAGTTCAACTAAATACATTAATACTATTAGCAGAATTCTTCAAGAAACCCAAAAAATATATATTATTACGTATACTAGTGCTTATCTATGTAATGAAATTGAATAACTCCTTATTATATAATACCATAGTGTATCATTACAATCAAGTGTGTGTGTGTGTGTGTTTAAAATATGTAGTATAACAAACATGTAGAAATTGTGGACATTTAAATGAAAATTACAGGGCTGGGATAACAAGTCCTTGGTCCAATATTGCGGCTTCGTATCAACGTAAAAACCTATAATCAGACCAGCTTCGTGATGTAAGTCGATTCTCATGCGTCATCTTTTAACTTACCTATTTCGTGTTATGTGCGAACGAGATGCAATCATTAAAACTATACTTACCTCTCGGTGAAAGTGCACATGAATGTGATTTCAGCATTAATGTGCACATGTCGTGTTAATGTTAAAAAATATATATATACGATATTAACCGAGACAACGGGACAATTGCGAGGGGTTAAGGAACACAAATAGAGGTCACGGTCAATCAAGGATCGAGTAGCCACTCTAGACACCAGTCTAACCTAAACTGGAATGGAAAATAGGACAAAGGGCATACAAAAACCAAAATCCAAAGAAAATCCAATTCCATATCCAAACAGAAACCATCGCTCTTAGTGGTCTCGTATCAAGCAGTTAGACAAGGAAAATGACGTCACAATACAGCCAGTGAACGTGGTATATGCATATGCTCGCCGTGTCAGTTCAAAAGGCACACTACATACTGTTATTTGAGAAACAAAAAATAAACTGAAAAAAAAATCGTACAGCCGCTTATTAAAACTCCGCTGACCTCAGGCGTTTTATCGTCAGGCCTCGTTTGACGAACGCGCTTGCATCGTGGAATATGCTCTCTTGGTGTGTTTCGTTTTTCAGGTTGGCAACACCGGTGGGCGCTGTCGCCGACCGCCGCAGCGTACAGCTAGGCCTCTTCAGTGCCCTCGAACACAGGTAGTTATCTGGCTTCCTAAACCTAGGGACCACAGGGCGGGATGTGGGATCGAGGATGCCAGACAGATACAATTTTGGAATGAAAATAAACATAAATAAATATATAAATCGTAAAAAAATAATATTATTGTTAGTGTATTATTTGTGCCTGTCCTGTATACATCAGTATTGGCTAAGGCCGGGTTTCCTAGGACGTACCTTGTGAGGGATTCCTTGTAGTCGATGTCGTCGATCCCGAACCTCTCTCTCAGGTTCCTGAACACCAGAGGACAGTACTCCTTGACCTTGAAGTGGGATGGCATGTTTTCTCTGAAAAAAAAAACAGGATTTTGTAGTAGATTAAAACGATGTAACCAATTTAATCTAATTCTACAAATTAGATCTAACAAATCTCCGAAACTTTATTCTTACAACTGCATTCTGATTTGAATTCAATGTAAACATTATATTCATTACTGTTTCCGAGGAAAGATAAATAACCAAAAAAATATACAATCAAATGATACGGAAACAATTTATCTTGAATTCTTAGTAGCATATGAGTAACTGTCCTGTAAAGATATTGTTTTGTTTATTTGATAATACAATAGCCCAAAAGCAATGGCGGCAAAGGTGACCTTTTTATGCGTCCATTAATTTAATTTTACATGAAGTAGAGTCTAGCCTTTTCGTAAACTGAAATGTAATAATATAACGTTATTATCATGTTTTCATTGCAATATGACTATAGAATTTATTGTATTAGAAAGAAACATAGGTTAATTTTCATTATAATAACCGAAAACTAGGAGGGCGAGCCGTGAGCCAAACTTATTATCATTTAATAAATATGTCATCTTTAATTTACTTATCTATCCACACATGTATACAGGATTAATTTAAAAGGAGTGCGTATATTCAACGAGGTAATCAGGTCCACAAAACTGAACCACTTTTTCCGAGAACCAATCTTAAAATGGAAAATGAACTTTTCATACAAAGTGACAGGTCACGTGACTTATGTTTGTAAGAAAATATGATTTTCCATTTTAAGATTGGTGAGTGATCTCGGAAAAAGTGGTTCAGTTTTGTGGACCTGATTACCTCGTTGAATATACGCACTCCTTTTAAATTAATCCTGTATTTACGGTTTACTGTCTTATGGGCTGATTTTTCCATCGTCGGTTAACTTTATTCGACGAATAAATTTGAAATTTTGACAGTTGTTTCATACAAATACTGTCAAACGTCAATTTCGAATAAAATTTATCTGGCGATTGAAAAATCAGCCCTTAGTATAGTTGAAAGTGTCTAAATAAATTATTCTAGACATTAACGTTTAATTTGAACTTATCTAAAAATGTCACTAATAGATGTAACTATTATAATAACATTTAACAAATAGCCTATCATTTTGAATTGACGCACAATAGTCGTTTATGGCTAGATTATAAAACGGTTTAATAGATTTTAATGGCTTATAGATTAAAAGCAACGTGACGACGTACGCTATTTCTGAATAATTGTTTAAGTGATTTGACTGATGAAAGTTTATGATTTAATACAGGATTATTTTAAAGGAGTGGGTATACTCAACAAGATCATCAGGTGCATAAATCTGAACAACTTTTTTCAAGAAACAGGTCGAAATCTTCAAATTGAAAATCATATTTTCATACAAATATTAGTCACGTGATCTGTCACTTAGTATGAAAAGTTTATTTTCCATTTTAAGATTTCGACCTATGTTCCAAAGGGAAAGTTGTTCAGTTTCATGCACCTGATTACCTCGTTGAAGGTAGAAGGAAGATATGACCCAGTGGTTGATTACTACAAATAACCATCAAATTGCATTTTCCGCATGTTTTCCTGCTATTAGAACTATAGTGATAATAGAAGAGCTGTCCCGGCTTCGATAGCATTATACATAATTATAGGATTAGTTTTTATGGAGCGCGTATATTCTACGAGGTAATCAGGTGCATAAAACTGAACAGCTTCTAAATTTCATTTCATTTTCAAATTGTCGAAATCTTAAATTTGAAAATAAAATATTCTAACAAAGTGACAGGTCACGTGACTTCTGTTTGTATAAAAAATTTGCGGAGTAGGAATGAAAAGTAATAATATTCCGTGAGTAAGATAATAAAATAATATTAGATAAGCATTTATTTTTTCTAAAAATAATTTTTGATAAAGATTAAAGTCGCGTCAAAGTTCAGGAGTGAGGTCTTTGACGTCATAAGTAGGCGAAAATAGTAGCCTCAAGAAACGTCGAGAGCCCCCTTCTTAAATTAAATTCGCTGCATCTATGTTATAGATATTCGTTATTTCGATTAAGCAAAAATACGTAGCTAATATTTTTTCCTTACAAAAAACCGGACATTGAAAAAAAAATTGTCGCTTCATTATTAAACCTACTCTCAGTTATGCTTACAAGTTTGGTATAATGCCAAGTAGTGCTATAAATTACCTTTCAAGGTCCCATTAATTGGGCTAGGTTAAGACCCTGATCCTGTACAGATTAGTTATTAACTGCCTGTAGTTTGACCTTATATGTTAAGCTATAACCCTTGAATTCTGAAACGCTAATTAATTCTAACACATTCTTAAATATCTATCTGTTGCTACTTTACACCTTATAGTGACAGAGACAGGACAATCAATCTGATTGACGTTTCAGTATACAGACATAAGCCATACAATTTAAGTATTTTAAATCCTTTGGTATGAAGGAAAGGGCCTTTGCTCTGTATTGAGTATGAATACCACTGGTATATTATATAAACTTATGTAACAAATTTTTTAATACTCTAATTTCTGGAACTAGTATATAGTTGAAAAGTTAGTTTGTTTGAACAAATTAGTCTCAGGAACTACTAGTCCAATTTGAAATATTCTTTCATATTAGACATTAAGGAAGATCATAAGCTACTTTTTGCTGTAATAACCAACCATGTGGGTGAAGCCGCTATCAAAAGCTAGTCTTTGATAGCGGCTGTAACTCTAACACTGTTCTATGCTGCTGTATTTGGGGGTTTTAAACCATAGATAATATATATTTTTTATTACTTCTTTTTAACATTTTCCTATTTTAGGAATATTACATTTAGCTTATTTCTATCACTATATCTTTCCCAAAACATTATTACTAGGAAAATGTATTCTAAAACATGTAAACACTATTCTAAATGCTGTAAGACAGATTTATTAGAAAAACAGTTGTAACACAAAAACAATGTGTCCTTGGATTTTTGTTTACAAATAATATTGGTCTGAATTGGTACATGTGCAAACATGTAAATTTAAATAGCAAATAGGTACATGGGGTGTTTTACATTTTAAATCTAACAATAGGTAGATATGTTTGTTGTATTAGATTTGAATGCTGACTTAAAATCTTATGTGATATACATTGTCTGAGAATGTTCTAACTGTTATGAAGTAGGTGCAGCTTGTATGTTACATGTTATAATTGTTTTCTGAGGTTTACGTGAATATTAGACATTGAAATAAAACTACTTTAAATGTTATATTACGTTACATTACAGTACCCACATGTTAATATAATGGTACATGTTAAATTATTTTACATTGTTTTGTTACTGTTAACTAGTTTGTAATGTATGTATGTGTACTAATTTGTGTACACAAATTAAATTGTTTGCGTCAAGCATTTTCGGGCCATGGATTTGACTCTCTTAAATTAGTAAATTAACAAAATTATCTGTTTTATGTTTTTAAATTATGAAGTTCAGGGACTTAAGATTAGCTTATTAAGGCTATTTCAAAACTTCTGTTAAATTTGAAATAAGAATTCAGTTATTTTCATTCTAATAAGATGATAGTGTGAATTATCAAACTTACTTGTTAAATAAATGGTTGTCAACTTTGAGCTTGGAGTAAGCTCTGAAGTCATCCGGGAGAAGCATGACTGGTATTGAGACATGACTTAACTCATTAATCTGAAAAAAAGGGATATAGGTATACTTACACAGACAACAACAAAGTAATTCATATGAATTTTAATGTTTGTGTGACTAACATGCTGTCAAGTTGTAGAGTTATAACCAACGCAATAAAACTTATTAGTCTATTTATATTCAATGGCACTGCGACAGATAAAAACATTATGTATTGACTAAGTGCCAGAAATTTACAATTGAATAAATGTGTTCAGATGATTTTTTGTGGGACGTAATATTGAATGTAAACATTGTATAACCACAACAAACTAGTTGCGAAGGAAATGACATAATAATAATGCCTCAGTTGCCGAGACCAGCTTCAAATAGGATTATACACCCGCCATACTATTGCAATTAGTGCATAAAATATAAACTTATTACCGTGTGATTCACACCCCACATAAACACTGACAGTAATGGTTCATTTGCACGAAACAGTTTCACTTTTTGATGTTTTACACGAATATGTTTCTTCTTCAATTTGCTCAATCCAGTAAGAGGAACGGACATTTTGGATTTGTTTACAACTTTTAACAGAGTTAAAGAACAACCACTGAATTTAATTTATAGCACGAGGTGTTAATTAAACCATTTTTAGTTGACTGGGCATATATTAAACCACAAATAAAGACGATTTAATTGGGGAATTTACAGAAACTCGACACCCATCAACAGCAGCAAACGGCTTTTTGACAGACTGACACAGAATGAAAAGCATTATGAACTAAGAGTCTAAGAAGGTAAGAAGTTTAGTCGATAAAGTAGAGGTGAAATCAAATGTTTAGTCGACTAATACTAGCTTAGTCCTTTTCATCTGGCGGGCCTGTTGGTCTAGTGGTTAGTGACCCTGACTGCTATGCCGGAGGTCGTGGGTTCGATTCCCACCCAGGACAAATCTTTGTGTGATGAGCACGATCATTTGTTCTGTGTCTGGGTGTTATTTATCTATAATATGTATGTATTTAGAAATATATAAGTATGTTTATCAGTTGTCTGGTTACCATAGTACAGGCTCTGCCTAGTTTGGGATCAGATGACCGTGTGTGAGATTGTCCCAAGATATTTAATTTATTTATTTAATTTATTTTATTGGAAATAAATACATAAAATTCTAGAGTACATTACAATGTCTTTGATTTTTTCATGCTGTGGCTATCTCTAAAATCATATGGATCAGACAGATCTTCAGTTTTGGTGAGTACACCAACAAGATTGCAAGCCCCTAAAATGGCCGACTAAAATGGGTTCGATATTTTAGACTTACACGCGTACTACAGGTCGATTGAAACCTAATGGTGGTTGTGAAGTTAACTGAAGTTGGTTACACTTTGCGCAGTACCTCGCCCCACACCTCCGCTGGTGCATGAATTTGTAAAGCACAGCGACTCGCCTCATATTCACAACCATCATTGAGTTTGAATCGCACCATATCGTTGAGTAGGGAATCTACATGAATCCTACGTGAATTTATTATAATTTAGATCATATTCGTTTTTGTCAAATCCTTCTACACTACACTATACTTCTATACTACTACTTTTTAAACTATAATGATAGGATCTGAAACAAAACCCACAGCCCTACATACACTACAAGAGCCCGACAAATGGCAAAAGTAGGTAAACTAGTTGTCCAATAAATAAAATAAAATAGAAAATCATTTGATATTACACGGTGTTTACAGATAATACAATTAAAATGGAGTACATAATTATACTGAATGGTAGAGAACATACCAATACCATAGGACCATCTCTTGATCGAACGACATTACACAATAATAGATAAAAGGTTTATTTTACTCCTGTGCTTTACTCTAACGGTTTGTTTCAATCAAGGTTCGTCAGTGTAGATGGAATAGACAGGGCGTCTCCTTTTGTTTGTACTACGCCAGCGTCGCCAGCGACGCCAGCCCAGTATTAATATTCTGTGGGCCAGCCAGCCGAGGCCAGCCGGTCTATGTGACAGATTGCGAATAATTTTATTTTGAATGAAAATCAATTTGGATTTGGATCCCATAAAGGTCATTTCAATAAAAGGTGTTTTTTAATTTAAGTGAAAGGCGAATAAAATGATTATCCCTAGCCCTTTTGTTTATTGGGCACAAACTGAGAGTGCAGTTTCATTGAAGATAGACCTAAAAAATGTTGTAAAGCCTGATGTGAAAGTTCTTAAAAATAATGTGAAATTTTCGGCTCACGGTGTTGGAGCCCGGGGGGAGAGTCGTTATGAATTTAATTTAGATATTTATTCCCGAGTAAAAACAGTAAGTACCGACAACTATACTATTTTATAGCTACGAAATAAATTGGCTAAATTTAGCCTTTGTTATCAACTAAGCATTGATAGGGTATTTAATTACTTAAATTATTGAACTTTGATCCTTCTCTTTGTATATATTTTTCATATACTTAAATGATTTCTTTATTTTGAAATGAATAGGATTTTGTAAAATTCTGTAATTATTATTATGATATTGAACAGTCTCATCGTTTTACCTTACAATAGTAATTATTAATTTTCATTTCATTATTAATATTTACCTTTAGTTTTATAATATTCATCATCCCCATAACAGTAGCACATAATATTATATTTCAAGTAAGTAGTTTAGCACCAGCCACCAATATTGTATTTTTTCCTTTCAGATTGATAATGACTGTCCTACCACAGTCCGAGTGTTTGACAACAGAGTGGAGATTGTCCTGCAGAAGGTGGAGCCATCTTGGTGGCCCCGACTGACTGCTCAGCCACAGAAACCTGCCTGGCTCAAAGTAAGATACCACCAGTCTGTTATCATATTCTGAAGACTGTATACTAAGATAGTTGATGAAATAGTACCTTTTAAAAATGTTTGTTTGTGACAACAATAATAATGATATTGTTCGGTATTGATTTAATATTGATATTACATTGTTGAATTGTAGATATCTTATAACTATATGACTCCAGGGGCAATGATACTCAAGCTATATAAAACACTTTGATTCACCCAATTTCTAAGTGCTTCAGATAGATAATAATGAAGTCTATCAATAATTTTATAGATAAACTTTGATCTTTGGAAGTCAGAAGATGGAATGGACAGTGAAGAGGAGAAACGTGATGTCATGAAAGACTACCCTGGGATGTATGATAAACTGCACAAAGAGGAAATGGGGTACAGGCGAGGTTTGTATAATAATATCACACTAAATTTCAAGGTGTAAGCTCCCTCATATTACGAGAAGTGCCTGTAGTGAAAGGCTCACTCATCACGTCAACAATCGCACCACCCATCCTTTGGTTGGTTTTTGGTAGTGACCGACCGAAACATGTTATTTTGCCGAAACCGAAACCGAAGGTTCGGTTTCATTGTAGTTTCGGCCAAAACCGAAACCGAAACTTTTATAAAAAAAAACGTCCTTAAAATGTCGAAAAAATGTTAGTAAGCCCGTTTTTTTCGCCAACCTATAATTACAAGTTTCTACTTTCAAAGATTTATCATAATGAAATTTCAGCACAGTTACAGAGGCTCTGTTTGAAAATTTAACTACCCTATAAAGTGAAAAAAATACATTATTTGTAACACAAAGTTAGCGATTTTTTAATGGTGGTATAAAATGAAACAAATTTATTATTAAAATATGATGCTCATAATATATCATGTTTATTTATTTTCAGTTACTTACATTTTGACTGCACGGATAGCCGAGTGGTAAAGGTCACCACGCTAATTACCACTGTGCGCGACGTGCTGCGGGTTCGATTCCCGCATGGGACAAGCATTTGTGTGATCCACAGATACTTGTTCCAAGTCTGGGTGTTCTTTGTGCATGTGATTTGAATGTTTGTGAATCCCTCGCGACACAAGGATTAAATTCCTTAGTGCGGGCGTCGTTTTTATTAAAAAAAAAAATATACTCACAAATATCACAATCAGTTAGCCTCGAATGGCTAATTCAAATATAATTAGATAATCAAAATAATCAAATTGTTAATCATATAACCAAATCGTTAGCCGAGCGCGACCCGAAGGGACGATGTTCTAAGTTTCGGCGCGGCCGAAAGGTTCGGCCGTTTTTGGCCGAAACCGAAACTCGGGCCGAAACTTGATTTTTTGGCCGAAACTGGCCGAAACCGAAACCGAAACCGAAATTTCGGTCGGACACTAGTTTTTGGTTGGTTTTTCTGGGCTGTTTCCGCACTTAGCCCTTTGAATGGGCCATTGTGCGTGGTCTTCTCCTCTTCCTCACTCCAGCCATCCTAGCTCGTCCCAGAAAGCCAGCAACCTTTTCGGGCTGCTGCAGGCCTCCCGCAGCGACGCTGGTGATTGGAGAATTAGTGCCCATTGTGCGGCCACGCTCCTGCATTCTACTAGCACGTGCTGTGGCGTTTCTTCGTCCTCCATGCATCCTCTGCATAGAGGGCTGTTTGTGACACCCACTGTAAATAGATGTTTGTTTAAGGGACAATGTCCGGTTACAGTTCCTAAGACTTTCCGAACGTTGTCCCTTGTTAAGTCTTGTGAGGATGCGGGCAAACTTCTTGGGCGCCCCCGAAAATGCTGCCTTCGTTTGCCTACATCCTTCACTGTTTTTCCATTCCTTATGGTGGTTTTCTTCTGTCCTGTTGCGCAGCCATGTTTTTATTTGGGCATTAGGTATGGGCAGCAGTGGTTCCGGGCCATATACTGTCGCCCCCGAGCCCCGTTTGGCCAGTTCATCCGCCGCATCGTTACCAAGGGAGTTGCTGTGACCCTTGATCCATTGCAGGGTTACTTTGTTAGTACCAGCAATGGACGGGAGTGCATCGTGGCATTCCAGAACGAAGGCGGATGTTATGTTGTTGTTCTGTAGCGCTTGTAGTACGGAAGCACTGTCGGAGATGATCTTTATGTTGAGATCCTCGACATCTCTGGCTGCAACCGCCTGTGCCGCTTTTGTTATTCCTAAGCATTCTGCTTGAAAGATCGTGTTTAATTAACCACCCATCCTTTTATAGTCCAAGGACTGATTGCAGATAAAATAATAATAAAAAAAAACTAAATTATAAAGGGTTTAGTTTTTGAGGATGTGTGTATGATTTTTCCTCTTCACCCTCAATAGCTGAACCAATTTTTATGTTATTTTTATGGAGGTAGCTAACAACCTGGATTAAGATAGGGTACTTTTAATAAAGATAAATATATTATCTGATAAGTCACAGATACCGCGGGGTGCAGCTAGTTTTTACAGAAACACATAGCTATCGCGATTTGATATCATTTTAATAACAGTAGTTCTCTTTTTAAAAAAAAAAAACCTAACACCATGCTTGCTCATGGCGGGTTGGCGATGATGGTTTAAAATTTTTTGAAATCTATATTTCTTCATGATGTCATAGAATGATTAAGAAAGTACATACAACTTTGAAAAAGTGACATTGGTACTTGCCTGGGTTCGAACCTGCAACCATTTATTTGCATGCAAATCCGGTCATTGAACCGCTAGGCCACGACACTTATATTGTTTACAATGTATTTATAGAAACCACTTTAAATACATATTCAAATGTGTTTTACTTTGCATACTTCTTTCTTTTCAATTATGTATCTGGTTAACCCCTCGTGCTAAGCTGAATTGCTTGTGTTACGAGTGGGTTCACGTCACGTGGGGTCACGTAATGGGAGGGATTCGAACCGGCAGCCACATGAACGCAATTTCGAAACCCTAACCATTAGGCTGCCGCTCCTTTCTTTTCCATGTACGTTTCTAATAATAATATTAGGATTTTGCTCGTATCAATTATTATGACAAAAATATCAACACTTAAATGTTATTTATTACTGACGACCTCCGTGGTCGAGTGGCATACACACCGGTTTTGAAGGTGTCGCGAGCTCTGAGGCGGTTTCGATCCCCGTACGGGTCAATGTAGAAAAACACTTTTCTACATTGCCTCGGGTCTCGGTGTTTGTGGTAACTTTCTTGATTTCAAACACAAGTCCATTAGCTACTTACTTTGGATTCGAAGCAATGTATGTGATGTTATCCACATTTATAATTTATTATCATTTTTTTTTATATTTTTTTTTGAGGCTTTCTTGTTTTTCAGTACACTCCAGGTGACTATTTTATTATTATTTTATTAATTGCAGAAGACATCAAGAAAGTGTACATGAAATTATACAACCTGTTCCAATTTATTGGCTACACATATGTACTGACGGTGATGGCTATACGATATGCTAAGCTGGAGTATGACTCGGTGGCAGATACTTATGAGCATGTCGGACCTGCTATGAAGTTCTTGCAGCTGTTGCAGTATCTTGAGGTCATGCATCCGCTGTTTGGTTATACTAGAGTGAGTAAATATTTATAATTATCATGGTATTTTCTCTGAAGAGATGATAATTATTTAATTATTTATGAGCTTACATTAAACACATTGCTTAGACTTGAGAAATTACTAATATCTTTCCTTCTGCACTGATCCAATTTTATAAAAAAAAAAATATATGAAAACCTGTATTTTACATAGAGCCAAGTGCTCATAAGGTTTTTAGGGGTCTTTAATCCGCTGTGCTTGCGGTATATATCCGGGCGTCGCGCGTCGTGGAGAGTTATTAGATGACCTAAAAAAAACACATTTGGTCTATGTTCAGACCAGTGGGAAAATTATCTGTAGGTTTTCGATAATGATAAAAATGGGCCGGATATACCTCCTCTCTATTATAACGCCTCTCTTAAATTTGTCGAAGATGTGTGCGATCAGCTTTAATTGTCATTGGTACACTAATATTATATTTTTTTTTGCTTATTTGAAAGTGATAATCTCAGGAACTACTGGTCCGATTTAAATAACTCTTTCAGTGATCGATAGCCCATTTATCGAGGAAGAATATAGGCTTATTCCTTCTCGATAAATGGGATATCGATCACTGAAAGAGTTATTTAAATCGGACCAGTAGTTTCAGACTTTTCCCGCGATAACCGAAGCTCACGCGGGCGGAGCCGGTTAAGAAATAAGAAGTCTTATAACAAATTCCGCTTATCTCTGCTGCAGGGTGGTGTCCTCGTTCCGTTCCTGCAGGTGAGCGGGCGAGCGTTCGTGCTGTTCGTGATGATTGAATCTGAGCCGCGCATGCAGACCAAGCCCGTGGTCTTCTATCTCTTCGTCATGTGGAGCATGATCGAAGTCGTCAGGTGAGATCATTTTTATTCGGTGTAGCAATTAAAGTGATTCTCTGTTGTGATGAAGAAAGACGACCATTATTAGGAGTTAACTAACACTTGTCGGGTTTTAAACATTATTTTATGATAATTCGAAGCGGCGCGGTAGCCTAATGGCTAGGGCGTCGGACTTGCGATCATATTGGTTGCGGGTTCGAATCCCACCCATTACACTACCAACGTGAACCCACTTGTAACACAAGCATCTTAGCTGAGCACGAGGGGTCGAGATTACTAGTAATGTGCGACCCACGTTAGTAATATTTAAAAAAAAATGGATATTATGTATGAGTCAGGTAACATAGGAGTCAATTCTTTGATTGAAAAAGGGAAAGGGAGATCTTTGCTCTATAGTTGGACAGGTTTAAAATAAAATTAATATAAATTTTTGCTAATCTCTCTCAGTGATTGAACATTTTAAATGGCGACTGTCGATTTTTACATTGTGTTTAATACACACCCAACTTTACGACATCTTTGGCAGCCTTGACCTCAACATTATCAATGTTGAAAGATATTCATTTCCCGACGTTATAAAAATACTTATGGTAAATTTACTTTATACTTACATGAGCCTTGTATTCCATTTCAGGTACCCATACTACATATCTCAGCTATACAAGAAAGAAATCTACATTCTAACATGGTTGCGGTACACAATGTGGATTCCTCTCTACCCCATCGGCATTATTTGCGAAGCTATAGTGATTCTACGCAACATACCATACTTTGAAGAAACACAGAAATTTACAGTATCTTTGCCCAATGAATGGAACTTCGCCTTCCATTTGCCAACATTCTTGAGAGTCTACCTAATGTTTCTAACTTTCCCAGGAATGTATTTCGTTATGAGTCATATGCATAAGCTACGAACCGTCAAATTGAAGCCAAAGATTATTATTAAGAAGTCGAAATAGACTGACATCGTTAAACCGATTTATGAGACTGTTGTGCTGTAAAAACTTGGATATATTCTACAGAATAATTTTACACTCACTTTATTTTTTTAGACTATCCCAAAATGTGAATTCGTAAAGTTCAAATGGCAGCTTTTTGAATTTATTACTTCATCCATTTTGGCAGTTTAAACCATTTTGGTTAATGTGAAAGTATTAAGGAAAATGAAATTATTTATCTTAGGAACAAAAAAATAGTACATATGAGGATGAAGCTAGGCGAACTACTAATGTTTTTATCATGAGTAATATTATCTACATTCAACAAATTTTTAACTGACCAAAGATTCATAGTTTACCTCACAGATAAATACTTTATAGTCATATTCTACTCAATTAACATTGCATTATATCCCTAGCTTTGTAAATATTGCTCATGTGTAGTGATCCCTTTAGCCCATCCCTCAAATATATTATGTTAAAAGTATAGGGAATATGGTATCTATATTGTTATAAAAATATCAAGTCTTATGAAACGAGAAGCAGCTATTTAGTTCCTTTAAATTTCAAGAGTTTTAGGCTCCTCGCAAACGGGCCACCGACCACCACCACTGGTGTCCAGCGACAGCCACTTAACATACTTTTTCATATATTTTGTATAGACGCGCCGCACACGTGTAGCCGGTGGCGGCCACTCGCTACAGCAATGTCCGCGACGCGCCACTAGTGGTCGCTACAAACCACACAAGACAGCATACGCGCCACTTTCGCGCTGCACCACGCGCCGGGTTTTTTTTTATCTTGGGGCAACTCACTCGGCCATCTGATCCCAAACTAGGCAGAGCCTGTACAATGGTAACCACACAACTGATAAACATACTTATATATTTCTAAATACATATATATCATAGATAAATACACCCAGACACAGAACAAATGATCGTGCTCATCACACAAAGATTAGTCCAGGGTGGGAATCGAACCCACGACCTCCGGCTTAGCAGTTAGGGTCAGTAACCACTAGACCAACAGGCCCGTCATTAAAAGTTAAACCGACCGACTGCGCAGCTGAGAGCGGGTTATAAAATGTGGCGGCTTCCGAAAACTGGTGGCTATCGCTCGCTTCTGACACTGTTACGGCCTGGGCACAGCTTCAGGCGGTGCGGCGCGCGGCGCGGCGGGAGGCGCGGCGGGCGGCGCGACTTGCGGTGGTATGTCACAGCTCGACTAGTGCGACCGCGGCGGCGTCAGCGGTGGACGTATTTAGGGAACGGCTAAACTATTAAAATGTCCCTGTCAAAAGTGGCACGGTATTGCCTCGAAACAAAAAAAATACTTACATACTACACAAAAATAGGTAATAAATCCTTACCACTACTACCAGGAAATTGTTGTATTATTTCGTCCCACAATTTTTTTACTACATGCCTATATTTATGATGTGGATGTTTTGACATCCATATTGCAGGTCTACTCAGTATTTCAGCAATGAATTCTTCTGTATCCATATTCAATTACCTAGAACGCGCGTAAAAAACAAAATTATTTGTTTCGGTCGCGCGATGACCGAATGCCTCCACCGATGCCGCCGCGCGCGCCGCTCTGAGCTGTGGCCACCTCGATACTCGCTAGTGCATTTGTTTCACTCGCACAACGCGCCGCCCGAGCCGCCGCGCCCCGCGCGTGTCTCACCGCGCCGCAATTCGCACCGCAATTCGCTACGCCGGTAGCTGTGGCATACTTCATAGGTTTTCTACCATTTGTTTTCGCCGCTCACCGCTTGCCGCGCCTCACACCGCGCCGCAATTCGCGCCGCGGTTAGCTGTGGCCAGGAGGTTACAAGTGTGGCGGTAGCGCGCGACAGCCACCGATGGCTGTGGTCGGTGGCCCGTTAGCGTGGAGTCTTGCTTTTTATGTTACTTATTGAAATGCATTTATATGAATAATTTATTTATGAAATTAGTTAGTGCTCTTCTTAGGTCACAAGTCCTTAGGGTCAGCATATTTTTCTCACATTTCATAACATTTATGATGAAAATTGTGGGAAGGTACATCAGTACATGTTATGGTTATTGGTTAGGTATAAGTCCTAAGGGTGTAGGGTGAAGACAGCTGTTGTCTTTTTGGATATACACAAAATATTCTTAGATAGGTGTAATTATTGTACATTAATTTTATGTATGTGCTTAAGCGGAAGATGATTTGCAAATGTCATTATATTTTACTTTATGGGAGATAAGTATTTATTTAAATTATCTCATTGTTTTATTGAATAACATTGTTATTTCTTTAAATCAATTGTGATACTTGATGTATGAAGGAATTATTTATAAGAATTATGTTTACAATTTTTATATTGAATGGTGAAAGTAATAAATGATTAATTTCAAAATTGTGTTGTATCATTCACTTATTTTATGCAGTAGGCTTTATATTGGCTTTTTACAGGAGACTAGTTAAACTGTGATTTTCTAAATAAGCTCAAAGCAAAAACTAGAAGAGTTCATAAACCAACATAAAAGTTAAAGAGTCAGATAGTAGGTTATCATTTGCATAGTGCAAATTAATTGTTACCAAACAAATGAAACTTACCAGATAATTGCTAAGCTTTATTAATTTAATTCTCCTAAATACACAGAAACCGCACTTTGTTCACAAGCAGAGGTAAAGTAACAATTCACATAGATGTTATCACTAGTTTTGGACTTAAGCACCTTGTCTTTGCCCTCTCTGTCATCTATTTAAGAGCGCAGTTTGAGGTAGGCGCGCTGGTGCCATTCGCGGGAGCTGCTGTGAGCGTAGTACTCATGGAAGATGGGGTCAACCAGAGTGTCTTCAGGGAGAAGTTTGTACACCTTCTCGCCGAAGTATGTGCCGACCTGGAAACGTTATGTGGTTTATAACTGTTCTTCACACACTTCAAAGTCATGATTAGGGGTAGAAAACCATTTAAACATCTCTGAAAACTTAATGTACTCTTCGGCCGCTGTATTTTGGTGGGCCTGAAAAGCAATACAAGATATTGTCGTCTATTTCTCACCCACCGATTATGTGAACTTGCATCTCACACAAACTGTCTTGTATCCCATTTCAGACTCGCCAAGAATTGTTGGGCCGTAGTGTAAGTAGTATTTAGAATTAAAGTTTGAGATCAAACTGATGTAAAATTCAATTCAAGTTAACAATTACCTTCCACCCGGGCACATCACGCATGAGTTCAGCCTCAGTGTCGCGGTTCCTGCGGAGCTGCTTCAGGTATTCTCTGTCCCGCTCTGCCAGAAGCATTGGGTATATAGCCATCTTGGCTGAGCGCATCTCGATCTCATTCCTCTTAATTTGTTTATAATTAACGCTGTACAGGTACATAGCGGCGGCTGTGAAGCCGATATAGCCAGCAAACATGGCATACCCTGAAATATTAATAACATAGGTACAAACCTTTGCAGTAGTCACAAGAGCATATTGTAGTTTCTTGCAGTACCTTAGGCGACCAAACTTGGCAAGTGTATTATTTATTTTATACACTATTTATTTAGCCTCTAGTCATTAGATGTCAAACAGCAATTACACAGGTACTTATGTTTGACGCTAGCAACATATCTCAAAGATCTAATGATTAGTTTTAATATAAAAATACATATTATATGCACTTAGTATCCGTATACATCAGTAGGACGGTAATGTATTCAAAACATAGAGGTCATTGTCTTAAAGAGAGTAGGTTAGTTATGCGTGGTTATGAATAAAATAAAGCAGGTCATTCACGGATAATATAACAGATTCTTATACGTACGTAACTAATCGAACTTGCCCCAAAAATAAATTATAATTCAAAATAACCTAACCTATAAACTTAAGTTACATAATCTAGTACAGTTTTGTTTACAAGTTATTTTTCTTGAAACCAATATTAGACTTACCGCTGAAGAATGTTTTAGCGGGTATTCTTTTGTAAGGGATGGGTTTATAGCCCCCCGGAGGGGGCAAATCTTGTTTACGGGCTAACGTAAAAGCGTCAGCCATTTTCGAGTTTGACAATTGACTTTGACTAATAACAGCTCAACAGCTGACTTGAGCTGACCAGAAGTGACATTATTTCATAGTTCACTTTTTTTTTGGCAACTTGTTATGACATTTCTTCCAGCGTCGAGTCTTGAGAATTGCACAAAGAACAAAAGAAAGATAAAAAAAGATGAGAATTACGATAGTTCACGTTTATTACCGTTGCCTTTTTTGCAGAATAGTGTGTTAATGAACGTCTGTAAAATCTAATAATTATTAAAATAACACACTAATAAACTAATAAAAGGAACTAGTTATACTACTATGCCCTTTGGCATACCTTCACTAACACTTAATTTTATTGCTAAATGCTAAGGTTTACCAGCATAGAGTAGGTACATTAAATATATAAGAACATGAGAGCAGATGAGAACAAATGGTGACCAGCACGTTACCAGAACAGTATTTGTTTGATATCTTTCCCCGGAGATCGTAAAATAAAAAGCTTTTAGTTCCCTAGGCAACAATCAAACACTTGACTTTTACTAATCACCTTTATAATAAAATTCTACAACTTCCTTTCTATCATTATAAAATGGAAGCTGCAGCCACCGATACTGGAGTCCAAGCTAATATTCCAGAACCGGAAAATGAAGTGGAAGAATTGAAAATAAGGCCACTTGAGCGAATTATACTCAACCCTAAAATACCTGTAGAACCGTCAGCGTATGGAAGAGGGAAGAATTATAGCCGACCATGGATCTTGCAGGACGGTCGCGAGCCACCTGGAAAAGGAAGCGAAATGCGACACTGCTATAAAGCTCCAAAAAAAGCTCATCGTGTGGAAGGTAACTAATAACCGTTTTATTTCCTTTAATGGTTAGTTATCTCTCAGCTGGGCAATTGCTAACCTAATTGGGGGAGTCCTCAATTTGCTCTAGGCTCTTCTATCTTGATTCGCATTCTGATCATCATATTATCTCGCCAGGGTGGTTTGCCCTAATTTTGTCTTCCAAACTTAGCGCAACTAACGTCATTTTACGTTTTGAAAGTGCCTAAAAAGGCCTACTTGAAACAAAAATATTTTCATTTTATTCTGTAGCAAGTATCGCCTATCTATCAATAGAGTCTCATGCTGCTATGTGAAAGTCCAGGTCCGCTATAACTTGACTGTTTGAATTGTGGTTTGAATATGACATTTGTAAATAGCGTTTTTGTGTGTAGGCTGGTGTTCTGTACCTAGGTAGGCAATCTGTACACTAAAGGGTGGCTGAACTTCTAATATTTTACTTCTTTTTTTTTAGGCATCCGCAAGCGAATGCTCACAGACTTCTTCTGGGAGCAAATGTTAGATGAAGTGATTGAAGAGTTGGCCACGTCTCAACCTGTATCCGAGTATTGCTCGGAATATGATGCTAATTATGTAAAAGATAGTTTTGAACCGAGAAACTTGGAAACAACTGCGGATAAAAATGTACGTCTTTGTTTGGTACCGATTAATACGTTTTAGGGATAAATCTATTCTTTAATAAAAACGATGCTCGTCCCATGCGGGGATCGAACCCGCAGCACGTCGCGCACAGTGGTAATTAGCGTGGTGACCTATACCACTCGGCTATCCGTGCAGAGCGTAAAGAGATCATTCTGGTGTTAACCAATTTCTTATTCTTTACAGATGCATCTTAAATATCCGTTGTACGGAACTGGTTCAAGCGCCATTACGTTCTATAGCAAAACGATTTCAAAAGTAGGCCCAGTAAGTATCACCATCGATCAAAATAACTTATTTTCATATCTAACATGTAATAATTAACTAATCACTTGTAACGGATGAATAGTCCAGGGCCGGCAGTTTTGACATGGACAGCGATATTCGCCGATATTTATAAAGGCCGATGATGTCAATTATACTAACCCTTTGATCGTTTACCTCAAAGAACTGAATTGCGCAAAATAATGGCGTTATCAGCGTTTACGGCGTCACCGTCAGGATTGGCAGAATATCGTTATTCATGTCAAGACTGCAGGCCTTGTTATGAGATACCTAGCTATAGTTTTAAATCCCATATTTCGATTCAGTTGGTCTCTACAAACTTTACTGATTACAGGGTGAGATTTTGGAGAAATTCCGAAGATGCCAATATTTCACTAAGCCCATGGAAGAAAGACTGGATGATGGCTGGGTTTTATAGATTATATTCTATTTAATTATTTGTCATTCTTGCCATAAATTGAGGTTTAACAATTATGATGAGATTATTAAAATAAAAATACCTTCCAATAAACAAGTTTCTCTCATTTTGGGCATAATTTCACCTCTTTTGACAGTTTAATTTCGGACACCTAGAATTTTTAATAGGTACCTATATCCTACACAAAAAAAAATGGTTATAAATGTTTACTGCAGGTTGAGTAGTTGTAGGGGCAATAGTAATTAATCTTTTAATAAAGTAACACAAAATGAAACATTAGGTTTTGGACTTTTTCACAAATTATATTAACAAAAACAAATATTACACACACATACATCCACGAAACACTCAATCATCCTACAAGCCACGTTTTAAAACAACAAATCATCGTCATCCCAATTGTGGGGATAACAAATAGGCTTGTTGAAGTCGCCAGAATCCGTGGTGGAGGAGAGGGAAGAGTTGCAAGTCAGAATGCTGGTGAGACATTCTACAGACCGATTGCTAACGGGCACGACTGCAGTTGTGGCGACAACTTCTGAAAAAACGAAAAGCTTATTATAATGAGGACTTTGGCATAACTTGGACAATGCGTCAATTACAAACGCTAATAGATTTGGCCACCCATCACTTTTGTTAGGTTCTGATTTTATAGGTAATAGCATCGCCAGTCGCCACACAATTCCTAACATGAAAACAATATATTGCGTAATTTTATTGAAATTGGGCGTAACCAGGATAACCTCAGGGGTGGCAAAGCGTAGTCAAGGTTATGCAGAGGGCCAAAACAACAAAGCAAGTCTTGTCTAAAAATGTCCAAAAATTGGTACTTGCCCAAGACGTAGGGAGCAAAAGCCCCATTTGCCCAACCCTGGCTACGCCCATGTTGAAATGGTACATGCCGGTGGACTCGCCAGCGCCGCCATCTTTATTGTCTTGACGCAACTTAGCACGCGCTTGGCTTCTAATCTTCTTAGCCTTTACCATTTTCAGGCGATGAAATTCTTCCCTTTCCTGATTGGAAAAAATATGTTAAATTTAAAATAATTGAGAGATATTAAATTAACAAAATACATGAGTTCAGCAAAGGAGTCCAGACATTTCCGGTGTTTTTTAACAAGCCAGTTTTGCTAGTTTTAATCATATCATTCCTATTCATTCATTGATTGGCCTTCAGGAGAAAGCCAATGAAAAATATTTACCCTCTCATCCATTTCCATCATGATATAATTTTCAGTGTTACGTAATTTCGGCATAATAACTTTTTCAATACCATTCACCTTCCTGAAAAATGTTTTAAGACATTTAATATCACTGATTGACATATAAAAGTGAATAAACATTACACATGAAGCACAAGGGGCCTTTTCAGGGGTGGATGTAAATTACCGAACAGTGATATGCATATAGTAGTAGAGCAGTTAATATAAGGAGAAGTGTGAGCACATGAAGCCAAATTCCAATCATCAAAAACCAAACCATCTACCTCAAAGTGGATCTTATAGATTCATCAAGGAGTAAACAAGTGTTCCTCAGTGAAGCAAACTTGATAAGTATTCGGACGGCTTCTCTGAACGCTTTCTTCGCTTCCCCGGTGCGGTGACCACCGGCGCCGAGTCCCGCATAACGCAGCGAATCTCCAATACCAACCGTCTCCTCTAAAGCTTGAAGGGAGACTGTCGAAACTCCCGATATGTTTTCAGCTATACGGAGGACTCGGACTTGGGCCTAGTAAACGAATATAAATAATTAGCTTAGGTATGTATTTATGAGGTTTTTAGGGAAAGGCGAACTGTTTCCTTGCGTTAGGGGGACGAAGCGGAAGTTGCAAAGTTAAATAAAAATTCTTTATTCGCTAGCATTGAGTTATAATGTACTACGTACTAGAGGAGACACCTCAATCCAATTGTTTGTAACACGAGTTATGGTCCACGGACCTAAACTCACTTAGTCTGTGCCAAGCCCTTGCTGCAACGTGACGCATTGAGTGAAGTTTTGATAATTAAAATATGCCTTCGTGTGCATTGAGGTACTGTTCCAACAACTCCAAAAACATAAATAAAAGTCAAGGAGTGACTTTTCACCAGTAAGTTCAACTATTATCTTTAAACCACGCGTTATTTAATTATAATTTTTCTATTGCAACTGTCACCGTGGCGGCGGTTGTTTACGTGAATGTCAAAGAGTAAAACATTTTTATTCGCAGACTAGACACTATCGATGTAGGTATACTTTTTAAAACTATGAGCAATAAAATATTTATTTAATCACGATAGTAATGTTGTAATAATATTTCACATTTTTGTTTGGATTTAAAGGTTTCCACGGCTATGTCATGAAACAAGAGAATCATCAATCAAAGTTCAGATAAATCGCAGCGAAGAAACTTGGTTACCTTCAGATTATTCACGCATATTATTATCCGTGCATTTCCAAGAAAACGACAAATACACCACGAAAACACTAAGAGTATACTTAAAGAAATCTGAATTACCATGCGATAACGTAAATGATATTATATTTGTAAATATAACATTGCTGGAATTTTTGTTTTACTTTATTATTAGAAAAACTAACTTTTTTGATGTTCAGTATACTTACTTATGAGAGGCAGAACCAGTAGGTAAATGGCGGTTTTTTTTAATACTGTAACGCTAGATACATATTTACAAAAACTGATCCAACTGTGGATTACTAATACCAAACGGCAGAAATTAACTAAACTTATTTTATTTGAAGAAAATTAAAGTATTTTAACAGTAGAAATACTTTTTTACACACGTAGGCAGAATATAAAAAAATTGTCGCATCTGCGCGCATTGATTGTTATCTATGAGAAAATAACAAGCTTGCCCCGCGCATGCGCGGGTTCCGCGCATGCGCTGTCCTGCGCTGACTTCAAATGCGCGCGCTATATTTTGTTTGAAATAGCTTCAGTCTCTAGTACGTAGTACATTATAACTCAATGTTCGCTAGGTGGTAATAACAATGCATACTTTCACCTGATAAAGGTGTGCTAATTAACAAAAAAAAAAAAACATTCTAGTTATTTTGTAGAAAAGTTGATGATGTTTTTAAATAAAATGAAATTAATAGATAGGATGTAGCTCAGTTATAAAACTTACCTGACCAATGTTCTCGAGAACCAAAGCGTTAGATTCCCCATTAGTAAACTTAATAGCCGCCAAAGATATGTAAGCCTCTCTTAGCGTATGGCCCAAAATGGCCTGAGTTGAGGCCAATTCTGAGGCCGCCTGTCTGCCTCTCATGCGTAGCGCCTCGGCCTTGCGTTTGAGGAGCTGGTACCCTCGATTCACTTGTTCCTGCCTATGCTTAATTTCTTTCAACATAAAGAGCGAAGCTGTAACTGGATATCGATTTTCGGTATTCATGGTTTAGTTTGCGATTAAACAAAGTGAAATAAAAAAACTTTCGATGTTAACAATTTTAGGATTGATCTGTGGGATTGATGTAAGGAACTTTCAAAATGACGTTACTGTGAAAAAAGTAGTGGCTTGGTTTAGCAAAAAGTTTGGAGTTATTAAATGTAATTTTTGGTTAAATGCAAACTGACATAGCTTATAGGCCATGTATGAGTATTAAAATTAACCGGTCCGCACCTGGGCCACTGTAAATTTTTCTTTGAATGTATACGTATCATTTTTTTTATTTATCTAGGTGTAAAACTTGGGGTGTTTTGCTCCGGCTATCCAGCTATCCTTCCATTCATGTCCACGCAATATATTAAGGATCCAACTCAATAGCCAATTGTTATGTAAAAAGTATAATATTCAAACATAGTATTAGCAGTCACATTTACATCAATATTAATAATAATACAGTTCTCATACTTTACAATAAAACGAAAATATACGAAATACTCATATTTCATCTAATTACTAAATATGATTTCTTTACATTTCATAAATGTATTTAATAAAGCAGTCTCTCTTATCACTATAATTGTTATCACTGGTCAAATTCTGTCCCAATAATACTTTCTAGGTCTCAGCTGTCCGGCCAGTAGTTGTAGTTGGCGGTGGGAGGGGGGACCGGCAGCGGCGGTCCGGCGGGCGGGCCGGCGCCGGCGCTGTAGGGCGAGCCCTGCGGAGAGCCGTAGCGCGGCCGGAACCACGGCCGGCTCGTGTACCCGTACTGGTTGCTGGCGTACGCCGCCAAGTTCTGCCCAGTAGCATTTGGATAAGGGTTCTGCGGACTCTGGTTGGGCGGGAACGCGACGTTCGGCATATTCGGCAGCCCTGGGGTTGGGTACGTCTGGTTCGGCGCCGGTGTTGTCGACGGAGAGAAGTTAGATTGTGAGTTCTGGGAGCTCGGCGTGCTAGATGACGCGTAGCTCTGATTAGAATTAGGATTCGAGCCGTTAGTAGGGTTGTAGGTCGGCGGTGGCTGTGTGGTTGTAGTTTGACTCACGTTGTAGGTCGCGGTTTGGCTACCGTTAGAAGAGCCGTATGTCGGCGTACCGGCCTGATTGGTCGCCGTGAATCCTGTCGTTTGCGTAGCTTGACCATCAGGCGTGAAACTCTGCTGGTTTTGAACTGTACCAGTCATGGTATACCCGTTTTCCTGCGACGATGACGTAATATAGTTCGTTTGACTATTGGCTCCATTCGTCTCAGTTTCTGGAGAGGTAGATTGTCCGTTACCATTGTTTGAGGTAGCCTGGCTAACTGGGATGGTGTACTGAACGTTAGGGTTGTTTGTCGGCATTGTTATGGTGCCGGAGCTGCCTTGCATCATATACTGTTGGGGCATCCCTGCATATTGCGAGGTGGGGGTTAGGAAAGAATTGGGTACTAATTGGTGGACCGGTGGTGGTTGGGACACAGGGATAGTTTGTCCTGGGTTTGTGAGAGGAGAGGAAGGTGGGGCTTGTACTATAGGTATGGTTCCTAGATTAGGGTTTAACTGATGTCCAGCGAGAGCTGCGTTAAGTTGCTGCGCGGATAGCTGCGTGTTGAGGTTAATTCCGGTGGGCATGTACTGTGAGGTGGCCGGCATGTTCATTGGCATGAGCGGCATATTGTACTGGACGCCACCCGCCATGCCTAACTGGTTTGGCTGCATCACAGTCACGTTCTGTCCGGGCTGGAGAACTTGCTGAAAGCCTGGTGGTAGCGCACTTTGCATCAAGTTCGGATGGTTAGCTGGTATCATGTATACTTGGCTGTTCGGTTGCCCAAGTACTGTAGGCATTTGACTGATATTCAGAGGATTTTGCAACACAGTCATGCCTTGCGGTACTGTGATCATTTGGACGTTTTGTGCTGTGTTTTGGACCTTGCTGAGGTCTTGTTTCTGGCCGTCCTTACTGGTTTGGATCTGTATCGCATTTCTATCGATCTGGCGTATGTACATTCCTGTACCATCTTGACCCATGGTCGCTCCTGAGACACTGCAAAAAAATTACAATTGGTATGTTTTTTTTTGTATTCTAGCTATTTTGGGGAATGTTGAATAGCTTATAACAGGCTAGTGCGTAAGCCTTTAATAAATATGTTTTGTATGCACAAACTGTGGGAACACCTAAATAAATAAATATGTATAAATGTAATTTAGTGACCACAAAATTTCTGATATCAAGTACTGCAATTCATTAAAGAAAATTCTACGTAAGTTTGCAAATTTTTATCGAAATCCAATTAATAGTTTTGTAGAATAGCTCAAACAAACTGATAAAACAATAGTTATTTCTTACTTTGTTTGTTGTCCTGAAGAGACTTGGATGATGGTGCCGTGTGCTGGGTTTATCTTCATTCCCATGCTGACAATTGTGTTGTCTTTAGCTGTAGAATAATATAAAGCTGTAATAAATTGCTTTGATATTTACGCCGCTTTGCAGAGCTACGCATAATGCTTGAAGACCGAAGTTAAGTTAGTCTTATGTTACTAACTTCCTTAACAATTGCATCACAGTGTTATAGCCTGGCGGATTCGTTCGTGACACTTCTATGGTCTACGCGGGTGGTGGGGGACATTACTGCATAATGACCGGCCGGCGCCCGTATGAGTCGATAACAGTCCCTTCCCCGCCCCGCGCGCACGTGATGTCATCCCCACTGCATGGGCGTATATACCATAGAGGCAAATAAGCACTGCATAGCCCGTAGTCTCATAAATACAGACACACACATGCCCCTCTAAATGATATATAAATTGATTATATTTCTAGTGTTGCTGGTAGCTTTAGGTAGACATGGTAGGTATAACAAGCTCCAATTGGTAGGTTTTTTATTTGTGCAAACCCAGTCTGAAATATCTAGTAGTCCGCTGATCACGGAAGTATCAATCACGAATTTGCCAAGCTAATATTAGCTGTAAGGTATTAGTCTTATGTTATTTTTGTTTTATAGACGCAAGGCTGTCGAAGATCACCAATCACCAAGCCTGAAATGAATGATTTGATTAACAGTAGGCTATCGCCGTATCAGACAGTACTCGGAAACCAGATGCTTGAAAATAAATAAAAATTGGATGTAAAAAAAAATATATAATTGAAAAATATTTTCTAATCCAAATGGTCCAAATTTGGGCTTTGAGTGGAGATGAAAAAGAAGATTAAGCAGAAAGTTACGCAAGTTAGTAATTTTAAAAGCGATGTCGCGATTTAATTACGCCGGTGTCACAAGTAGGTATGTACGCTTAGCAGGGGTTAGATTTAGCTGTAATAAGAGGATATCTGCTATTTCTTACACTGGTTGAATATTCCACCGGATTCAGTATAATACTTTGCCGTTGTTAGTCGCTGAAGAAATTCTGCAAACGATAATAAGTCTTATGGTTTAAGTTTTAAGGATTTTATCCGTGAGTATCGAAGATATTGTTGGCGTCCACTGTAAAGAATATACATAGTTTTATTCAACAATAAACATAAACACAAGGCTGACGCATAGCGCATAATTAAAAATTGAGACGCCAAGTGCAATTCAATAAATATACTATAATTATAGGAATTAATTGGAATAAAAAAAATATGGGATCAATTCATACCGGATTCGGCTGAATCCGATAAGATTGGAAGCCGAGCCAGGCAGAAGAAAACGCTTAGTGCAACTTAATCATTGTACATTCCAGCATCAAAGTGCTTATGTACCTAAACTTTTGAATTCGTTGTCTCAATGCTTTTCGCGGGCTTTACGAAAATCATTTTCTACTTGTTACCATACTGGTAAAAAGTAATTGTTTACGTTCAAATACTCTAAAACTGATGTAGATATGACGCTATTTCATTAATTATTCATGATTACAACTCGCAATTAATAACGGAGAATAATATTTTTCTGCGCACCATTTACTTTCATTTAGCTTCAAATTTTATAGTGAAACATTCCAATCGCAGGCCAGTAGTTTCTCTTATCGGTGGAGGAAGGCAGCTACACCTGATGTGACACTGGCGGCTCTAGCGGCTTTTTGACGTTTAGTCTAGTTTTGACTAGCCTAACCCAGTTGTCCTAACACAAGAAACGCTACTGCAAATTTTGCTAAGGTGAACTGTTTGTATACTATAAGCTATTGCAAAGACATTTTCTTTAATGTAATTTCATAATAGCATCGCAGCATTTGATGTAGCAATGAAGGCGGCACCCACAGCGACGATAAGCCTTATCAATTGAACCCTCTTACTCTGGAAAGAAAAGAAACTTCAAATAAAGCTCTTAAATAACGCCATTCAGATCGGACTTTACGCTATTCAAATACCGTATTCAGTTCAATAAGAAACCGTTTGAAAACGCAAAAACTATAATGCAATGAAACTGAGTTGAATTCAACACTGTCCCCCTTCGTCAGCAACGGTTCGTGAGCTATATAATGAAAGTAATCAAAATAAAGCTACGCAAGTGCTAATCTTATGCATGGACGCAAATGCAGTTTTTTTATCCACACCTAAAAATCTAGCATGAGGCCCACGGACACGGTTTTTACTAGTGTCCGACCGAAATTTCGGTTTCGGGTTAGTCCAGTTTCGGCCAAAAAATCAAGTTTCGGCCCGAGTTTCGGTTTCGGCCAAAAACGGCCGAACCTTTCGGCCGCGCCGAAACTTACAACATCGTCCCTTCGGGTCGTGCTCGGCTTACGATTTGGTTATATGATTAACAATTTGATTATTTTGATTATCTAATTATATTTGAATTAGCCATTCGAGGCTAACTGATTGTGATATTTGTGAGTATATATATATATATATATATTTTTTTTATTTATAAAAACGACGCCCGCACTAAGGAATTTAATCCTTGTGTCGCGGGGGATTCACAAACATTCAAATCACATGCACAAAGAACACCCAGACTTGGAACAAGTATCTGTGGATCACACAAATGCTTGTCCCATGCGGGAATCTAACCCGCAGCACGTCGCGCACAGTGGTAATTAGCGTGGTGACCTATACCACTCGGCTATCCGTGCAGTCAAAATGTAAGTAACTGAAAATAAATAAACATAATATATGAGCATCATATTTTAATAATAAATTTGTTTTATTTTATACCACCATTAAAAAATCGCTAACTTTGTGTTACAAATAATGTATTTTTTTCACTTTATAGGGTAGTTAAATTTTCAAACAGAACCTCTGTAACTGTGCTGAAATTTCATTGTGATAAATCTTTGAAAGTAGAGACTTGTAATTATAGGTTGGCGAGATATTAATTTTAGAAAAAAACGGGCTTACTAACATTTTTTCGACATTTTAAGGACTTTTTTTTTTATAAAAGGTTCGGTTTCGGTTTCGGTTTCGGCCGAAACTACAATGAAACCGAACCTTCGGTTTCGGTTTCGGTTTCGGCAAAATAACATGTTTCGGTCGGTCACTAGTTTTTACTAAACACCTTTCGTCACAATTTTAGGACCGGAAAACAAAAGAATAGACAGACTGTACTGCATTAATTTGCGAAAAGCCGAATGCATATTTGTAAATGAAGCCTCAAAGTAATTTTTTGTAGCCTCAACACCTTAAAAAGCAGTGCAGATAAAAAACGCAGTGACAATTCTAACGCTTGAACTACCCGACTACGCAATATATTTCATATACTGCCGCGATGAACACTTTACTATGTGACGACGCGATGTGATGATTCTCTCGTTCTAAATTGTTGCCTGATAAAGTAACATGCAAAACATACTTGGCTAAAATACGCAAGCGCTTTAATATACCTATAAATAGTACGCGAGATGCCTTGCATCCACTAATTGATTACGCAAATTACGCAGTGTCAAAGAAAATCAGTAAAAATCAAATCATCTCGTTCAAAAAACATCTGTAGTGTACAATGTACCTGGTGCCGCTGTCCAGGTGCGCGACTCTCTTGTCGAGCTCTTGTCATGGCTCACATGCGACCTGCGGCATCACCACAACACACCCGCAATATGAAAAGATAAATTAAACACAAAATCTTTGTTAGTTCCAAATTTCCCATTTTAAGGTCAGCTTCCGGTCTCGACTGCGATTGGTCACACATGTGTTTCCCTGGCCCTCCGTAAAGGGAAGCGAGAATAACTCTTGTGGTCCCAATAATCATCTGGTATAAATATTTACGATGTTACCCAGGGCCGAAAATGAAGGCTTCTAGTTGCACCAGGTGCAAAAGCCTGGCCAATTCGTTCGTGACGCTCCCATGATCCCAGACACTCCCACGCTGACGAGAGACGTTGCTACCCAATGCCAGCGCCCGAATGATAAGAGTGACGCTCCCCCCCTCCCCGTCCCGCGCGCAGGTGCCTTTCGTAACCCGTCGCCCTCCCGGACCATTGGAGTATCACGTTCGAATTTGATTAGGAGCTACTGCCTAAATGACTTCATAAACTTGGAACTGGATAAATGGGAACCCAATCAGTGGGACAGGTTCTAGTCAATGGAATCTGATTATTGAAATCTACAGTTATTTATTGTCGATGATCGAAGCAAGCAGTAGGGATATTAATTTCTGATGTTGAGGAGTCTACATTTCCGAAGTAAAAATACTTTTTCTGTGTCTCTAGGTCTTATGTGGCTATTTCTATTTTAGAAATATTTTCTTTTCTGTCTTGATACTCAAATAAGAAAATATTTGTTTTTAGATACCGTGCCAGAATGATCAAACTAGGAAAAAAAACGTGATTAACCCAAATCAAAATGTTTTGGGTCATCTGCTTTTGTAGGCTCATGATATCTTTGAAGATACATTAAATTTTTGGAAAATGTAGACCATCACTTTTGTAACGCCAATTGCACAACAATATTAATTTTATTGTGGTTTTGCATACGTATGTGGGAATTCTAGATCTTATCCATTATCGCAAAAAAAAAATATTTGATATTGGTCATGAAAACATTTAATTACAATATTGATTGCATCTTTATATATATTTTTAGTCAGTTTAAATAAAGTACCAAAGATTTACCAAATTTATTTTTTTAAATAGGGTCCTGGAAAAATAAGTTGTTGTATATTAATAGTTATTGGAGCTTATACTAGACACATACCCAGCAGGAGCTATGGGCCTTAGCTGCAATTGACTTGGAGTCCCATCTGACAATCTTTTCTGCCCCCGAGACTCTTGACTAACACTTTTCGATTGAGTTGATGTATTCTGAAAAATATATTAATTAATTAATTATAGAATTTAACAAAACGTGAACACTAATGAGGACAGAAGCAATTGTTATTTTATTAGGTCTAAAAGGATGGCTAGGGACACATGAAAATTAACGAAGCAAATGATTTTTTCAGTGGTATAACTAATGGCCGCATACAGAAACGTCAATCAGTTTGAAGACTTCTAGTTGCACCAGGTGCAATAGCCTGGCCAATTAGTTCGTGACACTCCCATGATCCCAGACACTCCCGTGCTGACGAGGGACGTTGCTACCCAATGCCGGCGCCCGAATGATAAGAGTGACACTCCCCCCCTCCCCGTCCCGCGCGCAGGTGCCTTTCGTTAAGTCTCATGCTGTCGCTCACTTTAAGGTTTGAAGTAGCGACAGATAAGACATTTAAGAACATCTTAAAGTTAATAAGTATTTCAATATAAGGAGTAAGGCTTTTAATCCTTTTTCCTGCAAGCTGTCTACTTGATATTAAGTTGGGTTTTTTGTTTTAATAAAACTGTTTAAAAGCTTAAAAGTAAGGTAAGATACTTTTTTCATTCTTCCAGAAAGTTGGTTAGGATGATTTAGTATTATTTTGGAATAGTCACTCGTATAAATAAATGTGTCAATTTTAAACCACACTAGTTATACCACTAAAAAAGGTATTAAAAAGAAGAAAAAACCAACAAAAAACCTGCAAAATGAAATGTTAACATAGAATAATGCACTAAAGTCGCCTTAGGATGCTAAATTAAAGGAATTGCTAAAATCTGTGAAAATAAAACCCTGTAACCAAACACCGAAGGCTTGTGAAAAGCAACATATTAGTGTTTTATATGTGCTATAATAAAACCGTGCTCACAGATATTATTTGTGGTGATGACGCTTGGCCCGTTGATATAATGTTTATCAAAGAACCACTGCTGGCTATTGGCTGTTGGGAAAATTTTAAACGTTATGTCTTAAGAATCTAGACGGAACTAAAAAAATTACAATTATAGTTTCCTAGTAAAAATATCCTTTGACTTTTCTGTTTTACTTGTATTTTATTGTATTTAGGAGATACAAAATCTTGTAAACTAATGATAAAAATATGTACAAATAGGATCTATTTTAATAAATATACTGTTACTAGCAGACCTTTCCAGCTTCGCACGGATGACGCAGTAATAATTGCTTATAGTATACACAAGAACTTTCCTCTTAATGCTTCGAGTCACTTCACTCAATTGATGGAAAGTGCATTAAAATAGGTTACTAACTTAAAAGATCTAACAGTATAGACAGCGGGAGAAACTTTTTTTTTAACTATGTAAATATTATGAATAATAATACATACATAAATAATTGTAATCTATTTCAACCTTTTTCAATAACACCTTTATTATAGGTTTCCATAATATATGATCTTACCATCTTAGTATTATTGAAACCTTATGAGGATTTCTTTTTAAAGAATCCTTAAGACAAAAATTAAAGAATACAAAAAGATAGAAAAAATTAAAATGTAGACTAAATATCAAAAAAATTACGCAGCTTTTTTATTTTTAAATACATAACTATTCTGATTAAGAGGAAACAGGTATCTCAAGATATAGTACCTTCTGGTTCAGCTGCATGAAAGTACCCGTGGCCTGCAGTTGTTGTAACTGATTTGCGGTTAAAGGTAGTGATGTTTGTGGTAGACTGCCTGCTGGTGCTATCTGTGACAAAGAATTTAAATATTTATTATAATCTTTCTTAACTTTAAAACACACCCTATCATTGGAAACAGGTAAGAGAAACCTACTTTACTTGTTTTGAATGTAAAGGATACTTACTGAAACAAACTGTTGAGGCTGTAAATTAGCCAATCCCTGCTGGCCAGATGTTAAATCTTGCAGCTGTTGATATGGTATCAACATAGTCTGAGAGCCCGGTACTGTCCACTGTACTGTGTCAGCTCCTTGTATATGATACTTCAAATCCTTATCCCCCTTGTCTGTACTGTATAGGATTTTTTGTGAAGAGTTTGTGCTTTGTGCTGCACACACTACTGGTGTTGATGTTGCAGTGCTCACCGTCGTGCTGTCAGAGGTAGACAGACTGGCTTGAGGAAAGGAAAGCCCATTAGGCAGGATCATTGACATAGAAGACGGCACCCCACTTAGTCTCAGCTGAGTCACATTCACAGGCTGCATACTAGATATATCCACAATCTGAGTCCCAAAGTTTGGTTGTTGTAAATTTAATGTCTGAGCTAAAGGGAGAGATGTAAAGTTAGTATTAGAGACTTGTACTCCAGGTTGTACTATAGGTATTAGCTGCCCATTCTCTTGGTTTAATACATATTGCTGCTGAGGAAGTAGCTGTAGCATGGTGGGTTGTCGGACCGTCATAGGGATGGGTAGGGGTGCAGAGGCGGGCGCGACGCTGACGACGGGCGGCATGACGGTGGGGTGCGCGGCCGACGTGAGCGTGGGCGGCGTGGATAGCGCGGCCGTCACCACGGGCGGCGGCACGGCCACCGCCGCGCTAGTCGTTGTCAGTGCCGGCGGCGGCACGTTCAGAGCCGGAGGCGGCCCCCCGGCTTGTGCAGCGCTCCATTGCGCCAACTCAGCTCTTATAGTCTCTATTAGATTCTGTGCTAGCGACCTTGCAGCCGCCAACGCCTCAGATCTCGTGTGATGCAGAGCCAAATGCAGCGGCTCAATTTTATCTCCTTTCAATACAGCAACTACACCAGTTTCTGATCTAATGTACTCTAAGTTAGTACCATTCTGCAACAATATAGTTATTCTTATTTACTGTTTATTCTAAATCGCAAAAATTTAACACAAAGGTACCAAAACTTACTGGTCCCAAAATTCGTCCTTTAATATCAAATGCGGCCGGCGCATTATCCAGACCGATATAAACTTTATCTATAAGACCACCAGACATCATTTGAATATGATTAACCAACTATTTCACTTCATTTATGTTATTAAAACAAAAAGCATCTTTCTTGCACAGTGGTAAGAAGAAGCGCTTTGCACTTGCTTGACACAAATAATGCTCGTTCAGAAATATGGAAAACTGGTAACAATTGTGCGGAAAAAAATATTTTCAAATAAATTATGTATCTGAAAGCCTTTTATTTATGAAGGAAGATAATAAGTAAGAAAAACGATGGATTTCGGATAATTATGTGCATATTAAAACATTTGCGGTATCGCGCGTTGTTCTTAGATAGCGCAGGATTTTAACATCGTTTCTAAACGTAGTTGGGAGAGATCGAAGCGGAGGGATCAGTTCTCGTTCTCAGATTGGTTTCCCCGTAGACATTTAATAAATGAGTAAATAAATATTATATTAAATTAATTAATTTATAATTATTATATATCTATGGGTTTCCCGGTTTTGTTTTTAGCATTCACTTAAAGTACAGATACACATGCTCGATATGAGCATGCTTATTACACAAAAGCATGCTCGTATTGCGCAGGTGCTGGATAGAAGACGTAAAGGATAGACCATATACAAACTTTGCTAGAAAATGGCTTGCTTATTAGGATGAATTATGAATGAAAGAAGGCATGGCATGATTGTTTCGAGCATGTGTATCTGTAACTTTATAACATATATCGGTGGTTTTAGGGATGGCGATTCATTTCGAAAAAGACATATTTTTATATCGATTCGAGTCGTATCCTGATGAATCGATTCACAAAAAATCAAGGTTTATAAGATCAATTTACAAGAAGTCTATTAATGTTTCCAAGTTTTCATATAAAATAATAATAAATCTACCATATTTTTAAGTATTTTTCTAGGGTTCCGTACCCAAAGAGTAGAATGGGACCCTATTTCTAAGATTCCGCTATCCGTCTGTCACCGGTCTGTATCTCATGAACCGTGATAATTAGACCGTGGAAATCATTGCCGTTTTAGATAATGGTACGGGACCCTTCTTGTGCGAGTTCGACGCACTTGGCTGTTTTTTTTTTACTTTTGACACATTTTTTATTGTTGCTATTCCACTAACGCTTCATTCCAACTATTTGGGGTCGGCGTAATGCGTACCTTTATTAGGTACTTCCATTTACCCGTATTTTGCATCAACTCAGCGATCACTTCTTTTTTTCTTCTCTGACAGATGGTCAAGATGAATTTTATTGTAATTTTTTGAATAAATTGTTATTAACTCTATATTGTTACCTAGGTAGTAGTTAGGTAGTTTATTTTTTTGTCAAATAAAAGACGGAAATATTAAATTTGCATGTGTAATACCAATTTATATTTCTACGAAACATGATATGCTGTCTCTATATTGTTAAACGTATGAAAAAATATAACATTATCTCTGCTTTTACGAGTTATGTACCTACAATGTACACCAAGTAACAAGTTTATTTTATTTGTCATGATTTCCAACTGTCTCACAGATCTATAAAGCTATACAAAAGGTATAGTTACTAGTTTTTAAAAACTAAACATTAGTAGGATGCAGTTAAAAAAATAACAATGATAAGAAAACCATAAACAAATGATCACACTTTGCAACCTAATATTAACTTTTTTAATAACATCAGTAAGATTAATCACTTCTCTTATTGCTATCACATTTACATCTAGTTATTCTAACGTACCTATGGGACTAGAAGATCAAAAATATAATTTAGGCTATCTTTCACCACTGATTTCTCGTACCAGAAAGTACTCAAGGTAGTCAAACATCACAAGTGCACCTCCACTTTTTTATTTGAATCGTTATATCGACAAAGAAAAAAAATACGTGTCTAATTAATTCAAAATAATTTATTTTCATGATTATACCGGAATAAAAACCGGACATTTAAAATGAAAGCGTTTAAATACTCAACAAATGTTCGCGCATAGCATTGCGACAGTGAATTAAGTTGAGGTGCCATGCACTTATAATGCTAGACTATAATCAAAGTCCAATTTTAAAGTAGTAGAATTATGAAGGCGATAAAGAAAAGAAGTAAGTACATGTTCTCTGATGTTCTTACGAAAGAAGAAGAATTTGATAGTTACAATCCAACAGTGGTAAAATGAAACCCAAATTTTCTTAAACAAGCAAATTAAGGACGGAGACGGACTCCAAGCTCGTTTATTTGTTTTCATATCGGAATACGATAACTAAGTATAGTTGCCGGCAAGTAACTTGGCAATGTTTTGGAGTAGTGAGAGCGTATTTTCATATTCTATGTGCAACAAAAGCAGTTTTATTGCTCGACTGTATCTTTAAAAAAAAAAAACATTTTTTTTTTCAACATTTTTGTACATAAGAAGGTTAAAACGTGAGATGAACTCGTAACGAATCTTGCCAAGTTACGTGCCGCGTATCTATCTTAAGAATTTTAGTGCATCGAAAGTTTACACTGAGTCCTAACTGTCAGGCTAACCATAACTAGTCGAGATACATCAGTGGCCTAGGATCTAATATTACAATTGTATTAACCGAAGACATTGGAGGAATTGCAGTCTTTGAATTTACGTCCCTACATACCGGGCAAAATGGGGTGAATAGAGAATTGCGGTTTTTTACATTTCTCAGGTAAAATATAATGGCGAAAATGGACTCTTAACAATAAAGAACTATATGAAGGAGGTTTTAATGTAAAATTATTTGCCTGCGACACTAAAAAAGGCTGGAATCCTTCTCCAAATTTTGTCTTTATTCACCCCGAAATAATTTCCATTCACCCCCATTTTACGTACTTAAAAAAACATAAATGAATAGGGAAGGGCTTTGTTATTAAATGAACATTATTATTACTAGTTCTCGTTACAACACTTTGACACTATGTCATAATAACTACGTCATTGGAAGCACTATCTACCCCCTCAGTATTTCGACAGGTCATAGCTTTTCCTCTATTTTTAACACTAACAGCTGCGTCAATGAGGTAGTCGGATGATTTAAATGAAAAAATATACATCTGTTTCTATTTGTACATAACCTCTAAATCACAATTCCACAAGGCTATGGTAATAATTTAAGCTGCAAAATTTCCTACTCAAAGTAGGTATAACACTATGATTCAATAAACTCTTTTAACATTAAAATGGTAGATCAAAATATATCTCATTCTGTCCTTAATTTCTTTTTGTTAACATTATATATTATTCTAAACAAAACATAATTTAAGTCTGAAAACGTTTAGCCGCTTACATGTTACATATTGAATAATATTACACATTAATTTTCAATAACATTAAAATACTCATGGTAAATTTTTCAATGCGAGAAGACACGATTATAAAGGCAATAAATGTGGGCTACTGGACATAAAACATCCGCTAGGGGCGCTAGTATCGCTTTAGGAGTATCATTCAATCTCCTCCAATGAGATACTAGCTACTGGCTTCTGATTGGTGGAAATTGGCATACATACCTACCTGATCCAACGCTAGCGATCCTGTCTAATTTTTTGTTCCCGGTAGCCGCCAATGGGTATACATAGTTGGTATACAATAGTTGGTAATTAAAAATACATTTTAAACTTGTTATTTTCAACAAATGTATGAATATTCATGGTTATTATGTCATATTGTCCAAAATTACATCCCGTTATCGACCTGGCACTGAATTTTGAACACATTTGTTACTTTAAACACTCATAGACATTCCTCCGAATACTTTTTTTAAATACATTTAGAAGCCACTTTTTGGCACTTGATAATATATTAACAGTCACATAGATTCTTTCTACCATAGGCATATTATTATACAAATATGGAGTAAGTTAATAATTACTGTGTATTCAAAATTTCCATTTGTTATTTTGTCGTCACACTAATTACATAAAGGCGTGTGTATGTTTGTTTCCTCTTAACGCTCAAACGGCTACACCAATTTTGATAAAATTTGGTATGGAAGTAGCTGAAACAAATTAAGATCTAATTAAACGCGGGTAATACCGCGGGGCGCAGCTAGTTTCCAATATTCGTATGCTTATATACCAGCTTGTCTTGATAACGTGAGTTATACGATATTTATTAATCACAGACTATCTGTGCTCATACTTATTATGCATATTATTAATGGTGGGGCAAACACAAAGGTGACTTACTAAATCTAAGTAACAAATAAAAAATATCACTAACGCAAACGATATTACTTTTTAATTATTAAAGTAATAAGCTTAATTCGAACGTTATTAACGCTTAACGATTAAAATAACCTATAACTATACAATGTTAGTTCAAGAGATGTTCGGGATTCAAAAATATTCTTATAAAATAAATTTAAATCTTAATTCGCAATTCAAACTTTTCTTAATTCTTTTAGAACAACTTTTAAATTGTCATAGCAGGCCTGTTAACATGACATTTACGTAGCTAGACGAGAATAATTTTTAAGGCTGTAATTTGCAATGCATACTCAAATATCAAATTAAGTTAACAGGTCGCATTATGAAGTTTTTAATGTATAATTTGGAAGTTCTAACATTGGAAAAAACAAATTAATACTTAGCAGAGTTAGGTTAACTTCACAAAATTATGTCCTTGTTTGAAATAGGTATCTTTAGCTAAGAAAAAATATTATTTTAAAATGTTTCAATTAAGTGAAAATTTTAATATTGGAGTAGAGATATCAAAGAATGGAGATAGAAATAGAATAATTTGCACAATGTTAGAACTAAACTGACAATTTTATTAGAAAGAGCTATGGAGCTATTCGTCTATACAGCTCCATATCTTTTATGAGACCAACAATAATTCCAAAACATAATAACCAACGCATGGTAACGAAACTAGCCGGACTAACCTAACATACCACACTCTGAAACTAAACTTACTGCAGGCGAGCGCATCGTGAACAATAGTCGCCGTAATCAGGGCTGCCGTAATACATGCATAGTGGCGCCCGACAGGGGCGGGGTGAGGGCGGGCGATCATCGTAAAACGTGGAGCGACTAAGATATAACGTGCGGTCGACAGCACGACCGTTCTTGCCGGCGTTACTGCCGGCATTGCTGGTGTTGTTGCCTGCATTGCTCGCACGGGAAGAGCTTGCCGTCGATCGCTCTGCTTCCGCGTAGAATTGCGATCGGCCTGTCCCATAGCGCGGTTGGCTTGGGCCAATTGGCTCCTTGCGGTTCTTTTCGGCTGTGTAACTGGAAGTTATAAAATATGATTATAAAAACATGTTAATGTCTTAGGGTAGAGATTATTTATGAAAACGAGTAAGTTAAATATTTGTGAATGATGTGACTTTTAAATTTGGATTCCAAATACCATGTATCACCTGCTGTGGGACCCCAAGTGCGCAGTTAGCGCAACAGCAGAAACCTTAAAGAGGCGAATCAAAGAGCAAACGAGCTGGCTTTGTTTTGGGCTGATCGGATTAAAAAAACCATAAACACGAAAAACATCAAGCCAAACGTTACGTAAATCCAGGCTAAGGCAGGAAAAAGTGGTCAATTTGACACAAAGTATAATTTGATACATACTATAATACTTTAAAAGCAAGATTTTTAATAAAAAAAAAAACAAACTTACCCAATCCACGCCTCATTCAGGTAATTCTTAACCATCTCCTCCTGAACAGGTGCCCTGGCAGCCAGGACTCTGCAGCACAACACCTCACACGTCGACTGCCTCCTCATCATACTCTCCTCAGGGTTGCTGTGACTCCCACTACTCTTTCCCGTCAACTTCGCCATAGAACCGAAATTCTTCTTCAATTTACTGCTCATAGACCTCCCAATGCTTCCGAACTGTTTGGCTACAGAGTTCATCTGCTTTGAACTTTTCGTGGATAGTGCGTCCAAGGATCTTCGGAGCTCTTCAGGAGGTTGGTTAAGCGAGAGGCACTCGATTCTCTCGAGGTCTAAGTAGGCGGCAAGCATGGAGGATCGTTGATATTCGTCGGGGAGAAGATTGTTTATCGTCTTCTGGTCGGGTTCTACATCCCAGCGGAAATCTTCGCCGGGGTCTACATTGAATCTGAAATAGAACGAGAAATTGTAAGTAAAGTGATACTTCTCCACGTTTTGCGCTACTAAGTGGTGTTTTTTTTTTGCAGTATCTCAGGGTATTCTGATTCTAATGTATGAATGAATGTTGTCACGTGCCCTACGTTGTGCGCCACGCCAATATGATGAAGCTCGTATTGTTTGCGCTCTTTACGTCGAACCTTATTTACCACAAGAAACAACTGGTTTACTTCTTGCACCACAAATTGAGAAAAAAATAACCTTATTTTTGTGTATCAGAAGCCCTATTTCTCATTAAGAATTTACATACATAGTTACACGATAAATTCGATAAACGTACAAACGTTCGAAAGATTCTTAAAAAGATTGTGCGTGGGATTATGAGGGAAATTACATGAGAATCTATCGAGCAATTTTTTCTTGTAATTTCCACATGATGTATCCCAGTAGTTGAGTGGCTCACCGTATAGGCATGGGGTTGCCGGCGTGGTCTTCCAGCGGCAGCCTGGCACCGTCGCTGGGCAGCGGCTCGGTGGGCACGAGCGCCGAGAAGTGGCCCGCGTCGTACGCCAGCAGGATCGGCGTCTTGCTGCACGCGCTCTCCGGCAGCTCCAGCGGCAGGTACACGCCACCAAACGGGATTGGTGCTATGGGGTCGCCACGGAAGTCCTACGAAATAAATTATATTACATCAGCTAGCTCTCATGTTTGGTATATGGGTCACGGGAGCCATAAGGCAGAGGAATCATGCACGCGACACGGGGGTCCATTGACTGAAGCTAAATTCGACTCATACAGGCGCAGTCCTTTGGTAGAATCAGTCAACCAGGGGAGAGTCACGAACGAAGTTGCCAGGCGAAATTGAAGGTGTAGGATGTACCTACATAGAAATCCAGTTTCAACCAGAAGTTGTAGATGAAGAAACTTTGTTATATTATTAGGTACTTGTTATGGAATATGAAGCAGTTTTTTTCCTGTATAGCTGGCTAGCTATCTAGCAGTAAAGGAATCAAGTCGTGCGTGTTACAATACTTATAATGAATCATTAAACCGTGTAGCTAGCATCAGCAACTTGACAAAAAGGGTTGTTGAATAGGCGCCCATACCATAATTTTGTATGAGAGTAAATGAAAACTACATCTAAAAGATCCGAAATCCAAGATCCGATACCGAAATCTGTTTTTGTAATTATGTTTATGATCATATTGTGTATGTTTCTATTATTCTGGCACTGAGCAGTACTGTTTACACAAGTGCGCCGTACTAATTGTATATTTCATTGACCTATTTTTCGTATATTTATAGGAGCAAGATTATTTACTCATAATAAGGTGTCATATAATTTTGTTGTAATCGCTAATGTGAAACAAGACATTACCTCCTTTCTTTTGAATGTTTTGATATTTTTTGTTCTTCCAATATTGCCTTATATAATTCAAAATCTTGAAGCAACTCACACACGGCCATCTGATCTTGGGAGTTGGGATCAGATGGCCGTGTGTGACTTGTGTCCAAACAAGTGGAGCCTGTTGTATGGTAATCGGACAACTGATATAAATATACATTTATATTTCTAAACACATACATATCTTTACAGAGCATAAAACAGAGTCGCTTCCGATGTTTGTACACTTAGACCTTTAAACTACGAAACTACTGGATGCAGTTTGCAGCTATATACCTATAATATATTGTGTCCAGAAAAGGTTTTTGTGTATAATTTTAGGCTTTTATTACAGCTGCCTATGCAAAGCCAGGACAGTTCTTTAGTTATAGAATAAATTTCACCCAGCGTGGTACAAATAAACATGATCATTACAATAATATTTGACCTGCGGAATCGAACCCTCGGCCTCCAGCTTAGCAGCCAGGTTAGTAACCAGTACACCAACAGGCCAGTCATATTATATGTATAAATTTGGACAATATCACATAAATTGCTCCGAATCCAAAGTAAGTAGCTAAAGCACTTGTTCCATGGAATCAGAGCCAACGAAGCTGCAAAGGTACCACCATTAGCCTGACCCGAAGACAATGTAGAAAAATGATATTCTACATTGACCCGTCAGGTGATCGAACCTGGTACCTACCTCAGAGCTGGCGACACCTTGAACACCTGTATGTACGCCACTCGACCACAGACAGAGGTCGTCAAAAATGTAAAAGAATCTGTGAAGAGAATTTAACTTACCCTAAGAGCAACATCAGCGAAGACGATGACGGGTCTCCTCATGACGTGCGCGAGCGCGAACACGTGCAGGTGCTCGAGCGCGGCGTAGTGCGGCGCGGCGGCGGCGGCGGCGCGCGCGGGCTCGGGCGACGCCGCCGCCACGCACTGCGCCCACTCGCGCTCCCACTCCGCCTCCGACGGCGTCAGACCCGCCGAGCGGAGCGATATGCCCTCCGACCAGCGCCAACGACGCTTTATCGCGTCTGTTGTTGAAATACGACAATTTTAAGCGGTGGTATCCTAATGGCTATGGAGTTTGAGTGTGGAACTTGCGATCATGTGGTTGTTCGGGGTTCGAACCCCATTGCACTACCGATGTGAGCCCACAGGTAAGAAGCATTTAGCTTAGCTGGAGGAGTTAACGAGACGAGAATACCAGTAAATCCGATACACATTGTTAGTAAACTTAAAAATAAATAACAAAAATATGTGAAGAAATTGATAGCGAAACCCTAGCAGAAGGAAAAAAATCGATTCCACAGAGATATTGGTAAATAAACATAAAAAGGAAAGATACAGTCGAGAATAGAACCCCCTTTTTGGAAATCAAATATATTATTTATCGGACACCGGTGACTGACACACTTTCGAAGGGATAAAAGTTGCTTTAAAAATCCTATCTGACGTGCTTTAGACAACGCTATACTCTAATATTTTCCAAAAGATATTCATCCGATCTTACAAATAATATCTACTTTCATTTAAAAAAATCGTTATCACCACATAGATTGTCAAGTTAACAGAACTTACTTGTAAACACTTCACCACCTTCACCAGACAGTAACGCCTGTATCTTGGTTCGCAAAGCCAGCAGTCTGTCATGGAAGCCATATGCTGCTAGCGAGGCAGCATGAGGCAGACAGTTGCCGTCGCCTGACGTCGCCAGCGGCAGCAGCCGAGGGGCGCCCGGAACACGTCCATGCCGCCACCAGTTTAGTATGTTTGCAGATTCTAATGTTACTAGGGTGGCAGTCTCCAGAAGATCTTTCTCTATAAATGTCCTTGAAACAAAATAAAGTTTCGGTCAAAATTTTGCTCTGCCTGAGATTATAAGTTTTTGAGTTTATTTTTAAAGTGTCAAAAATATATTTTTAGCTAAGATTACGACACGGTGTTGCTTGCTAATCCTAAGTCCTTCTTAATTGTATTGCATGTGACATATAAGTTGAAGAAATAAACATTTTTTTTTATTATTTTATATAGCCAGATACTTAACCCGCCAGTTGGTACCGAAATGTAAATGATTGCAAAGGTACCAACCACCCTTAACTGCCCGATCAAGTATTCCAAATTAGCATATTTAAAATAGCGTCAAAAATCTAAAATAAATTCGGCCTCATATTTAACATTACTTATACTAATTAATTGAAGTAAATGACGCAAATGTTTCTATTTACTAAACGGTTACCATTAGAAACAGTTTCTTTTAACCCTCTCTGGAATACCTTCCCGAAAATCAATGTCGAATTCATGTCTCTTTAACACGAAAAGGTTAAAAAACGGTAAACAATAACAGAAAGTTCAACGGCTGTCGCAAACTGTTGGGTTGCGTGTGCACGGCTCATGAATATTGGCTAGCTGCCGACCGTACGTTGAACCGTTCCACATATAATATGTATGTGTTAAAACTCTCTGAATATGTCATTCGTGACTAATTTGAAGAGCATCAATCCAAAAAAAGCTGTAAAATGTCAAGTATAATGTATAAAGTAGACAAGCAGGCGCATTTTTATTTTTTCGTATTGCCAAGTCATTCACGTATTTTTGTATTCATATTTGGCAAGTGGACGCTCAGTTTATCCAATGAGTTACGTTTTATATTATATCGCATAGAGTTAGTAGCGGAAATCCATTTGCCTATCAAAACAATGGAACGGAGTGGTCTATATTTAGGCTGTTTGTGACTTGTGACATGTCTTTATTTAGTAATAGCTTCCGAAAGCTTTTTGATTCATCATTCATATCAGTGACTTTGCATATGTTATCTAATTTTGGAACTTTGTTGTCAAAAACTAATGACGCAATTATTATATCAGTCTGGAATCATCCACAACAACATCGACCGAAAGGAAAGTTTCACTCTACTGGAAAGTAAAATAATTGTGCTAGCCTGTCTATTTTATGGTCCATATTTCGTAGAATATTCAATGAATACGTTACACTTAGTTATAAAACCTAGTCCAGCATCGCGACACATAAAATCGCATAGGATCTACAAACATCAGATAAAGTACTATTACGCCAGGAAGCCTTGCGTTCGTCTTTACAATCAGAATACACAGGTCCATTAAAAGTTATAAAGAAGACCGACAATTGATAAATTAGCTTGTGCTCGTAGGCTCTAAGACTTACCTAAAATCTGGAGGATATACAGAGATGTCTGGAAGCAATAATATGTGGTCTGAATTGAGTGTGTTTGGTTCCGGTTCTGTGTTGTTGCGTAAGGCCCATACAAGGCCCTCATTATCTGTGGCGCGAGAGATGCCTCTTGACAGCTTGCGACCTGGCACAAAAAGAGAATATAGATGAAAATATGCAAATATTTTTTTCTTTCTTTCTTTCAAAATAATTTTTCAATTACCTTACTAAAATTTTCCATAAATAGGTTAACGTAAGGTATACTTTCCAAGTATCAAGTAACTAAGATTGTAAAAGTCTGGACGCACTACCATGATTTTAGCGATATCCATGAAGATAGTATTTTCAGCTGGTGAAAAATAATAATGATATTTTTTTTTATGTTCGTATAAAGGTCTAATAGCTTACATTCTGGTGCAGGTGTGAGGACAAGGTTCGAAGGAGCCGCGAACGACATATTGAGGTCCAGGGTCCCGACGGAGCGCTCCGGAGACATGACGTCACCACCAGCTCGCGCTTTCAGCGATGCTCCGTGCACTCTCTCTGTTTAACACAATCCGTGATTAAATCACGCATCACTGCACTACGTTCGTGCATACGACTATTTATAACAAACACTGATTCATATAATAAATTTTAGGTTGTGCGTATACATGAGTTTATTTCGGGAATGTCCGAGATTTGATTTTGCAAGTGTGGGCTGAAATTCCTTGATTATGCAATTATTTTAATTTTCTGTTCAAAGAAAATGCTCGTAATGCTCATGTTATAAGGGATTGTTCTAGAAATTTTCGAGTTTTTAAACGAGAAATTGTTGAGAATAGTGTCTGATGAAATAATGCTAAAAACAGAGTTTTACTACAAGGAATAGGTCGGTAGGGATGGAAAATATTACGTCAATGATTTGTTCGTTACAAATAACAAATATAACGATAAAATTTCAATCATGGCAGCCAAAGGTGATTAGCCCAGTACGCACTTCCTAAGTTACTACTTTTTAAAAGTAGCCACTAAACAATAATTGCAGTTGAAAGTGAAGGCAAATTACATAAACCAACAGCAGGTAAATAGATAAAGCACGAAAAGCATTTCGGTTGTGCAACGATGGACGACGGCTACGTGCCCATATCCCGAAGTCAGTGTGTCACCAAGTCACAATAGTTTGGTAACGGCGATACGCTTGATCGGGGACTGTGCAACTAGGACTGCATTGAGAACTGTACTAGTTATTCAAATAGAATGAGGTATTGTGACACTATTACAGAAGTACTTAAGGGAGCCGTTTATGTTGTTACAGAACAGAAGATGTTGGTACAATTTTGGAGAAAGAAACATTGTATGAACATTGTAGGACAGGACCAGAATAACCACTAGGGAAGTGCGGGAGATGTTTACCCAGGTACTATAATTCTATAATTCTATAAGTAATAAGATATAAGTATCCTTATATATAATTAAATATACTTATCCTATGTATCATATAGAATAGGAGCAAGTGAGAAACAAACGAAGTACCTTGAACATGATAGACCTCTGACCAATTTACGTAATATCAAATTATTTACACTAATTTGAAAAAGTATTCCCTGACTCCCACTTACAAAGCGTGTTGATAGTTAAGACTTCTTTAAATAAAATTAGTCTATTAGAGGCAGGCACATTGATAAAAATTAAGTAAGTCATTATTGTTATCGGGTAATAAGTGCCCGCTTATCAATCTGGCTATTAGGCAATTCTTAAGTAGAAACGTGCTTCAGACCATGTAGATAGAAAAGTTTACGAGAATTTACGAGATAGCACATTAACTAATACTTCGAAAATAGTAACCTAATTTAGATATTCTTCGGAAAAAAAGATGGCGCTTCTTTTCCACCAGAAATGGAAATATACTGTGGAATATAATGTGTGATGATATAGATTAATTTTCAAACAAACGCCTTAACCCGGTTTCATCTCAACCGAAAACTGGTATTTCCTTGAATTACTTATTGTCCAAAATGTTTCCAATCTTTTGAAAACAGACTATAAATTCACGGTTTACACAAACCAAAATAAAATCCAACTGAAATTGATTTATCAGCGTCACACGGCACAGCAATTTCGATATGCAAATACCAACCAAGCACAATGGACGCGACGAAGCAGGACTGCGGACCGCGTCTCCATCAATGGCCAATCAGAATAATTCCATTCAAAGTCATCGGATAAAGTTACGCTACGCCGACTCTTTGTAAATCATTGATTCGATATTAAAGAGCAAATTGTACATGCCACTGTTATTGCCTATAAATCAAAGTGTTACTTTTTTCTACGGGGAGTGAATATGAAAGTGTGTGATTCAAGAGTCTACCTTGTAGAAGTTGTACCTGTCTGCAAGAAGCTGATGTGTTTAGAATGGTATTATAATTAGTATCTATAATCTATGAATAACGAATTTGAACATTTTTAACATGGTTTTTTTTTATAAACATATTTCTCGCAATTTGCAAAAAATACATATTCTCTTCAACCCTTTGTGCTAAGCCAAATGCGTGTGTTACGAGTAGGTTCACGGCAGTAGTAAAATCGCTGGGATGGGAACCCATAACCTCGTGCAAATAGTCTGCCGCTTTTTATTTTGATTTTATTGTGATGTCATCACCATTTTCAAACCCTCAGCTGTATTGATTTATTACGTATAAGAATTAATTAGTACACGGAATTGGTTTAATTCTGCAGCCCTAGTATTTTCGTGCGTTTAGGTTACTTTCAAGGTGTTAATCAGCTTACATTTAGGCCTAATCTATTTAATCTAGGGATTAATACTAACACGTATACTATCTTGATCAGGTGATCTTTAATGTTGAAATTCAAGAAATCAACATCAAATCTGTCAGTTTCACAACCTTCCTCCGCCCAATTACCATTCATGGAAGATTTAATGCTACAACTTTTTCGCAGACAGCCTTTTACTTTTCAATGTAAAAAGTAGCTGGCCTTTGAGTTAAAATGTTATTAATAACTGGTCAATAATGTGAGGTGAAATTCTAAGGGGCGTGCCGGGGTACTAGTCTAGTAAATATGCGAGGTTAACTTGAGTTATCAGCGGTCAGTGCTAGTATCGTCGATAAGCGAAACGCGACCTTAAGTCTATGATATAAAGGCCCTCCAATGTTCGATGGACAGTACAGTGTCCGTATGACCTTTGTTCACTTCAAGAACTCACAAGTGTTAAAAAAGTCTTTTGTAAAGAAAATGTCTAAGGAAAAATACTGGTATCTTTAGTACGTTTCACAGAATTCTTACATCGATTTTTAAGGGGGCCGAAGGCATTTATTTGGGTTGCGTAAATCATGCCGTCAAACATATGGTAGTCGTCACGGAGAGTAAGACCGGTCTAGCCTTAAATACCAGTACCCAACCTCAAGTAATTAGGTTTTTTAGGCCATATGAGTTCACTGCGTGTAGAATTTCGAAGCACCTGGCTTAGCTGGAAAATACTGGAAATATAATATACAGTCTTGTTCTCCTCGGAAAATATCGCACCTCAGTGGCATTTTGTGTTGTAACGAGTCTTTTCACTTCCCAATCAACAAAAAAACACTTTTGTTAACTACGAGTTGGCGATCCAAAGTTTATAAAATCTATATTTTGGCATGTTTTTTTATCATCAAGGTCCCTGAATAAGTAACTATTTTCTTATTGTATAGAAAAGAATAAACAAAATGGACGACAATACTGAGAATTTAACCAAATCGCATAAGTTTGTCCGACCAAGTTGAACAGTATAGGTAGACAATTAAAACAACAATCGATTGCTCGAAACCAAAGGAAGCACAAAATTGTGGTTTGGAAGGAGTAGGCCAGGAACACAAATCACGATCAAAGATCAAAGCCATCGTTATGTCTGAGTCTGGCTAGGATTCATGTCCAGAAAATTTAGTATCCGCTTCGCAAACGTGGTGCTAAAATTATTTCGCCTTTATGGGTCGTACGGGTTCTTTACACTTTAAGCAAAATAATCATCTGCAAGGTTATAATAATTGAGAATGAACATCGTTAGGTTAATTGGCGAGTATAATATAAGACGTGACAAAATGCTGTTGTAAATAATATTGCCGATTAAGTCAATTAGGTTAAAGGTGAATGAAGATATTCATATAACTGTTTACAGAAATAGACATTTTAAAACTGTGCTGCAAAATGGTTTGTTAGGAAGATAACTTTGTTTGTGTTCAAAAAATAAAAGAAAGCATTGCCACATTTTCAGAAATAGATTTTATCGATATAAACCGTACGATAGAAAAGGTTATCAAGTTCCAATCTAATAATAAAAACAAGGAAATACGTGTTAAAACAACAATCGTAATCGATTCGATAAGAATGGGGGCTATCGCGGGAGAAAAAGCCGCTAGAGTCGCTAGTGACGGGTAAAATATATCTCGCAATTTCTACCAATCACAGGCCAGTAGAATGTCTCATTGGTGGAGAATGACAGACCAGACTCGAGAATAGTGACTTAGCGTCCCTAGCAGAGCTCTTAACTCACGATATCCATAATTGATGACTGCTGATAAAATTCTTGTACGACCAGGAAGGTAGACCTCCCAATCGTGTTTCATTAAATGGATAGGTAGGTACTTGGTGATTCATTATTTGTTATCTTATTATTAAACCCTATTAACCTTATTGCAAGCAAGATTTCGATTTCAATTAACAAATCTGTTATGTTAAGTGATTCAACTAATTGGAATACATTCCGTCTTTGACAGACGAAGTTGACATACAGACATCAAAGCGTGTTCCGTTTAGAGATTAATACACGGAACTCTAAAAGTCTGCGACTTGAGATACAACAGACGTGTCTCTTATTTATAGTACAGAATCAAGTGAGAACATTTGGGCCAACGACTCGTGAGCGCAAGAAAGAATATGGATTGACGAGACCAGCAAATAGGACACGCGTCATGACCAGCCCCTTATACGAGTGACATTTGTACAAGCGTTGACGCTGATCGAATCGCACAAATGTTTGAAAGTGAGAAGTTTATGACACGTGTCTTATAGAAAACAAATGCCATTTTAATACACCTAATGTAATTTAAGATATTTCTATCATTTTTATCGCTTGTAGAAATTTCACTCGTCTACGGGGAGAGTAAAACCTGAATTGACTAGCAAAACGCAGCAAGAATGAATACATCATTTACAACTTTGACAAATTAACATTAACAGAGCCTTTATATCAATCGACTTTATACAAATTTATTTATTAAACGTAAGATGCGGAAAGTGTGTAAAAAGAAAGTATATCATAACTAGGCAAAAATATTGCCTTAATGCGTTCCAAAAAATTCATATGGTCCAAACATTAGTTATGAAAACACATTTGCATATTTGTGGCTAAAACATGTAAATGAATATGCGTCTACGAATAGAAGCGTGGCGCTACGAATGCTTTAAAGTTGTAGCTGGTGCAATAGCAATATTACTCACAGAATTATATTGCCAACTCGATTCAAGAACATATATTGGTAGTGAATCGAAAACTTTGGAAGGACACAAGAACACAACCCACACTAAAAAGCAGCTTCGGCAGTTTAAAAGATCCATTGTTCGTTACAAAAAATAAGCCGATTGTATTTCTTATGTTAGGTATATTTACCATCAGTGTGTTTGCCAGCTATAGGATCGGCTTCCATCACCATCCCGGCTTAGTTGCCTGCGACAAAAGACACAACTGTTTTAAAACCCATTACAAAAATCCTTCAAGTGTATAATATTCTCGTCTGGGTTAAAATGTCAATCGTACGTCTTGCGGACCAGCCAACTGCGTCAACGGAATGCACACAAACACGTCAAATAATATTTCGTTATTTATTTGACAAAAAACAGTGTTTACAGTGGGACTTGCCAGCATCTAAAATGACGAATTAAGTCCAAGAATATCAGTATGAGCAATATGACACGTACTGCCACCCACACAGAGTTGAAAATAGATTTACATGGCCGCAGTACTGATCGGCCAGTTAATTGGGTGTATAGACAAACGTGTACTGTATACAACGATTTGTTTAGGAATCAATGAGACAAGGAAAGGGTCTACTTAAACTGGTTCTTTAATGTTTATATCAATGACGTTATACGTCATAATTAGAATACAAAATGAACAGGTTACCTTTTGGCTTCGATCAAAACGGGTCTTTTGAGCACGTGAGTTTTGTATTTATATTAGGCGAAGACTGTATGAAGTGCGCATCTATTGCAGTGTATCTTACAATGGATGGTGTAATCGTATAGCGATCGGTTACAGATTAGCCTAAACAGAATTGAATGTTGTAAGAATGATCAATGCTATATTAGAGGCGACGCAATTTTAATACACAGGAAGTAAAAAATTTCGTAAGGTAATAAGGGGCGTACATTTTACTATGTACTCATATGATAAAAAAGTAAATTTTATACTACTTGAATAATAATTTTATAGTGATTAACGTCCTACACGACATGACACCCACATTATGTTACGCTCTGATTGACTATAAAAGGATTTCTTGTCTTGAATTCTAATACCGTTTATTTTTATCTGTTGCTGTTCTTTATATATAATCCTGAGAAAACATAGGAAGTAGAGGTAAACAGTTATATTTTATTTTAAGGCCAGAAACTAAACGATACAGACTTGAAGCCATGCATAGATTATTGCTCCAATTAGTCAATGTACTACATCGATATTGATAAATATGTTTCAAATTCCAGGACATTTTTTATTCTAGTAAACTAATCTAAAATGTTCTTAAAAACTGTTTTCATAGCACATAAGAAAGCCTTTAATAATAATAGTTATAATTATTGGACACAAACATATTTTAGTATTCTTAATTTAAAGATTTCCCTGACTCCTGCACTAGTAAGGGCTGTGTAGCAGAAGCCAGTTCCCTCCCCTACAAAATAAACATAATATTTCGTTCAGTCCGTGCGAATTTATTATTTCAAATAAAAAAAGTAATTACTGATTTCTATTATAATATTGGAAACGTACTATTTATCTATCGCGTCTCGAATGGCTCATTCGTAGTGAAGATAAGCGAATATAAACACCGCTAGACTATCTGGCTATGACTCATGTTTATGTTCGTAACGATCACAACATAAGGAAATAAGACGACGCTGGCTTCCTTGAAAGAAAAAACAATAACAATATAGAAGGAAATATGGAGGTCACTCGAACCTAATTAGTTCAGTTGAAAGCGATATAACTCCCAAATTGAGTAATCTGGCAATCTTATACGCGTTTGTATTTACTAATGAATAAGTAGATGTGGCGCTATAGAATTTTACATCATTCAAAGATGTGTACACTACACGTGTGTGCAAATATGATGTACTAATACATAGGTACATCAGAGTATTACATCTACTAACAAGTAATTACTTACTACTTTACAAAAATCATACTCTTTTGAAGAGCGAAATACGTATATTATTATCTCTTTAAGACATCGTCTCGTATGAGTCAATAGTCTTTTAATTTGGATACAAAACCATACAAGTTTTTGACACTAGGCTTCACCTAAATCTACGCATAACAGCTAATATAGGTAATTCTCCATTCTTAATTAATCGTTCAAGGTGTTTACTAGATTGAATATAGCTTCTATGAGTAGTTAACAACTGTACTTATTAAAGAATCCAAACGGAAAGAGACCTTGATATTTAAGTGAAGGCGTTTTTCGACCACCTTTTGTTTATATTGATAGCACGAAATTCGCACTGCGGCAGTAAAAATTACTGAATTCTGACGTACTTTGAATCTTTCACCGCGATAGTGGGTTATGACGTAGCATGCGAAACGTCACGGTCCACGGATAGCATGATAACCAACCCATGAATGAGATTGACATTGAATATGCCATCGGGATATTACTTTTATGGTGCGGCTGTATCTGTATGAATAATAATGCAGTACAGATGATATTGGATTATATGGCGCCTTGTGACGTCATCGCCACCCTGGATTGTGGGAACGGAAAGTTTCCTTTACAGCACACATGGTCGGGATATTTTTATCCTTTTTCATTCGTGTAGAGCATCCAGAATATTTTTATTCCTTTGTTTTATTTTTAAAACGCTCCGTTGTTTGAGATATTTATATAAACGCTTTCGTCCACAAAAGAGAAATATACCTCAATTAAGCGACTTTCGAGCCCAATTCTTAGTTTTACGTATTTAAATCGTATCCAATAAAAACGTTAACACGGTTTCTAGAATCTTCGCTAATCGTATAAATAGTTGACGATTTGTTTAATTAACTTAGCTGTTATTGATTTTAGTATACGACGTACCTAGCCGAATAGCTTTAGTACGATTCAACCTTGTTTTATGGACGCTGAGAGTTGAGGGTCGACGAATTTGCCGTGAACGTTACTAATACTTTCAAGAGAAGGCTTTGAAAAAAATTACAAAGATACTTGATTCAGGAACTTTTTAATGTAATTGACTGGAACGGATTTGCAGGGCTGACTGCCGAATTGTTTGGAAAACTTTATGAAAAGTAATAGGCATAAAATACATGGCGCGAATAAGAATCTATAAAATAGATTGTCTAAAGCTATGCTGTGTCTCAAGAAATAAGGAATGATGTATGGAATTGAATTACCCTGAATTAACTGCTTTCTTTTTCATCAGTCTTACTAAAGTCAGGGAGAATGTAAACGACTTTAGCTACACTTTCTAGATTTTGTGCCATATTTCGCCAAATTTTAGACTATCTTTGATCAAAGGTTTGTGGCATAAGTGCGTAGGAAAAACTCTTTACACCTTAAGCCAATACTATTTATAACTGATGTAGGTTTCAGATAGTCCAAGTGTATCGACCGCTCTTCACTAGGAAGTATTTGCGAATTCTGGCGCTGAGCCAGTCATCCATCACGAATTTTATGTCGATACCATGATTGTTAGATATTTGTATGTCATCGCTTTATTTTATATTTTATTTACTTTTTATAAGTGTAGCGGATTCACTTTCACTTGTTTTGTATTTATTTCAGCAGCATTGACCGCGATGAATCGGCATTTTTTTTGACATAGGTATAGTCTATAAATATACACAACACACTTTGAAAAAAAATAAGATTTTTCGTAAGACTTGATTGTTTTGCTTTTGCCATAAAAATAAAATAAAAGTTTCGAATTATAATCATGCTTTTGATCGGAATATTTTTATCATCAGGCTTTAATAATAAAATATCATAATTCTTCTCTTGACTACATTTACAAAGAATACCCATAAGACACGGAGCTTTAACTTTTGATTAAGTTAAAATAGATAAGCTAAAGGATTTCGACTTTATTATACATGTCACGTCATGCTCAAATGCGTTTTACGAGACTTTGAAACCGGGATCAAATAAACAATGTGAGATCAAGACAAACTAGGACAACATGAAGACAAAAATAGAACAATTGCTGGCCGAAATATACTTAATCTTGGCTGATCTATACAATGGAAGAGTACGTATAATATGTTACATGGTATGGGTACCTAATTTGAATTGATTTAATAAATGTTCTATTGTCAATACATATTATAATAAACAATAATAAATGTGGACAACACGACATATATTGCTCCAACTCCAAAGTATATAGCTAAAGCACTTGTGTTGTGGAATCAGAGACAACGAAGGTAGGTACCACAAACACCCAGACCCGAGACATAGAAAAGTAGTTTTTTCTCCACATTGAATCAACCGAGGATCGAACCCTCGGGAAACAGGACCTCAGAGCTGGCGACCCCTTGAAAGCCGGTGTGTAGCCACTCGACCACGGAGGTCGTCAAAATAAAACAGTCTCTTCCCGCTGTCTGTTCCTATGTATGCCTAAATCTTTGAAACTACGCAACAGATTTTGATGCGGTTTTTAATAGATAGTGGTTCAAGAGGAAGGTTGATATGTATAATCCACGTGCGAAACCGTAGCTGGTCCGCTTATTTTCTTCTAAAGTCATTATAGCCTGGCTAATTGGGTTAGTTGATTAATATTAACAGGGTTCCAGGTAACGAAACCAGCTTGTTATTTAAGATAGCATTGTTAAAAATAAAATGTGCACGAATTGATGATAACAAAGAAACAGCTGCATTTATTTTAGATCCATTTGGGTTGGAACTGTATAAACCAACCGATTTTAATGTTTGTATTAGTACTAAGAAAATCGTAGGTACTAGTTTTGTAATCTTTTGGTGTGTCGTATTATACTCTTCATGTCATTGCTGTCGTTATACTAAAACTGTTTCCAATTAAATCACATATAATAAATTCAATCCTTTATTATTCAATCCATAATCCATCAATTTTCCATGCCATGTAATCTCTACCTCCATACAAGCCATTGGTAATTTTTCATTTGAAATCTTAGCCTATAGGAATATATTTCATGGCGAAGTATTTAACATCGGACAATAAACACTTTCATTTTGAGTTTCCGTATCACCTTTTTGCTTGCTGAGCGATGATTGTGAACGAAAGCGTATTACCTACTAGGTACCTACATGTCATTGCATGAGAGAAAGCTGTATTAAAACATTGGCATGCGGTAGTTGTTCGAATTTTGTTCCTATTGGAACGTCAATTTACTAAAGGAACTATGTACTATAGATAATTGGATTTAGTTTATATCTCTATGTGTGTGTAAGGTACGCAAAAAATATATAAAGAATTATGGACAATACAAGACACCATGGAGAGGCCTTGGCCGAGCAATGAGATAGCAAGCGCTTATAATAATAATAAGTTATTTTCTTTAATTTAAATTAATACATGACAATCGTTTTTTAGCTACCTTGGGTTGTTTATGTCTGTTCTTCCATAGAACAGGGGTGAATGGCCCCTGGTAGGTGCCCCATCCCATATTAGAGTAAAGTTCTCAACAAGGCCTCTGCGTGTTTGACCTGTGTCCCCACGTAAGCCTTTCAAAGGACCGGGTCTCTTCTTCTGAAGTTATCCCGTGATAAAAGAGTGATACAAATAATAATTACAATTACTGGGCTAAGAGTTCGTTTAATTGAACGCGCTAAACTCATTAACTACTGGTCCCATTTGAAAAACTCTTACAGTGTTAAATAGCACATTTAACGACGAATGCAAATGCTAGTGTGTAAGCAACATTGTATAATTTATAAGAGATTTGCTGAATTTAGATAGAATAAATTAGGAGATATACGATTTTATTGTCCTTACATTTGTAGAGGAGAGTTTTGAATAAACTGGATAAAATAATATTCCAGACCGTCCTAATTATACAAACATCTACAAGTCTTGGCGGTATAAAATACCAAAACTGTATTTCAGTTTCCAAAAGGGAGTTAATATGTTATCTACACGTACGCAGTTTATCGATAACCATAATACTACAAACTACTATTAAATTAAACACAATTCAAGAATTGCGAATAATTGTTGTAGTGCGAAATTATTGCTGCTAATAAATAACAGACTTTGTTTTTTAAGTTTCAAAGTTTTTTTCTGCATAGACACGTAGCTTAAACGACTTGTTTTAATTTTTTTTCTTAAAACATGCTTAGAGCAACTTTGTACTCACAAATATCTCTCCTTCTAAGTTATCGGCACGAATGAAACATAAATATGAGAGTTCAGTTCGTGTTATGTTAAAAATGTTGTCTGAAGTTTCTGTCGGTTCACTAGGGTGCGCCAGACGTAGGTACAGACAGCTGCATCACTGCATTAACTAGATAATTATTTCGTATTTTAATATAGTAATTTATGGAAAACTTATTTTGCTGTCGTATACGAATACAAAAAAAAGAAGATATAAATACAGACGGAGGCAAATGTTTTTAGAACAGATCCAAGTACTGAGCTTAGATATATTTTACGTCTGTGTTTCCTGTGCCTTTACGCCTTTTTTTTTGTAAGAATGAATGTACACATTAAAATTATAATTTATGGCGAACAGAGCGACATTATTGGTGACGTCTTCAAAGTCTTATGTAAAATACTACAATATCTCCTGTATCATTATTACCGTCATTGGCAATATTGGTAGGTAAGTACTCCATGGAGAAACTCGTGAGCAAAAACGTGCGATGAGATAAAATTATAAACAATGAGTAATAATAAATCTTATCTGCTTGTATTTAAGGGCTATTGATATTATCAGGTGACGTCACTTACTATCTTTTCTGACAATATGGTTTATGGTAGTTTAGCTTAGGAGTAAGTATTTAGTTTTTGCTAGGGTACTTTCGAAGGTGCAAATTATTTTCAAGGATCTCATTAATAGTTAAAAACATTGGATAGACGCAAAAGTGAAAAACCGAGGTGATTGGCCGTAAGAAATAGAGGTCTATGCGAAAAAGTCGACTATCGATCCATCTGATAGTGAAAAGCGATCTCTTTATCAAAAATTTAACAATTTGAGTCATTTGACAATATATCATTATTCTGCTACAATGCAGCAATGTGAAGATATCGCCAGACTTTTTATGACGAATAGTGACGTCATTTGTCATGAAAGATTAAATTTATAAAAAGTATAGCATGATAACCATTATCTTTTTTACAGATGTGTCTTTGTTTTTTGTTATGTAGCATGTGAAGTTTAGATTTCATTATGTACAATGCACATGGACAATATGTATGTTACAGTTCAGAAAGATTGTTTCAAGAGGTCATTGACATGAGATTTGTTTTGTATAGTGGGAGTATAAAATTTCACAGAAATGATATACTCCATCTAATGTAGATTATGTTTGTTTGAACGCGCTCTGTGCGAACTGTGTTCCTTAACATATATCGGTCAAATCATTTATGGCCTACACTAAGCCACAAACCCCACTGCCTCTCTTGAAGATTACGAAAACCAACTTACATAACATTGTCAAAATAATATTTCTTATTTATTTAACTAAACAACTATTTGTGGACTACTTTTTTCAGATAATTTACAAGACTGATTCACTGTTTACATTGACTCACCTTTTAGTCAACTGATTACAGGCTTATCTTTACAACTGTACATTTATATGTATTTAAAACTCATATGGATATAATAATATCATAGAGATATGTCACAGGTGCAAATAATATTTAAACTTGTATGAGTGTACATGAGAAATCTTATTTATTTATTTTAATTAATCATATTTAATGAATTTTTCACTTTATAGTACCTATTTGCTGTACAAATCACAATTATATAAATGAAATAAAATATATACCTATTTTAACTTACATATATTTCACATCAATTTAAGTACAGTAATTTTATTATAATACACAAAGAAAAAATAGCATAAGTTATAAGGCACAACAATTTTGGTATTACCAACTACATAAATAATGTGCAGTGGGACAATTACAATCTGCTATTATGAGAAATATAAAATAAACATCACTATAGATCAATAGCATTTACTTAAAAACAATGGAACTAGACTTGATAGAGTGATGCTAAAAAAAAAAAATTAGATGTACATTACTCCAATCATAATAAAATACCTATTATTATGTTAAAGGAGGTTTTATTAATGTAAGAAGCTCTGTACATACTTAAAAAAAAAGGTAAAATATTACAAAGTTCAAATAATTTTGTTATTCTAGAATTAACAATCCAGAACCAGAGAGTATTAATATCAGGTATTATGTTACTGGCCAGTGAGAAGCTGTGAAGTTATGTTGTAACTAGATATGGCTGTTTCATGTCATGCCTGTGCTCTCTCCAAGCTTGCATAAAAAGTAATAAAACTCAAGTTAAGTATTACTACAAAATTAGTTTGCCATGGGCATATATGTAAGTGTTTTGTTTTAGTTTAAATGTCACAATACATACCTATTAGATTATTTTAAATTTAATTATCACTTTTAACATTGTTTAGAACTTTTTAAATCTGCTATTTAATTTTATTAGTGAGAAACAATAAAGTTAGTTAAATGATATTTCTTCAATGACCTTCATGCTTGGTTCAATGGTTTAAATTAGAATTATATTTTATTTTTCTAGCAAATACATGCAATAATGTGACTGATATAGTGATTATGTTGGTATTCAAGTTACCTAATTAGGATAGTTAGCCTGCCAGAAGCAATTAAAAATCGAATATAATTGCATCTAAACCAATCAATTAAGAAGATACTTTATCATTTTGATAGATTTACTTCCAACAAATTTTTCAAGAAAAATATTGTAAGTTTATTGCCACTGGTAAACAAAAGAAATCGTTTTATAACACGTGCGTGATATGAATAGCTTTATGAAGTACCTACCCGAAGTATTATCGTTGCCTTCTAGATACTTGTAGGGCATAAAAGGCCGAATTAGAGACGATGACACTCCGCAACGCTCACTCAAGGTTACCACTGTACACGAAACAGCGCAACTGGCTGATAGCTTGTGGTCCCGACAAAATTTAAATTTAAAACGATTACGAAATTATACAGACCCTATATTTAACAATGAATTGCATTTGCATAAAAAATTACGTACCTACAAAACGACAGGTGTTTGATCATCGCATCACATTAAATAACTCACCTTATAAAACGCAAAAAGTCTCCAAAATATAGTTTGTATCCATAAAACACGTTCACTTGCAATTAAATTATAATCTCAACGAAAAAACTTGTTTTTTTATGATTATTTACAATTTTACAATATTTACAAATAAACACCACTTTCTACTGCGCGAAGCACTTGTAAAAACCAAAAACAAAATAGACTGACTGACTGACACCATAGTGACAGCTGTCTGTCTAGTGCTGTCAATTTCATTTGATAGCTAATTACTTTAGTATCGAATCATATCTATGGGATATGGAATCGATTGTATAAATAATATATTTTGTAGGTAGTATAATATATTTTATAGGTAGTAAGTACTTGTGGATATTGTTTGGCAAAAAGATATACTAATTAGTTTATGTTAGACATTGTCAAATATGATTTTTGTATTGAAGATTTTCTAAATAAATGGCATTTCTAATCGAGTTAAATCGATTAAATCTTTTCTCAACTTTTTAGTGGTATGAAGTCTATGTCACAACACGTTGTCTATGAAAAAATGTTGCAACTTTAGGAATTTTACTCCATTGAGGGTAAATATTTTGCATTTGAGTGAGTTGAAATTTTCCCAATAAAGTTTAGTTTTATAAATAAAGTTTAGTTTAGTTTTATTTCATGATATATTGAAACATTTTTAAGATGTTGCAATATTAAACTTTTTCTCTCATTAACCTGCGTCCTTTAGGACGAAAGTGTTTTTTAGTCAGTATAAAGTGCATATAACTTATAGTTTAAATTCGTCTACTTTTAACATAAGAAAATAGAAACCTACAAAAATAGGTACTGGTGACAGATTTTAAGCACGAAGTCAGCTGTTGTTTTAGGGAGAGTATAGTCAAATTGTTGGCAACATTGCTCGTTGTTTCCGGGTTCCTGTCGGGCGGGCCAATACGGCTCGAAGGTCCAATCAAATCATTCAGCTCGCGAACCTATGTGGGCGATACCTATCAAAACAACGTTCGGTGGTAGACTCGCGCGTGTTATTTACAAATTGAAAACATTGACTGAAAATATTATTTCTTGATGTTTATAGACATGCAGTGAAATATTTATGTAGTATTTGTCTTATTAAGACTGGATATTTGTTATATTGACTGTGAGAAAATTATTAAAGTGCCGAAAATGACCGCATCTACAATGATTGAATTGGAATCCTGGATAATCTATCAGTGTGTCCTGAATGAATGCCATGTGTCCAGCTGTGAGTACTAATTGTAGCATTTATTAATATTATTATGATAATTAATTCATTTATTACTACACGCCACGACGCGTGCTTCATCAAGTCGAAATATTTACTAAGTATATATTTATGTCAAATAATTATAAGTTATTCCAAATTTGAAATTATGTATCTTTCTTCCCGGTATTTAAATTGCAATGTTTTTGTTACAATAACTAATTAACTACAAATTATTTCCAAGTTTAAGTACTTGTTATTAACATGCATGTAAATGTTTTATTAACATACAAATACATACTTTTAAATATAAACCTCCTTCAACTTAAACAGGTGTATCATACAGTATTACCTAAATTATTTATTAAAGCTAGCTTTCTTGTCAAGAAGTTAAACTTGTGTCTTGTAGAGCTACATCATTAATATTTTTTTAATTAATTTTATAAGTACCTACCTACCTACCTAGTATGACGAACGTTTTTTAGTGGTCGGGAATTACAACTAGTTAGGTAGGTACAATAGTTCTAACTTCAATGACTCACAGAAATTCAATTAAATTGACGAATTGTATCTGCAGCGTAATAAATTGACGTCTTATTATGTTAGTCTGATAGGATCTAAATAGAGTATTTTTTTAAATACTTTTTTGTTCGATAATTGGTTTGTATTGTGTCTGTCTTCGTAACTTCATAAAAGAAGAAGAGTGGATGATGGATATTTGTGCGAAAAATTAGTCTTAAGTAAAAAGGAAATCTCTTATTTTATTTTGTATATTTTCTCCAAGTTGTTTGACAACTTGTCGACGTGCAGCAGGTTTGATCCCCCCATGGTACCTACCTACAACCATTTGAGCTAATCCATAAATAATTAGGAAGTAGTAATTTTTCTTAAAAGCGGGAGCAAAGAGGCACTACCTAATAGGTGCTGCAAAAAGAGGAAAGATAACCCTCCAAGCACTTTACTTTTAAACCAATTAAATGGGATACAGCTCCTATTAAATCCGGATCGTCTAACCTTTTATTAATATCGAAGTCGAAATGCGTCAATTAGGTCAAATTATTCGATCATAATCGGTTGTCATAAAAGGTTTATGACTGAAGAACTAGGATACATAAGCAATATTCGGTCGTGTTTCGGTCGGTACCAAGGTATCGGATATAGAATTTCCGAGTAGACCCCAGGTCTGCTATTGCTGAAAATATTAAGAAATCCAATTTAAGTGGATCTTCATTGACATCGATTTTAAGTCTGGAAAAGATCATTAATGTTTAAGCGAAAGCGTATAATCAACTGTACCTACAATAATTAAATTTCGTCAAACCACATTTTAACTCCTAGCAACCATTCGTTTATTACCTATATTTTCCTGTACTCAGAGTATTATTAGAGCTAAGATTCCTAAATAAGTTTAAAATAAAAAGGTTTCCGAAAATCTACAATGTTATTTATTTTCAATACCAAATTTTCTAAATCATACGACACTTAAAATAAACCAAACGGTAATCGAAACATCTTAATTGAAAAATGCCTCATTCTTCCGTATGTCAAAATATTTGAAGAACAATCAAATCAAAATCGATTCATAATACTTATCGATACGAACTATAAACATCACTATGAATTATTCTGATAACAGTCGTCTCTTAAGAATAAGTTAGGATGGTATCGTGAACGCTCGAACGAACCTCCTAATTAATGTTAATTGCGTCTTCATAACGAACACATGCCCTGCCCGACGCCAGAGTCTGTTGCTCTTCAATGGAGCATAAGTGCATTTGAGTGTGCTGCTAATTTAATACAAGGAGGTATTATTGTAAAACATAATTATATAGTTCCCTAAAGATTATTATTTGTCAGATTAGGCTGTCACTTGTGTCCGTTTTCGCGCCATTTGCCTGAAAGCAGATTGTAAAACAAAACTTTAGTTTATTTTGGCTCTGTAGTCAGAATCTCGTTATTTGTAAATTTAAACAAGTCTTCGAACTGCAACAAGTACTATAAACTTTCCAGAAAAAGTCTTTCTCGTCGCCAATCATGGTTGTTCTCCGTTATCTATAGAAACGGGCGTGAAAATCCTTTCAAACTTCATGGAAAATCAAAGTAAATTGGATCATTTTGCTTCTGAAGGTTAAAATGTTTTCCATTTTACCTGAGCTTTTAAAAAGGTCTCTTCAACGAACGTTGTACGATTGTCGAAATCCATTTCAACGAAATGGACTCGATGGGAACCGGGGAGCCATGGAAATGATTACATTCGCCGTTCTCATCAAAGTAAACAGAGACCCGTTTGTGTCAGACATAAATTAGAGTGTTTGGAGGTAAATTATGGATCGATTGAGGTTTCATGACACACAGGAGCTCCCTGAAGGACGCGGCCTTGGCGGCGGCCAGCTTTACGACCCCAACAACATGGAGCGTGTACGTTCATAGGGTTTTATGTTCGACGTTGCGTAACCAATAAATACGCGAATTTGATAGTAGATACAAGTTTAAGTACTAGTTCTGTTAGTCTTGATTAATGATTATAGTACCAGCTTACCATGAAGCAGCGGTTGTCTTCTGGCTAGGGCGTCGGAATTGCAATCAGGTACGGGTTCGATTGCACCCATTATACTACCGACGTGAACCCTCTCGTAACACAAGCATCTTAAGTAGCAGCACGAGGTGTTAACAGGAATACTAGTGATGTGGGAGCCACATTGCTAGTAAGCAATTTTTTTTTAAACTTTATCGCAATTTCGTTTTATCGTAAATACAAAACCTACCACAACTATTATCTTTTTGCAACAATGTTCCAAATCGAAGTCACGTCGCCTTATAATTACAACAATTAAACCTAATGGTGAACTTAATTTTTCTGGAAAATAATCAATTAAATACATTTGCGTAAGGAAGTACAAGAAATAAATTCAGTCTTTCTTAAAACGGATTTTCAAACGGAACATTAAAAGATACAAAATCTTATGAAAGCTTCAATTTGCTAGCGTTAATTAAAAACGTAAAAGAAAGGGTTTTTAAAAATTCAAAGAACAAGTGGTAACAAAAATTTGCCAGTTTAGGAACTTTCTACACTACTGAGGTACCTACTCAATTCGACTGTACTTTTTTTTTTGGTAACGCGAGATACTAAAGTTAACGAACTCCGAATTACAATAGCATGAAATTAAAATTAGCTTGCAGAAAATAAATAACTCGAAATCGATCAGGACTACTGTACAGTAGGTTCATGGAGGAAATAAAAATAGACTTTCAAGAAATAAAACAGTTTTTTTTTAAGTTAACTAGCTGATGCCCTCGACTTCGCCCGCGTGGTTGTTGTTTAGGCAATGTATAGAAAGATTTAACAAATTATATAAAACCAGCGAGTAGGATCTAAAATAATGAATGCTATTCATTAAAATGACACCTAACCGCAAAAAATAAATAAAAAAAACAATAAAAGACATCCTATATTACTTAATATAATACCTCCAAGAATATTTGTACAGTTTCATGATGATCGGTTAAGTAGTTTTCGCGTGAAAGCGTAACAAACAATTACCAAATGTTCGTGAACTCACAAAAAATATTTAAACCAGTATTTTTGTAAAAGCTACACACTACAATATAGTCGTCGTTAATTTAAAGTAATTAGGACAACAAGGTGTAATTGTTGTAACGACAGGATCGCGTGGGGACTGGGATGTAATGAAAGAACTGGGAACCACACCAAAAATGAGGTTATACATTTTAAACATTGCTATGGATTAAGAGGATTCGATTTAATTTCTCATTTCTGCATTTCCCGATACTAAACAAGATTTCGTTGAATGAATATCACAATTGTGCGCCTGACCGCAATTTGCCGAAGTGGTCTCGGACAGGGATTATTCTGAATTCCACGTGTGGAATGCCGAAGGTCGGGATGCTTTTGTCAAGTATTCGCACTTCGGAATATCGCCACGAATGCCCGGCTTGCATTCCCCACGCATAAAGGAAGGATTTTTAAGCCGACATTGCCAGTATTTTATGTTGGTTTAGGTACAGAATCAATAAAATCAGGCCCCATCACTGTGAAGGTCAAACAAATATTTGTAATTTTCAAGTTGGAATCCGAAAATCTTTAATCCGAAAAGGCTGGACAGTCTATATCGCCGACGGGCTTAAAACTGTTTACGAAAACAATCTATATCTTGTGTCCTCACTTTGTACGAGATAAAAATTTTGCCTCCCGATAAGTTTTTTAATTAAGGGCGAACTTGGGAGTGTCATAAAGACTTGGCAATATGAGGCAAAAATGTTTCTTCATTTTAAGTTCCCCTTCGTCTAAAGGGGTCCTTGTCGCGACTTGTAATGCGTCGGTTCCTTGACGCTCAGCTGTTATGCGGCAGGTGCGATTGCAGCTGCCCTTCCCGTCTTTGTAACGGTCGTCGTACGAGCTCTAACAACCGCATATAATACACCTAAACCGAGTCTTTCAAACTTTTATACACCACTTGGTTAGAAAGTTCCTGCTATTTTATAAAACTGCTTATTATTTTTCATTTGCCGCTGCGATGCCATGACTAAGACGGCATGAATGTTAATTGGAATATTGCCTTGCGAATATGTTGGGTAATCAGTGGATTGTTTAGAATTCGAAAATTATTTAGATTATCTTTAGTATTCTTGATTAAATGACCAGCTAAATGTTTACAGCGACAACGCAAAATTCTAATGAGAATTTAAGGTATTCGAGATTATGGAAACTTAGAAGTAATCTTAATTAAAATGTATTAAGCTAAAATAGTTTAGATTACTCGAATATGTTCATTGAAAGTATATGAAATACTGGTTTGATAAGGTAACTGTGAAACGCGTTTGACCCGCTAGGTAAAAGCTGCTAGTTCTAAAATAGATCTTTACTATTTCCATGATTTAGATGAACGTTAAGCTGTAGAACGTAGATTGATGTTACGGGCTTCAGAAGCCGAAAATATCTGTCCATTGGTCACTGCTGACCGTTTTAAATGGTTACGATTAAGACGAAATATTATTCCGAATTCATATTGTCTACTTGAACAATGACGAATGCTGATTAATTTTTTTACTTTCTATGAATTACTGTTTGTTTGTTATTTCAGTTAAGTCTAAAATACTGCTTGCTTTCCCACGATCTTCATTGTAATGAGTCGCGGGTCTCGTACTTGTCATTTCATTTTAACTGTAACTGGTTGTAACCCTTTTAACTAAATGCGTTGCATACTCTATGGTTGTTAAAGACTTAATTCCTCCTCTGCCTTCGCTAGTTGGTTTAACCCATTTTCTGATATCATTGACGGTTTCTACAGTTTCAACTTCAAATGAACCGATTTGTACAAGACGAAGATTGTTTTCCATACTCGGATCCTAACTATTTTACATTGTGTCCTTAACTGAATTATTAAGTTTAGTAATACAAGATTACTAGGGATTAAATTTAGGGATTCAAAGGGTATAATGACCGATTCCGAGCGGACATCGACCTTAAACCCAGTTCTCTGTCAGAATTTAGTCAATTCTCTGAGGATTAGACGCTTTCAAGTTATATTATACTTGATATTTTAGTAAGAGCTATGTATACTATACAGGCCATCTCATCTCACAGGTTAAATACATTGATTTTTAAGTAAGTGTCAATCTCAATACCGTACTAATTTATACAGTCAGGTAAATCATATTATTTACTCAACAGAAAAACTGTTTTGGGAATATTACTATTTAGTCACATTATAACCTACTGTTGTGTTAGAGTCGTTTAGTCAAGAGTATTGTCTGAACTATGAACAATATAAGAAATTCGTGAAGGTTTGATTAGTGATCTAATAATGGGTCGCGGGTCACGGTCGCTACTATGGGTGTAGACAATCAATATCTTTGTTAAAATAGGTCTCATTATTACTGTTTTCGTAGTGTTATTAATGTATTCCCATAATGGTTATTATTATTAATGTGGTGATAATGATTTCAGATGACTTAGATGATAATGAAAACTAACACTATCTACCAATCTCTCTATCATATTTTTTTTAGAATAAGGGTACTAAGATAGACTTAGTACCCTTAATCTAAAAAAAATATTATATGGTATTTTAGATGTTTTAGGGAAGCAAAACACACGCATATTATATATTGACAAATTGAGAATGTATTACAGATAAATTAATGCTGAGAATCAAAGAGATTGACCATACATGACCTTGACTCTCAGGGATCGGACAGGGTTTTTGTTACACGCTGTTTATTGACAAATTGAGAATGTATTACAGATAAATTAAAGCAGAGAATCAAAGAGATTGACCATACACCTATTCATCACATACATACTCTTTATATTAATACGTGAAGCGAACTTCAAACCCTTTTCAAACTTAAAATTAAAACGAATTATGATCGATCGATCGAATTTGGACCAGTTTTGGGCCTCTTGTTCTAATAATACTGCTAAAGTTCTGCACATAACATGTACTGACGTCTAAAATTACGACAAATCCACAGGGGAATGGTTCACCAGCTATCAATATTAATAAAATGCTTGTCTGTATTGGAACATAATAAATTCATTGTCACGTGCCTGTGTGTGGAATATTTCATAATGAATGATTAATAAAGAACTTGCTGTAGTTACTATAATATCGTATATTGACTTGTATCTTGGGATATGGCCGGGTATGAGGTCTTTAAAAAAATTTATTTTATATCCTGGGACAGCTCACACAGGGCCATCTGATCCCAAACTAGGCAGAGCCTGTACTATGGAAACCAGACAATTGATAAACACACTTATATATTTCTAAATACATAGGATTTATAAATATATGACAACCAGACACAGAAAAAATTATCGTGCTCATCACAAAGATTTGTCCTGGGTGGGAATCGAACCCACGACATCCGGCTTAGCAGTCAGTAGTCAGGGTCACTAACCACTAGACCAACAGGCCAGTCTAAACCTTCATTATTCATGACCTTTACTTACGAGTGTGTATCGATGTTTACAACACAAATAAATGTTTTCGAACTGACTGGCTGTCATAATTATAGAAAAAAAAAGAATAAAATTCAAATTAAAAATAGAATCGTAACGATTTTATTTTAATTATTTTTATAAGAATCGTACAGTATTTTTGTTTATTCAGTCTTTCGTTGAGCTGTTGGCATTTGGTTAATGTTCCTGTTTTTCCTTATATAACCCAAAAATAGATTCAGACGTAAACATATAAGATTATATCTCAAGTGCTTAAAATATAATCCAAAACTCAATCGTAGTTTCCAAACAAAAAGTTTGATTGGTTTCAAAAGTTCTCAAGTTTAGCAATCAGATCAGCTTTTCGCGCTTAGAGTTATCGATCAAGTATTCATGCCAAATGCCTTAAACCAGGGTAATGTATCAGCATAAGGTTTTTTTTTTATTTCTTCCATAAACGTAAAATAACGAGAATATTACTTAAGTTTTTAATAGGTTTAATCAAGCAGTTTGTAGAGATTTTTAGTTTGGAGACATTTCTATACCAATCTATATCAATATTAAAAAGCTGATGTTTTTTTTCGTTTGTTCGTTTGGTTAAACGCGCTAATCTCAGAAACTACTGGTCCGATTCGAAAAAATATTTCAGTGATAGATAGCTCTTTTATTGATATACTAGCTGTTGCCCGCGGCTTCGCTCGCGCGTAAAGTAAAGAGTAGTATTAAAGGTAGATGTATTCGTAAGGAGAATGTATAAAATTTTTCATCTAATATTATGGCGTTAAAAATAGTTAAAATAATAATAAAAGTAAAGTAAGTAGCAAAAGCATTTGTGTTATGGAATCGGAGACAAAAAAGGTACCATAAACACCCAGACTCCAGACTATGTATAAAAGTGATTTTCTACATGGACCCGTCCGGGGATCGAACCTGGAACCTTAGAGCTGACGACACCTTAAAAACCGGAGTGAACGCCACTCGACCACGGGACTCGTCATTATAGATATGTCTTAGATGGTCATTATCTTATCTATTTATCTTTTCATCTGTCTATCTTTGAGAATACTGAACTTCACATACCAACTATTTCAGCCCTTAGAGGGTAGATTTCTAAAATCTCGGAAATACATCTTATTTATTTCTAACTAATAATCCTCAAATGTGTCTATCTTTGAAAACGACACAATTCATATGCCTACAAACTTCCAACCCCTTTTTCGCCCTCTTAGGGGGATGATTTTTAAAATCGCTGAAATACATCTTTATTTATTTCTATTCAGAAACCCCTATACGATATTTCATGTGTCTATCATTGAAAATACCGAACTTCCCATAAAAACTTTCAACCCCTATTTCTTTTTTCAAATCGGACCCGTACTTCCTGAGTTTAGCGCGTTCAAACAAACAAACTCTTCAGCTTTATAATATATAATATAATAATATATAATATATATAAAGTATAGATAAATAATTATAGTATCTTAGCCGTGTCACAGATTAATAAATAGTTACTTAGCCGTGTGCAGCGCCCCTTATTGAACTCCACTGCGGGTGACGTAACCTACGACAAACTTATTATTTGCGGTTAGTACAGTATGCGGGTCTAGGGATCGAACCGCAAAATTAAGTTTGTTTTTTTTTGTATATACTTTTCCGGGATAAAAACTACCCAGTGTGGTGCCCAGGATATTAAAAAACAATTATACCAAATTTCATCGAAATCGAACCGGTAGTTTTTGCGTGATGCCTGAACAAACAGACAGACAGACAGACAAAAATTTTTTTAATCACATTTTTGGGTTCGGTGTCGGTCTAGTAACACACCCCGCCATTAATTTTTTTGATATTATCAATGTACAGAATTTTCACTTCTACAGATTTATTATAAGTATAGATATGTATAGGTTACTTTCTGCCGATGATAGTCATCTAGATAAAAGCTAGATAATTATGTATATAAAATCAGCGAATTGCAATTTAATACGATGCGCATTTGTTTCAACATATTTGGCGGTAAATTAACATTGGAATTTATTTTCAAGCATGAATCTTTTGCAAAACATTAAAAGTGAATGTTGGTGTGACGTCATTCGTTCTACTTGCTCGTACGTAGTTATTGTTTCTTACTGAAAAGAATACACCGAAGCCAACATTATAATTTAGAGACGACGAATTTCGTTTTACGAAATCTTTAACAATTTAAGATTTTTTTATTGCTTATCACAGAACAACAAGTTTGTAGATTGGGATATTAATACAGAGCCCTTCTTGATGTATTTCTAGATACTAAAGTAATTCATATTGATATATTAAATTTTTAACTGAAGTCGAAGTAATGATAGCGAGCAATGTTGTTTACAATTTTTTTTTTTTTTTTTTAAAAACGACGCCCGCACTAAGGAATTTAATCCTTGGGTCGCGGGGGTTTCACAAACATTCAAATCACATGCACAAAGAACGCCCAGACTTGGAACAAGCATTTGTGGATCACACAAATGCTTGTCTCATGCGGGGATCGAACCCGCAGCACTTCGCGCACAGTGGTAATTAGCGTGGTGACCTATACCACTCGGCTATCCGTGCAGTCGTGTATTAGTGTATTGTTCTAGCGACTTGTTATTTAAATGACTCATAACATCTAAACGTTTCTAAATAATGTGTAACCTAAATAGTAAACAGAGGAACTCTATTTGAATAGGCGATTTAATTTATCTTGAGAATTATTTACGATTCCTTCACTCAAAATTGGTCATTAACATAATTGTACCTACATTTTCCGAATAAGAAACCCGTGATATTAAGTCTATACGCGATCGAAATACTATACGTACTTTGAAAGACTATTCTTTTTTATTTTGCTAGCTGTGTTCACCCGGTATCACCCGCGTGAGTTGATCCCGTTCTCGTAAAACGTATGATCTATCATAGTCTTCTCATCTTCTGTTTCATTCACTCCCTTTCCATATTTGGAGACAGTTTTTTTTAAATTTGTTTTTATAAAAACTTTGTCCAGACAATAATGAACACAAAAAGAGAATAATCCAATTTTCTGCAATCCGGAACAGTTCGGAAGTTATGCGCGTACAATAAATTTCTGCGGTTCATATTTTTTATACTATAGGTACTACACTTCTGCAAAAATAGGCTAAAATATTAATTTTAATTACATTGTCAACTGACAGTTAATTAGTCTAGGTTCTTAAAATTCTCATTACAAAAACTCATAAGAATATACATATACCAGTGTGTACAGCAGACAGTAGACCAGTATAGTACTATAGAATATCTAAGATCTCAATACACAAATCTAAGTATGTCCATGTTTAATTGAGTAAATAAGCCTTTATTGCACTCGTTTACAAGCAGATCTCCAGTTGCTACTAGTCAATAAAATCTAAACTGCACTATAACCTAGATATCAATCCTGTTATTTGATAATTGGTATAAAATCAAGCATATCAAGAAAAAGTAATTCGAATTGTCCGCCGTAAAATTCACAGAGCAATAAAATTCGTCATACATGATAACGATTAGCTTTTTTTAATAGTATCTCAACAGACGAAGTTGTAAAACATGTTTCCTTTATCCGTTACCTGATCCCTACGTTTTATTATTACTTTGCAAATCGATATAAACTTTAGAAACGATCGATTGTGTGCGCCAGACGTTGGCAACCTTTGAACTTAGATCGTAACTCTAATTTGAATGGAAATGACAAAACTTGAGAAAAGTATGCCTGTTTTTTATGTTTGAACTTTTATTTTTCAGACGACTATATAAAAATCTGTTTCAAACTTGTTTTAAGCTTAAGACAAAGTGAAATGGTTGTCAATTTTCGTATGTAACAATTGTATAAACTTGATGAACTTTTTTTTTAAGTTAAAATTACACTAGCCTTTCACCAGTACAGGTGATCCATTGATCAAAGGATCTAGAGAGGTAAAATGTAAATGTATTGTATAAATCATTCATCGATATATAATATAAAGCTACTTATACCCAAGCAAATATTTTTTTTTTCTTTTTACCTTTCGTTAATTCTAGTTGCCATTATACTGGCTGTGCACAGTTTGGGATCAGATGGCATTATTTGGCGTTTTACTATGGCGTTATTTGTCCCAAGAAGTTGTAAATTGTGTGACCGGTCCTTTCGAACGTAGACGATTTTTGATTACAGTCGAATGGACCACAGTCCTTTAGTTGTGGTCCGTTCAGACTAAACACCCGATAAACTTATTAGTATTTTAGCCGTCGTTGGTAGATTCTCTAACACTAAGTTATCTACTAAATCAGTCATGTTTGCACGACCAATAAATATTACTAAGTGTCAAGGAAGCTCGCTATGAGTAATCGTAACAGCTTTCCTGAGCTCTGCCTGGAATAATAAAGCCTCTACTTGAGCCCTAAATCATATAGCCAATTATCATTCATTCTAACATTTAACAATTTATACCTGTTCAATCGTTAAGCATTTAAAGCATTTTGTAACAAAGTCTATAATGGCTTGTCAACTGTAGAAATGATAAATAGCTCTCCATACAATACAGGTATTATTTTGTAATCTACAAGGAGACATCGTTATAATTTGGTCCTTATTGCTGTTTACTTAGGACCGATTATAGTAGGTACGTTTGAGATGAGGTTGGGATAACAAGGTCGTTGAGTCTAGCCAGACGGCCTATTAGACTAGGTAAAGTGACATGTGTGCGTTCAAATAGTAAATACATACTTGTATTGCTAGAAATTTGCGATCGGCTAAGGAAGGATGGAAGGTTGGAATGCAATAAACTTTTTTATGAAGCATAGGTGTATCATTAAGTGTTTTATGAGAATGTTTTGGAAATCAAGTCGTGTGCGATTCAGTAACAGTAATGGTAACGGTAGATAACTTTTGGATCGCAGTGCGTCTGTCGGCTGGATAATTGGTTATTCCGTATCAATGAACGGTTCTAGTTCTGTGAAATCGACAGCTGTATTTGAGTATCGAGTGTTAGTTATACTTGCACTAGTTACAGTTCAGACTATCGAATATTTTGGTTGAATATATACACTGATTCCTTCATAAAATAATATGATAGACAATGTTCTTAATTACGTTGTTTTGAGATTTCCATAAGTAGAAAATGCTCTCTATATTATGTTAATAATAACCTCAAAGTGGCTCTGTACTGCTTCGATTATCGGCTGTATTCACCTTAGGTGTCAAACGCCGGTAAATTTACCACCAAACATCCTTTCTCGAAAGCTTTCATCCTCAACTAGCTATTGTTAGCTTCGAACCTGCCCGTGTCTGCATTACATAACAAAATCGGATACTTGATAGCTCCATTGTCACCACAATGTTGGCCTTTGTTCTGTGGAAGATTATATTACAATACTGTAAGACTAGCCGACTTGTTCCGGGTTGTCGATCCGCGACACACTTCCGAAACAAGAGATTTATCGTTGCTGAACGATAATTGGTATCCCGTTAGCCATTTGTTCAAGTTTAAAAGTAAACTTTTGTTTGAAGTTTATGCAGATTCTTGTAATGCTTTATTATTGTATGCATTCCTGTCAACCAATGACCCCATTCCGGTTTCGCTCAAATGATTCGTATCGTCCTCTCATTCCCGGTATTGGACAACGTCAATTCTATATTTAATTTCGTCCGTTTCCAGTTTGTTAGTCAATAAAATAAAGTCCCTAATATAAATAAAAATCTCATACGATGCTGAGAAGTAATTTGCTCAAAAGAAACGCTTCTGTTGCCTTTCGACAAATTGGGCCTAAATTGTTTTGCCCGCCTTTTCGCTTCAGCGTTATTTTTTTTGCTTTTTTTCCGTAATCCTTGTCATCTTTGTTAACTTTCTCTTTTGCATATTAATGAAACAAGAGATCGTTTGTCAATAATTTCAGAACATTTTTATCCATTTTTAATGCAGACTAATACAGATACATTTGCATATTTATAGCTGTATCTAAGCCAGAGTATACATTACTTGATTTCTATTAGAAAGGTTATTATTTTCTCTCAATTAGGTAAATCATTTGACCACTGTCCGGAACATTAGGTTCTATAATATTACAAAGGGGAAGTATAAGACGTATTTAGATAGTATGACATCGTCGCTATTTCCCGCCAGACTGGCTCACATACGCTTCAAGCTTCATATGCTTTTAAGTCAGTGACAGGATGTCAGGGGACATGTTTGCGAGAGTTGGCGTCACATTTCAGAGTATCACTAAAGTGGTTTACTCAAGCAATGCTACATTGAGACGGTGATTTTTGTTGATATGTCACTTCGTAAGCCACCTGTAGTGTTCCGAGAATGCTAATCACCTGTTCGTCATTACTGCATTACTCACGGGGTCTTTATCTGTTGAAACTATTTTTGGTGCAACTAATGTGGTTTGACTTGTTGACAAAATTATCAGACTATTTAAATGTATAATTGACTTAACTGTCGCTACTCTTATCCTTGAGAAGTGTAATATTTACGACTTCTAAATTAGAGTAGGTTTTTATACTGTCTGTATGGAAAGCGAACAAAAAGTAAAGGAATAATGTCTCGTTCTATTTAACATATGCTAGCAAGAAGCGTATTAATGTCTTGTATAATTACGACGTTGCTCTTATGAGATGTAATATGAGCGTCGTCTTATTGTTCGCCAACTCTCACGATTTTACTTGTTTCTCGAAAGTCAGGGGAAATGATTCATTTATTTTGTAAATACTCACCAGTGTTTCCGCTGTTATTTAATTGACAGCGTCTTTGCTTTCGATACGATCTCCTTGTTGAACTAATTGAATAGATTGAGGTTTATTGTTTGTCTGCACGGCTGTAATGACCGTCTGTTTTAAATCTGATTGTTTAGTAGTGAGGAATTCTTCGTTTATTTAACTATATACTATAATATATAAATGATAGATTTTGCTGTTTTATAAACACATCGTTTCAGGTATCAGTGGAAATACTATAACAAATATACCGACGAAACAATAAACCGTTAGTAATAATGTAGAAAATAAAATATAACATAATCATTAGTTTAAAACCGGATTCTAAAGAACTTGTCAATTCACGAACAAGGGAACGTGTTTTGCTCCACATAACGTCAACGACCGGCGAAACGATAATGTTGTAATTAAATATGCAGTCTAATCTTAAGGACATAACATCTATATTCGCCGGATGAAACCGGAACGGTGTGGGACCGGCTCTGGCTCCGGTATCGAATGTTCTCACGCATCGCATTCTCCAGAATCCCGTTTTCACACTGAATATTATTATTATTGAGCAAAGAAAATGCTAATGTTAGTCTAGGAGACTGGGAATAGTGAATCCACTGGGAAATAGCAGTTTGCATTTAGCATAAATTGAATGCAACTGTATTCATTTAAGTAAATACATCTGAAACTAAAATTTCAAATGAGAATGAAAATATTTTTCGGCGCTCTGTGAATTGAACTAATTATTGTTATTGGTTATTTATGTTTTATTCTAAAATTTTGTAAAATTGCCTATTGTGTACCAGTAAATCCTATGATAAAAAAAATGGAATTTAATTTCAAGTTTCCTACAGTCAGCTCAGTATGGTGTGAATACTCGATCATTGTACATGATGTGTCAAGAGGGGCGCCAAGTCCTACGATAAAAGGAGCAGGACTACCTATGTAATTGGATGGGGTCCCCATTCAACCATACCGTTCTCTCCGTATTATGTGTTTGTCTATAGACATTGGGATTTCCGCAGGTACCTTATTGCTTGCTGTTTTGTTCATAGTTTTGGCCTTATCCGGAATTGGTTTTATTCTTATTGTGAGTTCCATTGTATATTCGTTTGGTTATAAGTACTTGAATTTCTGTCTGTATTGATTGAATGCCAATTAACGTTAAAACGACCTTCAACCGTTAATTAAAAATAATTATCATTTGAATTGGTATTAAAATTGACATCAATCAGATCTTGTATGAGTAACCGAACGCTAACACTAACGATACTGATTCTCAGTATACACTTGATAATAAAACACAGCATGGAACTTTCTCGAATCTAGAAAATACCTCATAATTAAACATCTCAAGTAATTTTCATCTTTTGAGGCCTCCAATAATTGTGTAGCTAATTTTATTACTCAGCAGTAATTTGACAACTGCTAAACTAAGATATTGAGAAAAATAAAACAAAGTCGGAGAGCCCGAACGATGTCGTGTTGAAAATTTATGGCCACCACGAGAGAAAATTACAAGATGTCGAATTCAATGGAAACCGAACTGTTTTTATTTGAGTAATACAATAGGTGTATTCGTGCGGCGTCGTTGGAGAAAATGTGGCTACTGCCAGTTATACTAACATGGTTTCTTTATTGTAATCGCATCATTGCATGTGTTGACGACCGGCGGATACATTCAATAGATGCAAATTCTCTCTTTGTTACAACAAAACAAAGTGTTATGTTAATAACTTGTGGACTTACGAATAGATTCTTTCTGAAGCCTTACGTGGTGACTTATGTCGAACGGATTTGTAACATTATCCTCTTTCCCAATTTTCGTAGTAATTATGTAACAGGCTTAATTTTCCGCACACTATATGTTACCGGATTATTATCGTCTAATTTTGGAAACAACTGATAAGTCTACCTTGAAATTATGTTAACGTCAGCTCATTTCTTCTTTGGAGTTTGGCAATTAAATAAAAAAAAACGTTCACGGAAAAATTGCCTTAGTTATAAAATTTATTGACTTAAATTCGAATACAAAAGATTCAGAATAGAGTTAATTTTAATTATTTTATTTTAATATGAATTGTTCATCTACTCATTATAAACAAGGAAAATACTAACGTCAATAGTGTACTGTTCTCCAACAAGCGTGTTGAACCGGTACAAAAATAACAACAGACCATAAAACGCAATAATGCCAGATATCCTCAATTCAAGGATGGTGTAAACAATGATTAGGTCACCCTGGCTCGTTGGCTCTGGTCATCCGTGACGCAGACTATTGTGTGAGTTCGGATGTTTGTATGACTGGCATCGAATGTGGACGGATGAGTGGTCATGCCCGAAACTAAGGTTAACATAGACCACAAAAATAATTATAATGATTCAACTGTTTGAGTTCTGAGTGGGTTGAATTTTTCCTAAATAAATACAGTGAGTTATGAGGAACAAATAAGCTTTGAGTTAATAAATTTTGTACATAGTACCGACAAGTACATTACAATTAGGTTATATCTATTAGGAGTAAGTAACTTAGTCGAATTTCTATGCGTGAACAGTAAGCATAGATTAAAAACATAAGTAACGACGGAAAGTGGTTGTTCTTAATAATGTAATAGGATTTAAATTTTCATGGAGTCATGTTCTTTTTGTATAGATGTGCAATGGAATGATTTTAGTATGTTTTATAGGTACGTCTCGTATGAGTTGGGGTTGAATTCAAACTGTGTCTATATCTATGTGTGCTATAATCCTGTGTGTTTTTGTAGTTTTGTACATGTCTATGGTGCATTAGTTTATAATTAAACTCATATAGATTTGAAGAACATTGTTAGTTTTGTTGATTCAAGCTTACTTTATTATTTGGTTTGTTAGAACAATTTACGTCTACCTGTTGTAAAGGTTTCCCTTTTCCAGATTTTACAAGACAAATTGGACTTGAACTGTTCATGTCCTAAAGTTACGTAAGTCCTACACGTGATCCTTAAACCAAACACGTATCATCAGAGGTAGGTACCACGAAATAGGATCGCGTAACATTCTGTTAGTGTGAGTGAGTTTAAACCTGCCACACGTCCCGTGCCAAATGAGCTCGTATTCAATAACGTATATGATATTTACTCGGGATAACGAAGTCGGAAGGCGGTCAAGTGTGATTTCGTACCCAGAGGTTATACGAGACACGCGTTTTCCAATTGAAATACGAGCACTTCGAGCACCTTGTACCTATTATAAAATGAAAAATGACGCGTTATAACGTAGGTACAAATTGAAAGATAGAAAAAGCTCCTACATATTTTCTAATCAAAACCTTTTCTACTGTAATATAAAATGTTATGACCCGTAGACACATAAAAACATATTTTCAGCAAATGTGAAACGCCAATAACCTTAGCGTAAATTCGATACTACTGTTCCGGATATTGTCAATTTTCTCGACAGCAAAAAAGCGCTTTATTTGTTGGGTTGGGTTGTACAAAGTTTACACGATAAAGCGATTAAGCGGCGCTAGGCGCTTGCCACAAACTGCGTCGCATGTGGCATCGACCGCGGGGTGCATTTTCTTTTTTTTTTATACTGTGACCACGGCATCCGGACGCAACGGGCGAAGTTAAAGATAAAAAGATTTTATATATAGCTCGAGGAAAATGAATAGGGTACGGCTATTTTGAATACTCGTGTGGTTTGTTAGTTATTATTATGTTTTGATTACCGCAGAATGTACAGCTAGCCACACTTATAAGTGTAGACTTATAATGAAGTATATTTGAGCTGTTTTTATGTTTGTGTTCATTTGTGGCTATATGAAAGTCATATGTGAATCATGTTTGTTTGTATTATTTCATTTGAGTTGTTTATGTTCCAACTGTGTTCGAATGTAGTATGTTTATACGTTTAATTATTCGTTTTGTTAATAAATGTATGGAGTAATTAAGTTTGAAGTCGACATTAAAGGGTGTGTTTTCTTTGAAAAAGCACAAACATTTTGGTTGAAACATTTTATAGTCGCACTTTAATTTATTTTAAACGATACCCGACGGTTTTGTTCTTCGTTAATTTTGTTTTGTTTTTGTTAAATTTTATTTTTCTTTTGTTGATTTTGTTTTTTCTTTTTTTTTACAGAAGCTGGATGTGTAGCTGATTGTATTTTTTTGCCACAAGTTTCTTTAATTTTCCTCATGGTATCATGTAAGTTTTATTTTGAGTTTATTTTTATTTTCTTTAATTTCATTAACAAATAGTTACTACCTTCAAACCATTTATTTATCAAATCATTTTTTTTCCTTAACTTAGTGAACTTTAACTGGGATATACGCTTATTCAAAAATTTACTTATCTCTACGATAATGGTTTATTTATTCTAACTAGTGGTCGCCCAATGGTCGAAATTCGACCTTATAATATAAATTTAAATTGTGAGTGACTTAATATACATTATTAAAATATAATATTCAAACATTATTAAGGTTCTACTGTCGAAAACTAAACTACTATAACCACACATTTGACCAAGACTGTTATTTGCCAATTTATTTTTTGAACAAATTATATGAAATTAAAAGGAAGTAAAATAAAGAATATCTATTTAAAAAATGTTTATTAAAAGAAAACATGCTATAAGAGGAAAATACTATCCATTTAGAGCATATTTTATCGCATATTGCAAACTTCTCTGCAAACAATGTTTTTTGTAAAACCTCTTTTATCGTTTGCTAAATGTCCTTGGCCGTTATATTCGGATATATAAAAACTTAAACCACTTATTTATGTCAATGTCAGTAAGCAGTCAATGAAAAACAAAACAAACATGTGTGTGTGAAATGCATGGTAGTGTGGGTAATGTTTTATTTATTGATTTATTGTACTTTATAAGCATTATTATTGAAAAATATTAGCGTTCTCCACTTCTCCTACACCTAAACTATAAGTGTGCCAAATTTTATGCTCCTGCGTCCGCGCAATTTTCGTAAAAAGGGGTCCAAAGTTTTGGCATCACGTATTAATATATAGATTAATGGTTAATACTAACTTGTACCTAACTGCTTAATGGTTTTGATTATTTTTCTAACTAACAACATAAAACCTTAAATCTGTGTGTCACCCTGTTTTTTTTTCATTTCCAACAACGGACATGAGTCCTGCACGGTCGGGACAATTCAATTTGACGTTATTTTCCGGATGCTTGACGTCAGGCCTACCCTGAAGAGACGTAAAATAATCCGGTAAACCCGGATATACCCGGCTCGGTATCTCAGCTATTCGAATCTATAGGATTGATGATGTTTTTCAAAGAAGATAGGTTGGATTTTGTTAGAAGATTTTTCCGGGAAGGTAATAGTTTCCAATAAAAGTCAACTTCTTGTGTACAAATTGGAATGTTTTGTTATCTTTATTATTCAAAATTTATTCAACTTTCAATAAAAAAAAAATGTAAAGTACCTAATTGTGGGGCTATCGATCAGTCAATCATGTGTCGGTTTACATACATGTGTTAAATACTGAAACGCTTAAAAATAGCTAAACTATATCAATATCTATGGAAAAATGTGACATAGTTTTTTCATCTCAGTCCACCTTGTCAAAAAAGGTAAAATACATAAAATCCGTTCATAAAACAAAAGAGAAACATTAAAGCTCGCATGTCACAAGTAATGAGGAAGCGTTCGGTAATACACATTTTATAGTGGACATAAACCTCCTTAGTACAAGGTGGGCCAGACCTTCCGCTCGGAAGCCTCAAGGTAATACGTCATATGTTACCATAGAAAATAATGAGAAGAAAATGTTAGTTTCGATTCGTTTGCATGGATCGTACCTAAAATGGCAGCAGGGACAAGAGAAGAAAGGCAAGGGAAAGGGAGTCATTTCCTCGTCTGGTAGTTTGTGAATAGACATTCAAACTGTTTGGAAATAGCTCTCAAAATGTTTAGGTTCCAGTGTCGAATTAAATAAGTATAAATTTTATGATCATTTCTGAATGTCCTTCATACAAGTTAGTATGTAACTTAGCTAGCGCAATCGGTACCAAACAAATTTGGTTACTAAATTTATTACAACTCCTCTATATTGTAATCTTTACATATTCGTAACATACTGTACCTTTTAGTGTGTGTAATGAATAAATAAATAAATTCTAGTGTATTTTTGTAATTCGAATTACAAAACTACGCAAATGATATCATACTTTTGAAGGCAAAAGGTAATTGACTTAGCACCAAGAGTCCAAGAGCAAGTCTTCAACAGTTATTAACCTGTGAATGCTGTGATGTAACGTATCAACCTGTAATAGGACTCATATGTAACATTTGATTTATTGATAAAGGTCGTGTGGTGAGTAATTGTGTAACACCGGATGATTGCTCATACTTGCTTATGTCTAATAGTTTGCTGAAGGCGATGTTTATCTTAGTTCTAGATGTACAGTCACGAGCATAAATATGTACACACATAGCGAAATTGTAAAACGAACTCACCATCAATTCAACTTTTAATAATTTAAAAACATAAAATTATAACAGTTCTCAAATCATGTATATGTATATTTTTGAGTTTCAACAAAAACTTCTCGCTAAATAAGTTTAACAATTTCGCTATTTGTATACATATTAATGCTTGTGACTGTACTGCATAGTTATGACACATACAAGCAATAAAGCTTATTTAGGGAATCCTTAATAATATAAATGATTTGTTTTTTTTTTTTTTTTGTAATATCAATAGCCATGTTTGCACATTACTAGTATTCTTGTTACGAGTGGGTTCACGTTGGTAGTTCAATGGGTGGGATTACGTAATTGTATCTATTTATTATTTTAATTTAGCGTTAGGGTATTACAATTATTAAGGAAAAAAAAATAAGGAAGAGCGTATACAAAAAGGATTGAAATTAAACTGATAAGGTATGCAAGTCACAGAACTTATTACTTACTACTTATACCTATTTTATGACAATAACTTAATCAATATTAACTTTTTTCTAAATTTGTTTTTAACTCATTTATTTATGCGAAACAATTACTTTTAATAGTAAAAACGATGTGTTTTTTTTTACATTTTTTGCGATGATTTACCTACTAATGTGTGCCCAAACTGTTAATTAGAGATAGTTTTCCTGGATAGTCGTGCCTTAATTAAGTTACACCACAGTCATAAGTGGATTAGGTGAAGGTATAAGTAAGTATTTGAAGACGTAGGTAGGTACATAGACTGTTTTAATATCGCATAATAAATGTCAGAATTGTAATGACTTAACGACTGTCAAAGGTCACTGTATGACAGTCGGGACCAACGGCATAACGTGCTTTCCGAGGCACGGAGTCTCGGTATGTTTACAATTGGTCACCCATCCACAGACCAGCCGCGGCGAGTGCGGCTTAACCTTTATTATCGGTCAAACCGTACGACTTACACTTAGCCACGAGCCCCTCATAGTTAGAATGTCACAATTAAATTTGTAACAAGCCTACGCTTTGTTTATAATACATATACGGATTTATACTTGGTTCGATAAAATATTAATTACGATCTAAAGTAAACTTACTGAAAGGTATGGTAGCAAACATTTAAAACACTTTCAATATTGTAACGTCTATTAACTATGTGAACCCTATAGGGTGCTATAGGTACCTATAAACATTATTGGACGATAATAATAGCGTGCTTAATATACTTCAAACAAGGTGAAATGATAGGCTGAAAATTCGGAAGATAGAACTAGTTAATAATGACAAATTAATGAAATATTCTCTTGTAAATTAACTCCGCATGAATGCGTAAAAATAAATAACAATATAATATTCTCTATTAACAAAACATATTTATTGGAAGGATGATTACTTCTACACTTAAATAGGGCTGTTCCAAACCACTCCTTAGTTTTTTTTGTTCCAACAAACAAATGTAAAGCTATTAAAATATTATTCCATATTGGTAGCTATTATGTTAACTAATACTTAAGGTGCTTTCACATTCAGCCTAACCTTAAAATAACGATTTCATTTCAAGAATACTTAAAAACAATTAACACTCCGATATAGTAATAATAATATAAGGTAAGTAAATCACATATAAGCATACAGTCCTTGCAACTTAAGGTTATACAAAGAAATGGAGCGACACATCCTTGACACGGCCGCGCCTCATATGTGAACATAAATATTTCTTAGGTAAATTAAACATGATTTAGGACTTATTGTACTGGAGGTCGTCACTTTAATTGTAACTTACGGACCCAGACGGGTCTGGGTGTTTGTGGTACCTTCGTTGTCTCTGATTCCATAACGCAAGTCTTGTGCTTTAGCTACTTACTTTCGATTCGGAGCATTGTATGTGATGTTTATTTATTTATTTAGTTACATGTCACATGTAAAAAGCGTACCTTTCGTCTATTCACGTTCCTACCTAGCAAAAAAAATAAGTACGCATATTTTTTTAAAGTGCACCCTCGGTTCATTCATTCATACTAAGAATTCTCGACGCGGCCCGGGATCTAAGAAGGTTCATATTCGATTTCATTGTAAAACATAACTTAAATATTCTATTTTCAATTCAATCCTATTTTTATAGCTTTCGATTTCTCTACACTTAAAAAATCTAAACTCTAGAAGTAGTAGAATAAACAAAAAAGATTATTTATTACATAAAATATTTTGTTCTTTCATTGCTTTTGATTCATCAACCTTGTCTGGTCCTTCACTGAAGGCCAGCTTCCAAGCACCCTTTTCATAAAAATCTTCAACATTTTTAATTATATATGTTTCTTCAGTAGTGACTCAACGTAGATAAGATGGGCGTTATTTACTTTGATGATTGGTGCGGTACTTCCCAACCTTGTATAACGATATGTACCGTCAGCAACAAAAGTTGGGCACAATCAGTTTGACGAAACAGCTCAAAATGCTTTTAAAACTCCATAAATTCAGTTACTGCTAGGAATGAAAATAGCCTTATCACGGTCATGCTAAGGTTCGGGCTAGGTGTGAAAAGAAAAAATCTATTTAAGTACCTATTCCATAAGTTAGATAGGTAATAAAAAATATATTTGATATATTTTTTTTCCTTTTTGTTAAACAAATTTTAAAGCTCAGGATTGAAGGGCTTGTAACGACATAAGTAGGCCAAAATAGTAGCCACAAGTAACGAGGTGACTGCAGCGAGCCTTTACTCTATAACTTAAATTTGCTGTATCTAAGAAAATATTAGTTATTTAGAAAATGCAAACAATACGTGACTAATATTTTTTGATTATCTAAAAACCGAGCTGAAAAAAAAATATTCCGCATACCTATAATGAAATTTGATTAGGTTTGCTTGCGTTGCTGACCGTACGTGGTAGGACTTATAGATAGGTATTCTATTCTTGTGTGCGTTTAGATACAGGTGTGCAGGATTCAAAGGGATTAGGTTTCCTTTACGACTGAACTGTCTGTAGATAGAATTAGATTTAGAAAAATTTTAAAATTTCGTTCGTTCACGTGGAAAAAGATTGCTGAAGTGTTGTTTCAAGTAGTGAAATAAATATTATTATACTTTCCGGTCAAGTAATATTATTACTAGTATTTAAATGTCCTACTCCTGGGCACATGTCTTGTCCCGGATGGGGAAGGATTCAGATTCCAATTTTAGGAATATAGGTTCACAATGTTTTTCTTCACCGTTTGTCAATTGTCTCTTAGAATAAACTTCGAAAATAATTTACTTACTCAAGAAATATTTCACTGAAATAATTAAGTTTTTGCTTGACCGTGTAGAGATTGTTATTACGCTATTCAGTGTGCAACAGTGAAGCCTGTATGATTTGCAAATAAAACTATTTTTTTATCTAGTTATTCTAAGTAGTAAATTGTTGAAGATCTTTTTCCGAAATTTTATATACTTATTTCAGAAAGTAAGTAAATTTTAATATATTCAAGTAAAGGTAAGCTAATGTTATGAAATTGCTTCTCTCAAAAGCGGAGTGTTTTACCGACTCCGAGACTAAACGCTAATAATGGCTTCAGTCTAGGTTCAGAATAACTAAACTAGTTCCTTTATTCATTCCTGGAAAACTGTACCTGTTTCCCAGAGGTACTGCGTACCTATTCATTGAAACATGAACATTGGGGCATTCACAATGCCTAACCAAATAATTGTAGCAATCATACTCCATAGTATATCTATTATGATATATATTATAAAGCTGAATAGTTCGTTGTTTGTTTGAACGCGCTAATCTCAGGAACTACTGGTCCGATTTGAAAAATTCTGTCACTGTTAGATAGGCCACTTATTGAGTAAGGCTATAATTAGTCACGATAATCGACGCCCACGCGGACGGAGCCGAGAGCAAAAGCTTGTGTATTATTATATTATAAGTGTGTTATTTTTATAAAAATAATTTTATGAACTCATAAATTCTTTTTTATATGCCGCTAATGTTTCTATGAATAATGATGAATCATCTGTTTTGCGGTTAATGAAAATATTATAAAAGTATTTTTACTGGTACGACTAGGTACCAATTTTATTAAGGCTTAAATAAAATTAATTCTAAGTAAACTCGTTATCATAAACAAAGGAGGAGCATAGGCGTTTTATAACCAAGTCCAATTTTCTTTTTCTACAAACTACCCCACACAACATTAGCCAATTTAATTTACCATTTCCCGTGATGAAATTTCACAGACGGATGCTTTAATATTCAAGTCGCAAGTAGAAAAATGTGCTTACTTTTTTATAAGATGACAGAAATAAAAATGGCGTGTTTTACGTAAAATATTTTATAAAAAAATTAAGTATGTAACACATAATATTCGCTTTGTTCGGGAGCATAATATCTTCTGAAACGTGATAAGGCTACGTTCTCACGTCGTTATGAGATGCCTCGGAGATTCGACTTGTGTAAACTCGCCGGTATACAGTTTTAGGGCGCGTCTAGAATCGAGAATTCATTTGTTTAATGCGGCTTAGATGCCTCCCTTTCTTTTGTTCTTGTCGATAGCGCACCTGTGAAAACAATAGATTCGAGTATTTGTGTAGGAGTCGCTCTATGAACGTTTGAAGGTGGAATAAAGCGTTTTATTATAAATATCATAAGTGTTATTTTTCCTTAAACCTAATGAATTTCCTTTCATACTTCTTGCCTGCGTGTGCCTGCGTTTTAAGAACCATTTTTAATCAATTTATTTCCGAATGTCCTGGAATCTTGCATGAAGGACCGCATGGTTAACAATCAGAGCTTTATTGTTTTACTAAGAGCAAATGTACTGGAAACCTACTAGGTAAGTACTTACAATATATTGCTATGTATATTTCTTATCGTTCACTTTATCCGTAATGTTATGATGCACGAACCATGGTCTTAAACACCTACATGTTATACTATTACGGCTAGTAGTAGGGTACTTGTTAGGAATCATGTGTAATACGTGATTTATCTTGCTAACTTAAACATAATAATAAACTACTCGGTAAAAACAAACGCGCCAACTTATGTATTATTAAAAAATCCTATTGAGGTAATGGTTGTCAACTTCTCATTTTGGACTTTATTCTTCAAGATTATTATTCCTTCTAATCCGATGTTACATTCTTTAATTTTTAATTTATTAATTGAGGGCTTAATTCATTATTATACCTCCCTCATGAACTCATATTATAAAACATGAAAATCACATCATTTCTTACCTTGCCTTGTAAAAATATTCTCTTTAAAGGGAAGTCAATAAATTATTCAGATGCAATATTTTCGTATTCAGTGGGTGCTGTGTTCGTGTTAATTAAACAGTGCGATTGTCTCTTCTTCTCTACGATACGAAGACTATTCAGTTATGTACAGCCGGGTCTGGCAGATAAATCTCTGACATTAAAGAGTTGGACGTAAAAAGAGTTGAAAATAAATATAGTAGAATATTATATTCTGTTGTAAGGCTTATTTTATGCTGTTTGGTCATAGACGTTATATTTTGTGTAACTATGTAACACTATGTTCGTAGGTACCTCATAAAACAAATATGTGTAGGTGTTTATTATTTTCTCATTTTCTTTTGCATTAAATCCATGTGACAGCTCTGCAAAACTACAGAGAAAAACATTACTAGTACCTACCAGAAATATCCATCATTTTTAGGGTTCCGTACCTCAAAAAGAAAAAACGGAACCCTTATAGGATCACTTTGTTGTCCGTCCGTCCGTCTGTCAAGACCGTTTTTCTCAGGAACGCGTGGAGGTATCAAACTAAAATTTATATCCAATACTCAGGCCTACTGTCCCTTGGAGCTGTAAAAAAAATCAAACTCCTAATTTCCGCAAATTTTCGAAACTCGCACGAGAATCAAAACCTACAGGGTACTTCTTGTAGACTAGAACCTTGAAATTTGGTACGAAGTAACGTCTTATAGTACAGATAAAGGAAAAATTGCAAAAACCGTGAATTTACTAAATATATAGACCTGCACCATGCTCACTAAACTCCAACTCGATAACTACAAAAGGAACTGCAAATCTAATTGATTCTGTCGTCTACATCTACTGCCATCTTGTCTAGAAATCCCAACCTATTTCTCCTGTAGTCGTACCTTAATTCTATAGTCTTCCATTTCAATTGAATTGTACCACGTGACCTAACTTATGATAGAACTGTAAGCCACTTTGATCCCTAGTTTCGTCTCTCCCTGAAACAAATTGTTACGTAACGAAGAGTAATTTAAAGTTAAAGAGTACATGTACATTACATCATCGTATTATATTTTTTTTTAAAGTGTGCTGATAAATAATTCGAAGAGTATTTTATAAATATAGTAAAATCGAAATATACCGCCATCCGTTTATAAAGTAGTTTTATTTCACTGTCTAACATTCACGTAAACCTCAGTAAAGTATATTACAGAGTATATCAATCGAATAATATGTATTGCGTTATGTCGTCAAATCATAATGTCATTAAAGATCATAGTTATAAGAAAGTTGTATTTTAAGTTTAAAGATTGCAGAAAACTTTTAAAAATGTATATTTTTAATTAATTATAATTATTTTCTACAATAACTTTGCTCTACCAACTATTACACAAACAAAACCACGAGCATAATTTATGATTCAGTATCACGCTACAATATCTATCAATCAATCTATCTATCCATCTATCTATCTATTCATCTATCTATGATAACGACCTCCGTGGTCGAGTGGCGTACACACCGGTTTTCAAGGTGTCGTCAGCTCTGAGGTCCCGGGTTCGATCCCCGGACGGGTCAATATAGAAAAACACTTTTCTACATTGCCTCGGGTCTGGGTGTTTGTGGTACCTTCGTTGTCTCTGGATTCCATAACACAAGTGCTTTAGCTACTTACTTTGGATTCGGAGCAATGTATGTGATGTTGTCCACATTTATTTATTATTTATCTATCTATCTAAATTACAATAAAATTGTAAATTACAACATATATATTACCGGCACCCCGACATTTCACTTTCAGTTGTTGACGTCAAAAAATACACTCATCAACGCGAACAACGTCGCGGGTACAGCTAGTTCTAACTACAATGTTACCCCAGATATTGTTGCAATAACTACATGATATGATGGATTTTCGTATCATATTACCAAGAGTCATAGCATTCGACCTCTCGACATTACCTTGGATGGCGTTACGACTCCCACGTGAAACGTACCTACGTACCTATAGGCTGTTTGGGTAGAACGGTGAACTGAAGGATATTCTTAGGTAATAAACCTAGTAAAACAAATCCGGAGCAAATTATATTGGATTTAAGTAGTCAGTAAGTCTTAAGGATGTGTCCGTTTGTTTACGTACCATTCTGTAACATCCTTTTATTGGACTGAGGCTGAACTAATACTGTTTGTACCTTCCGCATTGTCCGGGTGATTACTTGTAAGCTCTTGTAGATTACGTGATAAGGTTTATTTTATATTACCGTATTTTACCGTAGGTATAATAGTTGTCTTCTGGTCTTATGACTTTATTAATTCGAGTTCTAAATTTTCGCCGGGTTCGTTTTTAGGTGAAGCTGTAAATATAAAACACTAATTTACATTTAGGCCTAGTTTTTTGATCCCGAGTTAGTTAGTTAGCATATTTAACCATCTCGGGATCAAAAACTGGGCCTTAGTCTAATCCTGGCTAAGTTAAATTATGAGTGATTTGACAATTCATGATTAAAAAGTTGAAATAAATATTATGTAAACTTATTATTTTTAATTAATATGCAAACAAAGCAACATAATACTTTTATGTTTACCCTACTTTCCATGCATGCTTGCATGCTTACATTATAGTGCTATTTTAAGCTCTCAGTAATGTATTATTCCATTTATTTTAAAGCATCTTATTAAGCAAGCCTGCTTTAAATCCTGCTGGTTGATGGGCCTTAAAAAAGTTCGTTTACATGAGCACACATATTTACGATACATTCATTTTGGGAGTAAGGGCAATGCACTCGGTGTAATAACCTGAAATATTCAATGTTACCTGCGTTTATTTCTCGATGAGTTCAATAAACTCGATAAAAACTTGCTACAGCTCAAATTGAATGGCCTATCTATTCCTTGCAAGTCTGTCTGCAACAACAAAAGTCTGTAATTGAGTACTTGACTACCATCGATATATTGATTTAAGAATTTTTGCCTAAAAATTGTCGTACATATAAACAAAACTGCGAAAGAAACATTATAAATTTATACACGAATACAAAAGTTATAAACTTCAAAATTTGATGACGCATGTTCTATCTCTTTTTCGCAAAACGACGACGAGAGCGGGGCAGCCTCAGATTAGTATGAAAGTCCTGTAATATGACGTCACATTTTATATATCTCACTCTGTCGAATTACCAATATTAAAATGCTTTTAACTCAGTCCATATGCAAGTAATTAGAGTGGCGTTTTTAGAACTCGATATAGTTGAAAAAAAAAAGAAAAATAGTCAATCGAAACTTTTTTTTTTAACCCGGGGGAGATCCTCGTGGACTTTCTCCGCCCTGGGGAAGGCTCTCTCCAGACTCTTACCGGCTAAAACCGCCGGAGTGTCCTTTTCCGGGTCCGGAGTGTGAGTCCTTTCCCTCATACTGGGTACCATGCGGGAACGCGTTGCTAACCACCGCGATAGTCAATTGAATCCAAATAAAACAGGTTAAGTGCTGAAACGGTAAATATAAGCAAGGGCTTAAATAGTGCGCCCCTTGCAGAACCCCTATGTTCTAGTTAGTCAGGTGTTTCAAATGTCAAGTTGCTCGTTATGCCTGTGATATAGTAATGAGACAGACTCTTGTTTACCTCGCTTGCTTCAATGGAACGCTCGAATGAATCTTGTTAGCTCTTGAGTATCTTTTGAGGTTTAATTGGATCTGAGATCGATATATCATTATAGAACGGTTAAGAAAATATTTTCATTTCATCGGTCTATATTTTGTTTGAATTATTTACTTGGTTCGAATTTGAAGGGCACTCGTCGTCGTAACTTCGTCTCTCATTTTTGAATACTTTAAATTGTATGGGGTATATTGTATTGTAAAAAAGATCCGACTACAAAGTACACAATAGTGTTGGCATTTTTTCCAAGGGTTTTGAATTAAAACCTAATTACTGGATCAATAAAGGTTTAGGTCTTGTGCGATTAGAAAATGCAGATATTATTATTGTATTAAACTTAGGTAAACTTCAAAGAACGCTTATACGCTTCCTTTTGTCTGGTTTCTGAATTGAATATTCGAACTTGGAAACTGACACTGTACTTAGGGCACGTGATTGGTCGAGTGTCACCAAGCCGTCACACGATTGGTTGAGCAGACTTTGAGACGTTTTAAATATGATATTGGCAATTAAGAAACACTTGAAACACAATTTGTATATCACTAGCTTCTGCCCGCGACTTCGTCTGCGTGGACTTCATTGGGTCCAAAAAGAAATGAAAAATGTTAATGTAATGAAAAATTGAATGAAATTTTTCACCCGTGTTATAGCTTGCGATGTAATAGAGAAAAAAAAAAACAAATTTCAAAGGTGTCTTTGCTCTTAGCCGCGGCTTAGCTCGGAAACAATTTTCAATTTTCCCTCGGGAACTACTTAAGGAATCGGGATAAAAGGTAGCCTATGTTCTTTTCCATGTCAAAGGCTATATGCATGCCAAATTTCATCCAAATCCGTTCAGCCGTTTTTGCGTGATTGAGCAACAAACATCCAAACATTTATAACATTAGTAGGATGTACTGATAGGTAGATTGTCGTTATATGTGTATGTTAAATAGTTTCGTGCTTACAAATGAGTGTCACAACTTCTAAATAGGTTGAAGTTTGTAGTTCGTGATGTTCGTGTCGTTCAGTACTTCGGAACAAGTACAATGTCTATATTTACGGAGAGAGGCAGGCTTGAAGGGCTCTCTGTAAAGTTAGCCTAACATTGTTGTCGTTTGGCAACGACACAAACTAGTCGTTGGAAATAACTACACATGTATTGTCATAATGTCACGGAGATATAATACATAGATTTTGTTGTAATTATTGGGTATATCTATAGTGGTAATGAAACACGATGAATATTGAAGAAACATTAACATTATAATCGTCACAGAATCAGAAAAAAATATACAATAATTTTATTAGCATCTAGATCATATTTTGAGATATTTGATGTGCACATGGCCAAATATCGCGATGGGATCTAACATAGGCTGGAAAGAATTAAGTCGTCTTAATAACAACGTAACTACTTTGTTGTAAAATTTCAATAAATAAAAATAAAGAAACTTTACTATACTATTAATCAGTAAGAAAATATATTAATAAAGCCCCACATTTTCTTTTCTCAACACAAATAAAGAGCACAAACAAGAGCAATGAAAGAAGGTGTCGCATTTACCACGCAGGCTGCCGACAAATGACCGCAGTACCACTGAATAATTAACGTGATACCCATATATTTTCATTCTTATAATAAGATATTCTATTCCGCAGTGAGAGTGAAGGTTGTAGAATTTTAACAATGTTTAAAATTCAATTTTTGATTTCATATTTGTTTGGTGACATAATAAATCTAAATTTATTCGTTGAAAACTATACATTAGTATACATATGTATAAGTAAAGATAATCCAATATTATTTTATACTAAAGCTCTCTGCAGGTCTACTCTACTGTGAATCTTGATGATTTATCGTCTTCCATCGATTTACGAAAGAACTGCTAAGTCAAACCGTCTTTGTGAAAATACATGAGGTTATTACAAAAAGCAGGTGGGAAGGTCAACGAAGGTCAATTTTAAGGTTATATTGTTGAATAGGGGTATTTTTACCACGTTTATAACCCTCGTTTTCGTTGAGTCATTGTATGATTCAAAGTGTGGTTTTTTCACCAATATTTTATTAATTTCTTTGTCAGACATGCATGTCTCCTTATTTTATTAACCATACAAATGTCGTGTTTTTGATGTGCATGCAATAGTCACAATAGCTCGTACGTTACATGTGTTGTGGCGCAAAACCCAGTCGTCAGCTAGTCAAACTTAGCGAAGCGGTTGAGTACAAACATGGTCTGTAAACAGCTGCAGTTGTTTCCAGTTTGCCTCTACTAGCCAAGTTTACGACCCTTCACATGTAGAAATATGTATTGTGGAGCTAAGAAGGTAGGTATACGTCGGCGAACTAAATTGTTATGTAAGCATGTTTGTGTATATTGTATATTGATTGTTTTTAATTAACTAGTCTCTTGTCGTAGCAGAGGTTTCCACGATTTAATATGAAGTTTCGGTTTTTATTACACAAATAACACCCGTACTTAACTTTACGCCCGTAACTTAGAGTTATGTAGTTGCTAATACTAGGTTAAATTGACATACAATATTGTCATACAATATTGCCAATTTAACCTTTGCAAGTGCGCCTTAGTATTACTGTCTCTATGTTACGGTACACACTACAGTAACCCCTATTCCTAAAAGGCCGACCAATAATAGAACTATAATAGTGGAGTAGTAAAGCACTTCAAACTGTGTCATATCAACACAGTTGCACGTCCGAACGTACCGTCAGTCGTAAAGGTCAAGCGCTAGTGCAAGTATCTCCGATTTTTAATGGCGGTTTAAGTAGTGAATGGGTTTCACAGTGCAAATAAATTATGTAGACGACAACGAAAATGGACACACACGTCTTTTTGCTTCACTATTGGCTATGCGCTTTAATGAAGATTATCTATCTTGGTGTTTAATCCATCAAACCCAAATTAATTAATCATAATTCAAATCTCATGCCAAGAGCTGTGATTGGGTGTTAGCACTTCAACCAATCACGTTCGTTAACATTAGATTTGAAAACAGCTTATTATGAACAGTTCGAAGGGGTAAGAAACTCACATAAGTTGTGAGCGCCGTGAAGATTTACTTCGACTATCATTACCAGGTAATGGAATCAATTTTCTTTATAGGTATACGAACCTAACAAGTCTAATATACTTATAAAAATCGATATTACAAAAGTTCCGCCGCATGAATAGCGTATTTGGTGTAGTTTATTCTATAAACATAATCACTTATTTCATTCTGTGGTAAGTTAATGTTGAGTAATGATTTCGTTTTGCTAAAGCCAAATAAAACGGCTTTCACGGTCATAGTTCAGGTCATTAGAACGGCAAAGTTATACTTTCATGAAATAAAAAGACAAGGAAACAAACTGTTAGGTATTAAGAATTACAGTTTTGCATATTTAGTTGATGTAATTGATTTGCAAACCTGTTTAATTGATTACAGAGATAACTTTCTAATAACATAATTGTTTTATCCTCCAATCGTAAGGAAGCAGACTGAGGGTATTTATCTATACTTATAAGTACATACTATAAAGCTGAAGAGTTGCTTTGTTGGGTTGAACGCGCTTATCTCAGGAACTAATGCGCCGATTTGAAAAATAGTTTCACTATTAGATGGCCACTTATTAAGGAAGGCTATATAAATTTGCCCCGGTAATGGACGCCCACGCGGGCGGAAGCGCGACCAAAAGCTAGTAACGATTGATTTGTATATTTCTGACATGTTATTCTTAGGGAAAATAATAATTTAAAAAATATCCATTTGTTATATGGGTACGGACTATATATGAAAGGTTAAAATCGATTTATTCCGTAAGTTATTAAAAATATTAGACAAGTATTTTTTCTTTTCTCAAAACAATAGAATGTGAAAAAGACAATCCGTGTTAAATATCAGAAGTGGCGGCTTGTGACGTCATACGTAGTCGAAAACATAGCCACAGCTGACATGAGGTGGCGATCCCCCACTCCTTAACTTAAATTCGCTGTATTTAGGTAACTATTCATTATTTCGAAAAAGTAAAACATACCTGTCTAATATTTTTCACTAGCTAAAAACAAAAAATAATAGTCCGTGTTACACCTAATACCCTGACTCATTATACCTAAGTGATTAAATGATTGAGGCATGCAACATAAAGACCAGGCAGTTAAAGTACTGTCAATGTAACACAAATTCAGAGAAGCCAATTAATATATAATTTAAGACGTCGCTGGAGCCATATTACTTATATTAATGGGTAAACCATTAGTCATAGAGTATTTTCTGTCAGTTTATCGTCTATGCAATTAGGTTAGTGGCGAGCCCGTCGCAGTCTTCCTTTGACGCGGTGATCAGTCACCCTGTATGCTGCGGCCAGCGGCCATGTTGATTTAATTTATTAAAGGTTTTTATATGAATTGATGGGTTTTACAAGAATAATTCAGAATATAGAAGGAACATTATTTTGTTTCTGCCTAGCTGTAGACCAAACTATGTTGCGGTTGGCTTTATTATTCGCCAGTTTACCTTAGCAACTTATAACTTATCAACGCCGCTGTCCCTACATATAGTTGTGTAAAAGAAAAGGAACTTAACTTAACAGTTATCATGATGAAAATAGTCTCGTTCCTAGATGTAACAATTATTATTTTCATAACTCACTAGGAACTCACCAGGAAGCTATGACAGCCTAGTAAATTTTTCTGTAGGTTAATGCTAGCTGTACATTGAATGACGTTCAATAATGACTACTTTTTAGTCTTACTAAAGTGATTATTATCTTCTACTGTCTAGCCACATCAAACCGTTTTGATTACAGTTTGGTATTTCAGCATACAGCTACCAGTATTTTTTAAAGAAGCGAATTAAGGCAACTGAAAAATCGTACCTTTAGGGAAAATGTTTAGCTTTTTTACGAAGTGCCGTACAGTTTACAGTTTATTAGCCTTATCTCACAGTTAACAGCCGGCAAAGGTTGTAAAGATCCTTAGTAACGAGTTAAGGAGTTTTTTAAATAAGTTATAGAGATTAAAAAGTTTTGCTGCTTTCTAAGTTGTTACGAAACATTCTAGTAGTTATATAACAATAATTTTTAAAATGGTTTCAATAATATATATGACGAGGGAGGTTTCTCGTGGTTGTTTTTTTAAAAACGTGACGTCAGCATTTCTGACATCACCAATATCCTAGTCAGGGTTGCTGCTCATCTTGGATAATTAAAATAAACACAGTAAATGCTTTCTTCAATTTATTCTTCGACTTACTGAGGAGGTCCGATCGCTACGACAGCTCGAATAAGAATGAATCATAACTCGTTCCGTCGCCTCTATTTATAGTAGAGAACACGTGACTCAATGCACGTGGCGACGCACGTGTTGTTTAGTTTACAAAGTAATTTCTTATTTTATTTCACTAAATGTTAAAACATTAATTATTAATTAGACTACTAAGTATTTGCGCCGATATATAATATAATGAATATTTATTTATGAATAAAAGTAGTTATGTACAATTTACAATGGGAAATATTTAAAAACTTAACTATATTGCACCTAAAATTAAACTATAACTAATTAGTAAACTAATAAATAGCATTAAAAAAGGAAGAGTCCACATCACCGTCGATTAGAAGTGTGCCCAAACGGCTGGCAGCATTGTCACGCTGAATGGGAATGCTTAAACGCTGACCAAGGTAAAAATCAGATCTTGGGTCATACGACGTGTCAATAAGACGCCTGGATTAGTATAAAATAAATGTGGACTAATGGTCAAACGGGCTCGTGGCTAAGTGTAAGCCGTACGGTTTGACCGGTAATAAAGGTTAAGCCGCGCTCGTCGCGGTTGGTCCGTGGATGGGTGACCATTTGTAAACATATCGAGACCCGTCCGTGCCTCGGAAAGCACGTTTAGCCGTTGGTCCCGACTGTCATACAGTGATACCTAGCTATAGGTTGTGGAGGTCAAATAGGCAGTCGGCAGTCGCTCCATGTAAAATACGGTATTCAGCTAAATCCGGAAAGACTGGAAGCCGACTTCGACATAGCTTGGGAAAAGGCTAGGCAGAAGAAGTGGACTTTTGGTCAAATAATCAGATCCGTTGTTAGCATTTCAGTTTATATGTACGTATATGAATTTCATATCGCAGAGGACGTCCATGAAGACTAAAATAGCAATCACGATTCACGAGAGTATTAAATTTGTATAATATGAAACTACAAGTACGTTATGATAATGTCGAAGTTGAATCATAAACCTGACATGTACCTACATAGTATTAAACAAAGTTGCTTCCCGTTGTATGTCCTATGTATGCTTAGATCTTTAAAACTATGCAATGGATTTGCGATAAGGAAGTTGCATGTGTAGCCGTGGCCTGCCCGCTAGTCTAGAATAATTTTAGGGCAGAAATGATTTCATACACTCATTGTAAAATTGTTTATGAAAATCGTATTTAACTTAGGCCGACTTTTGAGCGTGAAACATTGTTGTATTTAGTTATATACGAATAATATCTATTTCATATCAGTTTGGTAAATTTATTACAATCACAGTGCTTTCGCAATATATATCTGCTACATATCTATATGTATATTTAAAATCTGAAGACTGAACGCGCTAATCTCAGGAACGTCGGGGCCGATTTGAAAAATTATTTCACTGTTAGATAGACTACTTATTGAGGAAGGCTATAGGCTAATTTGCCGCGGTAACCGACGACCACGCAGGCGGAGCTACGAGCTAAAGCTAGTTAATCATAAATCCTGACAAAACATGTCGTATATAATATTCTTATCATTAAAACAATACCGAAAATAATACCCACAATAATTAATATGTATGGGCCTGTTATAATTAATTATCTGTTAGGAATATTGGATTACATATAACGAGGCCACACAAGATTATTTCATCACATTATCTTCAAAAGATTTTTTTCCGGCCTTTATGTTCAAGCATCTATAATATAATACCGGCCTATAAATGTCCCACTGCTGGGCACACGCCTCTTCTCATATAGAGAAGGATCGAGCTTTTTCACTAAGCTGGCTCACTGCGGGTCGGCGATTTCAAATTCCAATTGTTTTTTCCTTCACCGATTGCAAATGATTTCTTAGAATAATTAAGAAAGTACATATATCTTTGAAAAATTCACATTGGTATTTACCTGTATTGGGTTCGAAACTGCAACCGTGTGCACGGAAATAAGTTCATTGAATCGTTATGCCACTACGAAATTCATTTGTTATATGTAACAAGACTAACAAGTATACATTCTCCATTTTTTGCATTTTGTAAGTAGGTGGTACCCATTTAATGTTTGTAATGATAATTAGATTGGGGACATAGGGTAACTTGCATTTTTTTTTTAATTAGCAAGTATGCTAAAAAGTGGTAATGTCAGTAGTGTACAAAAATTATAAACAATGTTTTATATAGAGACGGTGTTTTGGACACACAGATCGATACAGTGGCGTGTGACACGCAACTAGTGATGTACCGAGTTACCGACTATCCGTATCTGCGGATATTCGATAGTAATATCCGCTTTGATTAAATTTGTGCATTATGCTTTGGATAAATACTGATATTTAAAGAACATAGTTTTGCGGCAATTATGTGATTTTAATATTATTATTTTTAAGTCTACATCCTGGCTCTACCTATAAAATAGATGGTTGTGTATGGAACATTTTCGATCTTGGGAGTTTTTTTTTTCGAGACATTTGTACCTAAGTTCACTTTTATGGCTATAGTATTTTCAGGCACGATACTATATGCAAAGTAAACAGCGGCCCTAAGGTGCCTTCACTAATTCACGCCGTTCTCGAATTTATATGTAAAGTTCTTACGTAACGTATGCGTAACATTTGTGTATGAAGTTTTTATTAAGAATTTATGAGAAACATGTGCTTCAAGATTGATTTTTCAAAGTCAATTTTGTAATTGTAGACATTTTTAGGCGCTACTTCTTATTCCCTTATTGAATTTACGAATGCATAACGAAGCTACGGAAATTAATTTGATTTGACTGCACGGATAGCCGAGTGGTATAGGTCACCACGCTAATTACCACTGTGCGCGACGTTTACGACGAAGCATTAAAATTTGTGTGATTCACAAATGCTTGGTTCAAGTCTGGATGTTCTTTGTGCATGTGATTTGAATGTTTGTGAAATCCCCGCGACAAAAGGATCAGCATGTGTCTACAACATTCAGATATATTCAAAAAATGATATTCAATATACATATTGCATGAATAATAAGAAAGAAATGGGGCCTGATATGCAGACATAAAGGCGCAGAACCACGAAATAATATCTTTATGCCACGAACGCTAATAGAATACAAAGCGAGCACAAAATAATATCTACGACTGAATTGAAACACGGAGGGAATTAAATTAACGTCACAGGGAAGCAGTTTTCCTATAACGTCGTTCCAGTATATTGTAAAAAGGGTAAGGGGTCTGTGTAGGACAGTTGAGACTGATACAAATAATAAATATCCAAGTACTGCTGTCACGGACATTGTCTGTGAATCATTCATGCCTCGGGAGCTCTCGTACCTTCTTGCTTTTTTCTCGTATCAATTTGTAAAGGAAATTTACGTTTTGTCTCGAATCGAGTTTTCATAAAAAAGAAGTTTAACTCTCCTGGGTGAGGAAACTTTCATTTGTTCTTTATTGTAGTGTTAGTGAGTAGTTTGATTTATTAGACGTAGGTTTCCAAAGGCCGGAAATGGAAAAGAAAGAAGGTGAAAGGAAAAGAGGTAGACCACAAAAAATATGGGATGATGATATAAGACAAGTGGCAGGCATCACATGGAACAGACTGGCTGGAAAAAAGTGCGTAGGTACAGTAGCTCAACTGGATTTTATTGACCGGACTCACTTTTTATAAGACTAGTTTGATAATAATGTTTAATATCTTGGGACAACTCACACACGGCCATCTGATACTAAACTAGGCAGAGCTTGTACTATGGCAACCAGATAACTGATAAACATACTTATATATTTATAAATACATACATATTATAGATATTTACCATTTGATGCATATTAATGAAATATAAGTTAGGATATCCGCGTTGTTATTTCGTATACTTTCGAATACTCGCCATCTCATTTCCTCATACACTCGATTCGGAAGCTTTAATATTCCAAGGCTTTATTATTTCTGAAAGCCTATTTACATTTAATAAGCAGATAACTTATTTATAACTGTAATGATTTTCACTGGAATTCACAAGTATTCTTGTAAACATAAATAATGAGGAGATTACGTCTTACCTTAAAGGAAATAACACAAAAAACTCAGAGATTAAGGTGCTCAGGATTCTTAAGCTTTATGTAATGGACGACGTTCCAAGCTTTTTTCCGATGTCGCTTCAATGTCAGCGAGTTGTTTACCAAGCGTCATGGACGATACAAAACTGGGTCACGTCAGGAACTAGATTTAACCATTCATGGCAACTTGTCAAGTGAGATAACTACAGGTCTATAGTTCCCAGTCCTACGTATGGACCTCTCAATAAAAGGCCATTCAGTATAGTTTATTGTGTTGTTCGAGTAAAATCAAATGTAAAGGTTAAATCGAGTTTCTAAGGTCTAGAAAAAAAGGTTTCAAGGGAAACTTATTTTTGTTGACTACGTGTCCTACGTTTGGGAATAGTGCCTACAAGTCCTAAATGTAAATAGGTCCTAACGTTTTTTGTTAAGATTTTTTCGCCATGTGAATAGCTAGTAAAAGAAAAATGTAGGGGTATGAAATATACGTTTTTGGTGTAAATTACTAAAAACTAATTATAATACAAATCAGTACGGTTAAACTTAATTGATATTCCGACACGAAACTCTAAATCATTTATTAAAAATTTACTTAGCTTATCGTAATATAAATGTTTAATAAATATCTTTTGTCAAATTAAAAAAGCTTATTCTCAACATACATTATCAACTTTTTTAATTTGACCGGATTCGTATGCATATGTTTGCAGGTTCGAACCCAGGCAAGTAGTAATGTAATTTTATCAAAGTTATATGTACTATTTTAATCTTTCTAAGAAACCATTGACAAAAGGTAAAGGGAAAATCTGAAATCGCTAACCCGCAATGTGCAGAAATCGCTAACCCTCAATGAGCAAGCGTGGCGATCAATGCTCATCCTTTTTTATATGGGAAGAGGCCTGTGCCCAGCAGTGGGACAATTTAGGCTGGTATTATTAATGTTAAACCATGTCCCACGTCAAGACGGAAAGAGCCCGAAACAACAGATTAAATTTCAACAAATATGTATAAAATATATTTTGTAGTTAGGTACAACTTATAAGTTATTCTGCAAAGATTCTCAGTGTTCCATCCAGAGTGTTGTACTTGCGTAACTTTCAAACGTATCGAGTAACACAGCTATTTAATATCGATACAAACTCTCGTTAAACTCAAGTTGACTTGAAGTTTTGGGAAAAGTTCGGCTATCGGGACGCAGCAAGAAATTAGGAGCACGTTTTTCTGTCAAGCTATGGCTGGCGCCTAACTTTTTCACTTATAAAACAACAGTAAATATATACATTAAAAAACTTTTAAGAACATTAAAGAGTTAATAAAGATGTCAGGAATTCAATTCTAATAATGAAAACAGCATCAGTGTGCCTAGTGACAGTTCGGCGTTGCGATTGGCCAGCTTCGAGCTCTCAACCAATCGGAAAGCCGAACGTCTTAAACTAATCGTAAAACCAACTCTCACTGAGGATTCGTTTTATCAAATAAAAAAATTGATCGACACGCTAAGAAGTAGACCTTAAAATGAGTTAGTAAAATAATTGATATCCAATTTTTCGCAATACTAGATACAACAGAAAATCATAAAGAGACTGCTGAAGCGATGTATTATAACATTTTGCGAGTGCGGTAATAATATATTGACCCTGGCTTGTTATAATTACTGATGTGAAAAATTGGATGAACGTATTTTGATCTGAAATCTTTTGAACCGACTATACTAGAATCAGATGTTCTCTTCATATATTTGTGACACATGACTTCAGTATGACAACTTTTTGTTCAAGAGCTATTATATAGATGTGTAAACGTTTTCTGCTCTAATATCTCATCTATCCAAAATAAACGAACCTATCCCCTTCAAGTAATCTTTACCCCGAAACAATATATTAACGTTGTAACACTCAAATTTGAGAGCTTGTCATTTGTATAGCTCTAGTATCAGCGCCAACCACTTGAGCCTCGAAGTCTCACTTATTCCAATTAACAAAACATTGTTCTTAATTATCTTCAGAGCGAGGCCGTTGACCTCGGACCTCACAATCGTAGGGCTGTACGGTAATGATCCATTGTTCTAAAGTATCGAGTATTCTCGAGTACGGTGTGTTAGATAACGATTGTTTATCGATATCACGGGGCTTAAGCTGCGATTGGCGATTAGGCTTCAAACTTTTTAATTATAACGATACGAGTACGGCTTTGGTTTAAGAGGATTTTTTATGATATGATATTGGATTTTACGTTGTGTTTATGTACGCCAATACCTTTTCGCTGTGTGTATACTTGTATGTTACATACAAACAAATAACTAATGGTTCCTGTCAAAAATGCTTCAGGCAGGCAGGAACAATTAATATGCATAGCCTAAATTATAATTTAATTATCTATATTTTTTAAATAGAATTAGAATTTTAGTCTCAGTCATATCTGGCAATCTAATATTTTTCTCTAAATCAATACAGATTACATTTTGAGTGATTTCGTTTGATATTGTCCTTGTCCACATTCATGACGAGGCTTGCTATTAAATTCATCTTAAAAAGAAAGGTCCACAAGATCTGCAAACGACAGCAGAAGAGAAGTGGCCTTAAGAGAGGGATTCCATATTTATTAACCTATTGAAGGATGTCGCTATATGAAGGCCGATGCTCAATTGTTTCGGTAATCCTACTATCCTACTAATATTATAAACTAGCTGACCCGGCGAACTTCGTACCGCCTAACAGTCAATGAATGTCGTGTTACCTTTTAGCTGAACTAATTTAGGCTTTGATGAACGTAATACAATGATACAAAATAAAAATACAGATACTTAGATATCAAAAAGTATTTTATTATGATAAATATCTGATAACTAATATTGATCTGTACGATAAGCTCGACGATTTCTCGTTTCTAACCTAGCCGTTTCACAGGCTGCCTCTCTTTCCTCTTGTGTTTGAGAGGCACGAATTAAAGCCCTTCTTTGCTCCATACTAACTCGGCGCTTTTCTCGTGCAATGTCTCGTTCTTCATCAGATAATTGACTCGCGATGTTCCGTTGCCTAATTGCAGTACTGCTTCGCTGGGAAAGATTAGATCTTCTAGGACGTGGCATTGTTACTAATACTAATACTGAATATGCACTCGCACAAAACCACACAAAACAAACAAATATAACAGTAGCTGAACTTTCGTGACATAGACATTGATTGACAATGGTTTAGATCATAGACTACTACTTTGGCTACTGCCCTTTTTATTCAAATCTGCTTAATACACCTTTCAACCTTTTTATTTGAATAAAAAAAATACAGACAAAAGTTTATTCACCCTTTTTAAATAATTACACAAAATACATTTCTGAACGCATGCATAAAATATGTCAATCACAGTATTTGATAGGATGACAGGAGGAAAACAAATGTTTGACAGGTACGAAACTAAGGAACATAATTAAATGGAAAATGATTCATTTTCATAAATATTTATTCGTCAAGTTTTCATTGTTTTTAAAATGTATTCTGCTATTCAGGGCGGAGAAAAATACAACGAAACAAAAACCATGAAAATTGATCCAGCCGATCTCGAGTTATAAGTGTTGTAACAAACCCGTCTTTCTTTTATATATATAGATAGATGTGAAAGTGTGGATGTTTAGATGTTTGGATGTTCGTTACTCAATCACGCAAAAACGGCTGAACGAATTTGGATGAAATTTGGCATGTATGTTGCCTTTGACATGGAAAAGAACATAGGCCTTATGGCATGGAAAGGAACATAGCCTTTTATCCCGATTCCTTAAGTAGTTCCCGAGGGAAAATTGAAAATTGCTTACGAGCTAAGCCGTGGGCAGACAGCTTTGAAATTTGGTATTTTTCTCTATTACAGCGCAAGCTATAACACGGGTGAAAATTTCATTCCATTTTTGATTACTTTCCCATTTTTCATTTCTTTTTGGACCCACGCAAACGATGTCGCGGGCAGAAGCTAGTATTTATATAATACAAATACCCACCTCAACGCTTCGCTTATGAGGCGTGCAATACATAAGATGGTTTTCGTATAAATATCTGCGAGGAATCTTAGCAAGGGTCAAGCCTGCGTGCGTGGTTCAAGACTCGTTTTTTTTTTCAATGTTGTTTTATTGCTATAAGCTGGGTCTCGCTGCTTCACCCACCTTGTAGCTTAGTTATTATGCAACCTTCGTCGGAAATTAGACTATCACTGCAAAAAATGTTTGTGACTGCTGGTTTTAGAGGATATTTTAAATAGACAGCAATATGGTACTATTATTGTGGAAATGTGTAGACTGCATCCAATTAAATATAATTATAAGTGATGTCTTTGATTATCATCTTATTTTGTTATGTATGACGCCAATTTCTATTCTTAAACAGGGGTGTCAACGTTCTCTTAATTATTGGTACTAGGAACAAGGCAGTCGTGGGCTTTGCGGATGCAATTCATCTTATCTTAATAGTAAATGCGAAAGTTAGCTGTTTGTCTTCCTACTTCGTAAGACAGCTACAGAATAAGTTTATTGTTTGAATAGGATAGTTGAATCTTTAAATAAACCTGTATAAATATTATTGTTTAAGTTGTTTTACTTGGTACTTGTAGCGTGATGCTGCGAGCAAATTTTATGTAATACTATAGGGACTTAATTTTTATGTGTAATTATTTATTTATGATTATGGAGCAACATTTTTTTTTTGTGATTTTTATGGAATCTTAATAATTAAACAGTGATGCCGCAGTATATCTTGACTTTCAAAAAGTGCTGTACTTACAGGATAATAAATTGAAAATCTTTTTTTCATACAAATATAAGTCACGTGACCTGTCACTTTGTATGAATATTTCATTTTCAATTTTAAGATTTTGACCTATGTTCCTTGGAAAAAACCTGTTCAGTTTAATGCACCCGATTACCTCGTAGAATATACGCACTCCATAAAAATTATCCTGTATAGTGCCTAATTTGAAATAAATTACTTTTTATTTCGATTGTATGAAATAAAAGATTTATAAGCTTGGCAGATTGTAGGTATATTTGTTATTACCTGCGCGTTACTAACTCTACTTAACACGAAACCATTAATAGTTAACTTATAATTAAAACCAGTCAACCAAATTCGAGTGTACAATGAAGTTTCAATATCAATTACAGTTTCGTAAGCTTTGAAAGACAGCCTGATTGCTCGCTCCAAGGTAAAGCATCAAATTTAATTTTCCGTTAGTTAATAATGAAAATACGGCGTTCTGTCGTTCCAGTAATAAAATAGAATGGAACCCTGCAAAATACTGGCAGAAATTAAACTAGAAATTAAAATATTATGTTATTAAAATAATTGTTAGGTAATGTAATCTTTATTCCAAGGTATTAATGTTTATTTTCATGTTTCATCTTCACCAGTTTCTGGTGGTGAAAAGTTCAATACAAATAAGCTTTTTTTTTTTTTTATTGTTTTAGGTCGTTATGAAGAGGATAGATTGGGGCTGGATACTGAAAGTTTTATCGATCAATTTTTATTAATTTTAAATCAGAATTGTTTTGAAGTAACACTAAGTTTTATGTATTCAAGTTGTATCAACAAGGGGCTCGTGGCTAAGTGTAAGCCTTACGGTTTGACCGATAATAAAGCTTAAGCCGCGCTCGCCGCGGTTGGTCCCCAGATGGTGACCATTTGTAAACATATCGAGACCCCTCCGTGCCTCGGAAAGCCCGTTAAGCCGTTGGTCCCGACTGTCATACAGTGATCTTTGATCAATAGGTTGTGGAGGTCAGATAAGCAGTCACTCCATGAAAACTACGGTATTCAGCTAAATCCGGTAAGACTGGAAGCCGACCTCAACATAGCTTGGGAAAAAGCTAGGCAGAAGGCAGAAGAAGTATTTAAGTTGTATCAATCCCGACTAAGCGATCGATCTTGATCTTATTGTATCTCAAGAGAAGTTTGAGCACTAGTTTCGGTGTCGGGAGCTATAAGATTAAGACAAAGTTTCGTTATTAAACTTATGTAGGAATCAATAAAGATTTATCGATGTTATGAACGCCGCTATAGCTTATCGCATGATTGAATAAAACGTTCATCCTACTAATATTATAATTGTGAAAGTGTGGATGTTTCGATGTTTGTTATTCAATCACGCAAAAACGGCTGAACGGATTTGGATGAAGTTTGGCATGCATGCAATGTAGCCTTTGACATGGAAAAGAACATAGGCTACATTTTATCCCGATATCTTACGTAGTTCTCGAGGGAAAATAGAAAATTGTTTCCGAGCTAAGCCGTGGGCAGACAGCTTTGAAATTTTGTATTTTACTCTATTACAGCGCAAGCTATAACACGGGTGAAAATGTTATTCCATTTTTTAATTACTTTTACATTTTTCATTTCTTTTTGGACCCAATTCTGAAGTCCACGCAAACAAAGTCGCAGGCAGAAGCTAGTTGCTTATAAATCATCCATACCTAACTTTGTTTAGTCTAGGTTTACTTGGTTTTGAAAGTGTGTTGTACGACAAAATGAAGCAAACAGGAAGATTTGATTGATAGTCAGAATAATTTATTATTTAGGACTTTTTATGCTGCTATGGTCCAGTTTTTTGATCACGAGTTAACTCAACCAAAGGTTAAATATGCTAACTTCGATAAAACGCGTTTATTCATCACTTTTATTCTAAAAAATTGTTAATCAATTAACTCTCCATGTTATTTGACTATTTGATAGACTAACAATTAATGAAAAAACGCGTTTTGAAACCAATAGCTAGCATATTTAACCATTGGTTGAGTTAACTCGCGATCAAAAAACTGGGACTAAGTCGACGGGAACAGGAGCCCGAGCCACAGCTTTTGAAAGTATAAATCATCAAAAAAGACCAGGTATTTCGGGGCAATTGAGCAGATAGTGCTATTAAGGAGTTAACGACTACCCCTGGGAACAATTTCCTGGGCGAGCCGCGAAGGTCGGTGCGTATGATAATGGCGAAGGCCAAACCTAATGTAACCGTGTAACATAATAATATATTGACAAAGCTTTGACTACTTGCGTTTGTTAGTTTATGTTACTCACGCATAAACGTTTTTTTACTGTTTTACAAAGCTTTTTGACCGACTGTGTTAGGTTTGTGTCGATTGCTAATATGTTATGTACTTTATTTGCTTGGACTGGTTTAATGAATGGATATAATGGGGAATAAGGAGGAAACTACTGTCAAATTTGAAGTATGATAGTCGGTTCGAAACGGACTATTGTGTTTTCCAGTTTGGACCAATCCATAAAAATCGTTTTACTCGAGAATAAACTGTTATTGCTTTCAATACTTTATAGAAGGCGGTAGGGTGCCTATTGCCGTACGCGAGTATAAATATTATACCAGTAGCCGTCTAAAATCACTAGTGCTTTTCATATCTCTCTTTATAAAGGGAAATAGGCACATTTGCTATCTTTCGCGGTCCTATGAAGTTCTATCCCCCAAGTTCTACCTGATTCTGGAAATTATAGAAGATTCAAGTAGCTATATTTAATTGCAATCATAAGAACACAAACTAATTAGAGTCCAATCACGTGCGTCGCATTTTAATTAATCGATGTAGCTGCAATTAATTCAACCACAAACTTTGTAATACAACATTTACCTACCTATTTTGACCGTAGTTCAATCAACAACGCGAAATTAAATATTACATAGTAATGGTTATAATTACCTATGAATAAATAATTGTGTTTATTGTTAAAAACTGTTTTCCTACATTTTCATTGATGTTAAATATTTGCATTTTGTAGCGATTGATCTTCGCTCGTAGATAGTTCTTGTCTTAAAATATCAATATTAGAGCAGTGTGAGAAAAATATTTTTTATATATTATTATTTATATTACAGATTATAAAAGGAAACTCAATGAGAGATATTTTATTAAAATACGACCTTTCCCTTTTTTGACTAATTGGACTTCCTCCGCCCTAGGAAAGGCGGAGGGGTATGCCGTACTCTTACCGGCTAAAACTACCAGACTGATCCTCCCTCCCCTTACACCAGAGACCATGTGAGGAGGCGCTGAAAACCAGCGCAATCCGCAGCACTTTTTAACTTAAATTCCCTATTCCAACCAATTTTATTAATCTAGTATTTATTGAGTCAGTTGGTAAAAAATATGTTGATATTGCTTTACAGCAGGACGTCACGCCGAAGGCAACAGAATCAATTAAACACAAATAAAGCAAGACTAGCTGTAGCATTCGACTCCGCCCGCGTGGGTGTCAGTATCCGGGCAAAAATAAGCAAGTCCTTTCTCAGGTTATAGACTAACTCTGTACCAAATTACACTTAAATGGGTTCAGTCTTTTAGGCATGATTGCGTAACACACAAACAGTTTACTTTCGAATTTATAATATTTGTAGTTAAGGATTGGTAAATAAACATCGGACTACATTAAACAATCCATTAGCCTTTCCGTTGTGATGACTTTATTACGTTGGTAACAAAATTACAGTAAAAAATAAACACGGAAGGAACCCACTTATGTATTTAACAAAACGTTTCAGTTTTGTTTATTTTCCGCCATGTTTGTTTGTATTGTGAATGTTTATGGGCGGACGTTTTATTTTATTTGTTCCCCAACTGATTGCTACGTTTGCTACCGACGGTAAAAGCTTTTTAAAGTAGGTAAGTGAAAGAAAATTGTGTTAAGGGAATCTTTGTTTTAGATAATATGGTTTTTAGTAGTTTCTGCCGTATCCTAATTCAAATTCAATTATTATTTATATAACTAGCTGCCCGGACAGCCTTCGTTCTGTCAAAAGTTAATATTAAAAATTAATTAATAAATTTAAGGTATTTCCAGTTTTTTATTCAATTAAAATCCATTATGCCTGAGGCTAAAACTTGTACTCACTATATGTATATAATCAACATATTGTTTACAAAATAAATAAACATAATAATTCTCTTTATCATCCAACTCCGTTTCAATTATTCCTCCTAATTTCATACACAAATTAAATTTAATCCCATACTCGTGCCTGTGCGTTTTGATCAGTTCTTTACCGATGTTGTAAGTATGTCGTAGGTATCGTTACTTTCCTGTTTGTGCCCACTCGTGCGTATGCCACGATTGTTATTCAAACACGCGTCATTACACGTTACAATACGATACAAGGATTGTATCTCTTGGCAGAGGTTTAACGAAACCCTAATTAGGTACAATACACATTATGCGGTTGAGGTAAAGTGTTGAACACCTTAAACAATATTACCTATTGATTTTTGATATTTTACTATAAATTACTTCCTACGAAAGAATATAAATACAAAGTATTTGAGTTAGATAGTTTTAGTTCTACTGTGTCTTTTACAACATTTTTTAAATGCAGTAAACTAACCGCCAGTACCAGGAAACTCGACTTGACTGACACATACAGGGTTTTTTTTTATTGTGGTATCAATACCGGTAAAAAAATAGTAGTTTACATGAAATCTTCCTTGCTTGCAGTCAAATGAAATTATAAGTGTGTGCTGCCATGGTTACTTACGACATATATTATCTTACTTTTTTTTTACTAAGCTCTACATTTTAAAATAAAGTGCAAAATTGTCCTCGCGACTCCGCCCGCGGTATCTAGTTTTATAGTAAACTAGCTTTGCCCCGCGGTTTCACCCACGTAAGTTTCCCCGTTCCCGTGAATTATACAGTAAATTTTCCATAGTTATTAATGTTTATTCTGCTATTCGGAACAGAGACGAATCCAACAAATCAAGGATCATGAAAATCGGTCCACCCGTTCTCGAGTTATAAGTGTTGTAACAAACCCGACTTTGTTTTATATATATAGATAATATGTAACTCAGGGTGAATGTAGCTTTCTAATTGTGAAATAATTTTTGAAATCGGCACAGAAGTTTTTGAGTTTATTCATTGCATGCGTACACACAAAAATACATTTTTTTTCTCTTTATAATATTAGTGTAGATTGTAGATTTCCGGTACAGTTTCAAATCTACATTTAGAGCGTAAAATGAACATGAAACAGAATCTACAGCAAACAAAGTTGTTAAGACTAAGATTGTCAAATCGTCAATCAATCGTAACTTAATGTCTTAATTAAACAAGTTCGTAAACATGCTTATAAAACGTATAATTATAACGATTGGTGTTAATGACGACCCTCTGGGGTCTATTACACTTGGACCCTTATAATCTGAACCCTTATTGAGTGAGTCGGTCAAAGACTATACGCTTTTGCCGCTAATACAGCGATAGAAAGCTGTTAATATTGGTAAATATTTTATTAACTGCCTGAATTATACCTTATCGTTATCGGATGAATGAATATACTTATATGTTTGTGGGACAGTATGTGAACTTACTGTTGTATTCACTGATGGAATTATTTTAGGATTTCCGAATAAAAAAGCATAATAAAGTTAAGTATTCTGAATTAAAATCAACGTCAAAGATACACGAGATTTGTTTCCAATTTATTTTGGATACGATCGGAATTAACAGCCGTACAGTTAATTTAATTAATGATACCACACAGACTACCACTACAGACTATTAGACAATACTGGAATAAAGATGTGTTGCTGGTTCGTGGAATCTGTACATAAAATATGTTAAATCAAAGATAATGTTATATTATAGGTTGCTATATGTTAGAAGAACAAGTAAAATAATGTCGTAAGATCTCGAATTTATTAGCGGTGTCTGCTTGTCCATTCAATGTAACATTAGTTGACGTAATTAGTGGGCCTTTAGTAATTAACTAATTAAATAAACAAAGTGCTTTTGTCAAGGAAAGTTATAGTGTTTTGTACTGAATAAAATTAGATGTGTATATCTTTATTTAAGGTAGGTTTAATTAGTTAATTTACCTTCTACTATATGTTATAATTTATTATTTCTCATCTTGTTATTTTTAGTCATTCGCCAAAATTATTTAATAAACAACTAAGTCAATAGTTATTTATTTCCTTACCTAATAATCCTAAACGCTATGTGCGTGAGGACTGAGAGACCATCCTGTATTTCTTAATTTCAAGTCTTAGGATTTAGTAGAAGTCTTATAACAATTGTAGAACAAAACTGGGAATGGGATGTTATGAAAACCATTGATATAGAAAATACCATAGATTATATACAGCCTCGAACAAAATTCACAGCGAAAACTGTCTTCAATATTAATTACACATACGTAGGTTGACTGCACGGATAGCCGAGTGGTATAGGTCACCACGCTAATTACCACTGTGCGCGACGTGCTGCGGGTTCGATCCCCGCATGGGACAAACATTTGTGTGATCTACAGATGCTTGTTCCAAGTCTGGGTGTTCTTTGTGCTTGTATGCACAAGGATTAAATTCCTTAGTGCGGGCGTCGTTTATTTTTAAAAAGAAAAAAAAAAAAAACTAATGCAGTTCCTGCCGGAGCTGCACTGAGAGTACACAAGTGATCACGCGGTTCTGGTAAAGGCAATGATGGAACCGGGGTGTTTTTAGTCGTGTAAGTCGGTATATCCTCACACCGTGCTCTCGGCGTGGGACGAAGTCATAAGCTTTTCAACCCAAGAAGAAAAGAAAAAGAGTAGAAACAATTTTGAAACCACATATTTTTTGTACTTTCAATCTTATTAACTAAGCATGAAGATGTTTTTGCGATGCGAGACTTTGAAATTACTGATTTCCAATGGTCATTTTTTCAAGGTGGATTTGAGACACTGTGTCCATCTTGAGTTTTTTCTATATCAGTGATGAAAACACTTAAATCTGCCTTCGTTAAAGAACCAATTAAGTAGTATTTATTATTTAAACGCTGTATGGATGATCTATCGACCTCTCAGTTGCATCGACCAGGTCGTGACGATCGTCATTTGTCTTGCCGATCAGTAACGAGCTCACGACGTAACTTGTTAGGTATAGCTTTTTACTAGATCCAGTATCGACCACACACGACGCTTGCATGCATAAACAAACGTTTTGTACTAGGCTAGGAGCTAGGAAAAACATTCTTAAGGTAATAACTTCTATGGAATGTTTTGTTCCTTCTTCTGCCTAGCCTTTTTCCCGAGCTATGTTGGGGTCGGCTTCCAGTCTTACCGGATTTAGCTGAATACTATATTTTACATAGAGCGACTGCCTATCTGACCTCCACAACCCATGTACCTACTGGGTAATACGGTATCCCATAGTAAGACTGGTTGTCAGAATTGTAATGTTTTGGAATGTTTTGTTCCCTCAGGCGTTATTTTGCAGAAGACCTGTGCTTAATAATTCGCTTTGATATTTAAAGCCTACGATACTCGTCACGCGGCAATATCGAACCTATTGAAAAAAATTTAGAATCATAAGTTGTTTCTTTATTTACTTTACAAAGCTCATTTTTTATATAGGTAATATTAGATTAGAGTAGTTTTCCATATACCTACTTTAAGCTGTGGGTCCGACTGTTAAGTCATTATAATTCTGACAACCAGTCTTACCATGGGATTACTGTGTTACCCAGTAAAATGGGTTTTGGAGGTCAGAAAGGCAGGCCCTCCGTGTAAAATACTAGAAGCAGACCCAAAACATAGCTAGGGAAAAGGTTAGTCAGGCGATGAGTATGGTTTCCCGTATCAAGGAAAGCTACAAGTAAAAATCTAATAATAACAGAATGGAATACAGACCTTTTCTACTAACAAAGAAACCTATAATTCTCAAAATATATTTAGGCTGTGTTTCGTCGAACAGTACAAAATAAATATCCCTTATCTCAATGACTGCGTAGCTCAATATATTGTCACACATCAGTGGAAGTAATCTAAGCTACCTAACCATTTGGGATGGGAGGGTTTTCCGCCATCAAGATTACTGAAGGTCTCGGTCAGATCGTTCAGACCGTTGACATTGGCGAGGTTAGTTTGGAACTTGACATTGTGTTATAAGAACCCCCTGTAGAGGAAATACAGTGGGTTTGGTTTGGTGTGTCTTTCTGGTTTGGTTTCAAGTAATAGGTACATGAATGGTCATTTTAAATAACATTATTAGGTCGTTTTATTTTTTTATCAGTGTTGTTATTGCTCTTTTTGATCTTCAAAGACAATTTCAAATTTATTTCCATGTGATTAAAATCTTTATAATTGTTCGGTAGTAAAACCATGTTTAGTCTTTCTTAACGAAGGTGACGCCATGGATATTTGTTTAATTGCACAAGCTAATAAACTACCAGCCGTTTCAATTCAATGTTACAATGCAACTTTAAGAAACTAGTAATAATATTGTAGTGTCTCTCTCAAATCCCAGAATACCTTCACGTAGCAACTAGACTATACATAATAATACCTCCATCCATTCTATATTTGGGCATGATATGGCCCTCCCTCCAAACTTATGAGCCATAAGCAAGTTCCCGCACGTACTCCGGCATAAATTCACGCCTAGATAACCGCGTTCCCTCTTCATAGTACTAAACTACTGGCAGCTCACTTTGAGGGTGTAGGTTCACTTTTGGCACCCCTCCAAGCTCCAAGGCCGGGGGAACACGCGATATGGTAATATACCCTTATCTGGTTCCGCCGGAAACTGCTATATGTGCGCCATTTTTATATACACTAAGAAATTACTCGCTTAACTTGCTTAGTCATCAAAGCTGTAAGTTCAAGTTTATCAGGTACAAAGTTTTTTGAACTTTATTCAGTTGGTATAGGTTCTGTAATCAGTTGTACTTGGTGTACCACAATATTACTAGATACTTAGTCATTGCTGCCAAGGTTAGTCATTGTTTGAATTTATAATTTAGACTCATAATTTAGACTGTTGACTCATACGGTTAACATGCAGCTGTTATATTAGTTTTTGAAATTATACCATAAGAAATGTTTGCTTCATCTCAAACGACATTTGTTTGTACTCCTGCATGATACCCATTCATCTATTTGAATCCTTTTACATTTTTGTAGGAACATTATTTTAGGAGCGTTTGATAAACTTTGAAAATACGACATGTGCTGCATGCTGCATTTGTTGATATCTTCATTTGTTACCAAGTCTTTTCCCAAGCTAAGTTAAAGTCGGCTTCCAGCCTCACCAGATTTAGTTGAATACCTAATTTGACATGGAGCGACTGGATATCTGACGTCCACAAGCTATCTTACTGGGTAATGCAGAATCCCATACTAAGATTGGCTGTTATAATTGTAATGAATCAAAGACTGTCAAAGATCGACGCATAATAGTCCAACTCATATCCGATGCATTTGTAGATATATCAGCGAAAAATTCTAATCTTTCGCAATACCGATCCGAACCCTTATACTATAAAAACGTTAAACGATAAAGAAATCCAATCATCTGCAACTGGCATATTGAATATACGAGTATTTTCGTTTTATCTGAAGCTCTGTAATCCGACTTTCCAGTATTAATAGGTTTATTGAACGTTCAACTAGAGAAGCTATCATTCCAATAGGAGGACTCTCAGACTCCTCGAGTTTCATTAAATAATTGTAAATCCGATCAAGTAATATTGAAGAAATTGCTTTCACAGAAGTTCAATGGATTCTCTCGATTGGAGAGGTTAACTGAAAACAATTGATTAAGAATTTAGCTTTACAAACTATGTGGATAAAGATATGACAATAACATATTATAACGGTCATAAATTGTTAAATTAATTTAACTATACAAAGTGCGATAAAGATCATTTCGTGTTGTTTTTTGTCGTGCCTGTACCTACTATAGGCCTAAAATTTCAACAAAAGGCTGCACTTAGCAATGAAAAAAAAATGTACTTAGTAAAAATGAATCTGTAAGTCTTTTCTTTAGTATTTTAAACTTATCTAGCGGACCCGCCACGGCTTCGCACGTGTATTATACCTACATATAAGACTTCCTCTTGAAGCAGTTTATCTATTAAAAAAACCGCATCAAAATACGTTGCGTAGTTTCAAAGATCTAAGTTACAGATACCGGGAAGCGTCTTTGTTTTATACGTTGTAGTGATTTTCTTTAGGGTACGGTTAGTGAAATAACAAATATAGATTTTCCTAGCTTTTCCTCATTTTATAGATTGGTTTACACGTCACCAATAGATAACAAGTTTTTGTTGTTATCTAAATAACGCTGACAAAAAGGATTCACTTTACGTAACACAATTATTACTATTATCTCGTAGTGATAATTTTTGTTTTTGTAGTAACGAATCTGAGTAACGTATATTATAATAACAGTTTAGACAGTCTAGTTCAGTTTTGTATTTATTTACAATATACATATAGGCAGAGATGTACAAAATAGTTTTAAAAAAGCATTTAAATACAAAATGCAAAATATTTTCAGATTTCCTATTTCAAATGCAAAATACCAAATAGTTTTACGTTTTGTATTTCAAATGCTAAATGCAAAATAGGTATTTGCAAAATACTTTTTTAAAATAAAATACTTTTTGACCAAATTGAATGAACAGGTACGGGTAATTTGAAGTAGCTGTCAAATGTCACTAACGTTTGCCCTGACAGTGCCCATGCTTGTTACCGTGAGCACTCTGCTGAGCGCGTGGAATAACGTTTGTTGATGATGCGAACAGCCGAACGCACCCTCGGCGGCATTATAAGCGTCATCCGTTCATTTCATTTTGTTTGACTGGTAATATTGGCTAAGCTTAGTCACAAAGTATTTTGCATTTTGAAATGAATATTAAAAATACAAAATACATCTCAAAAGGTATTTCAAATAAAATACAAAATGTTTTTTACTAATAGGCATTTAAATGCCAAATATACAAAATAGGTATTTTGCATTTTGTATTTGTATTTTAAATGGAAGTATTTCAAATAAATCGCATCTCTGCATATAGGTACCTATTAACCGATTTTGATTAAAAAAATATTTTTAAATAGGGTTCTATTTCATCGGTTGGCTAACCATATCTTAATTTAACACATGGATGATAGTATCGCTATCTTATTTCTAGTATGAAGGTACCTATTCAAACCGATTTAAGCTTTCTTTACATGAAAAAATTCAAAAGTTTTCACGGCGCAAACTATATTCCGGTTTCGTATCGTAAAACTAAGGTTATTAAACCTTTTCATTTCATCAGTTTAACTAAAAAAATAAACTAAGATAATAATTCCAACCACGAAGATGTGCTTGTCCAAGAAAATATTTATAACGAAGACAGGGTACTCGTAAGAGTCTCAAATTTACAATATGGCCGACGAATCTTGGCGAGTCTGAAAAGTTTGCGTGAGATGCAAGTAGTCATAAACGGTGGGTGAGAAAGAGACGACAATATCTTGTATCGCTTTTTAGGTTCCCCAATATACAGCGGCTGAAGAGTATACAGACAGCCTATCCTATTAATTATATTGGACATCATAAAACTCCAATAAACCAGGCTACTGAAACTGATATTCCATTTAAAGGAGCCAGTTAGACATTCAGCCAGAATAGCGCTCAGTAAGGGCAACCAGTGCTGCCTGTCGGAAATAATAATTTATTATCTGTGTTGGCAACATTTCAAATTGCTGTTTGTATTACTCAGTAGTTCAGATTTTATATACTCGATATTGAACGACTCAATGCGTTTTACCCTTTATTGACCAATAATAAAGAAAAATGTTAGACAAAAAAGCAGTTTTAAATGATATAAATTCTATTTACAAATAATGCGACTCCAAGAACGTTTTAAAAACGTATAATAGCAATAACATGGAGCTTTTGATACCAGTCGCATTATCCGATCTTCATTTGTCTGGCTACCGTTGCCCCTGGCAACCGACAACAAAGGGACAACACAATTCATGTTTACAGACACCTTCCTTTAGGTACTCGGTACAGATGTACTTATAAAGGTTTAGAAGACCCTACAAGGGATTTGCGTACAATTTTAACGAGCACCTAACGATTCAATGATACGAGCATTTGTAAAAGAACTGTTGACTATTAGGTTCTTATATAATGCAGAAAAATAGGAGTTTTTTGGGTAGGTACACAAATAATCGACCATTACTACTTGATTTATCGTTTATATTTATACTATCGGATCCGCCCGGCTTCGCTCGGGTGTTACGTACAAAATACGTCGTCTTGAGTCATTTTCTCTGGTGAAAAGCATTATGAAAATCCATTTGGAAGCTTTTGTGTTTATCACGTTCCGATAGAGACAGCTGCGGCGATGGGGTAGGTACTTTTTATATGTATCGAATATATCGATAAATGTGCTAATTACAGACCTACCACTGTACACTGTACATACAGGATTAAATTGAAAGGAGTGCGTAGGTATATTCAACGAGGTAATCAAGTGCATAAAACTGATCAACTTTCCCCAAGGAACATAGGTCGAAATCTAATAGGTCGAAAAATAAGTATAAATTAAGTTTAATACACTTTCATGAACACTTATTTCGGCTTCTGGTAAAATACTCTACCGAGTAGGTAATTTGACTAAACTGTGCACTTAATTATTCAAATCAATCGACGATGAAAATAACGTACGGTCTGTTATATTAAAATAACTTTAGTCACTTAGTGACGATTGTTATCGACAAAACAATTCCACACTTTTGAACATTCATCCATTTTCATGTCCTGTGTAGGTTTGTTTATAAATATTATTTATGGTTACCTTGATGGTGGCTTATACACAAAGTTTACGACCAAAAGTCATTGATTTATATTAACGACTAGCTTTTACTTGCGGTTCTGCCTGCGTGGGCGTCGGTTATCGCAGCGAAGTAGCCTATAGGCAGCCTTCCTCTATAAATGGGCTATCCAGCAGAATTTTGAAATTTCAAATGGGCCAGTATTTCCTAGATTAGCGCGTTCAACCAAACAAAAAAACAAAATTTTTTAGATTTACAATATTAGTATAGATTCAATGTTCATGATATTTCATTTCTCCAGTCACGTTTTGTATTTTTCTAAGGGTTTTCCTCACGTGCGTAATAATGAAGGGTATCCCAATCCGAAAAGATTTTCCTGTTTGTTTCAATTACATTTCTTGTAAATAAACCTTGGTACGAAATAAATTATAATTTTGGCTGAAGAGAATAGATAGGTAATTTTATTGCAAAATTAATACAACACATACGGATTCAATTGATTTTCAATTTATTTACGAAGAACTTCATAATGTGAAGTTAAGGAACTGTAAATAAACAGTTTATTTATGTGAATTTAAACAAAAGAAAAAATAATTTTTAAATCTTACGATGCAAAATAGACTATAAATTTCGCTCTCACGTAACTTCAATCCTTCATTCCGCTCATCAACTTTTGCAGCATCTAAACGTCGATATTTAATACCGTTTCCAGTTCATTCCACATGATTGGAGCTCACGTGGAACAAACACAAGTATTTGATCAATTCAATTGGTAGTCAGCCCAATTGTTCATTGTGCAAAATTGAAATATACTCGACTTTGTAAACAGTGAGATGAGAGTGGCCAGTGCGATACTGCGCAAACATTGACAATTCCAGATTTATTTCTATTGGTCTGGTTCAACTCGTCTCTATATATTATAGTGTTTCCATTGCATCAAAGGTTTTCATATCCATCGTCACAACTCTCGGACTGACGTGTTATTATTGCTACATTTTAATTTAGGTCACTGTCTATTTTATTTTCTTTATTCAAGTGTTCTCTTTGATGAATATTTATACGATTTGATATATCCATCCATTCATTACGTCCATCAATCGCGATACCTACTTATTGAGCGGTGGAATTGCAAAAAGTTGTAATGCGCATGAAAGTTAGAATGCTCCAGTAATGCCGTGGTATTGCTTATCTTTAAAACGTTTACATTAAATACTTGTTCTTCCGACTTCTCCATCGATACTGTATATGTTGATTTTCACATTCTGAGGAAAATCAGAATGTAATTTAGACTCCTGTAATGGAATTTGATCATGCAATCATACCAATTTTCGTGGAGATAATGTCCTAAAAAATCTGTGTCAAATAAGTTTTTAAATTGTTGTTCTTTAGTAATGTTTGCATTTGTTTGGTTACAGCAATGGAGGGGGGCGCGTGGTGCGCCCGCGACATCTCTTTACGAGCTCAAAAGAAGTTTCTGTCTCGTGTCGGAGGCACCGCCAGTGCTCGCGCCCTTGTGCTCGATGAGCATGCAGCCAAACTTCTGGATCAGGTACACACAGCTTTATATCGTATTTTTATTTATTTAATTTTATTTATCATCAGTAGTAGGTGCGTCGCTCTTTCATTGTTAGAAATTGTCTTTCGCCAAACGTCTAAAATTCTAGTCTTTCACAATTCTAATGAATTATGGGAAATCTAATATCTCTAAAACAACTACTTTCTACAGCAGGATTGAAAGTGGTTTCTCCATGCTAGTTTCTTTTGCTTGGCCATTATATTTGGTCTTGTATGGCTATCTCTCCAACAATCGGTATCGTGTCTAGTGTCTCAAGTTTAACGTCCTGAATAAGACAAACTGATAAGATCGTTTTTACAGGCCAGCATATTTCCGTATTTCTCGTACCTAATATTGTGAAATTTAAGTTGATCATCTACTAGCGTTATGTCTACTTACTTAGTTTTTTTTCGTGTGGATATGTAATAATATGCCTTATAGTATACATGGATTGAGGTAGATAGATGAAAGCTGATAGATTTTCAACGTTTTACTTATAATTCTCTCGCTTGATATGAAACAAGTTACCTATGCCTAGCATGAAGTTATAAGCACATTATCATTATAATCTTCCTCCAATTTTCCAGTTCCTTACGGTCCTGCGCGAGCGCATGGAAAAGCGCGAGGCAGAGAAGCTGGTGAAGCACGTGATCAAGTCTGCCGTGAAGCTGGGCGTGCTGCGCCGGCACGGCCAGCTGTCGGCGGCCGACGAGCGCGCGCTCGCCGCCTTCCGCTCCAAGTTCCATGTGAGTACCTGCTAGAAACTTATCCTGCTAGTGTGGTGAAGTAGAGAAATGCGAGTCATTAAAATGGAAAAAAGACATCACAAATTATACACTGAGAAAAAACAATCAAAATGAACTCTGAGTAGAAAAATAAGTACATAAATGCAATAAATTACAGTGGAGGGATTAACTAGACTCCTGCTGTCGAAGATTGAGAAGGAAGCTTTTACCCTTTACTGGAACAAGACGGGCATTGTATATTTAGATAAGAAATAAATGCAGTGACTTTTCTGGACTAACTATAATGGAATGCAATTAATTAAACTTAGGATAAACCTACGATACGGCTGAAATTGTTTTTTTTTGGCTGTCAAAGTTGTATCAAGATAAGGTTAGGGCAAGGTAAACCTGTAAGTGATAAACATATAAAACACCAGAATCTAATGCTAAGTTTTAAATAAATTATGGTGTAGGGTCTCTAATGTAAGATATTTGTATCTATTCCAGACTGTGCTGATGGCCGTGGTATCATTCTGCGAGGTGGACTTCTCATACGACCGTGGGTTCCTCCAGGATGCGCTCCGTGAATCTCATCAGTCTCTCAAGTAAGCAGATAACACATTATTTCGTAATATTACCCATTTGTGTCGTTTTTTGTTTTATTAATGTTTGACGCACATTTTTAATAATCTTGTTAACCTCTTGAGCTAAGCTAAAAGCTTGTGTTACGTAGTGGGTTCACCTTGCCGTCGGTAGTGCAATGGTTGGGTTCCGAACCTACAACCACATGCCCACAAGTCCGAAGCCTTAGCCATTAGACTACCGCCGCTTCAGAGGACTCTTCGTCCTTCCTTCTTAGTTTCCTAATAGAAAGCAATGTTATCTATTTTTTCAGGTCAGTAGTAGAGCGGCACCTGTCCGACAAGTCGGTGTCCCGGCTCGCCGGCGTGTTCGCCATCGCATCCCGGGGCGAGCTGCTGGACTCTCTGTTCTCCGGCCAAGTGGACGAGGACGTCCTCAAGCTGTCGCGGATGCTGCGCAAGGAACTCGACAGAGGCCTTCTATAATCCAACACCACACAAACCCTGTGCCGTCCTTAACCAAAGCTACGTACCAACGTATTTGGACGATTTACCTCAGTAGAGGCCATTTTGTCGTAGAGGCAAACGTCTCTAACACCGACGATGGGATCACTTACGATATCGTTATCTCCACAAATGGAGATTTGACTTTTATTAGCAACAATATTTGTAGTTAGATTGTATGATCATACAATTGCACAGATGACGGTTCGATTTGTGTGCCGGCTTTGAGTTTGACATGAATGAAGAGCTCTCGTTATTTGGTTGCTAGAATTATCAAAATAAATCAGTGACTAATAAGCTGTTGGTCAGTTAGTCCATGATAATAGTCGCTGATAAGAACGAAGAGTACTGCGGTCGAATCAAAGCCGGCAAAGTGTATCATTGCTTTAACATTTGTCTTACTAACAGCACATAATTTCTATTGAAACGTCATTGGAAAGCTCTCTCACTTTTCGGTCTGTGATTCCAGTAAGACGTCAGCGAATTTTTTCAAGACTTTTTTGAATACTCAGTGAGTTTATGTTAAACTTTATATATATTGGCGATTAATTATTATTTATATTTGTAAATATGCCTGTTTCAGTTTAAGAATTTGTGGCCAGTATCGGTCCTGAAAAATCATTTATGCTTATTATTTTTTGTTACTGGAACAATATATTATTGAATATATTCGATGTCAAATTTGACAAATCTTGTATAATATTAGACTAAAATGAATACTGCCGGTGGAAAATACCAATGAATCATAACATTAAAAATACATTAAAGTTTTATATTGACGACCTCGCTCATCATTATAATAAACTGTAAATTGCACTGATTTAAATTAAGGTCAATCAATTTCGAAAACTTCTAAATTAAATTTATTTTAATGGCGCGAGTCGAAAATCCGCCATGGTCGCTAATGTCACGTAAGGTCTATCTGTCAATCTCGACCAATCACAGCCTAGTAGCTTGTCTCCCATTGGTGGAAAATGTCAGGCAGACCTTATGCGACACTAGCGACTCTGGTGGATTTTTGATACGCGATAGCCCCTATTGCCAGCGGTTGAACTTGAATTAGCGTTATTTTGAATGCCAGTAACTTTTAAAATGTCTGAATTAACAAATTTAACCTTTCTTAAGCTTGCCGGCCGTTTTCTTGTTTGCCATTTTTATTGATTTAAAAGATGTAGGTAAAGTCAGTCACATAAGTGGAGGAACTCAATCAGATTTATGAAACACTTAAGCTCAAATAATTAATTTAATAATAAAGATATAGGTAATGGTTTTAACTCCCTGATCACAATTTTTATGGACTTAAAAATAATAGTGTTCCATTGACAGAATACAGAAACGTCAATCAGTTTGAAGCCGTTATATTCATGCTGTCTCTGTCACTGTGAGGTGTGAAGACGCGACAAATAGACAATTAAGAACGTGTGAAAGTTAATTAAAGTTTGAAGCGGCGGTAGCCTAATGGCTAGGGCGTCGGACTTGCGATCAAGTGGTTGCGTGTTCGAATCCCACCCATTACACTACCGACGTGAACCCACTCGTAACACAAGCATCTTAGCTTAGCACGAGGGGTTAACGAGATTACTAGTAATGTGCGACCCACATAGATAGAATACTTTTGTAAAAAAAAAAAAATTAACGTTTCAGTATTCGGAGTACGGTGTTTCGTAAAACTGTTTGAGTTTATCAACTTTTGTTGCTGAACTTCTGTTTATGTCGAAACATCTATATCTTGCCTAGTTTTACGAATAAAATACACAGCATTATTAATTTAGAATGCATTTAATAGTTTGTATATAATACATTATTAAGGTATACTCGAATTATTTTATGAAATATTTTAATTTATTTTACGTGTTAGGTTTTAAGGGAACTGTTACCATAAGTAAGTCGTTATTTTGGTCTAAAAATCTAGTTATTCAGTGGATCTGATTTGAACTGTAACATTTAACTAATAGGTACGAATACCAGACAAAGGCCCAGCTTTTTTATCCCTAGTTAACTCAACCAATGGCTAAATATGGTTTCAAATTACGGTAAAACGCGTTTTGTTTGTCTATCAAAGGGTCAAATAAGTCGGAAAGTTAATTATTTAACCATTTGTTAGAATAAAAAATTAGGAACAAACATGTTTCACCGAAGTTTAAAACCATTAGTTTGGATATTTAACCATTAGTTGAGTTAACTAGGGATCAAAAAATTTAGCCTTAAGGATATTTTTGGTGACATTTAACGATAATACAACACTTTTATAGCACAGAGGGCCTACCTTCGCATTATCAATTAAAATCCTATAAGTTTTTATTTAAAACTAGTGGAACCACCCCAACTACGCACGTGTAACACAGTCATAACTATTAATATACATGGGATTGACTTTGTTTTATAATATGTAAAGGCAAAGAAGTGGGATGTATGATTTTGTACAATTTACTCGTAAGTATCACATTGTATATCTACACAATACATATATCAATTGATAAAATATACCTCTGATGTATATATTTCACGTATTCTCGGTAATTATAATAAAATTCTAAACAATATGTTTTATAACGTATGCAATATATTAACCTTTATCAGAAACTTATCATATACAATAAAATACAAATCACAAATGAAACTAATCATAATCTATATATTCGGCGTCTTACAAATTTTATAAAATACTTGGACCAAAAACTTTTAATATCTACACAGTTCTAACATATCTGAACTTGAATTCATATCTTAATTATTTTATTAGCAATAAATTAACTTGGATAGTCATAGTGTATAACTTGTATTGTTTTGTATACCTATTTGTAGTCTTAGTGCGATATTCTCAATAAAGAACGCACATCTCTACGATAAAATTTACTGATAGCGTTCAACTATGCTGTGTAAACTTCACACGCAAATATGAACTCTATTCTGAATGTCGGAACTATCAAAATCTTTCGTTTCTTTTTCCTGTATGGGGTCACCATGCAATTAGTTGAATAGTATTTTTATGAAATGACTGCATATCAGGCCTTGACCTATTTACAAAAAATAACTGTTTGATTGCAGGAATAAAGTTCATATTCGTATGAAAATCTTTTGGTGAAGTGCTGTCAGAAAATGTCCGTGTAACTCTCTTGCCTAATCGTGTCACTGTTTAGTGTTTTGTACTATTTGTGTTGTGTTATGGCGGTTTCCATTTAGAAGTTTCACATTATGAATAGTCCTCCATGTATTGAAACGTTTTTTTTTTATAACCCCATGACTTACTTGAGTTCCTTTTATTACTTAAGTAGGTACTATTTATAAGTAAGTAACTGAGTTTCTCCTTTTCTGTGTTAGAATAATTTCATACATTATTAACATCGTATACGGCATAAAAGATTCTCAAAAACTTTTTTTTAATTAAATGTGGAACCATAAATGGAAACCATCAAATGTCATAGCTAGATGAAATCAAAGAGACGTCCAAGTAGGGATTGTATTAAAAAAAAAGACAATATCAATGTGTAATATAATAAATGTTGACTCCTAAATGAGTCTCTACGAGGTGTTATGGCCGTATTAAATGTTGTGAACCGGTCACTTGCTTTCATACAAATAATGGTTTAACTGGGCTGTGTCACACTGACACTAATATGCGAATTTTGGCGGCATTTGTCCTTGGACCTTATTCTCTAAGTCCAAACATCTAACGTGCTGTTACATAGGGTTAAGAAAGGCGATTATCTCTTTAATATTACTATACTTTTAAGTAAAAAAATTTGTTAAATGGTCTCAAACGTATGTACTAACGCTACCGGTGGCTCTCAGAACACAAAAAAATAGTTGAATAATCTGCGGTATCCGTATGGCACGTTATGTTTTGTTTGGACTTAGAGAATTACCCCCCAGCCATGACAGCCATGCAGCATTCAAGTGAATGTGACGTCAAACGTCAAAAAACTATTCATAAAGTTTTATGAAAATCGCGCGCGAGTGATCGGTGTTATGTTCACGTGACAGAGAGGGACAAAGCTATACAGATAAATAGCACCACCTCTTGTCCACAACTCATAGTATGGCCTACGGTGTAAATTGAATGTCTAAAGATAGTTGTTTTTACAAAAAAACTGGTGTGATTTATATGTTAGCGGTTAGTTTTAAATTTTGATGTTAAAAATAATTTGTGAAACGTTGGCATAATTGATGGTAAGTATTTGTATGTATTTTGTGTATTGTTTTTTTAATGATAATGTAAAACATAAAATATCTACTTACTTTAACGATTAAATGTAAATTTTATTTTTCAAGGATATGAGAAACGATTTCGACTTCGAAATTTTTTAAAGGATGTAACTTGTATAGTTCCTTATTTGTTTGAGACAGCCTTTGTACCCAAACAACGCATTTTTTGCTAATTTCAATATTAAAAAATAGCCACTCACTATTATTTAGATCTCATTGAAACAAATGTTAAGAAAATTGTTTAATAATGACACAATTATGCGGTATTGAAATTATAATGGATTTACTTTTCTCGTTTGAATAAGTAATTATTAATTTCTTGCCTAATTATAGTGTAAGTATGTACAAGAAATATTTGTGGCTTTGCCATAATAATATAGGACTTTTAATAACTGTAGGCACAGAGCAGACTAGACTATGCAGGGGTACAACATTTTCCAACATAATGTAATCCTTACAACATTGAAGTGACAAGACATTAAAAGTGTGCGTGGACAGCAAGTTATTGTAAAAGCAAACTTTAATAAACGGGCATGTTGGTCTAGTGGTTAGTGGCCCTGACTGCTAAGCCCGAGGTCGTAGGTTCGATTTCCACCCAGGACAAATGTGTGATGAGTACGATCATTTATTCTGTGTCTGGCTGTAATTTATCATTATGTATGTATTGACGAATATATAAGTATGTTTTTTAGTTGTCTGGTTAACATAGTACAGGCTCTGCCTAGTTTGGGATCAGATGGCCGTGTGTGAGATGTCCTAAGTATTTTATATAGGCGAAGGTGAACACTCATTGATTTTCTCACTATTGGTGTCCCCTGCATAACTTCTTTACTGTCTGGCTCGCTGTGTGAACCTATATTTGGTGTAGAAAGAAATTCCGACCTAATTTCAATACCGATAAGAATATAATTCTAAAGTACTGAGCACAATAAGCACGTACATGACATTTACTGATCTTAGGCTTTCACGTTACTCCCCAAGAGCACTTGAGTCGGAAAAGCTGTGACAACTTGTATGTAATAATTTTTGTTAAGCTGTGTTATATGTAATAAGATTTGATATCAAATATACAATTGATAAGAGTTTTGGATTTATTATTTTAGTATACCTACATGCATTCTTCAACAGATATACAATAAAGTTCCTTTGGTATAATTGTATAAATATGTACTGGCAGCAATAAAGAATTATGAACTTAATCGAATTAGCTAAACACCTAAATATTCAATAAAATTCCAGAACATAAATAAGACGTTAAACCTTCGTGATAAGTTTTAAATTCAATTGTTTTCTAGTCGCAATATAAGTTTATGGGCTTTAAATTGTGTGTTATGTGTTTTTAAAACTGTTATTGAATGATGACTGTACTTTACCTATGCAAATGGGTGTGTAGTTATAAACCAAAGACACAATTTTAAGAAAAAAATTAGGAATAAAAAACTACACTAAAATCATATTTTAATTAATTAAGATTCTTATCTCTACTACTAAAGAGCACATTATCTAATAAAATGAAAATCTTAACATCTATTTTATAAATTAATTTTAAATGACACCTATGACTTATATAATTAGGTAAGTACTTACATAGTTCGATTGTACTTAATACAAGTTGTGCACAACATGAATAAATTAGGGACCTACTTGAAGGTTTATTTAAAATATTTTAATTAAAAGTACAAACACACTGTCGTGGCGACCAGGTTCGAATTCATATCAGAATTCTGTACCTCTTAATTTTTCTAAGATTTCATCAACAATCATTAAAGAAAAAAATCGTGAGGAAAACCCAAATCCCAAAATTTTGATTCTGAAATGGACAACCCGCGATGAGCGAGCGGGTGATGATTGTCTAATTCCTTCTCTATAAGAAAAGAGGCCTGAGTCCAGCTGTGGGACTTTAATAGGCCGGTAAAAGCACAAATCCCATTTATTTACTTTTTCCGCTTCAATCTTCTTCCATAGTATTAAAAAAGAAACTTTCCGGTTTCATCGGTTCTGGTACTATTCGCGACATATTATTGATGAATTCACTACTAACGCGTTCTGCTTGCAATTCGTATCTTGAGAACAATGTTGCTATTTCCAATTTTAGCATAATCTGCATTCTCGTTGGTAGGTTCTTAAAAGATTGAGCGTAACTTAGGAAGAAGTGATCTATTCCGTCTATTTTCGATATTGTTTCACTTGTTTTTATTTGATGTTCTTGCGTTTCTGTAGTTACTGTTCCAAATTCATTTTTTTTCTCAGAATCTGGTATAAAGTTATCCAAGCATTCGGGAACAGGATCATTTATCTCCTCACCAGTATTTAGGTCCTCTGCTATAAACGATTGGTCGTTAGAGTTCGCGTTCTGATCCATTTTGGGTCTTCTGCTGCCGAAACTATTGAAGTCATCCAAAAAAGACATCAGTTTCGCCCAGGGCCATTTTTTGTACTTCTTATAGACACCCGTGGGAGACTCCTCATTTTTCTTGAACTTAGCGTAGTTGTCCCTTAGACCTTTCCATCTATTGTACCAAGCGTTAGCTGAAAATAAGGAGAAAAAAGTGTTCAATCGTGTAAAGGGCATCGCTGTTTAATTCAGCACTGACCGTATGAACAATACAGAGAACTCCGTGAACTCTGAGTACCTTTATAAAAACATAGATGGCGTTACTTTAAAAATGCTTACCATCGTATACTCCCAATTCGCGAGCAATTTCATCCCATGCGTTTCTTTTCAATTTACGATCTTTGTAACGTACGTCGTTCAAATCAAATAAATAACTTCTTTCCCTTACTAATGCTATCAACATTTCGATTTTGACCATGGTGGCTGGCGCGAACAAATCAAGAACGCGAACGTTGTTGTTGACCGCCGCGGTCGCACTGCCTGTGGGCATTGTGTTCCCTAGCGTGCGAGACAGAGAAGGATAGCTCTGAACGCGGAACGCGCGATCGATTTTTCGGATTTCTCTTTTACACATTACTTACAGAACTACGGCATTCACGATCCAATGCATCGCTAAATCCTTACTATATTGTATTTTGTTTGTATTGTGTTTCTTTATAAATGTCTACACCTGAGAAATAACAAAGGCTACTTTTTATTGCAAAAAAAAATGGCTGTAAAAGGTTGAATTATGTAGTGAAAGTGTGGCTAACGAAATTTATGTTAAATTATCCAGCGAAAAATACTGTATACCTACTTGTTTGGAAAAAATGGAGAGAGTATTTAAAAAAGAAATAGGAGACAGTAATAGGCTATGTTTAAAGCCAAAATCTCAAATTCATCTGCAAACCTAAATTAACATTATAGACGTATAAACAAAGTATTATCATGACGACGATCTGATTGAAGTATAAATCACTTTTTAGAAATAAAATAAATAAATATCTTGGGACAATCTCACACACGGTCATCTGATCCCAAACTAGGCAGAGCCTGTACTATGGTAACCAGACAAATGATAAACATACTTATATATTTCTAAAAACATACATATTATAGATAAATAACACCCAGACACAGAACAAATGATCGTGCTCATCACACAAAGATTTGTCCTGGGTGGGAATCGAACCCACGACCTCCGGCTTCGCAGTCAGGGTCACTGACCACTAGACCAACAGGCCCGCCAGAAAATAAGATGACGTGAAAATAGCTCGGTGGTTGTAGGTACATTGGAAACTAATGATCTTGCTGCAAATTTAAATCCAGGTGTAACTATTCCGTTTTCATTCTAACACCCAGTTTATTTTACAAGTTCTAATATTTTGTTACTCCACGTTCGAACCTCAATCGAGCCCTTTTTGTATCTTTTAGTTTAAAATCTTTGCAACATTTTTTTTTATCAGCTTTTTCTATAACTTTTTGTTGTGATCAATTCAATCAGTTATAATTTATTCAAATATAACTTGAATAAATGAGTTATTATTGGGCGTTATTAATATTAATATTATAATACCGACGTTGTCTTTGTTGGTCTGTTACATTCTTGGGACTGAAATCATTTTTTGTATGTTTTTATTTAAAGTTTTATGCATTTAAATAGGTACCAAACTTCTTAATACTCTCTCGAAGGTGATCATGCAATTCGCATGAAATGATCACGTCTGTTTCTTTAATTAAGTATAACTTTGTCAACAGTTCCTCAAAATCAATGTTCTGTGAAATGTCACATTTAACGGATAATTACGAAAATAATGAACGTTGTCTAATTATGCCATTGTAAGACCAAAGTAATTGAACTTACTAATTTCAACATACTTACTGTGTTCTTATATATTTTATTATCTTTATGATAAAATACCTATACTAACAATTCTGGAACAGAACTGTTTGATGTGCCGTCACTTCCTACCACCAGCTATAAAAGCAGACTCTTCGTCATATCCGGCTTCCCCTAAATCAAATCATTGATCCAACTGTACCTTGCTGTTTTTGGTACTTTGATTGCTAGCAACGAACAAGTCAAGTCCGAGGTGTCCGTAGCTGTCGTTGCTATGTTATAGACTTAAAAAAAAAGTAAACATGGATCCCGCTGTGTTGGAGAACCTTCTAAAAGCTATCCGTGATGCTGTAGCCGTTTGATCCGGAAAAGAATGACAAATTACGGTACGGAAAGCTGAAGGTACAACATCGACAAATTCTGCTTGTGTAGTAGGTAGTTGGCGCGTGTCAGGGGCGATACATTTTTAACTGCCTAACATATCTCCTTGTTTTAATTATGGTGTTTACAGTAAAAAAACATGATCTTGTTTATCAAAGATAAGTGCCTCTGTAATTTACTTTGCTTAAAAAGCTTTGCAGAATCTTTAAAAAGAATCGCTAAAATTATTATTACACAATTTTTTGAATTGACAGTAATGAAAATATTAGTTATTTTTTGAAATAATATAATAATTTAATACTTGTAGGAGACGGATCAGATCATTATTTAAAGCCAGGTAAAGCTTCAAGTAAGCTCTCCGCCTCCTTTCCTTTCCGTTTCTCTCCATCAAAAGCCAACGACAAAATATTAACTGTAATGAAAACAAATATTTCATTTCTGGCAGATTTTTTTGGAAATTCACAACAAATTGAAAGAAAAAAATTTGAACCTTCGGCAGGACTCGAACCTGCGATTTCTGTTTCAACTAAAGCCACAGAGGTCATTGCCTGAGTCTTCATTTTATATAACTAAGTTGACAAGATTAAAGTAACGCTATTAACTTGTAAATCTTTGGTAAATCTGGACAATAATTTGGAATAAAAAGGACTGTTTAAATAAAACGAACAATAGTTTGGAATAAAGAGGATTTTTTTAATAAAACTATCAATAGTTTGGAATAAAGAGGATTTTTAAATAAAACGAACAATTATTGTGAAAGCACCAGTCAATAAATTTTATTCACTAAAATTCCCTTAGTATACAAATCTGATATTTGTGATGTGGATGACGTGGCCTATACACTACAAGTGCTGGTACATATTCTGGGTAAGTAAAGCCATTTTTGACAAGACATTAAAAAAAAGTTTTCTTTGCCATGACAGCCATGAACAAATTGTATCAAGTGTCTTGTGTTTTTTTTTGTATTGAGTATCAGGTGTCTTATTTTTTTAATTATCGTAATACACAACAGGGTTATTATTCCCTAAGTCCAAACAAAACATAACGTGGCATAACGCAGATATAGTTCAACTACGTTATGGGTCGCCAAATTTTCGTGTTTTGAGAGTCACCGGGTAGTGTTTGTTTCGTGTTTTTTTTTACTCAAGTGTAAAGTAATTCAAAAGGGAAAACGCTTCTCTTAATCCTACACGAAACAGCACGTAAGCTACTTGGACTTAGAGAATAAACCCCTCTGAATGAGCCGTTCTTTTTTTCAATGTTTTGCCAATTAGGAGTCATATTATCAGGCTTACGGTCTGTTTCATTGCTTACATCAAATCATACAAAACAGGTTACACTTCTTCCATCGTTACCAAATCACTTACTGCTTATCCTAGTAATAAAACAGACCTTAAATCTTCAGCGTTAAAAACCAGTTGCGCATGAATTTCATCTACTACACATGAACAATTATGAAAATACGCACTGTTAAAAAAATCTAGCACTGAACACTTTACTGTTTGAAATGTTGTTAAGTTACTTCGTCCACATCGAGGAGAAGAGTAATTACCTATATCAAAAGGTCATCGTATCATCCTTGCTGACAATTAAGGAAGCTGGTAGGGACAGCATAGACATTCAGTAAAACCTCCATGCTAGTTTTATAATGACAGCGCTTAATACAAACACATAAGATTAAACCAGAAACATTTAGTGATAGTAAAGGTACTTACATATAATTATAATTTCTTATGTTAACAATTAGAATGAGAAAGCGTTTTATCGATGATCCAAGCGATGACTATTTACAAATTTACTTCGGAATGTTTCAAAGTATGGAGATAATTAAAAAATAATGGAACAAAAGAATAACGACATCAATTTACAACATATGACTAGATACGCATCAAATTCCACGACTCACTACGACAACGAAGTATAAACTAATTTAACATTGATTTAATATCAGGATACATTGCGAGTGACTGTACACATGAAAGTTATTCTTAAGATATTCGTAATTCGTATATTGTCACTACAATTTTTGAGATATTATAAGTACATTACTGATTATAAATTATATTATATTTCCTACGTTAAGTCCGACGATTTCAAAAATATTTATTATGAAGTGAGATCATTAGTGAAAGCGCCATCTATGTTGACACAGCGACACTATGAGAGTACATTACGTGACATAAAGCTCGAAGCTTCGTCCTGAGCTTACACATACCTAAACAACTATCAAAGTAACTTTAGGTATAAAATAGATTTATTTCTCTAACCTATAAACTATACATATTATGTACTAGTTGATACCAATGAGTATTCTATCTGTTCAACCCTGCGCGTGCTGTATTCGCGTTACGATGGATTTTTTAACTCAACTATAGCACGAGCAGGGTTAAATACACTGACGACTACAATATTTGAATAATTTTATAAATATCTTGTAATATGACTATTGCTATAAGTCAGTGTAGCTTGGTGTTTGATGGTTAAAGACAGGAAAACTTTGTATTTAGCTAGGTTTAATACATTAAGAACTCTAGCCACTAAGAGTGTCAAATATACCCAGTAACTAGGAATATCTGTATTTATTTTGGTTTTCTCGATGGCTTAAAAGAAAGTTTGCATTTCGTGCAAAGTTTTCCGTTAACAATATTTCAAACGGTCCCACCTGTCTAGTGTTGTGGTGTGTAATCAATAGTTACATGCTTTTCCAAATAATGTAATTTCATGTAGTAAATTCATAAACAACAACTTTACGGCTTTGTAGTTTCATTTCTGCTTACTTGTTGCTGTGCACTAGGGAATTCATTCCTTTTTGGATTTGAAACCATTCGTTCGTCAGATCTTTTTTAAACTAAATATAGAGACTATCCATTGATAATTATTGTAAGTAGAAATGTATGCTTGCAGGTTTGTCTGACATTACATTTACGAATAACAATTAGTGAATTCCATTACATCAAGTGTCTTACATTTAGATATGTAGAGGGTTAGACGACATTGAAACGGGAGGGTTAAGTTTTGCTAACTATCGGTCATTACATTAATAAATGTAAGTATTTTTTCTAGTTTTGAGCGTAACGGTAACTATTATCCAATCTGCGGTAATAGTTTGATAATGGTTTAGTATTTTTATTGTTCCTAAGAATAATCTTAGGAACAATAAAAATACTAAACCATTATCCTTAATTACTAAAAAAAGTAACCATTCTTAACCTTATGGTTTTGCGATTATGAAAAGCTCTGAGCCACTACTTTGTACTGTTTTGTTAATGTTTTTCAACTCTATCGACCGCTACCCTCCAGTTTCAAAAAAGTTTATCTACATTCGATTAAACTGTTAAACATTTCTGTTCTACTTGATGATGTAACTTAGGCAGGGAAGGGACATCGGGGGACGCTGTGCGTTTAGGGTCACGCGAATAAATTCCAAATAATTTTGTCTATCTAATATACAATATCATTTTAGTTTACAAATTAATTCTAAAACAAACACGTTCGTTATCTGGACTTTGGCTTTGCCTTCCTACTTCCTACCGATACTGTGCGACGATAATAAGTGAATCAAATAAACCCAATTAATAAACCAGAGGCCTTCATTATGAGCTTATGTAAGGTTTGACATTTGTATTATGACCATTGCTGGCTGTAACTGTTTTTAATATAAAGTGCAAAACCTTTTTGCACGCAACGGTTTATGATCAAATCGAATCAACAAGCCCGCTAATTATACGCTCTAAGGGCGTCCAGACCAATCGTTGTATAAAATAAATATTTTTATAAATTTTCTCATGATGTCTCTTAGACGAAATAAAATAATTATTTCTACACCAAATTAAATGGAATTCCAGTGAGCGTTTGAGGATAGGATACTAAACTTTGAGTTCAGCAGTTTGAGTAAATTACTGTAAATTAGTAATACTTGGTACTCAATCTATTGAACACAAAGCAATCACATTTATTGGTATATAAATTAATATTATGTAATTAGAGGGGAATGTTCGTTCCTTTCTTAATACTGCATAGCGTTAATTAACTATTTCTTATATTCCATGTTGTTCATTATTCTTCACAGTTTAATCAACATTTGAACCAAAAAAATACTTAATTTTTTTATAAGTGTCAATGGGGAATATCAATCATCCTCATAACTCGAGGTGATGGTAGCTTTACAAACAATCAATCTTACCTGTACTGGAATGGTTTAAAATGTGTGTGTAGTGATGCAGTATGAAGGAAGGAGTGAGGTGTGTGCTCACTCCTTGAGCTTGTGCCAGTCGGCGATCTGCCTGCGCGGCGCGGCCTGCACCTCGCGCCAGTGGTGGCGCGCGCTGCCCGCGCCGCCCGCGCCCAGCTCCAGCCGACCTATCACCTGACACACCATCACACCCTTTAGCTTTCTCAATTACGCCTTACATCTCTTCTAAGGCAAATAATGTTAATTAACTTTCACTGTCCCGTGAATCACATATTATGAACCTATTGTTTAACTATTGTGTCTTCTGATAAAAAAATTAGTTTTTTGACTTCAACAAAGAAAGTCAAAATCGAGCCTATTTCTTGGGTCCTAAATTATTGATTAATAATCCATGGGATATTAACAACCAATGCACGATAATTAAAGTTGAGAGAAGAGAAAACAAACAAATGCAGATGATACAAGTAACGTATGAAATGGTGTGATACTGCAATAATCAGGCAGATCAACATTCAGAACCACATCCAAGAAGCATTGTAACTTAGTACCTCATTCTTAGTGACCCGGTCCCAGTCGAGCAGCAGCAGCTCGAGCGACACGTGGTCGAGCGAGGCGTTGGGCGCGGCCGGCACCTCGAACACGAAGGACTCGTTGAACACGGGGTTCAGGGTTCGCTTCTTCACGTGCGTCTTCTTCTTCGCGATGCGCTGCCCGTTGTACAGCAGGTACATTTTCACGTAGCTGTGGATGATCATATTGTTATTTGAGCCGTCTTTTCGGGTAATAAGCAATTCAATTTCAGAGCATTTCATATGGACAGATAGTTATTTTTTAAAGTTCAATGTACGTGGGTCGTACATTGAACACATATTTCTAGTACCCATGAGACGCAAATCTTTGTTAAAGTATTGATTGTGGAAACTAATCATGGAAATGTTTCTAAAATAGGTTTGGAAGTTCTGGCAGACTTTCGGAACCATTATAGTTCAAGAATATATGGTGACGTCAAAGCGAAAGTAGAATGAACGAAATGTGACTACAGTGTAAATGAAGGATTAAAATTACTGTGTTATGAAGTGGTATTATTAATTTGTTAGTAACAGGTGTACTGAATCAAATATTTAGTTTTTTTTTTAGCATTGTTGAAGATAGATTATTTCAGTATGAATTAGCGAAGTAATTAAGTAAGCTGTGCCCAGTCTTCGTGCTCTGATTGCGATCTGACTGCGTCATTTTGGATCCCGTTAAGTGTGCAATTGATAACAATTTGGTTTAAAATACTAACGGATCAGCAAGTCCGGTGACGTCCATCTTGGGCAAGTTGCGCGCTTTTAGCAGCACGACGGTGAGGCGCGCGGCGGCCGGCTGCCAGCACAGCGACACCAGCACCTCGCCGCGACCTACGCTGCGCATCTGAACAGTAACGACGATATAAGGCCACTGACAAAACCTCTTTGGTATAAGCAGTTTAATACCATTAAAAAAAGAAGAAAAGAATTTGATTCTGGAGTGCACTGTCACTTTTAAAATTCGATCGTGTTTTTTTCGGCCAACAACATCGTTAATATTTATATCCTATACTTTTTTATGCACCGAAATTAAGAAATTTGTGGAGATCCTTTATATATATTATGGCTAACCTTTTGTTTGGTTTTGTAATTGACTGTTCAATCCAAGAAAAATGCTACATTGATGAGCTGCTATAGTAACTTTCCACTTAACACAAACTACTACGCCAATTTTTAATACCAATTATGCCAACAGAATAATGTCAACACTTTATAAAAAAAATCATCAAATGAAGTCGTCAATGGTACTAATCTTACTAATGTCATTAGTGTTTGACTACCTATGAAGCATGGACTGTATGGGTCGACATCAGTGCCAATAATTATGAAAATGGCCCTTAGCAATTAGAGAATAAAGGCTTTGAGAATAATTGCTGTTGGTATGTTTGCAGTTTTTCTTACCTTGAGGCTGCGTGGCTGGATCTCCCGGCATAGAGCCATGGCCTCGCCGCTCTGCAGCTGCAGGGTCGATAGTGGAGAAACCACTTCACCGATTATCTCATCACGGGAGTATCTGGAAATAATATAACAATATTACAAACTATATATAATATAAGGTAAACAATCTGAGAGTCAAGTAAAAACATGGGCTAGGTTTATAATTGCGACTCAAAGTCTTGTAAACTTAGATCTTTTTAGTAAAAGATGTTGGAATGTTTCATCATCGTCGAATCAGCGGATGGTCGTCCGTTGCCATCCACACATCGGGTCTACAGTTTCGCGCTTTCATTAAAAAAATCGAAACATGGCACTTCCAGAATGACGAGTGTCAGGTAGCCATTTCAGGACTATGGACCCCAACTCCTATTGAATCCGTGGCTGTGTGGAACTTATTATTGTATTAGTAGAGCTAACCTGTCAAAGCTGAGCACGACAAAGTGAAGGGTGATGGCGGCGATCTGGTTGGGGGCGATGCCGTAGAAAGTAAAGTCCTCATCGTAAACTGGGCAGCGAGTCTTGCGGACCACCCTGAAATCATAACGATACAGTTTATTATAAGGTTCACATACTATCAGAAAACGTCATTTGAATCAGGAACATTAATGAAGTTTCTTCTGTCTATAAAGATTGGTTTCACATTTGTTCATTAATTCATGAAAGGGTTTTCACAATGATTAATCTCCAAATTTGTAAAACAATCTTTGGCTGCGGCTCAGTCGGTTGTGAAGACTAATAAAATTCTTCAGTCCTCTAAAACTTCTCAAAAGGCATTTTACCAGCCTACAGTCAACAGCAAAAGTATATGATCAAAGTCAGAAATTGAACGGAGTTCGCGTCAGAACTGTGTGGCGTCGAAGTGATTCAACCGATGTGATTGTAAATTCTACCAAACATTTACCACTAGGACAGTTGCCTCATATTCGTAATCAGCTTTGACTCCAAAATTTGTAATCGCAATTCATCTACTTTTCCTGTTGACTGTACGTTATAGAATTATTATTCAGAATCACCAGTTAATATGGAGATATTTTAAGACATGATGGACACCGGAGCTTGTTAGTATCGTTAGCCAACTGACCTGGTCTTAACCTTGTGTTGCTTGTCGGGCAGTAGTTGCAGCTTCACGTAGGGGTCGGGGCCAGCGGGTTCGCGGCCTGGCAGGCCCTGGCAGGATACCACCGACACCACAAGCGCGTTCTTCTCGTTCTCATAGCTGAGGGAGAACATTAAAATTCAGTACGCTCAAAAAATTTAAAAGTTAGGCAAGGACACTTTCAAGATTGTGTACTCCTTAAATAATGAAAAGAGATCCAAAAGAATGTCGGTTATAAAGTTAATAGAATTTGCGTAGTACGTTGAAGTTGTGAGCTTAAGTCAAGAATTTCAAACATATGGCTAAAACTAAGATCACTTTTCGAAGATAGTCTTTAAGGCACAGAATGTTATTTGTAACGATTATGTTATTTGATTCAACTAAGGAAACTCGGTATACTAGAGCAGGACTATAAATATAATTTGTAATCAATCGATATTCGAATTAATATTATCTAATGTTCAACTAATATATTTGAAACTCTACGTAGTTACATAACTTTAGGCTAGACATAAACGAGGTCGAATATCTGGCGACAATTTCAATTCTAGACAGTATTGTGTAATACTAACTTAGAATACTTAGCGGGTTATACCGTTGCCAGATTTCTTGTCTATTTCAGAAATTTGTTTCTTCTGTTTTATGGTTTCTATAACATTATTTAACATTTATATGAAATAAGCTAGGGGTCGCCATTGTTTAATATGAGAACATTGTTTTATCACCTCACTATTATCTTCATATCAGGCCGTTAAAATGTCACATATATGCACACTATCTATTTTCTGATACAGATAAATCTGTATCTTCATTTTTTTATGTTTCAAAATCCACGTAGATTTTTGTTTTCACTGGAGAAAAATGTTGAACAAATTTGATATATCCAGGTCCAATTCAAGATCGAATAAAAAAAGCTGTAACAACAGTTCTATCACTATATTTAGTATGATATTTTCGAGGAAAACACTGGATCTTTCTAAATACAAAATAGGAGCATACAAAATGGGGATGTTAAGGTAAAAAACCTATCACACACCAAATTGAAATGTCTATGTGAGGGTCCGACGTGAGTGAATAGGGGTTGAACGGAACATGTAGCGTAGTTTATTCGAGGGTAGACGAGGGTGACACTTCTCCGATATTTTACGATTAAACCGCAAGGGATGTTATAACTCTCGTTTTATGGGTAAATATGTGACGGATAAAAAACTAGTAAAAGGGTAACCTAGGTTTCAGTAAAATGTAAATAAGTGGAATACACACAAGTTTTGTTTACCCTGTACTTAGGTAATCTCCCTTTGTTCAAGTCAATGCGAGTCTAACCAATGTGTGCAGCATTGTTTTTCATCTGTAGATTTAGTGGAAGGTTGGTTTGGAGAAAAAATAATTTTCATCTCAAATATGGAGCACTTTTGTCTGTGCATATGGACTGAATGAATACAGTTATATAAATATAAAATATGAAAATCACGAAGAATTGAACCAAACATATATTATGATGTCTATGACTATGACTATGGTGGCCTACAAACCATGGACCACCTGTGCTCCCCCAAATGAGCGCCAGTGAGCGCCACAGCAGAAGACTTAAAAGAGGCAAATCGAAGAGCAATCGAGCTGGAGAAGTTTCGGGCTGGTCAGATAAAAAAAAAACACTATCGACGAACCGAAATTCGAATAGTTTACAAGTACATGATCATAATTGATGTGTTCCTAACTGAAAACTTTTGCCTCTACTAAAACCTTTTTTTAATATCCCGGTGAAGAGTAATCCATTTGTGAAAGCCCTAGGGGGTGTTCTGTTACTCGCATAAAAGCCTTTAATGGCATCAAAGCCTTTTTACTGCGCTTTTATAATAAACTGTCGCGTTTCGTCTGGCGGAGGTCGTAAACTGTAAAACACGTGTACGATGTTTAGTCGACAGTAAAGTAGACATGTCTAGATCAAATGTAATTTAAAATGAAGTTTATATGACGTAGTGTACTGAATAAATACTTATTTCTTGCATTCGGTGTGGTGTACATTGAATACGGGAAATAAGATAGGAAGAGTAATATCAACTAGAAGAGAAAATATATGGATAACATATCAATATTAAAGATTGGACTTATAAATAAAACAATAAATATCTTGGGACAGCTCACACACGGCCATCTGATCCCAAACTAGGCAGAGCCTGTAAGGTATGGTATGTATGGTAATCAGACAACTGATACTTACATATTTCTAAATACATACATAGTATAGATAAATAACACCCAGACACAGAACAAATGATCGTGCTCATCACACAAAGATTTGTCCTGGGTGGGAATCGAACCCACGACCTCCGGCTTAGCAGTCAGGGTCACTAACCACTAGACCAACAGGCACCTCTTTGTTGTAAGTTGGTCATGTAAGTGTCCGCTTTCAACACAATTTTATCTAAAGTAAAATAAGTCATCTGTGAATAGACAATTAGTATTGGCCGATACTGCCAGGAATATTACAAAAGCTATCAGTAAAAAGGCATTCGCCAGAGTATAGAAGTATTGTCGATAAATAACAATAGACATTTGATCTCATGTCTTATTCCGTTATACTTTAAAATTCAATACCCATTCAAGGTGAACCTATAAACTTGGTTGTAACTCGAGCTAGCTACGTAGCAACCTATGGGTTTAAATAATGTATGTTTTCAGGACAAAAGCTGGCAACAATGGCATACAGAACAAAGCCTACAGTGAGACCTAAGTCCTGTGGGCGACGGAGTTTTACATTATATAATTTTCAGAGTGATTAAAGCTCTTAACTATTTCTACTTTATAGTGGAGTGAATTATAGGGCATTAAAATTTATCTGACATGAACCATCGTCAGTTAAAGTCAAATAATTAATTATCCAACATTCTCCGTTCTTCTTCCATCCGTTTAGGGGTAAGGTTTTACAAAATTATTTTGTGATCCACTTTTGACAATACTTATTTAAAAAGTAGTTTTTTTAGGACTAGAAGATGCATTCAATTAAAAAAATACCATTACGCACACTACCTTGTATTTGACACACACTCACGCATATAATAATAAACTCTTTTGTCAGAAACACTGGGCAAATTGAGAATAGTTTACAGATTAATATTGTTTATCGCACCGTTACTGAATGTCAAACATACACTATTCATACTTTTTATATTTATCTGTATCCTGAGCTTTGACCCCATTTTCAAACTTAATATTAAAACGAATTAAGGTCGATTTTCGACAATTATTAGGCCTCTAGTAAACATAAATAAATGAAAGCTGAGGACTATACATAGTGTTGTGGGTCTCATTATAAGAACGATGCCCGCGGTGATCCTCCCCCCTCTACACCCCGCTAGCAAACATTGTTACAGCTCCGGAAATTGCCGCGCAAACAAAACGCTGAGCCAACCCCTTACTATTTAATGAGACCATTTAACTATATTGGAGAACGGGATAGGGATTTATAATATTGAAGATAAGTTTTTAGATCGAATAATTTGTATTGTAAAAGAGAAATAGAATAGAATAGAAATTATTTATTTTTTCTTGTTCACGATACAGTACAGAGTCACAATTTTGCATTTATAAAGAGACAGGCGTCTGCTATAGGTAAAACCTGTGCTGCAGATCACCAGACTTAAAATGTAGCGAAAATATGTGATAAGCAATCCGTCAAAATCGCGGCAGTCATTGGCGAACCATTTGGTGATTGTTTTATGTTTGTTTTTTAATAGTTGGATGTAATGATTGACTTTTTTTAATGATTTCAATAAAAAGTACAGTCGAATTGCAGAAGTTTTTAGCGAAGTGATAAATGCAATAAGTGCCGTTTTGAACGTAGCATTACCGTAACGACGTTTTCTAATAATCGCTTGCTAATTTCAGAGACTGTTATATTCTTAAAATGTGAGCCTTCGGATAGTTTTAAACAGAAAATACACGATTAGGGTCATCCGATGACACCAAATCTTCCTCAGTGAAGAGAAAGTCCCGCAGTGAAGAAAAAGTCCACAACGTCGTAAGAAAAGTAGCAGTACGAGGCCAACGTGAACAAAACAAAAGCTCAAAGAAGCATTCCATCAAAGTTCACACACCATTACATAAGTGGGTAGCGTGTCAAAACATCAGGAAGTACATGTACCGCGAACATTACAAAGTCAATCGATACAACGTACATCACTCTCTTTAATGGAGTCTCGGAATCTATAACTACCCTCGCTTCGTCAACTACAATTACGTAGAACAATCAACCACAGGAATTTTGTAATAATTCACGACGAAAATCGACCTTAATACTAGGACATAAGGGTGCTGTAAATGTGAAAATTTTACTATTCATGTGAGGTCTATGATACGGGTTCCCTATTTGATTTCGAAAGTTGATGATTCGATTTTTATTATATCGAACACGGTGTCGCGATAATTCAGTTGTACGATGTTTTATTCCATCGATGCTTTATTGGTGCGATGTAACGTTTGTGCGAAAAATCCTGTTGCGAAAAACCTTACAGCGATTGCTCGTTAGTTCGGTAATTTATTAGTTCGTTAGTATATCGGTTCGTAATGCCTATTGTTCCGTGACATACATGCCTGGAAGACCGTTAATGTAATATTTTAAGTTATTTTATCCTAATCTACCTATACCTAAATAACTTAAAAATATTACATTATACATTACACAATACAAAATATACATTATGCAAGTTTTGTATAATATAATTATATTTTAAGTTATTTGGGTAAAGGTAGATTAGGATCAATTTAATATATTTAAATATAATTCATTTATGTATCTTAAATAAAATTGTAATTTTTTTTAAAATTAATTAAATAATGTTATTAATTATATGTCACGGAACAATAGGCATTACGAACCGATATACTAACGAACTAATAAATTACCGAACTAACGAGCAATCGCTGTAAGGTTTTTCGCAACAGGATTTTTCGCACAAATGTTACATCGCACCAATAAAGCATCGATAGAATAAAACATCGTACAACTGAATTATCGCGACACCGTGTTCGATATAATAAAAATCGAATCATCAACTTTCGAAATCAAATAGGGAACCCCTATGATACATGGTTCGTAGATACACCTTTGTCTGTTCATACAATATTGATGGGCATTAGATGGCTGTACAGTTTGATTCTTCTTTGTTTTTTTATTGATGTAAAAAGGGTTTTGCGTTTTTTAAAGTTTGATTACGGATCGATAGGACTTGGATATGCATGTTACACATACCTACTATAAGACGTGGGATAAAAATGATTTTTACACATATTATGTTAATGTTATAATTTTTTCTATATTCTAAGCCTATACAAACATGTAATATTGACTTTAATTCTATTCATTTTAACTGTACAATAGTAATATTTATACAGGTTTTTAACTAGAGCAATACGGGCTACCAGCATGATTACGCATTCCACAATCTTCCCGGCAAAAATCCGATCCATTTCTATTCATCTCATTACTGCTGGTCTGATAAAAGAGAGACCCTTATAATCTTTGAGATGATTAGAGATAAACAAACGGAGTTCTTGAGGTAAGAATAAAGCGAACAGCCATTGGTGCTGATTCCTCTGTACGCAACATAAATTAAATTTAAACCATAGCTGTCTTTTACTAACATAAAGCGTTAGAAAAGGACGGCAAGAGGTAACAACTAACTTAGAAATGTCAAACTAGTTTTCGCCTTGAACATCACACTGTATTTAGAGCACGTTTTTACTTGTCGGCAAATTTGTATGACAATTTTTGTCGGAACTTAATTTGACAGTTCTAATATTCATCTGTCCTTTTCTAAATATGTACAAGTGAAAAGGATATCGATGGACTAAAATTAGTTTTGTACGTGTTTAACAGAATCGGAGCCAGTGTTTCGTTTCATTAAAATAGTAATGCTTGTGTATAATGTAACTCCAAGCATGATGAACTAATACAGCATTGTTACTGAGATATTTTTTAAACGCAAAAGCCCTACGCTGCCTACCCTTCTTAAGAGAATAAAAGGAGACGGGTTTTTTACTGTCAAAAACAAAACACGATAATTCCGTGCATTTATAAAAAACATCTCAGTGTTTTTAGCAATAAAGCTGCAAATTGTAGACACCGTTTCTTATTTTTATATTAATTTCTTATTTTTTATTTATTGTACGTAGTAATTTAAGTACGGCGGAGATTAATAATATGGCTAATGGCTACGTCTGTGTACAAATTATTAAGAAAACAATTATAATTACGTTGATGACCTCTTCGTTGTGTTGATCGAGCTCTGGCTAATTAGTCGTCGCTAATCGGATAAGGTCCGCAGGTAACTGCGTTATGTCCGTGATATTACAAGCTAAACTGGTTGTTGTTTTTCTTTGTCAGTTGATTATTAAGTTTCGTATAAGGAATAACATCTTTTTTTAACCGACTTCTTAGAAAACGATTCTGTGTTCGACTGTATGTGTCTTTTTTTACATCTTGTCTAAACAAATCGTGGCAGCCTAGCGTAGTCGTGGTGGCCTAGCGTTTCAATGACCGGATCCGTATGCACATGGCAGCGGGTTCGAACCCTGGGAAATAACATAGCGACTTTTTCAAAGTTTTTCAATTATACTTAGACACCATTGACAAACGGTGAAGGAAAACATCGTGAGGAAAGCTGGATTCCAATAATTGGAATCTGAAATCGCCAAACCGCAATGAGCAAGCGTTGTGATCAATGTTCATTCCTTTTTTATATGGGAAGAGGCCTGTGTTCAGGGGACATTTATAAGCCGTTATTATATTATTTTAACCTTTTTTAAGCAAAAAATGGTGCGGGAAATATTTGTAATGTAACTAGAAAGAAATTTGAATTAAACAATCCGTAGTGAACAAGAGCGACGTTAAACTTTGAAATACAAGAATACTAACATTAGAAAAAAAACTTTTTTGCTAGAGTATAATCAAATCTGCCTTGTCTTGAGACAGATTTTATCAACGTTTAAATTGTTCAATGTAACGTCTGTTCTAGATATATCTTGAGTAAATACAGACTACAATAAAATTAAACAAAATGGCAGATAGATTTCTGGAAAAAGACAGCTTTTTCCCGGCAGGCACCCAACAAAATTAAATATTTATTGAATACTCGTAGAAAACAGTTCAAGATCTTGTCAACTTCGTCAATATTTGTAATGTCATCTCTGTGATGGAAAAATATTGTTTGTTTATCAGAATTCCATCAAATAAACTTGGCGGACTTTGGTTCTCGGATTGTTCAGGATTATAACTCGTTAAAATGATCCCTTTTTTTAATTTTCTTTCTAACATATCAAATTTATTATGTTAATTTCAATTTAAATATGTACTCAAGTTGAAATAAAAGTACTTTTTAATGGACCTAACCTAACCGTGGTCATGACACCTGCAAAGGTGTTGAAACGTTGGAAAATAAAATCAAAATAAATAGAGATTAATAAAAAATACATTAATTTCAATGTCTACTTCGTCATACAACGTCTAATTCGCGAAAAAGTCATAAAATAGTATACTCAAGATGCGTCATTTTAAAATATATTATATTATAAATGATGCATTTAAAATGTATCCTTTAAAAAGTCTTAGAACATTAAGCGATTTTTAGGTAGTCATAATCGTTACCATTCTTGTTGATTGGACAAAGACAAAGACAAATGAACCCTATTGTTGAAATCCCGCTTCTCAAAGTGTCTGCTGTCTCTGTGGATGCTGAGCGGAACCTCGAGATTGGATCTATAATTTTGCGGAAACAATATGCCTGCAGCAAAGTGCGGCGGCTGCGCGAAGTTCATTTCGCCAATAGATGCCGCTAAGTGTAGCTTATGCAATTCTTTTTATCATTTAGCCTGTGTGGGCCAGGCCAGCTCAGGTCCTACCACTCCAAATTGGCGTTGTCCCGAGTGTGTAAAAAATATCGTTAGGGACAACCGAGCTGAGACACCAGTACGTGGTCAATTTGATACCTACGCAGTGGAGCACAGGCCTGGGGAGTCGGGGGGAACAGAGGAGCTAATGGAAACTAGCCCACTAAACTGTACTGCACTGGACACCACTATTCATTTTTCCCCTGACTTGGCTGATGAACTACGTTTATTTAAAGAAGAGTTGCGAGCCGAGTTTCGCCTTATGCATCAGGAGTTCCGAAAACTGTGTTTAGAAATGGTGCAGCTAAAGGACTCCGTTAAGACTTCAGATGAGCGGATGGATTATTTAGAAGCACGCGTATGCGCCCTTGAACAAAACCTTGAAAAAAAGTTACCAACGGAAAGGGATCCCTTAGAAACCACTATTGCTGAATTAAAATGTCAATTAAACGAGCGTGATCAGGATCTCTTACTTAACGATATCGAAGTGACGGGAATTCCTGAAACTAAGGATGAGAGTACATTGCACATTATAAAGGTTCTTTCGATGAAGCTTGGGGTCGATGTTGATGATAGAGACGTCGTACATGCTGAGCGGGTAGGGCCCGTTCGCCGAAACTTTGTGGAGAATACTGACGGGTCCCTCTCTGCCGACCCCGTCACGCAGCGTCCGCGAATTATAAGCGTGCGCTTAAGCAGGCGCGCAACGCGGGACGCACTACTGCACGCGGCTCGTGTGCGCCGCGGACTGAGTACGGCTGACCTCGATACTATGACTGGACCGCCGCGTAATGTTTATGTCAACGAACGCCTCACTCGGACGAATCGCCAGTTATTTTATCGCGCTCGCCAGGCGGGGAGTCAGCACAACTGGAAATACGTATGGACAAGAGACGGGAAAATATTAGCTCGCAGAGCGGATCGCCAAAAAATTGAACGCATCAGGTGTGAAGACGACATTAGTAGGGTTTTTGGTTAAATATTGGTTTGTGCAACGTCCCTAAACGAGACTGCTTTTTCAACACTATTTCTCTTTTATATTTTTTGTTAATATTCTTCATACAATTAAAACGGGTTTTACATGGATACTATTTAAGGTCACAGTGTGGTGTGTTGTCTCTCGCCTCTTTGAGTATGAACACTAATATACTCGAATTATCGTACAAACATTGCTCGAAATTGATTTCTGTTAAACATAAACGGCTAAGACTGATCAGAAACTTGTTGTGGATCTGTAATGGTTTTTACATTTGTTTTTACATTCAACTTTATTATTTAAAAGTAACTATTTACACAAAATATGAGCAGTTCACTGATGCATTTTGTAATATGTATTTAAATAAAATAATACGTTTTCTCTATTACAATTTATTTTATAGGTTTGATATACGAATCAATAACATAAGTAACCCCTTCATAAAGGTACTGTTATTTTTTAACTATATAATATTGTTATTTTTTGTGGTTCTGTTGTATAATGTGGTCTTTCAATTTATATGTTATAAGATTTATAATTACTCATTAATTTCTTTCTCAGTTCCGACTTATGACTACGGTTACAAGTATCAACAGATTTATATTTACATTGGTAGTTTGTTTTACTTGATAATGACCATACCCGTTAACCATATTTGTATGATGTTTAGTATTAAGTATGCCTGAAAAATGCCTTAAAGTCGGTTTGTTAAACGTAGGCTCCCTTGGTACTTATCACGATGACTTCATAGCAGCTGTAGGACGGCATTCCTTTGATATACTAGCAGTCAACGAGACTTGGCTTCGTTTAGGTGAGGAGGGACGTGCACCGTCTGTGCACTATCGCCTGCGCCACACTCCACGACCGTTGTCTGTACATGGAGGTCGGGGTGGTGGCGTAGGTTTCTATCTCAAGCGCGGTCTGACCACTCGTACCTGTTCCACGCCTGATGACCCTAGACACAATACTATTGAACAAATGTGGCTTACGACCATACTAAATTCTAATAAAATTGCCATAGGTACGGCATATCGCCCACCTCACATTGCTTTGGATCTTTTTTTTGATGCCATCACTGACTCCATTAGTTCTTTAGCTAAGTGCGACCATTACATATTGCTGGGTGATTTTAATGTAAATATGTTAAACTCTAATAGCCAAACAAAGAAAGTTCAAGAGTTCCTGCATAGCCTGAGCCTAACACAGATTGTAGATACGCCCACGCATTTTACAGATCACAGTGAAACTTTGATCGACCTTGTATGCTCCAACCTGACTCGCAAAGCAGTATCTGTAGAGCCTTACAACTCAACAAACGGTCACTCACTCATTATCTGTGAGTTTGACATCAAAAGAGTCAAGTATAAGCCCCACACAATTAAGTACAGACCTATGAAGCAAATAAATAGATTAAGTCTGGATTCCGAACTCGCAAACATTGATTGGGAGCACATCCGTAGCCTACCTGATTTGAACTCTATGGTTCAGGAGTTAAATAGTAAAATTTTGACAATTTTTGATACTCATGCCCCGAAGAAAACTTGCCTGATTACGGAACCATCCTTTCCTTGGTTAACAGACACCATAAAATTGATGATGAATCTGCGTAATAACGCATTGACGGCATACCGGAGGGATAGGTCGGATTTGAAAAGGGATTACTATAAACAGTTAAAATCACTAGTGTCAAGTTCTTTATTTAGAGAAAAAGTTGCATATTTCAAATTTTACATAAATAATAAGATCAAAGATCCTAAAACACTCTGGAAAAATTTGAAAAATACTATTTTACCTAAAAAGAATATTGATGACTTGCCTCCTCATCTAAGAGACCCAAATTTAATTAATAACCATTTTTTAAACGTTCCGGGCAACGCTGAGCGAGATATAACGCAATGCGCTTACTTCGAATCTCATTGTTTTGGCGATTGTAGCTTCGCTTTACAGCCTATTAGCACTGAACAAGTTTTGCGATACCTAAGTCAGCTAAAATCGAATGCGGAGGGCTGCGATAAGATAACCTTGAATATGCTAACACTTACCCTTCCGTATGCTTTGAACGCTATAACCGAAACTGTGAACCACTCGATTGTTTCTGCAACTTTCCCGGACATCTGGAAAACTGCGATAGTTAGACCGATACCGAAAAAAGATAACCCAACTGATTTAAAAGACCTCAGGCCTATTAGTATACTGCCTTGTTTGGCCAAAGTTGCAGAAAAGGCTGTATATCAGCAGCTGTCGCAATATTTAGAAGATAATAAAATACTGCCCGAGCTTCAGTCAGGCTTCCGCAAACAACGCGGCACTGCCACGGCCCTTCTGGATGTGACAGACAATATTCTATCCGCACAGGACAACGGTCTTTGCACGCTGCTTGTCCTCCTTGATTTCTCGCGCGCGTTTGACTGCATAAATATAGATCTCCTTTTATCTAAACTGCGATATTATGGTTTCGAACAAAACTCAATACTCTGGTTTCAAAACTACCTTAGTAATCGATATCAGCGTGTGGAAATTCGTTCAGGCGACGGTTCTTCCCTTGTATCATCTCTTACTCCCATTAACAGGGGAGTGCCACAGGGATCCATACTAGGCCCCATTATCTTTATTTTGTATTGTGCGGATATAGTTAACTCTCTTCATCGATGTAGGTACCATATATACGCGGATGACGTACAAGTTTACATCTCATTCAAACCCTGCGACGTCGACAGTGCCGTTAAGGAGTTAAATTCTGATCTCGGGCGAATAGTAGGCTGGGCTGAGAACAACGGGTTGGTGCTTAATCCGGCTAAGACTAAGTACATGCTGTTTGGAACCAGACAGCAAGTAACCAAAGTGCCGACAATACTCAATATTGCACTATTGGGTGAGCCGATCGGTCGAGTCAGTGAGACACGAAATCTCGGCCTAAACATGGATGCTGACCTGAGATACGAGGCTCATGTTGCTGAATCAGTGCGGGCATGTTTTTACCGACTTAAGGTTCTTTATAAAATAAGGCCTTTTTTGTCGCAGGAATTAAGAATACAGCTGATTGAGTCGCTCGTGCTGAGTAATCTAAACTATGCGGACACAGTTATTGGTCCTCGACTGCTGGCTAGAACTGATCGACTGATTCAGCGAGTGCAAAACGCTTGTGCTCGATTTTGCTTCCTGATTCCACCAAGAACTCATGTGACGCCCTTCTTAAATAAACACTCGATCCTAAAAATGAAATCGCGTCGCAAGTTCCATCTAGCCTGTCTACTCTTTGGTATAATTAAGTTTAAGCAACCGTCGTACCTATATAACAAACTTAGCTGGGTTACAAGTAGAAGGGAATGTTCAGCTAGGCAGTGTTCACAGCAACTCACCACAGGTTTCCACAAGACAGCAGCCTTCAGAGGCAGTTTCAGATATGCTGCATCCAAATGCTGGAACAATATTCCTCCGCCAATAAGAAACATTGAATATCTTAGCACCTTTAAAAATAACTTACGAAAATTTCTTATCGACGAACAGAAAAAGTTTGGCATGACTGCTTCCAACATCTCACTAATATAGGTGCAGCAGCTGTCGTACTGTGGTGCGCGCGGGTAGCTTTAGGATTTGAATGTTTCAAATTTCTTTTAAATTTATTTATTTCGTTTATTAAACAACAATGTTTGTGATACAGGATCCCCACCAAGTAAGAGTGGGTACCGTTTGCTAGGCGTCCGGATGTCACTGCAGGGTTCCAACTGAAAATCAGCGTCAGGTATTTATTACCCGACACATGCTGAGTTGGACACCCAGTTGGTGCAGCCTTGAGACACACACCACACTTCTTTATTTTACTGATATATATATTTTTTTTGTCATTCTGTGTATTGTTCTGTATTGCTTCTTTTTTTTTTTAATTTATATGTTATGTGTTTCTTGTTTGTACTAATAAAAGAACTTATCTATCTTATCTATCTATCTCTATCAAAGCTTATTCCCTTCTTGATCAACTAAAACTGAATCTTTCGACCAATATACGTCTACCATTTCACAAGTTCACAGCAGTTAGCCTGAGTTCAGATTTTGACTACTTCTCCGGACTTGTCGTGACTCACCGCAGCTTAAAGTGCAGGTCCCCGAGACGTCCGTCGTTGTTCTCCGGTTCAGCTGTTTTGACCTTTTCGGTGGCGTTAGCATCGGCGAGTTCCTTGCTGAGCGGGGCCGGCTCAGTTGGTGCTGTCGGCGTGTGCGGGCTGTTACCACCCGATGGCTGTGTGTGGTGATAAGAATAAAGAATAAATTCACGTTTTATGTCAGAATTTCGAATTGACTTAAAAGTTTTTGATATTAAAGAGTAACGTAGTTGGATGTAGTCCAAACACCCTATGAGTAAGTATGACATTCAGGACCCCCATGAAGTAGAAAATTTTCCATATACACCTTACGATTTTTCAATGTTAATGTTATACAACGATTGCTAGAGATAATTTATTAAAAATATAGGTGGTAGTTATATCATCTTTGATCTAAATTATAGTTTGCAATAAAATTCTGAATTTTGTTTGCAGACCTCGAATGAACCAAAAGAATCGTCACTAACGGTAGTAGCAGGGTTAATGAGCGGTGGCTGTGGTGCGGGTTGCGGCGGGCTGGCGGCGGGCGGCGCAGGTGCTGTCGGTGACGGGGACTTGCGCAGGTAGTGCGTGGCCGAGCCGGGCGAGCGCACAGCTGTCGCGCGCCGCGGCGGCTGGAATACCAGCGCCTTGTCCGGACCACGCTTGCCTCCTGCGAAGGGCCCTGAGTCAGTTAGACTACCATTCAACTCTATTACAGGGTGACACGAGTTTTGTTAATATTAGAAGAACTGATGTCATAAACGTTTGAAATTTCTTTCAAAATCTGGAAAAATTATACATATCAATCATTTGTCCACAGCACTTAGATAGAGCCGTTTTAGGGTGCCGTCTAGTTTATCGACTTTCATAAGTTCTACTTAGTAGCATTTGAAAATTATGATTTTCTAAAAAATTACAGCTTTTATTTTTAAACGAATTCCTCTGTGCCCATTATCCTTGTGTAGTGTGGTGCATCAAGAACAAAAATAGTTATAAAACACGAATACAAGATTGGACAGTGAATATTACTAGGTGTTTGTCTTGTGCGGAATTCACGAGAGTTTATTTACGGGAATCGAACCCACAGAACATGTCGCTATGGTAGTTTACGAGCAGTCCAATACCACTCGTATTCGAAACAGTGAAGAGGAAGAAAGTTTTTTATCTCTTTTCTTTACATACAATGTTGTAAATGTTGTGTAAGCTACCTAGTTTGTGGGCGAGCGAGTTCCGACGGCGTGCAATCCAGCAGGCGAGCACGCCGAGCGCGGCCGCCACCAGCGCCGCCGCGCCGCACACCACCAGCCAGAGAGTGGCGCCGTGTAGCTCGCCAGCTGTCACAAACATAAACAACATTATCACACAGTCACAATTAATTGTTACTTACTTTTTACCGCGACTTTACCAGCTTAGTTATAGCTAAAAAAAATTTAGATCATTGAAAAATATTTATAGACAGCTTTTTTTATAGACAGTATTTTCATAATCTTCATACAATTAGAAAATATGATTACAGTGTAACTTAAAATTAACTATTAGAATATTCCCAACATGTATCGATCGACTGTGTGCAAGTTTTTCTGTTACGCGGAATAAGTATCGCAGTTACGACACTGGAAAATGACTCAGCATTACTCATACTTTAGAAATAGTACGTTGCATGTACAAGTCATTGTTGAAAGCTGAATTTCAATTGTTTGAATGTTGTGACATTGTAAAACTTATACAAAAACTAATGTTACTTATATGAACCCTAGCTATAGATTTTTCAATATTGGGACTAAAACTGCGACAAAAAATTTAGACATTAAATTTTCAGTTAAAAATCAAATATATCAATGATATTAATTTGAATTTTATTCTTGTTAAAGAGTAAGCTACGAGTCATAGAAAACAAACAATAATGTGCTACGTTAGTTCTACGAAGGTTCTACGTGTTGCGCGTCGTAGCAGACCATGACGGCTACGACTCTAGAGGCTTACGTCAAGCTGAGCGGAGACAACAGTTATTAGTGTTCACTAACCACTAAAACCTTTTGTCTCGAATAAAACCTTGCCCTTCTTTGATGAATAATTTGATAAGCAGGTTTTGTGTTTCAAGGTCGTTCAAGGTCGATGCTATCTGCGACTGTCACAGACATTTGCATGTGTAATGTAAAGATGGCTTCAAAACTAGTATTTCGTGAAAGAATGACGAATATAGAAGTGAAGAAACAATATGAATGATAAAAATCTAAGTAGTTATATATATTTTTTTTCTTTAAAAAAACGAGGCCCGCTCTGAGGAATTTTATCCTTGTGTCGCGGGGGTTTCACAAACATTCAAATCACATGCACAAAGAACACCCAGACTTGGAACAAGCATTCGTGGATCACACAAATGCCTGTCCCATGCGGGGATCGAACCCGCAGCACGGCACGCACAGTGGTAATTAGCGTGGTGACCTATACCACTCGGCTATCTGTGCAGTTATATAGTTATTGATTTATATTTGTGTGTGTCTTTCATTTTACAGACTTCAGTAGACAAAAACAAAGTTTTCTAATATCTAGCTTAATAACAAAGTCAAAAATAGAAAGAAACCGCTTCTTCCCACAATCACGCCTCCACACTGACGCAGTAACAACTACATAAATAAATAAACTATATTGGATCTCGAAATAGCGTCCGCAGGCTTCCAGAAAAAAGTAAATAGTTTGATAGAGAAAAGTCTGCGACCTACTTGTAAAGTATACATTTTTTATGCGAACTGTACTGCGCTAGATCTAGAGAGCCGGGTAATAAAATGTTCTCCGGGTATGGTTGGGGCGCGGATGAGGCAATCTGTGGCACAAGGTTTGTCAATTTAGTTTAAATAAACAAGAAGATTGAATACGGTTGATTTCACTTGGTTCAAGGTATTTTATGCGTTAGTTTCAGAAAATCCAAAGAATAACCTTGATACGAATTACGAAGTGTACCGAATAGGACCATGTGCAAAAAATAATGCCCGTGGATCGATCAGTAGAACCCTGCTATCGAACCACGGACCATAAGTAGGACTACGGGTAGTTTGAATTTCCCCTTGTCCGATTGATAGGACAATAGGCAAAAAATTTTGCCCATGGATCGATTAGTAGAACTACGCGATTGGATCATGGGCAACAAACGGAATTGGTTTCATGTTATGATTTGGTATGAAATTCGCCCAAATAGGTAAAAAGCAATTAAACCTAACTTTATGTTGCACAACACTTTGGTTTGGCATTTTGTCGACTTTTTAATTTGTCATAAGAAAGGTTATGTAAATAACACAGGAACACAGAATGTAAGGGCGGTTAGCTATCATAATAATAAAAAATTCTTTATTTGCTGAAAATATGGTACAATCAGGTGTTGCATAGTATTATTTGGTCATAGTAAATTTACAAAACATAAGTAACAATCAAGTTAGTATGTTAAACTAATAATTGTTACTAAATAGCAAACAACATAAAATTATTGGAAACAGTTGGAAACTAATTAAGTGTAAACTAATAAACATTATAACAAAATGAGATCATAAAAAATTGCCAATGTAAAAAAGGAACAATATTTTTACAATGCACTGTATTACCTAGTAAAGTAATCTGTGCACTATGATACGATGTTTGATTATTTAAAATGTTATCTTAAAATTTATCAGTATAGAAGATATTTCACAAAGAAAATATTAAAAACCGTAAGACAAATAACAAATACTTGTACCTACCAAGCTTATCTTTCCCAATGTTTTGGTATTCAGGGTTACGAGTTCTATCCACGGTCAACGCTATTGGAGTGGTCATCAAACATTCTGAGGACACTTGGCAAGCCGTGACCTCCAGGCCGAAGGGTGCTCTCATATAATGGCCGGCCCTTTGTCTCCAAAATAACGGAAATATAATAGAAAAGATTGGCTGGTTATCAGACCAAGTTTGGAATACACAGACCAAAATATGATCGTGCTCATCACACAAACATTTGTCCTGGGTGGGAATCGAACCCACGACCAACGGCTTAGCAGTCAGGGTCACTAACCAACAGGCCAGTCCATGGCCAATGTCAAACCCCGTACTGGGTATTAACTATTAATTCAAGTTTCCTATTACGGTTTCATCAACAAAAAGTAATTTTCTAAGTTAAACATGACACAGAAACCAGTTATAAAATTGCAACAGAAACCAATTCTATTAATTCAGTACAACTGTTTCTTATACTAGAAATTAATTTACATAAGAGTTGGATATATTTTCAAAGTTGATAAATCTAAGCGTCAAATATAAATCGGTTTCCGTTGGGGAACATGCAGAAGGAAAGTCAACGATAATGTTATTCATCGGTTTTTAATACTTTTGAAGTGCACACTACAAGAAGTGTATTGCTAATATTGCTATATATTATATGTAGCTATAGTTGGCATTGTGTTCTAGGAGGCGGAGTGTGCTTACCACTGTGGCTAACATTCGGAACTTTTATGTTGTGTTACTGGTAGAATAAACGTTAAAATAAAATACACGGAATAGTAAACAATAAAATACGAATTCATTATTTAAATCTATATTAATAAAAGTGAATCGCCCAATGTTGTGTTACTAAGCGCATAGCTTTCGATCGACTTCTCCAAATTAGATATATTTTTTAATTGTGTTAAGATTATTAATAAGAAAAGTGTGTGACTGAATGAGACAGAAGTTTTACGGGTGAAACCGCGAGTCACAGCTGGTACTGTAACAATTCCAATCTTTCTTTACTGTATCTTTATAGCTTCGGTCAATCGGACCTATAACAAGAACTGGGTCAGAATTAGTGGCGTCTGGACAAGATATTAATAACGCGAGGGAAATGCATACCAGAATAACTCCGACGGTACAGTTTCAAAACTGTCGTAGACTGTACTATTGTAGAAAGATGAACACAGACTTATCGAAGTTAATAATGATATTGAATATGACCTACTTATTTTTATTGTTATCAACAGGGAGCAATAAAAAGCTTTAGTTACCGACACAAAAATTAATAAGTAGCTGCCCCCGTGTTGTTCCCCGCATTTTTAATAACATTTTGTCAGAATTGAGTAGTCTTTTATGTCAGTCAGCTACCTCCCAACCAAATTTCATCAATATTGGTCTAGCCGTTTGAGCGTGAAGAAAAGAGGTAACAAACATATACACACGCACATACTCACTCACAAACGTTCGCCTTAGTATTATGACTATAAAGTATGATTATCATTAAAGTTTATCTTTGAATCAAAAGTTTGCTAAATGATTTTGATTATTTTTATTAAGTAAGGCGAATAACACACGGCACCGCGCGCCGCCGCGGAAGGCGGTGGCGGTAAAGCGGATTTCGTAGCGGTACTCCGCGCGGTAAGGCGGTTTACGCGCCTGTCCGCACGGTTGGATCTAACGCGGATTTGACCAGGTTGATCACAGACACTGGCAAGAATGGACTCTGAAGTGGTGGCAATAATCTGGCTTTTATGGCGTAAAAAGAAATTAAAAAGAAGATATTGGGTTCATCCATTTTTACGAAGCAGAACACTAAATAGGACAATAACACATCCTGCACACACGATGATTCGCGCGGTTATGCGGCGCCCCGTGTGTGATGCACCGCCCGTCCGCGCGGCCGGCCGCGCGAAGGGGCGGTGGCGGTGAGAGCACCGCTCGAACGCGCGGTCAGGCGGTGTTCGTGTGTTAGGCTTCGACGGATTCAATAGAGATCAATGTAACATGAGATCCGCTTCACCGCCAACCGCGGCGGTGCGCGGTGCCGTGTGATAATCGCCTAACATTGCAATTCAAACTTAATCAAGAAAATTAAGCATTGTCAACACCACGTATGTGTTGCATTTCTTACTTCGTGGTGTTTATACACGATTCCGGCATAAAAAATTTGACCTGAGACATGAGCCAACGTAGTATACTACATAATGCAAACAACCCATCACAATAAATTACATGTTCGCGTGTTCAACACATCATCAACATATAATACAATGAATTTAAATTAATTAGCGACAGTTTACAAGCCGGACACACGTTGGCCGATTTTCAGTTAATTCAAGGATCAAATTGCATTACTGGTGACGCACGCAATGCCCATAACTCCCCATTCCTCCCCCTCCTCCCACCTTTCTCCCCTTAATCTAATGTCACGACCCTGGAACGAGGAGATTTCCAATAAGCCCCGTTCAACCCCGTTAGGTAAACAGTCTGCGTCGGTCCCAAATATGGGTTTTACCGTACGGGTTAACTAGAGAGAAGGATGGTGCAAATGGCATGGTTTTTAGTTTTGTTTACAAAAGTATACATTTTTTTTACTTTTTCCCTAAAAATGTGGATAAAGTTCATCATAAAAATATTATTTTGGTACATCTAAGGTTTTATTAATAATCATAAATAAATAATAAATTGTTTATTGTGTCTTACATTATTTATTGTGCATTGCATTGTCTACAGAAATTGAGGATACCCCAGTAAGTTATACAAAACTTGTGTTGGGGCTAGCTCGCTAAGTACTTCCCTAAGTGACAAATATATAAGCGACCTATAGAATACTATGTTACTACAATTTTAGATTATTAACCGTACCTAAGTTCACAACGGGAGCCTGTTACTAAGACTCCATTCGTCTGTCTATCACCAGGCTGTATCTCATGAACCGTGATAGTTAGACAATTGAAATTTTCACAGAAGGTGTAGTTCTGTTGCCGCAATGACATTAAAATAATAAATATTTGTGTTTTTTTGCTCGGTTTGGCTTTGCTATTGATAACGGCAATCGGCAGACGCTTGAAGTATTCACAGAATATTTAGTTACATATGTATTCACTTTGAAATAAATATTGAAATTAAATTAAAACAAATATTTAAGGGGGTCCCATACAACTAACGTGATTTTTGCCGTTTTTATACATAGATAATGGTACGGTCCCTTCGTTGCGTGAGTCCGACTCGCACATTTGACACACGTGCGTAGCCTCTCCGATCGTAAGGTGCGGAACGCCTTTTCTGTGGTTAGCACTCCATACGATAGTACATCATAACAATCCGAGCCACACTCGTGGAATATTCCCTCGGGATACTGTTATTATACCTTAAAAGGAGACGTGACGTAATGAATGGCCCTCAGAGTTGGGATAATGACTGTGTGTTTTTGTGACGTCTTTTTTGTTTTAGCTTTTTGTGTAATTGGACCTTTTTTCTCTGCCATTGGACAGGTTTTATTTTTCATGGCAGTTACTTTATGATGCAATACTAGAATAACTTAAATATTTGGTTTTATTGATTTAAATTGTAATTTATATGGAGTGCCCCATCGCAACAGATGGCGCACCTATATGTAAAATGTACTCTGTGTGCGCTTCTGTACTGCAACACCATCTGAAAGCCAGCTACCGGATGTGGATGGCACCAGGAGACAAATTTTGATCAGATATAGTTTAAGAATAATTGACACGAAAATATAGAGAAGAATTCAAATTAACACCGTGTAAAAGAGTAGGTATACCTACAATAATTTACTTGGTATATTTTCAAAATATGATTAAAATTTTAGTAAGTAGGTAGGTAGGTTTATCGTGAAGTTGAAGGACATAGGTGTATTTATGGTACAAAGAGTAAAATTTCTTCTGGATTGGTCGGCTCTTTACTATATCTAACTATTTGAAAAAGTTAATATTTGAATAAGTTAACTAAACGATAGGTAGGTATATCGATGGTTATTATAGAACTAAAATAGTGGTAAAACTAAACGCATTTGTTTGTCCCACATTCTCATTTAAACGCACATTTAGATAACGAAACGGCTGAATATTGCTAATGGCGGTAAACATTTAAATTATGGCTTATATTATCTTATGTTTAAACTTCAAATGTAGATACCACCTCCCACTTAAATCTAAACTTTAGCCGTTGTAATATTATCTCAGAACGTCTCAAAATAATGATTCTTGAAAGGTAAAGATAAGACTTCTATGCAGACTTATTCAAAACACAAAGGTTGCCTCTTGAAGTTGTATTATAACTAAAGGGAACTCAAATTTCAAGGTTTCCACGAACACATAAAATAATATAAAGCTTTGTCGTTCTTCCGATAATGGAATGAACTTTAAAGTTTGTTAATGTGAATTGTGTCTGACGTCTTGGGGCAATGAATCTCGGGAAACACTTATTTAAGTGCGCCCTTGTCCTTGGGAGGCGAGCTCGACGCCCCCGCACTTCACGAGATGCTGATCATTATTTTACTGATTTTCAATCTTTGGAAAGCTATTCATGTTAAAAACATTTTGTTTAACTGTTTGGTTTGACTGAAGTGAGTGTGATTTTGTTGTGAAATTTCACTAAATCTTATAATCGCGGACCTTGGCAGAGATTTCTTATGAAATAAGCTGAGCCTTTGCTTAATTGTTGTCGCTCAGTAATAAATGCCTACAGTTTTACAAAAACTTTCTCTTGAATCACACTCACTCACATGCTGAAATCTGCATTAAAATCAGTTGCGTACTTCAGAAAATCAAAGCGTACGAACAGCAAGAGCTACATTGTATTATACTCTGTAAAGATATAGACATAAAACTCTAAGAAGGCACTCCAAAGATTTATGAATTGTCTAAGGAGATAAGGATTTTAATAATCACGAGATTTTCAGTGTGCTTGACTTTTTAATACTAAGTACTCAGCTTTCACGAAACATCACAGGGGAACGTGGCTTAGCGTAAGCCGTACGGTTTGACCTATAATAAAGGTTAAGTTGCGCTCGCCGCGGTTGGTAAGTGGATGGGTGACCATTTGTAAATAACCGAACCGAGACCCCTCCGTGCCTCGGAAGGCACGTTAAGCCGTTGTTCCACACTGGTAATCTTTCACAGTCATCACAATTCTGACAACCTGTCTTTCTAAGGAATACTGTATTACCCAGCAATGGGTTGTGGAGGTCGGATAGGCAGTCGCTCCATGTAAAATGCAGTATTCCTCTAAATCCTGTAAGACTGGCAGCCGACCCCACCATAGCTTGGGAAAAGGCTAGGCAGATGGTGACTCAGGTTTCACGACCACGAGAAAAGTATAATACCTACTTTTCTAGGTAGGTATTAGACGGGTACCCATTACTCGAGTTATTTACCCACACTATTATGAACTGAACCCTTCCAATTCCGATGAAATTAATTTGTCGATGGAAAGCACTTTACTTCAGAAGCTTTTCCTGTTACCGGTAATATGGTACAATAAATCCGGGCCGGCCATTTAAGTTTCTCTGGAAATTGGGTTTTACTTTATGGGTGATTGTTTTTAAGGTGGCCTTAATTGGAAACCGGAGACATTTAATTACATTGCTTTTGTTTTATAAATTATTCAGATGTTTAAAAAGAATATTCACGCTTCTTAAGGAAAATCTCGATGGTATTTCGCAACTATTGGGCAGATTGTAAACAACATCGAAATTTCTATAAATAGAGTTGAGATTGATAAATTTGTTTGCTGAAAATATTGTACTTCATGTTACGTAACACAAGTTTCTGATATTATATTATAATATAAACCTTTCATATGTTTATGAATTGTAAAGCTTCAAGAGGATCTGTCCAAACCACCTGACTCTATTATATTGTAATCTATTCAACCTACACATAACATTAAATTGTACAGATTTTGATGGATTCCAATAGGCACGTATATTTCTGGAAATTCGTGTATATTTCCCTACTTCTAATAAATTTTACGATAATCCTATTCGTCACTCTCATGTAGGTACTATACCTGTACCTCGTTAAGCTTTTATTAATATATTCACGTTACGCCTCAACAATTTCCCTACTTTATTATTAGGTTATTGGCCTAGACAGAGTTATTGCGCTAGCATAGGTATTTAATAGTAACAACTATCCATGTATATTATTTTACACATATGTCAATAACTAAATAGTTTTTCCTTAGAAATGGCTGTTACGCCTCCAAAACAGTTATTTTCCATCCAAATAACATATATATATACCCACTGTGAGTGAGTAGGCCACAACAATCAATCAATATTTGTTCAGTAACAAAGTCCAGAATAGCCTTTAATTAATCTGAAACCTACATTAAACAGTGAACTTGCCGGTTTCTGCGGAAACATCAAAATCGATCCACATGTACGTCACTGAGTGACGCATTACACAATTGCGCCTTACATACAGGGTAGGTTACTACATACAACCGTTCATATACAGTACCTTATTTTGGATCAAAAGTATCCACGGCATTACCAATAAATGTTGAATTTCATAAGATCATTAAAAACACTGAACGGACTCGCGATCATGTAACGTGATCACGGGTTCGAATCCCACCTATTACACTACCTACGTGAACCTACTCGTAGCACAAGCATTGAGCTTACCACGAGGGGTTAACAAGAATAATCAACATAAACAAAGAAAAAAATATTTTACAAGATAGATATACAAGATAGATATACAGTGTCTCACTACCGGCCCAAATGGGTTCCTAGATAAGCGTTATTTATTTATTTATTTATTTATTTATAGTTAATTAAAACGGCACAGGTCCAATTACATTAATTAACATAGAATTATAAAATTAAAAAATAAAATACGCATTCAAATAACATACAATACAAAAATTAAATTTTAAGATAATATACAATTCGTGGATAAAATTATTAATAATTATTTGAGTAAATTTATGTTTAAATGGTAAAATGAATTTAAAACTTCACAAACTAGCAAAAACTAATATGTAACAGTGGACACCCTCGTATATTGTCTCTCACAGAACACCAGACAAGCATGCCTTATTTTCTTCCATTCATCAGCAAACACATCACACTCAGGGTCGGCAGTCAGGAGGGCGTTTAGCATCCTTAGGGTTCGACATACTGGAGATTCGGCTCTAGCAACAGTTCTGGATAGTGGTACTGCGAACAGATTATGACGGCGGCTTTGACGGTGCCTAAGGTATTTGTCGGGTACAAATAGGCGGCAGAAAAGTCTGTGGAGCTCAGGGCAGTCGATACGTCCGCTTAGTGTTTTACAGGCAATCGTAAGCTGATCAAAGCCCCTTCTTACCTCCAACGAATTGAAGCCCAATACCCCTAGAAGATAATTCGTTGGGTACATGAACGGGAAGAAATGGTAGAGCCTTTGATAAAGAAATCTCAGGAAGGTTTTCTGAACTTTCTCAAGCATCAGTGTCTGAGACGCAGAATGTGGATGCCAGACACAGGCGCTGGACTCGAGTTTACTCCGAACCAAGGTGGTGTAAAGGAGTTTAATAATACTGGGATTACGAAAGTCACGAGCGTTCCTCAAGACAAATCCCAGACGCCTGAAGGATTCCTTTGCAAGGGCAGATACGTGGTCTCTAAATGTTAGACTGCGGTCGAAAGTTACTCCTAAGTCCTTAACGCTAGTGACACGAGAGATCACTGTACCCCCAAGGTTATAATCATATTTTATTGGTCTCAACCCTCGACTGAAAGTCATAACGCTGCATTTACTAATATTAAACAACAACTTGTTCGCAACGCTCCACTCATAGACGGTATCTATATCTTTTTGTAGGAGTTCGCAATCCACCTCTTTCCTGATCTGCGCAGTTAGTTTTAGATCGTCGGCATAGAGAAGACATTTTGCAAACCGAATCTTACAAATAAGGTCATTGATCATGATCAGAAACAGAGGCGGGCCTAAAACAGATCCCTGACTGACACCCGAGCGAGTGTAATAAGACTTCGACTCATAGCAGCCATGCCGGACGAACTGTTTGCGATCCCGTAGGTAGTCAGCAAAGAAGTTAAGAAGGCCGGATGAGAAGCCCATAGCCCCTAACTTTGCCAAAAGCACATCGTTGTCCACTCTGTCGAACGCCTTCCGGAAATCAAAATACAGAGTGTCGACTTGCCTACCGGATTCCAGGCTACTGGATATGAAGTCCACATGAATCAGCAGATTTGAGTTCACGGAGCGACCTGGTCGAAAACCATGTTGAGCATCAGAAAGATACATATTGGTTTGTTTACAGATGACAGCGTGAAGTACATGTTCAAAGACCTTTGCAATGGTTGATAAAATAGCGATGGGTCTGTGTTCTTCGACAGATGTCTTGTCTCTGGTTTTAGGGATGGGCGTAACACGTGAGGTCTTCCACAGCTCCGGATACACGCCTGATTGAAGAGCTAGATTAAAAATATGACATAAAGGTTCTGCGAATATACTGTTACATCCCTTAAGGATATATGCCGGGATGTTATCTGGACCAACTGAACTGCAGGGTTTGAGTTTGGAAATACCCCTAACCACGTCCGGAGGGACTAAAACGGGTAGGGGAAAATTACCTCCCACACTATTCACGGTGTTTGATTTCGGGTCCAATTCTGGTGTGTCCGGCAGAAATACGCTGGAAAAATACTCAGCAAATGCCTCAGCAGCTTTGACACCTGAAAAAACCCTGCCACCAAGCACAACGTTTGGCTCAAACCCACCCTTAGATCGCAGGCTTGAAATGTGCTGCCAGAACAGTTTTGGGTTTTTGCCTAGGCTGTTTTCCACATTAGAACAATGCAGTCTATAAGCCTCCTCGGTTCTCACTTTTAATTCCGACCGCAGTGCGCTAAACTGAGCAGCATCACATCGGGATTGTTTCCATTTATTATGGAGTTTTGATTTTCGTCGAGTGTCGCTAACGATATCTCTAGTAAACCAGACTGGGTACCGCCTATTACCAGAGATCCTTCTCGTCTTCTTTGGAATACAAGAATCAAATATATCGTACATTCGATTATAAAACTTACAAGCAGCGATGGATGCGTCATTGCAGCGAAAAACGTCTTGCCATGGAGCAGAGCGAACAAGATCGAACAATAATACAAAATAACAGTTATGTCAGACACAGGTAAATTAATACTTGTGTGTGACGCTGGCTTTCATCTGGCACTACTTTTTACGTTATTCTGAGAAACAGACGAGTGGTTTTACGCATGGTAAGTTTACACGTAGGTTTTAGGGATGCGTTTTCAGTGTTCACAATATGGTAAGATCTCGAATGGACCAATAACTCAAAAAGCTGTTGCAAGGTTGCATAAGCTTGGTTGAACTTTCAGCTGTGACGTGACGTACGTGAGTACTACCATTTCAAAAATACTTCCTCTATTATTGTCCCTCCAATTACTGTAAGTCGGCTTCTCGCTGCTGGAATCTATCTCTCTTTTGCGAACAGTTAAGATGCAATCACGATCCCCGTCCACTCCTGGATGTTGAGGAGCTGGCATTTCAAAAGTACAATTTAGTTTATATTCTACTACTAAGGTCGGGCTACTCAACATTGTTTCCCATGCTATAAAATAGGAGGTGAACCGCCTGCAATACGTCAAGCCCACGAAGTATTTTTTACAGTACCACAGCACGGTTTACTCGATTTTCTCGACGATAAGGGAGAATCAGATTTCTAATCCTTCGGCGAAAGGATTAGTAAACTATATCATTCCCCACTTTAACGTACTCCTGCTTAACAGGTAACATTAGTAACGTGAGATGCAAACTTTCACAACGTTAATCAAGTTTCAACCGACGGCGCCGTAAAATCTTCTTAACACGATACACGGATTTGAAGGTGACCTTTTTCACAACTGGGACAATAGGTAAAGAAAGGCCCAAAAAAAACGCTTCTATTTTTTACCCAGAGGCAAGAAATAGAAAGTTCTTTTTTGAATGACACTGTATTTGAGAAGTTTAGAAGTTCTTAAGAGCTGACAAATCTTTCAAGATGATTGGCGAACCCTTTCTCCCTAATGGCAAGTCGTTTCCACTTACCTGAAGAAGCTATCAACATAATATGACCCAACAATTCACCAAGTTTTATTTAAAACGTGTGTTTCTATATCTATGTAATACTATCAATAAAAATCTTTTCAATCGGATCAGTAATTTAACAGATAAGTTGGAACAATAAAACTGACAGGATATTTTTTTTCTCCTTTTTGATATTTGTAACGGTACATACACATTTAACAACAACAAAGTTCGATTTTCAAGGTAACCTTAGTAAATTTAACCTTTTACAGAAGTTCAATAATGTTACTCTAAAACTGACAAGCAACGTAATAAAATTTTACTTTATTACTTCAACCAGATGTAATTTCATCTTTCTATTACGAATTATTTTACAAAACCGTCGTAAATATCAGTAAACTATTTGAGTGGACAAAGAAACAAAATTATGTTTCACAAGAAGAAAACAGTACGATAGATCTATTAAATTATTCATAGATCCACATGTGAGCGTTGTTATTAATAAATCCCTTTGCAACAATCCCGCTGTTTATTTGATGAACTAGATACATTTAGGATTGTTTTATTTTTCTGTTTTGAGGAAAAGAATAGCCCTCCTACCAAGGTACGTATGTAGCTCATACAATATTTATATTTTGTGTATAATAAGGAAAATAAACTTTTTGGCTATATGTATTTTTATGGGCTAAAATTGTTTTTTCGATTCGGGCTAGCTCATTATTAAGGACTCTTATTGAGTCTGAAACTCGGGCGATCCGATCGAGTAAGCCGTTGAATCTTTAAATAATAAGACGCAAATTGTCTTTTTGAATTTGAACTATGACCATAACATTCAATCCCGCGATAAAGATAAACATTATTACGTCTTTTTTTACTTCTTGCTTGATTATATGTTTTACGGTTCTAATTGCTTTACCAACAAAACATCTGTATAAAAAATACCTTTTACATTTGCGATTACACGTTCCACGTAACCATACCACAGCTCCAAGAGTACTTCTAGCCGTCAGGAATAATATCTGTAGGGTATAAAACATGTCAAATATTGGAAGGGGAGTCGCCTTTATAAATGTAGGCACACTCTACCCAAAGCGCTCCTTTCAAAGCTTTCAGCTAACAGGCTTCAAAGGTTGCGTACATTTTGGATAAACACAAAATTCTGTGGAAATTCTGTAGGAAACCTTTAGTAATTCAACTTAGGTATTTGTTTAGTATATTGTATAATAAACACAATAAGTAATTTGCGGGTCTGTTGGGTCGATTCCCATCCAGGACAAATCTTTGTGTGATGAGCACGATCAATGTATTTATAAATATATAAGTATGTTTGTAGTTGTCTGGTTGCCATAGTATAAGCTCTGCCTAGATTGGGATCAGATGGCCGTGTGTAAAAAAAAATAGTATAAGTAGAAAGATAGTCTATTAATACGGTAGACCACAAAAAATATTCAAGGAAACCATCTTATGTTCTGCCTAGCCTTTTCCCCAAGCTATGTTGGGGTCGGCTTCCAGTCTTACTGAATTCGGCTGAATACAATATTATAATACATGGAGCGACTGCCTATCTACCTCCACACCCCGTTAAACTAAGTTACACAGCATCCTATAGTAAGACTGGTTACCGCATTATAGTAGAAAGAAAAAAACATTAAATTACTACACTTTGCATCTTATAATAAAATCGGAAAATTTTCCAAAATAGGGTACGAAATTCAAGTAGGTATAGATTTCTTAACAACAAACAAATGGCACTCAAATCTCTTCAAAACAAAGGTATGCAATCATACAAAGTCGAATAGTTTTTTTTAAAGTCAACTCTGCAATGTGGTTTCTTTCATTCTTGTTAACCCCTCGTATTGCAATGGGTGGGCATCGAACCGACAACCACATGATCACAAGTCCGACAACCTAACCTACCGCTAGGTCGTTGGACCTAGTTAGGCGTCGCATGTTTATACAATGTAAAACAAATACTATTTTCTAAGTCTCCATTAACTCTTTTAAACAATTCAATGTTCATAATCCCGGTATTAAAGTAGAGACGACGCGACGACTAATTGGCGGATTACTTTGAATGAATTTAAAGCACACAGCAAGGATTTTTATAACTTAAAATAATAGAATATCATCTTAAGACTACTGTACCATAGCAGATAAGAAAATACTTTAAAGTTATAGATATAAAGTCTCTATTTGCATAATCCTACTCTTAATTGAAACGGATCGTCATGACAACACCCGTACCTACACTTATGTTACTACAGCAACCTCAAGTACTACTCGGGTATCGGTAGCTACGCAAATAACTTAAGATATAAAAGAAACAAAAATTTACAAAAGTGAAACAGAAATGTACGCTCATTACGCAAGCCCACCCAGACGCCTTTGAAAGGCCTAAAACAAAACAAAAAAAACTCGAAAAAGAACGATTATGAAAATGATCTCATTTAAAAACAGTGACCGTTTTATTCCCAACACCTGTGGTTACTCTAATAGCACCCTTATTTTAAACAGCTAAGGTTGTTTTTTGTATTAAATGTTCCCACTGGCGTGGGCCACTTCACCCAGCAACCACAGAGGACGTTTTATGGTCACGTTACTATCCCAACTGACCACGAAGGTAATAAAATAGACCGTTAACAATCGCTGGGACAGCCAGTCTCCTTGGCAACAGACAGAAGTTTAATTTGTGATCTATACTGTACCATGATCTCTGTATAGCGGTACTGATACCGTTGTGGAAAAGAGATAGCGCGCTATACTTCGTAGCGGTGTCTCGCTTCCATACGGCAACAGAAGTTTGTAGTTGGCGCGCAGATGTTCTATGAAAACATACGAGTGTTGTAAAGGTTAAGGTCGAAAATATCTTAGGTTTGGAGACCGTTTTTGTAAGTGAGACCAATAAAAGAGGTTTTTTATGTCGCTGGGAGGTAATTGCCGTCGCAAAACATTATGGACTCTAGGTTTGAGATCAAGTAAAGGCTTATAAATAGATCCATCGCAAAATGATTATTATATTTTCACTATATACTATATACTATAATAAAAACCTTTTTTATTTTTGCCTATCACAAAGCTAATATATAATATACTATATGTATGTTTTGAACTTCTATTCCTCTTATCAGTCTTTACAGCAGTTATATATTTATTATATGTATGGTATTTTTTACTGTGACTTACACCCATATTCCAAGACGTTTCCTCGAAACTTCCTCGACTCCACTCAACCTCATTCAAGGAAATCGGTATTCACAGTTGTAAAAAATCACCTCCACTTGGCGTCCCTCGGCATTTTTCCTCATTCAAGGTAAGGAAACAACTGTCAAACTCAAGGTACATCGCGACGTACCTTAAGGAACACTCAAGGAAGATTTACGGCCATATTTACGTTGTTTTCGCTCATGCTTGGAAAGACAACTGTAGAATTTATTTGATTATGTAGTTTTTATAAGTGTTTTCAATGGATTTCCTACAGTTTCTGAATTATCTGTATGATAATCCGTACGATTACCCTGCACGCCGTTATTTACGGGATGCAGAAAATCCCAGACATATTTCTTGAAACAATAAAAATAAAAACCGAATAAAACTTTCAAGTCACAACACAAATAATTAAATCAACGTAAACGGACGTAAACATAACAACACAGGATGACAGGACCTACGCGATCACAAAGACAATAAAAAACAGCAATCTGACAATTTTTGAGTGACCATAGACAAAAAAAAACAAAATGTATACTTTAGTCTATGATTCAATGACGTTTTACCTCGACTCGACCTCGACTCAACCTCACTGGAGGATCCTCAAGATTACCTCATGACAAGATCGAGTTTTAACTAAGAATACCGATTTCGAGGATTCCTTGAGGTAGTCCTTAAGGTAACCTCGAATGAGTCGAGGTGGAGGAAGTTTCGAGGAAACGTCTTGGAATATGGGTGTTAAACCACGTCAAAAGCAAAATTAAATTCTGTCTTTCAGCACGAGCTTTTAAAATACATGTTGCGGTCTGCAGCCTCCGAGTGACCGGGCTCTGTGGTCGAGAATAAATGAAATTATGTCGTAACGTGAAAACGACAGACTTCTGGACAAAGTTAAAATGGGTGGGGAGTATACAGCCTACTTGAATATAAGAGACAAATATAGAGAAATAATCCGAGAAGAGCGAAGCTTTTAAGATTTCAAAGTAAACAATAGTTCTGCTAGAGAGTATTATTAATTTAAAACTTTATGTATAAATACTACAAAAGGTTGATATAACGCTACTAGGCATTTTCCGCCAACCTTTAGGTAATCATTGAAGGGATACAAATCTAAACCGAAGAGAACAAAATTAATATGTTTTCAGTTTCCTATTACATAAATAACATTAATACAGTGTATCATTTCAGCGTGAAACATTATCAAAGTTACAAAAAAAAGGAGCAAGCTGTTTAAATATGACTTTTCCGATACGAATTGATGTTATCTTTTCGTACATCATTATGTACATTAACATATATATTACATTAACATACTGTACATTTACAGTCACGAATATAAAAAGTATACATAGTGAAGTTGCAAAACAAATTTAGTGAGAATTTTTTTTTGAGAACTGTTTGAAATTATTTTTTCATAACCTATTTCACAATAACAATCAAGAATTGATAAGAAAATCAAGTAAAAGTGTATCAATAAGTTCATTTGCGGCTGAATGAACATACGAGTATTAGCCGGTATGTAAGTACATAATCCTAATAATATCAACGCCCTGCGCAGTTCTAAAGACGAATGTAGAAATCAATAAGTCTGTAAATGGGTACTGATTGCGATACGATTGTATATTTAATCGAGTATTAGGATCTGTAATCGAGTACTTTAGTGTACATATTTGTACCTTATACATGTATTACACTTATATTCTTAGTACTCAATCTAAGGCTAGTTTAGCTAAAGACAATTTTAACATAAATTAATTTAATATTTATCTTTTGATTCTGTTTATTCAGATGTATCATTATTAAAATCTGCGACGTAAAATAAGTAAAATGAATTTATGCGTAGCTGCTACGCCGTAGCGCTCGCTACGCTGAGTGAACTTAATAACACGATACGAAAATAATTCGCACGAAAGTACTCGTAGCGCTACGTATAATTAACCTGTATAGATATTAAACAATTCATTTTATCCTATAAGTGGGCAAATAAAACAAAAATATGAGGGGTAATAAAATACTTCTTATAAAACTCTACAAAGGTATGATTTATTCTAAAGAAGTCCTTGATTGAAAGGTCCCATTTAAAAAACTAATTGAAAGACAATTGCTTGTCTATTAAACAATGGTAGTTAAGGAATAATATGCAACTTTTCACTGACAAAATACTATCTACTAACTGACATAATATATCAGCATAAGCTAATCTGTTAAGTTTGGCAAACAGTAGTTCAATATATTGGCATGTTGAAGGTTTTTCTAATCTTATATCAAATAACCTTGAATCAACGTAAACATGGAGCTTACTAATAACAAAAAACAAGATATACAAACTAATAACACAGTCGCTATCCCTTTACAAAACAAATGCCTACTATACCTACTCCATCGATTTAAGAAACATTTCCACCGTTTCTCGTAATATCTTTTGGCAGCTGATCAGAATATTCAAGATAATGTAATGCTATTCTAATCGCAAACCATTCCCGTTATTGTACAGTTCCGTTTACTGTAGAACTTGGGTATTAAGTTAAATACGTTTTACGTTACGATAACAGTAAGATTTTGTATGCTTTGAAATATTTTGTATGACTACACTAAGTGTCATAGTTTAGTAGATATTGCTTATTGCAGTGTAGAAACATCAGTGGGGTAGCGGGATTTGTTCCTCTTTTTACATATACTTGACCAACGTATTGGTATTTGAATTTTTTTTATTTCATAAATCAAAAAATTACTTCAAACTATAACGAATTCTAAAAACGACACACTAATTAATTTTATATTGGGCTAGTTACAAGCATTCCAATATTGCTAATTTGACAGAGATAGCGATAATGTTTTGTGACGTCAATATTCAGTTCTCCATAGTAGTCTGGGGCTGCCCCGTACAAGTCGTCGTTTTGCGAAAAAGAGATAGAGTATGTGACATCAACTAACTTTAAAAGCTTATAATTTATATAATTGTGTATATATTTTTGTTATTTTTTCGCAATTTTTCTTCAATTTACGACTATTTTTAGAAACATTAGTCAGAAATCAATTTTTCGATAGTAGTAAAATACCCGAATTGGGTATTTATTCTGTCCGCGCACCTCGCTGGCATCCGCGGGCGACCAACGGGAAGGTGCGGGGGCCGGGGCCTGCCTGCGCCTGCACCGCGCCGCCTTCAAACCATTCAGCGGGCATTCATTTGTTATCTCATTAAGTGATTCCTTACGATAATATACCCAAGTTATACAATCGACTCTTTTATTTCTATAGAAGTGTCGATAGAGCCGCTTCAGTTACATATTGGCCTTCATGGCCTTTACTCATTTTACATTATGACATCAATATTATTTCAATTACAGCATTACATTAGCTTATTAAACCGGAGGTAGGTTTCGAACAGCCCTATTCCCTGTCTTACTGCGTAGACGGTCCTCCTATTGTTATTTAACCTTAAAATATGACTAAAATTTATGAATAGATAGATATAGGTTGGAAAAGTGTTATATGACACTCTCATGGTCTGCGGGCGACGGGGGACGTGAGACAGCAGGACAGTGGCAAAACGTGTGTACGGGGAGGTAAACTGACAAGAGTAACTCAAATCATTCTGTAGTAACGTCCCCCGCCTCCCGCACTGATCATGGAAGTGTCATGAACAAATCTGCCAGGATATATTGAGTAATATATGGAAACAAATCTCGTATCTAATAATTAGCCGCTTGCTTTCAAATATGGCATTTGTTTTATACCGCTTTTTTGCCTACGGGCAAAAAAGCGGTATAAAACAAATGCCACAACAAAAGTGAAGACCCCTATATGAGCTTAATGTTAACTAATATATAATTGAGTAAATAAAGCAATTAACTTCATAAGCTTTGGAACAAATATATCGAAAGTACAATACGGAATTGCAGGAAACCTTTCTGCATCGATTTCATTAAATGCGGTGAGATTGAAACCCCACGTACAAGTGCTATTATGCTAATCGTCTAATTCATTTGCATAAAACTATTTCCTTTTCCCTTCGGCCTTCTACGGTTTCCAATGCAATTGTGGCTTCAGAAAAAAAACATTTGATACATAGTTATTTAACGTGTTTTTTTAATCATCAGATTTCTAGAATGAAAAGTTGTGAAGAAATTAATTGCGTATTTAACCACTATCGAAATATGTATAAGAAATGTATCTAAAAATAGTCGTAATGTTAAGCAAAACTTTGAAAAAATATATAATATACACGATTACAAAACTTGTAAGCTTTTAACGTTAGTTAAAGTAAAGTTACTTTTTCGCAAAACGACGACTTGTACGAGGCAGATTAGAATGGAGAAATAAAAATTAATTAAATAGCGCTGTCTAATTAACAATATTGGAATACTTGTCATTATGAAATTAATTAGAGTTCCGTTTTTAGGATTCTATACAGCCCCCCTAGCCAAGTGTAATGTAATGTCATTTAAGCGATTTCTATCATCGTTAACGCTTGTAGAAATATCTCTTGGCTAAGGGGGCTGTTTGTAGCATATTTTTGATATTTGAAATAATAAAAACTTATTAAATACAAAATTGAAAATGCGTCCTTCAAAATGTCTGGATCGACAACAAATGATTAAAAAAATTTAATGACCCATCTTTGAATATGTAATAAAAAAGACAGTTACGATTTATCAATATAATACTGTTCACGAGAACAAATCTTCGTATTGGAACTTAACAAGTTGTTACATAACGGGCATACAATGTATGATAATATGAACATCTGTTGTTTGATTTATGAGTCTCGCACTTTGCTTCTAGGTTTCGATTTCTTTCTGTAGCCAGTTTGACTAATGGCTCGAGTGTTTGCTAAGAATGACTTTGAGATGGATGTGAATTCTTTAAATTAAGCCATGTTTTACGTAGTTTGCAATGAGCTCTATAGCCAGCGAATCGCGTGTGTGTGTGCATGAACGGAGTTTGTGAACCAATTTAACAGGTGACCTTCTGTTTTTTCAGGCCGTCTAAAAAGATGGATAATATATAACTGTCCACAGTATATATAGAAACTATTCACTTTTAGACGGATCTGCGAAAAGAAACAGATTTGTTTATAGACGGGCATTTTGCCACTGCGTAGAACTGCCTAAACACTAGGATCAGATATAATGTGAATGAATCTGAGGACGAGACGGAACCATTGTGCCTCACTCCTACCACTCGGCCTCAAGCTCACAAACATCTTCCGGCTTCTTCGTGAACAAAGATTGAACGGAACGGTCTCTATGAAAATCTACATCGAGATGTGGTCAAAAAAAGTCAAAAGTCGTGCTTAACTAAATAAACGTTGTATGGAAACGATGAAAGCCTACAGGTGTGGTAATCTATCGCGCGACGGAAGCAGATAGTGCCAACTGAAGGAAACGCACCTCGGCTACCTCCGGCTTGTCGCGCGAACGCGTACTGTGCTGTCGTAGGTATTTATATTGTAAGAAATAAACCTAATTTTATAATGCTTTACACACTTTTATAAAAACTTAGTTTCGGTATTAAGTTTGTATTTAAGGGGCCTTATTCACCTAAAGGTTTTGTTAGATTGTAGTAAACCATGGTGACTAAAACAAAAAACGCTTCAGTCATCCTACTTCCTACTAATATTATAAATGTGAAAGTGTGGATGTTTGGATGTTTAGATGTTTGGATGTTTGTTGCTCAATCACGCAAAAACGGCTGAACGGATTTGGATGAAATTTGGCATGCATGTAGCCTTTGACATGGAAAGGAACAACACAAAGGAACCTTTTATCCCGATTCCTTAAGTAGTTCCCGAGGGAAAATATAAAATTGTTTACGAGCTAAGCCGTGGGCTTATATATATTTTATTCCATTCCACACAGACGAAGTCGCGGGCAAAAGCTAGTATGTTATATAAGTACTAAGTACATATTAATAGAATCCTTCAATATTAATGTTTCTCTTCCAGGAAATAATAAACTCTGCTGCATCACACATACAATGTACCCTTTCAATATCAAATACTATCTGATAAAAATACAGCAAAAAATAAACTCACTCTAAGTTAATTCCACGATATTTCAATACAATCCCTGCCTTCGACTACTTACATAATCTCAAACACTTAAATTTTTTACCTCTAGCCGACCTCCAACAGTACCTATTTCTAATTATATTACAAGCCATCTGTCTCCAGGTCACGTAATGAAATTACCTTATTTGGGACCAAAAGCTGCGCTATATATCACTACTGATTATATTAACGTACCTAATCTAATTGAGAGAACAGTATTATCCTTGTGTAGATCTATCTAATTAAGGATGTGATCAAGACCGCCATGTTGCAATGATGCAAATATTTTCAATAGGTACATGAACTTTTAAAGAATACTTTGTTTATATATGGGTCGTTCTCAAAAAAGTGGCACCGTAACCTGTCGGGCCGTTTTTAGACTATAAGTGTATTTTTTTTAAGGTGACTTATATATTTCTTCACATTAATATACAAAAAGAGACTTTTTACGTGGAGGCCGAGTAAAATTAAGAAGTTTAATATCATACAGTTACTAAAAAATAATATTGTAATGTCGTTTTCTCAGTAACTTGTCGTGTCCAAACACGATATGTCTGACTTTGAGGTGAAATAAAAAAATAAATACTATAAATAAGCGTTCAAATAAAATCAAATACAGTTCTTTATATCATTGTTATAAGGTGATTTAAACTATAAGCTCTAAATGTTAATAGTTTTAAAGATATCCGTGTTTAAATTGTGTCCAGAGAATTTTTCTCCACAATCTGCCGTTGCACACTACCGTCCATTACCCGATCACTATTATGTTTGCAACACCTCACCCCCGTGCAAATTGAGCCGACACTATCTGGCTAACCACTGTCAAAGAAAGACGCGATGAATATTGCGCAGTTTTCTTAGGAATTACATCGAGATATCACAATCGGATTTTGTAACGGGTATGTTGTCTACAACCTGACCTATTTTTTTTTGTTTGTGTGTAAACTGCTTCGTTATGTTTTGTCTTAAAATGTGTCAATAGGTAACTATATATGATTCTGTAAATTATATTTTAAACAGCCTAACCGTTTTGTTGTTATTGAATGTTTACTTAGGTTTTTTCATTAACCAGACTCTCTTTACCCTGTTGAAAATGCACAGGTTAAAGAGATTGTTAACAGGTTAAAGATATTTTACCTATATATTTTCTGTCAAATGCATTTTTTTTAAGAATAATCGAAATAATTAGGTATGAAATACTTAGTATATCTACTGCATGTTTACGTTAACAGTAAAAAAGTTAAATTAGGTTATATATATTGCTATTTGGATACCTTTTAGCTATTTATTCATTTATAACTTCTACCCGCGACTTCGTATACATGGACTTCAGAATTGGGTCCAAAAAGAAATGAAAAATGTGAAAGTAATAAAATATAGAATAACATGTTCACCCGTGTTGCGCTGTAATAGAGAAAAATACAAAATTTCAAAGCTGTCTGCCCAGAGCTTTGCTCGTAAACAATTTTCAATTTTCCCTCGGGAACTAATTAAAGAATCGGGATAAAAGGTAGCTTATATTCTTTTCCATATCAAAGACTACTTGCATGCCAAATTTCATCCAAATCCGATCAGCCGTTTTTGCGTGATTGAGTTACAAACATCCAAACATCTAAACATTCAAACGTTCACACTTTCACATTTATAATATTAGTAGGAAGTAGGATTATGGTTACGGTTTGACCTATTTTGTAAGTCTGGCAGCCGAAGTCAACATGGCTTGGGATAAGACTAGAGTGCTAGACAGAAGAAGAAGAAGTAGTAAGTGTTCTAATAGATCTACACCATTTTCAGCTCTGTCTGAAATAGAATTACCTCCGGAACTCCAAAGAAGTACTTCTTGGAAAATATATTAGATGAAGGGCCTGCGATTAATCGCCTCGTTGAATTCATTTCAAATTCATAATCATAATCATTTATTACGATTATTATGTGATTGATTATTTTTGTGTGATTGGCTTAGGAACTCTATTCATACAAGATCCAAAATATTATTATTATAATTTAGAAGCTGACAATATGTAATAGCAATATAGTAAGTATATTGCTATTACATATTGTCAGCTGATTGTTACAGACTGATTAAAAGTTCATTAATTAGATTTTAAGACGAAGGTTTTCCTTATTAATTTTTTGTTTTTTTTTTCGTTATAGAAGCTGTTATTTTCCATCAGAACTGTTATTGTTTGCAGTTAATTAAATAATAAACATTGATTTTGCATGATTACACTGTTTTTTTGTTTCTTTCTCTATAATTTGGTAATGTTTTCTCATAAACCTGTACAATGTTTCTTTAACCTGTGAAGCCATATTTTTGAAAGGCTGTATCTCATTCAATTTTCTGTAAATCTGCTTCCCTTTCATCAATTCAACTTAATACAAACGCTGCCAATAGATTTCTGTAAAAAAAACTCAATATTTGAAACATTTTTAAAAATTGATAAATTAAATCGATCGGTGCCACTTTTTTGAGAACGACCCATATAGATCTTGAATAATGAATACTGCAAATAAATGATTTCGAACAGAAACTTTCTATATTGGTTTAGTGCGTTTTATTTATTTTAATTTTCAATTTTCGGGAATGGATTCGCGAATTGATTATCGCTTATGCTCAGTGGGCCTGCATAATATATCAAGTTCATAAATATGTAATTCCATTTTATACTGTCAGCCAAATAATAGGTATTATATAATTTTGTACACACGATAATTATAATAATATTAAAATAATATATAAACTCAAAATTCCTTGATGATTACAGAAAGTCTATTAAATACTAGAAAACACTTAATTACGTAATACATTTTTAACATAATCTACAAATATCTATTATAAAAGCCCACGTCACTCACTGACTCACTGATTCTGGAACGCTCGCACACTATGATAATTTTTAAAGAAAGAACACATAACAAAGAGTTTATCATAAAAAAGTTTCAAAAACAATATTTTCGCGAAACGTCAATGACTGAAGAAAAGTATTAAGTTTTGTTATGATTATACTTTACGCGCGAGCGAAGCCGCGGGCAACAGCTAGTAATAGTTATATTTACGTGAATAATATAAAACAATCCAACCCTAAATGCAATGGCATTTAGTATAATCATAGTTATCTATTCCTCTTGGCGTTTCAGTGGGATTAGACCTCCTCAAACGTTATGGTATTACATTGGTAAGCCCACCGCTCTGTGATACCGAATTAAACTGAACGCTACACAAGTACCGGCTTCTTAGTAGTTATATTTCAGAAAGATAATCTTGCAATTTATTTTTGTCTTATTAAAGTATGAATGATGCACACGGCTTTCTTGCACAGAGACATATGGGAAGGTGTAAATATGGTTTATAAATGATTACATATTTAACAAGACTTAAAAAGTATTCTCTCCTTACTAATATTATAAATGCAAAAGTAACACTGTCAGTGTGTTCAGCCATCACGTCCAAACTATCTTCTCAACCGATTTAAATGATTTTTGGTACAGGGATAGCCTAGAGCCTCGGGAAGGACATAGCCTACTTTTTACCACGATAACCAACACTCACGCAGGCGGAGTCGCGAAATACAGCAAGTAACTAATATTTCTCATTAATAAATGAATTCTGCAATCAAGTTAAAAAAACCCATTAATAGACAAATTTAATTACGCTACGTAATATAATTAATGTGGTTTGATACTTAGCAGACAATACCCAATGAAACCATTTTCACTAAATAAAATGTGCTCAATCAGGTTCATTGTTAGGTGTCTTTATATGGTTTCATACGAAATAAAAGAACCTTTCTTATTTAACGATAATAATAATAATAATAATAATAATAATCTTTATTTTTTCTCATCATCACAGTAAATACAGACGAAAGCGAATTCTAAATAATACATTCCTTAGAAGAGTTTAAACAAAGCTTGTGAAGAAAAATCTCATAATATACCGTATTTAAAAGGCACGAGTATATTTTTATATATTTTAAGTAAAGAACATACATTGTCTCAAGTAGGTATTAAACATTAGATCTATACTTTTATAATATTCTCTATCTCAGTACTTAAGGAGATTGAAAAACAAGAAAAAACTTTACTAATCCTTTTTGCGGCTAAAAGGTACTTTTGTATCTTTTGCTTTTGCACAATATGATCAAGCACGTTATATTAAATCATCATCATCATCTGCCTAGCCTTTTTCCAAGCTATGTTGTGGTCAGCTTCCAATCTTACCGGATTTAGCTGAATACTGCATTTTACATGGAGCGACTGCCTATCTGATCTCCACAACCCATTGCTGGGTAATACAGTATCCCATAGTAAGACTGGTTGTCAGAATTGTAATGACTGTCAAAGATTACTGTATGACAGTATTGACCAACTGCTTAACGTGCCTTCCGAGGCACTGAGGGGTCTCGTTTTTATTTATTTTACAAATTGTCACCCATCCGCGGACCAACCGCGGCGAGCGCCGCTTAACCTCTTCTATCGGTCAAACCTTTACGGCTTACACTCGATACCCTCGGAGAAGTTTTAAACAGATATTAGTGTTTCATTTCATTGTCCCCTGGCACCTGGTTTGCTGTAGCGAGATAAACTGATGTATAAGCGTCACCTGAATTCGCGCCAGGCTATCCAATAACCAGGGTACGTGCCAAAGCGGACTGTGTTTCATGCGAAATTGCTAAAATACAGTATAACCTATTTTGTAGTCAAAACAGGTTAAGATCACTGGATTAACTAAGGAACTATGCAGTTGAGAGTTTCTGCGTTGCGAAGAGTAAAATTGCAGAATTATTATTTTAGACTTTATTGTAATATTTAAGGCCATCGCTAAACACAGACTTATGAGAAGCACGAGTTTCGTAGCGAAGAATAAGTTTTTCATTAATATTTAACAAAATTCTTATGATATTCTATTTCCATTTCAAAGTTAAGCGAAAGAATATTAAGTTATTTCATTTCACTAACTTTCTACATATTCTGTTTACTTTGTTATAAAGTTTCGTTTGCTGTTTCAGATGTAAGTATCCAAGCGAAACTTTCCGATCTTTTTGTATCTCATAAACATCGAAAAATAAGTTCGAATATTTTTTTATTCAAGAACTGATTCAAGTGCAACTGGAAAAGGCTAGTCAGATGAAGATGTTTAATACTTACAAGACTCCTACTGGCCCAAACCAATTTTGCCAAAAATCTGAAGGGAAATCTAAGCGATCTTCAGCGATCGAACCTTTATCAGCAGACTGTTTTCGACTATTCTCGTGACCAAGTCACTTCCATACATTTATGCTATTCGATCAGCATTGACGCTAAGAGAAACTACACTTGTTTAGGGAGGCTTGTGTAGATTGGAGACTATACCCGCTTGAAGTAATAACTGCACGCCATGACAATATAATCTCGTTACTAGAAATGATTGATGGACCCACTCGAGCTTTTAGATCGAATTGACTAATGAAACATGAAGTTAAGCTTCGCTGTAACGATAATCTTACGGCTGTACTCTTGTACCTACTAAACCGGTGTTACTCTTAATAGTCTTAATGAGACGTTAGCGAAAGATGTAAAAGGATCTTAGAAGAGGGTAAGTGACCCCTCAAATGCAAATTAAATTTAAGAGGTTCTTAAATGTAAATCTGTTGTTACTTTACACCTTAAAGCGACAGAGACAGTATAAAACTTTACGGCAACCTTTTGGGTTGCATTTATATATTCTTTTTCTTTGGGCTCCGTACCCGAAGGGGAAAAAAGGAGAACCTGGGTGGACCTGGTCGATCTGGCTGTATCTTATGAATAAAAATAGTTAGTTGAAATTTTCAGTGATGATGTTTCCAGTTGCCGCTATAATAATATAATGAATATAAAACAGAATATTATAATTATTTAAGGATTCAACGGTTTACTCACGCGCATTCTCGGGATCGCCCGAACTGATTCGACTCGCGACACCGCCGCCGCCGCGTCAGCTCATGATTAAGGACTCCTATTGAGTCTGAAACTAGTCGGGCGATCCCGAAAATGCACGTAAGTAAACCGTTGAATCCTTAAATAATTATGAGTTCGTCTTACGGAAGTTATTATAATAAAATAGAATATTATAATATTTGAGGGGGCTCCCATACTACGATCGTGATTTTTTTGCAGTTTTTTTACACATAATGATAGGGAACCCTCTGTGCGCGAGTCTGACTGGCACTTGCTTACATTATATTTACTGAACTAATACATACTATACCTATCAGTCTGTGGGTCCACGAGTCCCGTTGTTCAATAGGCTTACTGGAGACTAAGTCTTATTGAAGGCCCAAGATAAGATGAAATCGATAGAGCAGACCTCTACAAAACTGAACCAGTGCTAGCGCTTTCAGCCTTTGTTAACGTTTGTTCAAGTTATATGCACTTGAAAATATAAAATGGAAGCGGTCATTGTAAATTCCTGGCATAATTAATATGAAGAATAAAAAAAATCGTTCAGTAATAATAGGGATCGCTTTAGTAATGAATGATCTGCTTAATTTATTTTCAACTAGCGGCCCTGGCTTTGCACTGGTAGTACACTTATACAGCCTATAATTATAAACACATAAAAAAACAAATCTATCAATTGCTGAACAATTAACACTACATTTAAAAAGAGGTGTAGTTTATGAGATTTAAGCGTAGGTACACCACACAGCGAGAGCAGTTTTGTTTGTACTATAAAGATATTGTAAACTGACAAAAGATAAAAATATATTATAAACTGGTTGTCTTTTATTCCCACGTCGACTAAAAGTTACCAAAACTCTGCAACATTGCCAAGGAACGCTGGAGTGTAGCTCTACATAAGGACATGCTATCTTTTCCTATGTATATACATCTGTTGTAAAACTAGCGCAATATGAAGAACTATCAACTAAAACGAAATAATCACTGATAAATATATTGTGTTTTTGAAATTGCTGTCATATATGATGTACTTCGTGCCTTACAGAAACTGTGTGGTTGGTTTATCATAATATAATAGTTCTGTGTTTACTTGTCAAGTCTTCCATACGATTTCTATTGCCACAGATGAACAAACGGATGTAGGTTGACAGGGTGTATGTCAGCTGACAGATATTATATTAGTAGATAGTAGTGTGTGACTTAGAATAAGCCCCCTTTCTACCCACAGGTGTCGTAAGGGGTGACTAAGGGATATAGAAACAAGGAGAATGTGCATCGTTTTTCTAAAGAAGGAATACAAAACTGCGGTCACCAACCCGCTTGCCCAGCGTGGTGAATAGGGCAACAGGAATAGGGCTTCCGCATCACAACACAAACCCACTACGGAAGGCGGAGGACCGGGTGTTGTGGAACAACTTGGGAAAGGCCTATGGCTAGCAGTGGACCGCGATAGGCTGGTTTGAGTAATTATTATAGACAACTAACAATCCCTTTCATTGTTATCATGTTATTGTTATGCTATCTTTAGGATAATTTTTAATATTATTCTAAAATAGCTGATGCCATTTTTTTCAGACAAGAACGCTTCTAGACTACATTACCTTAAAAATATACCTTTTTTCAGGTCAATTTACAAAAAAAAAATTGAAATCTATATATTTTATAACGAAGAGCCTACAAAAGTACTTTCTACTTGGAAGTCTTCGCATGTTGTTCTGATTTAAACATACCCGTAATAAAAGGAACAATAACTTAATTGCAAATTGTTTTTATATTTTAACTAACTATCTTTTCACGCGGTGTGTAATTAGCACTCTAAAAGCAATTAGGCTTACTTTAACGTTTCAACAAAATGCTAACTAGACCCTTAAATAATTAATAATACAAGCAGTAACCTGAACTTTAAAAGCTTTTTAGCGACGTTTTTCTGTGTGGGAAGCTATCGAATAAGTTATTAATGTTACCTGCTCGTTGAACTCGAGTGGGTGGAAAATAATGATGACTTGTTCAAATGAAAGATGTCTGAAAAACGCCCCGAGTAATTATCTTAAATTATCTTTAGTCTTTGTCAAAAGAGAACTTCATTATTCCCCTTGTTCGGGAACGACAAGGCAAAGTATGAAGGTTTTTAATGTAAGATAGGCAAACGTTTTTAAACCAACGATTTTTTTTTGCTGACATTTCTAATTCTTAATTTTAATAGTACTTTACATAGCTCTTTTGCTCAAACGAATTATTTATAAGTTTGTATATCTACTTGGCATTACCTGTCCCTGAAGCTCAAAAACAGCTTTAAATAAATTAATAAAGTTTTAGATGTCTGCATTTGGAGTACCCAGGTAGAGCCCTAAACAGATTTTCTCGATCTTGCATCAATGACTAGGTACTTATAAAACAATTTTAGTGAACTTACCAGTATAAGTTATAGATAGATTTATGTCGCTAAGCAAAAATAATATAGATACAGTCATTTTATATCGTTAGGCCATTAATATCGGTCTCCACGGACTCGTCATAAGTATAAATTCTATAACTTGAGATCAATCTAAACAAAGATAACAGATATTTACTTTATGAACTACTGGATAACATTATGGTATAAACTTTAACATCATAATTATTATCATTTCTATTTAAAACCATAGGTCGAACGAAAGGGCAAAACAACGTAAGTTCATAATACTATTAATATATATTGATCGTATCGAACGTTTAATTATAACCGCGTAAAAGGAGGTCCTTAAAGAAAAATAGTTGCGTAATTTATCAAGGAACATAATGCATCTTTTTAATATGAAATCGGGTTTTAACATAATAACACAATCTAGAAGATGTATTGTCAAAAGTGTTGGACCCTAAAATCAATCAGCCGTGATCGGCCAATACTTATTTATAGGGTGTCGATAACAAAGCCCCTATTTCTATATGTTGTGTATTGCGCACTTCGTATTTTGATCAGGTTTCTAATAGCCTGGTAATTTTTTGAAAGTTATACTATTAAAATGATCAATATTAAAGGTTTTTACGCTACGTGCAGTTATTATGTGGTTGTAATGATTGTTTTTCACTGACCTGAGTCGACGGGCGCTATATCAGGGCCGTCGTGAGGCGCTAGCATCTTCATGGTGATGGCTCCAGGCAACACGCTACTTGACACCGACACGGTTGCGATTTACTTCACAATTACACCCAAAAACGACGATTTATTGGGAAAATAAGAGATAATAACTGGAGCCCAACAGGCTGTTTCCACACTGCACTATCGATTGAGGTCTGAGGGTAGTCACGCATGCGTCGTGGGCTCCTCCTCGCGCATGCGTACTCCCGCCTACTCTATGTAGAGGCGGAAAGACGTCATGACAAGGTGACAGTTGACAGAATTAACAGCGGAAGCCCGCCTAATTCTATGACTAATGTGTTTGTCCGCGTTTCAGGACATATTGATATGTGCACGAGTGTGCAAGTGATACACACGTGTATGACGCACCCCACCGCTCTCTATTATTAAAGGCCATTTTGCGTGCTAGTAGACATGTTAGCAAATAATTGATGGCAGAGAAGAATTATGGCACGGTAGTCAGTAGGATAACAATATTACTTTTTAGATTTATTTACATCATTTGCTCTGACTAGAGAGAATTTTGAGAGGGCTTTACTTAGGGATAATGAGTAAGGGATAGTGAGTTCCTACATATTTCTTGGTACTATTCTTGAGAACCAATGATTAATTCGCAACTTGTTGTTTATGGAAATCTCTACGTTACCTAATATAGTTGTAGGAATCCTAGATATTACTTTTTAAGGTTTTTGCTTGTATAGGTTTAAGGTTTTTACTAGAATAAACTAAACTACTGGTTATTACGGTTTCACAAAAAATTAAGCGGGGTTTTCGAATATTAAGAAATATAAATCCAAAAATAACTTGTTATAAATTAATTTTTATTGAAAATCGTAAATAAATTTACATATTTAAATATTAATAAATATTACATCACGTGTACAAACGTATTTGTTTCATGTATTGTGTGTGTGTAGGTGGCAGCGGGCTGCGTGTACGTGTGTGGTGTGTGAATGTATGAGTGGGCCTAGTAGCCAGCCAGCTCGGCGAAGGTGGAGTCCATCTCGTCGGCCAAGCTCTTGTATCTGTCCTTGTTGATGCCGAGCTCATCTATAGACCACAGAACATATTAGGACATGTCTTAAACGTAGAATAAGATCTAAAGTCGCTACTGTTGACGTCTAAGTCACATGCAGTTCTAAGAGATCATGTGCGCTAGAACTGTTTCCTCAGTCAAAGTAGCTTAGTTTAACCAATACGAATATTTTCAATGTAAAATATACCGATTGATACCACCATTAATACCAATAAAGGTGTAAATAGATAAATTCATCTTTGAACAATTTTGGATCAAGTATTGGCAAATTAATTAATCGTAAAAAATACTGTGTCTTAAAGTAATTGTTAAGATTATATTTAGTTCGTTTTAAATTAAGTTATATTTATTTTCAAATTTAATAAATGTTTATAGCGCAAGCGAATAGCTTTATGTTGTGTTTAAATAAAGAAAAATAAGAATTAAGATATTAAAATAGAACCAACAGTACCTTGGAAGCGTTGGTCCGCGACGGTAGCAGCAAAGCGATAGACATGTTAATCACAAACACAAAAAGCAGGGCTCGGCTGACATGTGCAGGACTGTCGCAAATGCTCCGAGAATATAAAACTACACTACGGTACAACGTACAACGACAGTCCTCCACACAACCAGCCAGAGGTTAGGCATTAGAAGTAACACTTTTAGAGATTCTGAAACAAATGGAACTCGTTCTTGGCAGCAAATCTACAGTCGGGCTAAACATGAACTTTAAGGGTCGTAGGCGATGCATGATATCGTATCAAAATGGACTTTAGGGTATTGTGATACGGATGGTATTGTCTTAAACTATGTGCTGTAAGGGCTGGTTAGTATCCTGTCAGCTCGGCGAATGTGCCGTCCAAGTCATCGCATATCGCCTTGTATTTCTCCTTCTCGCTGAATAATGTGTCTGTAAAATTTAGTCATAATAACTTACGAAACGAACTCTATTCCCGGCTGTACTTAAAAGATCGGTAAGAAAATGAGGTTTTTATTAAAAAGCTTAAAAAGCTTTTGCATCTGTGAGAAGCCATAGTATTCTCGTTTTGTTAGAAAAGTTATCAAGTTATCTTTATAGAAGATTGCGTTACTTGAAATTCATTTAGTTGAAACTTTGATAGTTTTATCTTAGTTTTGTTTCTTAGTGATAGATTTAAGATGTTCTTATTGGTTACTAGAATGGAGTAGTTGGTTAGAGTCGTACCTTCGAGCCTGTCGACCTCCTTCTGCAGTTTCTTGACAGTCTTCTCGGCGAACTCTGCGCGGGCTTCCGCCTCCTTGAGCTTGCCGGTGAGGGTCTTCAGCTGTTTCTTGAACTCCTCAACACGCTGGTTGGCCTTCTCTTCTGAGACTTCCAGAGATTTAAGGGAGTTACCTACGACCTGTAAACCAAGAGAAGCATCACGGTAAATGATATCGTTAAATCACTACGTCATCTTCCGATAGTATTACTCATCTAACATATAATTATCATCTTAATTCAGGTTTTGTTTTTTTCTATAACAGTTGAAATCACAATTACCTTCAATTCCTCCTCAAGTTCTGAGATCTTGGCGTCTCCGGACTTGACACGGTCCTCAGCTACTTCCAGCTCGTCTTCAACGAAGGCCAGCTTGCGGGATACCTGGTCAACAAGAGATACCATATAGCTGTAGGTATACATTATTATTAACATTTTATTATAGATTTAGGCCAAGTATTTTGTTATTTATTTCATGCAGTCATGATACTATAAATTACATCTGTAAATTGAAATTTTTAGTATTGCTCTTTTGTAGATAATTTAAGATTGTCATCAAATAGACAATGAATAGATTTATTAATCCTATACTCAAATACTTTCAAATAACCTACTTCTTAAAGATTATAGTAGAAAGTTGAGTTTTCTACATAGATCTATTCAACATACATTACAGTAGGTTTAGTAATTCAAAGATACACAAGTCTTTGTATAGCCTTATTTGCTCATAGACATTTAAACATCTCTGCATAGATTTGATTTATGTATCTCCTAGAGATGGTAATGTCTTACCTCGTCGGACTTGCCGTCGGCGTCCTCAGCGAGCAGACGAGCCTCCTTGAGCTGGTTGGTGAGCTGGTCCATGCGCTCCTCATCCTGCTGTGCCCTGTTCTCCAACACTTTGCACATACTGGAACGAATAAACCCTCAATTATTACTGTAGCCAAAGTCTGGAGATGTTATGATGACTCTTAGTCGAATATAAATATTTAAAAGCACAATATATCAATATACATATAAGAATATATCAAATCTAAACTCCAATTCACACAATGTTTCTAATTATAGTGCGGCACGTAATCCAACTGTTGCTTCACTAATATATCAAAATTAAAGCCGGAAATGTCTACATATTAGATTACAAGAAAATGCTGGACTTAAAATAACCGGGATTGTTCAGATTGGAGCGACGTTTTAAAATACTGACAGTTTTCGGAAATAATCAGATACTAAGCTCTCGATTTCGTACACGAGATCAATTGGTATGAAGAAGAATTACACTGACTACAGGATCTTATTTGAAGGATTTCAACTCACCGGTTGTTCTCGTCAGCAGATTGCTGCGCTTCGAGCAGCTTCTGCTGGGCGGTGCCGGACCTCTCCTCGGACTTCTCCAGGTCTTCCTCAATCTGCTGCACCTTCCTGTTCATGGAGGCAACCTCGGCCTCGGTGGCGGTCAGGGTCTTTTCCTTCTCTTCCAAGTCCTTGTTGGCCTGTTCCAACTTGTTCTTGTTGAGGATCAGGTCTTCCTCCACCTGGGCGAGCTTCTTCTGGAGCTCACGGACTTCCTCGTTGACCTGGAAGGGTGAACAGTGTCTGTGTTAATAAAAGAGAGTCGATGGCCTGAAAAATCAGTAGTAGTTTCGGGTGCTATCCTATAGGGCATTTCAGATGAACCCAAAATCTAAGTGAAAGAAGCAGGCTCCTATGAGCCTGAATCTAGGAGTGTTGTCAAATAATTTGATTAATGAAGTGAAAAGATCGGTCGAGGTAAAGATATCAAGACCTGAAAGATTTGCTCAGGTATAAAGTTGCATATTCTTTAAACATTTAGTTTTCACGGAAATGCCTTTCACGTGAGCTAATTAATAAGCGGAAACGACAAATATTTACACGATCGTTAAAAGCTAATCCAACAACTCGTAGTTTAACTGTGAGACCACTTACTTAATACATTTTAGTTGACGTTACGGCTACCAGCAATGAAATACATTTAATAACCGTGCTGTTGAGGGTTAGTATAAGTTTCCTTGACCTCATTTACAAAATTTCTTTGATTACTATTTCGATGGCTTGATCACAATGAAATAAAAAAGTTGTCACATTTATAGGGTATGAGGTTTTACCTACTTAAACAGCAAAAATGATATTTGTAAATTCAATAAGCTGTAATTAGTGTGCAAATTAAAATCCGGGTGTATGTCTGTTAACCCACCGCTGTTGCTATATCAACTACGTTATTTATAGTCCAACAACTTCAACTACAGTTATTACTAAGCTCTACTGCAGTTTAAGTTTGCTTGTGCAGATCATAGAATGCGTGCAGTTGTACCTGTTTTTGTTGTATTTATAGACAAAGAATTTCAAATAGAATTAAGAGGTAGCCAACCCCTATCAGAATGTTCCCCAAGTTCTATATGAAATCCCCCTAAAAAAACCTTAAAAATAGTTTATCAATCCTCAATTGATAAAATTAAACAACTTTATTCTTTAAGGTCCCCCTGAATTTAGGGAAACCCCCAAGGTTAGTAACTAGTTTCATTATATCTTAAACAGATAGTAACCTTCTCGGCGCGGAGGTTGGCGTCCCTAGCCTGCTGCTCGCAGGTGTCGGCCTTGTCCATGGCATTGTCCTTCTCCAGCTTCATCGCCTGCATCTTCTTCTTAATCGCGTCCATGGTGGCGGCTTTTGTGTCTTTACGGTCCGGTCAAAAAATACGCCAGTTACGGCCTGGAACAAACAAACATGGAATTAGTGATCAGAGATAATATTATCTAAGACTTTCATATTACATAACGATTATACTTTATCAACTAAACGTTCGTCCTTTTGACATTTAAAAAGCGCTTCTATTTTTTTTTTGTTATCTGAGCTGAATTTTTCAAATAGGTACCTAAGGTAGATCTGATATTATATTTACAATATATTATTATCGATATCTATATAGATCGATCCGATATTATATTTACACGATATTATAATATTATATTTTATTTACGCATTCACACTCAGTGTTTGTGTGTACATAACATTAGCTGTTTCAGCTGGCAATTTAAGGCATAAAATGTATAGTCCATAATTTCTTTAGTCTGACACAAATTACCTACAGGGCAGACTTCAAAACATACGATACTAATAAAAAAACGTGATATATGAATATGTTTTTTGGTAACACCACACACAATATAACTCAAGAATTAATGTGAAATCGCTTACAATGTGGAAATGTTAGTTACTCGAAGTTTAGGAAACACATTATTCAAAGCTTAACATATTAAACGATGAGGAATAAAAATTTAAATTATCGTTAAAGGCAGATATTTCAAGTAACTCTTTAAAAATACTTTAAATCAAAACATTCCTACTCTGATATCTAGTTTCGAAAGTTATATTTGATATGGCACGGCGCCAAGCTCGGTTTGGTAGTGCATAATTATTGGGTCTAAACTCCTCATACTAAACTATATTTCAACCTAATTATATAGGGCCCACAGATCCTAACCGTACGGGGGGTTATTCTCTAAGCAAGCAAAACATACCGTGGCATAACGCAGATTATAGTTCAAGAGTCCCGGATCGCCAAATAATTATATGTTCTGAGAGTGTGTTGGTTTGTATGTTTAAAGCCATATACCAGATTTTTTACTTATTTATTTATTTTAAATAGAACGGCCGAAGTCAATTACACTATTTAATATAATTTAACATAAAAATATGATTCAACTCAGTCATGCATTGTCCTCACCAAACTTCAGACATTCCGATAGTATGATCTTCCATTCATCCGCAAACATATCAAGGCTATGTTTGAGTCCAGGAGAGCGTTGATAGCGTGTTATGTCCGAGAAATGGGTGACTTGGAGTGCGCAATTATGTACTTAAAAGTATAGTAAGTCGAAACAGATAAAGCCTCTCTTAACGCCGTAAGTAACAGCACGTTAACCGCTTGAACTTAGAAAATAAGGCCCCTGCTAAAACATTAGCGATGCACGCCATGAATCCACCCTTGTTCAGGGAGTTCATAACCCTTACTTATGGGAACGAGGAAATGAGATTGTAACAAATATCTCTGTAGCGTTGATCTTGTTGATAAATTATTTTTGAACTCGATGATGCTGGAATACTGGAGTCTCTAGAGACGAGAAAATGTGAACTCATTTACAAAATGTGATAGCGACGTGTGTAATATTTATATTTTTAACAAGTACCCATACTTTGGCTATGACGTCATGGCATCAAGACATCTGTTTCCTTGTACCTAATGTAATTGTATGAAAATGCCTCCTCCCTCATAAATAAAGCAATATAATTGTGGAATAGCCATAACGGTTCATATTTACCAAAAATAATTGACCTTTATAAATTCCCCTGATAAATACACGTACAAGTTTGATGAATTGCTAATCTCCATTAGTTTCAATACTTAGCAAGTAATAAACAATTATTCAAAATAACCTCGGAAACAAAATATTAATTTAAATATTTTGTCCTTGACATAAAAGCTACCAGTAGAACCTGCTTACTACAGGTGCTATATAGAAATAAATTGAGTCCCTAAGTGAATACAAAAATTACTTTTGTTTGGAAAATAATAGGGTTAAAAGAAATCTCTTTGAACTATTTACCAGTTTTTAGGCTACAATATTTTCCACTTATTTGCCCACGCTCATACTAAAACTAGGGCACACAAGACTATAGATATATAATAATATAATTAGGTGCCTAGTTCATGGTATTCCTTAGAGATAATATGTGGTAGGTGTGTGTGGGCGCGAAGCTATGGTGTGACGACAATGGCGTCTGCACTAACATGTTTTATGTGTGTCTAAATACATAAACTGTTGCCAATCTGTATATAAAAAGATATCCCGTCGTTTTAAATAGACTGCCAACTCATATGTGAACGCGTGTTAGAATTTCTAATTTAATTACAGTAGTACTTATATAAATTAGTGGTATACTTAGGTGATCGATGATTAAGCATCTACTTAGCTGTATAATTATTTTTCAAAATTTTAAGTAAGTTAACATTAAATTACCAAACAAGAAAGAACATTACCTAATAACTAAATGCAAAGTGGGCTAACAAGCTCAGTAAATTGAAAAAAAATATCTTTCAACAATGTAAAAGCTTTAAAAAGAGTCAAAACACTTCGAAGAACGTCGTTCATGCAACAAAAATTTTATTAACTGTGCTGATTTTGACTACTGACTTCATAAATGCTTGCTATAAAAAAAATTAGTTATAGATTGGTGAGATGAGAGCATCGTCGAGTTCGTTTGTTTACAGTATCGGAAAGAAATGGCGCTCAGTGGTGGCGGCCAGAAATAACGCGCTGGAGATTTTGAAGGGCGATGTAAACGCAAATGCATGTTATGATAATAATTATGACGTATGAGCTTAACCCAACATTTAAAGCTATTCCATATTTTGATACGAATTATTTTTACTTTTTTAAGATGTTTTGGTGTTTATTAGTTTTTGTTTTCACAATGTTTTATGGCATTTTTTTGCTGTATCTAGATAGGAATGGAATTGTAGATCACCATTACATGTATAAAATTAACCAATATAGTGGCATTTAAGACATCATATTATTTGATTTTAAAGTATGAATGTTGAGACGACGAGAAGTAGGTATGTATATAAGAATGGAAGAAAAATTCGTTGAACCCGACATGATTGGGATCAGAACAGAGCGTTAAAAAAAATATAGGACACATATTCCATAAACAAAATGTAGCAACATTTAACGACTATAAAATAATGTTCAACAACCATTGCTCGTCGCCATAAAACATCAGTAAAACAGAACTGAACTAACGCAACGTGCGATGGCGAAGTTGCGAAAATATCTAGTGACGTGTTTCTGGCGAACTGACAAATCCACCGACATATTGTTCACAGAAATAACCGTGTTTTCACATTTACCTACTACAGCTGTTGCAGGGAAGTATTACTAAATATAAGCCAGGAATTTTAGAACGAACGCTAATTTATGTATCGTTTACACTTTTACCTAACTTGGTCGGCGTAGTTTTTGAAACTGATTCATTTGAACCGAATCATGTAGGTGATACTTCCTTGGCATATCGTTTTACCAAATCATATTGGATTTGAATTTTCTTTGATTCATTAAAATGTGCTGGATACTATGTTTGTTTCCATGGAAGAGTTTCTATCAATTCTATCTCTACAAAATTATTAAGTTCTTTTTTTTTTGTTTAACTTGTGTTTCAAGATGACATCTTGATGACTTTATTCAAGTACAGTAAAAAAACTGACTAAGTACTTTGGTAGGGGTATAAATAGCTGATTGTTTGATAATACTTAAAAGTTCTTTAACGTCGTATTGAAGGAAAGTTTAGTAATCAAGTAGTTGTCTCGGAGTTTCTAATTTATATAACTTAAATATTGAAATTCTGAACTAGGTTCTTATAATAAAGACGCTTCTAGGTAAACAGGTAGAGCTTATTAGGTACTTTGTCAGTTATTTACTCGTAATTAAAAATATTTTTGGGAGCAGAATAATCTGACCTCCTTTTAACTAACAAAGAATAACAATTATAGTGTGATTGAAAGTAGTGTGGGCAGCGGTAACACAATTGAATGAAGTCCAAAGAATGCTGAGTCAGCTGTGAGAGTGTCAATATCAACCCTTAATCCAAGGTCACTGTAAACAAAGCGTCAGTACCAACGTCACATTAACGTATAGACTATTTATTTGTTTGCAAACTAGATTCAGTAATACGCAGTGCTGTCCAACATCAGAACCACGTCTATTGTTTTACATATTGTGGCTTAGTTTAACCCGAATATTTAGAGAAATTTTTTACAAGTATTCGAATTTTAGCTTGAGATTTATACTAGATTCAATTCAGTTTGAACTGTCGGTATATGTACTTAAACCAGGTTTTAGAATGTTGTAAAATAATTCAGAAGAAGCAACTCTCATTATACGTTTGACAAAACAAAGTTACAAGATATCTCGAAGTTTCAAGTGAAATTTCGTTGGTACCGGAGGGAAATTGAGTTTCATCATGAAATCCTTTTTAAATTTCAAGACGAAGCTTTAAGATGGAGACATCTACGCCGGAAGGACCTTGACTTCAATTTGCATGGAGCTACAAACATTATTAGAATAGAATAGAAATATTTATTTGCTCGAAATATAGTATAAACAAATGTCTACAAAGTTTTGCCTTCTTCTTTAAATCTAACAGATTTTGCTCTACTTTTTGACAATTATTATGACAGAATAAGAATTTGTGTAACTCTATTATAAAATATATGTTTTTTGCCCAGTTCCCTAACCGATGACAAAAAAAGAAAGTTATATTCCAACAATCTTTGTCTGAGATTGGATAAGATGTTAAAGTAAGGTAATCAATCTTTGTATTTTCAAAATCGTTTATAAAGTATGCGTAATAACCTGAAAAAATCTATTTACTCTTAGAGCTTTCACTTGAATTCTTATTCGAAGATGAACTACTCAAATAAAACTGAAATCTTTTCTATGTATAGTTCTATCTAGACTATTTGACTAGCTAACAATGATTGATTGAAACGTCTTGACTTCATCGATTTCTTAAGTAGTTCTTCAAAGTTCAAAAGATCAGAAGAAATTATTTAAAATATATTGGAAGCTATCTCCTGGATATCAGGGATAGTTTGCCGTACTTACAGTAAGTGTGGGCTCTTTGATGATGTGCCAACGTTTTAAGTTCCAGACGTGCCGTTAATAATGACATGTTTAAATGACACCAGCTGTGTTTCATAACCTATACCCACGATGATTTATAGCTTCAGATGACAGACGTTCATTAAATAGGTAAGCTTTTTATAATTTAAATCTAGTTAAAATTTTCGTACCTAATCTACAACTGAACACTAAAATATGTTAGGCTGTGAGCAGTACCTGGGTAGGTACTATTTGTTATGTTGCTAGGTCTGATATGTGTCTCCTTTATTTGAAGTGTTTAATTCATAAATATGTGTTCTAATGTGGCAGTAGTTAAGTATACAAAGAATGTAGTTTAAAATCTATATTTTGTATAATTCTACAACTATCATCCATTAATGTATGAAGTAGGGAGGCATCTCTCAAAACAATGACTAAAATGGACAGTCCGTGTGGTAATCGGAAACCGAACATCAGTAAACAACAAGCTGTGGCCCGCACGTCCTAATTACACGATATATGGGCCACGACTGAGTCTAAATAAAAATTGAGACGAGTTTCCTCATCTCGCTAAATAAATACTGATGTTCGGGCATGCCGCAAATAGGCTCCAAGCGGTGCGCGGGCGCGCGGCGTGGGCGGTGCGCGGGTTCACTATTTTCAGCGAGGACGTGCGAGCGATGAAACCCGAGTCAGATCCATGGAAAACCGTCGCCGCGCGCGCACACCACCCGTCCTTAATCGCGACAACTGACACTTAATACACACTGACATTCTACCGTACTACCTCACGAGCTATGCCAACGTGAGCCAGGAAATATAGAACAACTTATCACAGAACGAAAACACAAAAACGCCGATTTGAAAATCCAGGAGCTTGGATACTCCACACGTGATGCCACTGAAGAGTCACACTTGGGCACAGTCCTGGTCCGCGGCGGGTGTGGTCGGTGGTCAGGCCCGTGAAGTATCCAAGCTGCCGGCGCGGCAGGCCCGCTGCACTCACCTCACGAGCGGGCTGTTCACACGGCGGAGCGACACGCACTGCGCCGCGCCCGCCCTCGCGGTTTCGCCGCGCTCCCACCAGACTATTTTCGGTGCCAAAAATCCAGGATTCCGATCCAGCATCGCAATCGCAACGAACGTACCGACTGCCACCCGTCACGCTCCCACACGCAGACATACCACTATATTTGCTACGATCGCTCACAGACAGGCCGGTGACGATCACGGCGGATGTGAATATCGATCGAATTGATAGATCGATGATATTAAAACACCTCTCGTTGTCAATGCCGGCTAAATCGATCAGGTGGCAGTGTCCCGCTCGCGCGACGCTAACATTCGTGTTGCAGATTTCCCAAATTCCATAGCGATCCGGCTGGCCGGCTACTATATTTAGCGTAATACCGATCTTCATTGAGATCGACACGCGGTTTTCATCTGGCGATAACTAATAACAGCACAACTATTTGTATACCTCCTAGTATTTTTCGTTCGACTGATGATTTAAGTAGGTTCAGTAGTTGGGTTGACAAACACTCGTCAGTTCATTCATGAGATGTTCCGTCTCGTAAGGAAAGGAAGGAATATGATACTCTACCTACACTATCTCATACACCTTCTTGCTCTAGCTATGGTACACGAGACAGACAGTTTGTATTATAGCTACAGAAAACCAGAACTAAAGCAGCCTGGCTAAGTGAACTAAATTTCTTAAATACTCAGGTAGAATGGTGAAAAGCAAGGCACTAAAAGTTATTAAAGACAATTTCTGTAGATTTTTTACAAATATAGAGTGATTGAACCATGATAAGACTAGCGTTCCCAATGTATAGTATACTTACCATACCTAGCATTTGTATGCAGCACAGCAGCAGGGCTGACATCGTTGTTGACAGATGGATTTATTCCTACATCCAACTTGCCAGCCTCAAACCCGGGCAGTTCAAGGGCGCACTATATAGAGTGAGAACGATAGGTTTGTAGCTTCTGGCCGTATTATTTAACAAGCTTATTTAGGATGAGATATAAGAAATTAATCCCCAGCGTAAAATATTTTCAGCAGATATAGCACTTTAGGCCAGCGTAGTTACAAGTACCTACTAAGTACCAGGAAGCAGAACCTATTAGTATTTACTCAATTTATCAATAAGTCTTAAAATGAGACTTCTTAAACAATTGAGGATTGAATTCCTGTAAAAATGTTTTTAAATGTTACCTATCTACTATAATGCTAATAATCATAATAGTAGTTTTTTTAATTGGTTTTTCTTCTTTTTCACTTAATCGGCCAGAGAGCTATACAACTCTTTTCCAGTCGAACACGTGGATATTCCACCAAGGAAAAAAACATAGGAACCTAGTTACCTACCTCCTTCAGATATACATAGTAGATATTCAAAGCTTATAAAGCCGTGCAATGTAATTGTATTTATAGGTAACCTCAAGATCAATGCTCACCCTTCTCTACATGGGGAAAGGCATAAACCAAACAGTGGGTCATTTAAAAAAAAAAAAAAGATTACTAGCAATGTGGGTCGCACATTACTAATAATCTATTTAACCCCTCGTGCTAAGCTAAGATGCTTGTGTTACGAACTTACGAGTGGTTTCACGTCGGTAGTGTAATGGGTGGGATTCGAACCCGCAACCACATGATCGCAAGTCCGACGCCCTAGCCCTTAGGCCACCGCCGCTTATTTATAGGCCGGTATTATTATTGATAGGTACCCTAGAGTATTTACATACTGTCATTGTAGTCACTAATTACCTGGTAAGTAGTAACTACGTAGCTAATATGTGCACAGTAAACACTTACATAGATACAAATGCACATAAGCCTTAATTATGCTTGGCATTTAAATAACATCCCCCGGACAGATGGATATGACCTAAAAAAGCTTGCTGGGTCGGACTGGATGCGGAAGGCGAAGGACCGGGTGTTGTGGCGAAACTTGGGAGAGGCTTACGTCCAGCAGTGGACCGTGATAGGCTGAGTTGATTGATTGATATAAATGAGAATAGGTTTTCACTTTTTCAGTATACCGAACCTATTTTCATTAATATGTATTATTAGCTTAAGCTTATTTAAATTTTATCGTAGGTATTTATTTTTGGAGTACCTAAGCATAACCATAACGAAAACCGAAGCCGCTCAAACTGTGTTATTTCAACACAGTTGGTATCTAGTGAAATTAAATAAATTTCCTTAATTTTAAGTTTAATGGTAAAGGCCTAAGAAGTGAATTAGTGTCACAATGCACCGAGTATGTAGACGACAACGAAACTAGATACCTACATAATGCTCAAAGCCCATATAAATATTTTTGGCTTCTTCATAAGCTACGCGCTTGTATGAAGATTATTTTATAGGTGTTATTAATCTATTATTTGGGAGTAAGTGTAGGTAGGTATACTACCAACGCAATCATTATTCAGGTACTTCTAGGTTGTAAAAGGACTGCCTAAGACATGGATGGATGGCGCCCTTTGGAGCCTACGTTCAGCAGTGAACGGTGATAGGCTGATGACTAATAAGACGATGCTCTACCTCTAGGACTCTAGGTTGAGCATGTACCTACGTCTTCCTAAGGCCCAGTTTTTTGATCCCGAGTTAACTCAACCAAAGGTTAAATATGCTAACTAATGGTTTCAAATCGCGTTTTTTCATCAATTGTTAATCTATAAAATGGTGAAATAAGTTGGAGAGTTAATTAATTAATCATTTTTTAGACTAAAAATTTATGAATAAACGCTTTCTACCGAAGTTTGATACCATTAGTTAGCATATTTAACCATAGGTTGGGTTAACTCGGGATCAAAAATCTGGGCCTAAGTAACCAATGGTAGTACCTACATACGTTGAAGTGATTGCATCCAGATTTCTACTGTCATCATCTAATTAGATGCATGTTTCGTAAATCTAACTAGTTAGCTACGTGACACATGACAAATCAACCGTAAGCATCGCCTTTGTCTTTGTATACCATTATTGTTAATCTCCAAGTTTTCCTAATAATTCAACTCTATCCATATTCATATTGGCGAAACAGCTCAACTGATTTTGATTAAATTTCGAATTGGGTAAGCTTGGATCCCAAGAAACGATACCCACCCAGGCGGAGTCGAGGGCAATAGCCAATTACAATAAATAAAACAATAAATAGAATTTAATATAAATTTATTTTACGAGAGTGAACAGTTTAAAGCGCTGATAGGTATTTTTCGGGAAGCTACGTCGTAAAAACACTTACTGGGGACTCAAAAATATTAGGTTTACGGAAGAATGAAGCTTACACAGTAGGTACCAACCTACTTTATAGAAGATACAATTATAATGCCGTACAAAATCTAAAAGCTAAATAATAGTGTCCGACCGAAATTTCGGTTTCGGTTTCGGCCAGTTTCGGCCAAAAAATCAAGTTTCGGCCCGAGTTTCGGTTTCGGCCAAAAACGGCCGAACCTTTCGGCCGCGCCGAAACTTACAACATCGTCCCTTCGGGTCGCGCTCGGCTAACGATTTGGTTATGATTAACAATTCGATTATTTTGATTATCTAATTATATTTGAATTAGCCATTCGAGGCTAACTGATTGTGATATATTTTGTGAATATATATTTTTTTTTTTTTTATTAAAAATTCCTAATGTTTTTGACATTACTTTTGGCAGAATCATCTACAAGTTACAACCTATTTTAATATAGGTATACTTAAACCGATATACGTGTCCATTTTCATGTGGAGAAAGCCTGGGGTCTTATTCACTAAGTCTTAACGGTTAACGTGCTTTTACGTAAGTATATTGTTAAGAGAGGCTTTATCTCTTTCGACTATATTTTTAAGTAAAAAACTGTTAAATGACCTAAAACATATATACTAACACTTCCTGGTGACTGTCAGAACACAAAAAAAGATTTGGCGACCCGGGATTCTTGAACTATACTCGGAATTTTAATTCGATTCCGGATTTGACATTAGCTACTGTCATTTTGTGAAATAATGATACCACATATAATAGTGTAGTGATGAACACAAAAATCGATTTATTTGTCATGTTCCTTCATGATCACATTTTTTTATTTATTTCACACACTATTATAAAAGAAAAGTCTCAGATCGTTAATTAATCGTCAAACTAAATTATCGGTTTAGAAATATTTAATTTCCTGATATACTTAGTTTACAAGAGTAAAATTATAAACGAGAAGAATCGATCTGGAAATATCCCATTTCCATATCGAATAATTTCGCAACGTCACTATTTAGTACTTGTCATAACGTTGCAACACAGAAATTGTCAAATCTGGAATCGAATTAAAATTCCAAGTATAAATTCTGCGTCGTGCCGAGTCATGTTTTGTTTGAACTTAGAGAATAATACCCCTGTACGAAATTTTTTGTCAGGCTTGTCTCGGAAAAAGGTTTTCACGGTGCGTGCAGCACGTTTAATAAAATCTAACTTTGTGTACACTTCATTGCAATCCATTTAGATCTTACTGATTCTTAAAAAAATTAAGACTTCGCCTAAAATGAAAAGAAGATTTTTTAATTAGATACCTAGGTACACACGGCTACATTTATCAAGCTATACATTTCCAGTTTATGATGACCACGCAGTGTACGGAATTCCTATACAATGCGAGATCAGCTTATGTGTGTAAATACTGCAAAGTTCACAGTACAAATTGACGTAAGTGTAACCAAGACAATAAAATAGTGCCCTAAAACTCAAATAAAACTCGTTACACATTTCATAAGACTAGTGGTCGCCCAATGGTCGAAATTCGACCTTATAATATAAATTTAAATTGTGAGTGACTTAATATACATTATTAAAATATAATATTCAAACATTATTAAGGTTCTACTGTCGAAAACTAAACTACTATAACCACACATTTGACCAAGACTGTTATTTGCCAATTTATTTTTTGAACAAATTATATGAAATTAAAAGGAAGTAAAATAAAGAATATCTATTTAAAAAATGTTTATTAAAAGAAAACATGCTATAAGAGGAAAATACTATCCATTTAGAGCATATTTTATCGCATATTGCAAACTTCTCTGCAAACAATGTTTTTTGTAAAACCTCTTTTATCGTTTGCTAAATGTCCTTGGCCGTTATATTCGGATATATAAAAACTTAAACCACTTATTTATGTCAATGTCAGTAAGCAGTCAATGAAAAACAAAACAAACATGTGTGTGTGAAATGCATGGTAGTGTGGGTAATGTTTTATTTATTGATTTAATGTACTTTATAAGCATTATTATTGAAAAATATTAGCGTTCTCCACTTCTCCTACACATAAACTATAAGTGTGCCAAATTTTATGCTCCTGCGTCCGCGCAATTTTCGTAAAAAGGGGTCCAAAGTTTTGGCATCACGTATTAATATATAGATTATGATTTTACATATAAAAACGATCCTTGTAAAAAACGCAGCGTGACACAAAACATCGGCAGTGTTTGTTAGGCGCATTCATTGCCACGTAAAAAAGTAGTTTAGAAGTCATTAATAAGCTTCAACTTTACAATTTCTTTGCACAATTTTAGTTCACGTCATCGTAGGAAATAACACACTATGAAAGTACGAAAACAATTCAATGAGACTTTATGTTGTTACATTTAAAGTTTGCGCTAGCTTGTATAATTGACCACTGCCTCTATTACGGTCACTATTTGAATTTATGCCCATAGTTCCGTACTTTAAGTACCTATTACAGATTTCTTGATCTCTCATTTTTCGTAACGTACTCTCATAGCGAAATTTGTTACCTTTGCATGTAGGGAAAATAATAGTTTTTTTTTATAATCGTCATCGTAAGCTTAGTAGTTTGTATAAAGGTAGGTAACGCAATATTATATGTATAGGACCATATCCTCAAATGTTTTGAGACATCCCTCTAATATATTGTTGGAGTAATATGGATTGTGGATAATTTGCATGATATTCTTTTTCGATGATAATCTACATATTGTACAAGTCTCAAAAATATTTTTACAACTATAATCTTGTCAACAACAATAACTCTGGACATGTTAATTTGAATTCATTTTCTCATAACTGTAATTAAAATTTCTTCAAACGCAATTTCTTGAATTAATATTTTGACAATGCCTTCTTTTGGCTACAAATTAGAAGTAAAGCCTACAAAGGAATGACTTGAAATTTTATCGTATGTCTTAGAAGATATAATATTGCTCAGACACATTTATAAGGCAGTAAAACTGTCTCAAAATCGAAAACCTGTATGTTAAGCGTTATCTCTTAAGCAACAAGACAGGCACAGCTACTTATAATTAATTAAGTACATTTACATAGTGACGCCTTTTACAACGAAGTCTCATTATCACAAAGTATTGAGAACTGTATTCTTAAAAAACCAGGTATACTTAATGCCTGATTAAGCAGTCATAGTCCATTGAAAAGTTACATTTGGGGTTGCGTTTTTTAGAGGACGCAATTTTATTTTTTTGATGTGTAGGGGGGGTCAGTGTAAAGCTAAAACCAAGTTTGTGGGGTCGCCACCCTTGTCCCCCGGCCGCCATCTTGAAAATAGGGGTCCAAGTGCTTTTCGCGATATATCTCTTAGACTATTCATCGGATAAAAGAAATTTGTTAACATGTTTTGTTGCAAATAAAATTCTCTACAACTTTGGTCTGTAACTTTTTGTCGTAGAACTATAAATAAAAAAGTTATAAGTGAAAATGTTCAGAAATTCGAGATTTTTTTTATATTTTTCGATGTAACTTTTTTTTTATCATTTTACGAAATAATTATATCAGACCATTTTTGTAGATCGTTTTTTAAGGAACAACTTTTATAAACAACATTTTTTTATTAAATCAATAGCTAAGGTTTTACAGCGCTCCGAAGTGAGTACCTACTATTTTTCAGTACTCTTAATTATACACATATTATACGTCTGTACTAATAATGTGTCATCAGTTATTGTTTATTTTGTTATTATATTATTAATAGTTAATTATTGACTGTTTTCCACTCCATTACAGAATTTTACAATTATTGATTTTGAAAATAATTTTAAATCTGATGGCGGTTACCGAGAATACTGTAATAAAGATGATAATTCTCTTCACAAAAGCAAGACCTCCAAGGCAGTGACAAAAAGTACTTTTAATTTATCTTCACTTCCTCCAACACAAGACACAGCTTGCTTCCATACTTTCCGAGTCTACCATCAGGTCCAGTCGTGGCTTGGTAACAATAATGTGTGTCATCAGTTATTGTTTATTTTGTTATTATAATTTTTTAAATTATTTTTTAGCAATATTATTAATAGTTAATTATTGACTCTTTTCCCCACCACTCACGAGGTAGAGTCTGGAGGCGCGTGTTTTTTTTTGTGATATCCAGCCAATAGGCATAATCCACGGTGAATTTCTACGTTTCAATTATTCCGTCCTCAGTATTTTCGATGGACAAGGCTGCGGCTCAGTATCTGATCGGCTTTCTGTATTAAATATTAGTGGGAGAACTGGAGAAGGAAGGGGTGTTAATGTCGGCGGTTCATCATCAAACTCGTTTTCATTAATTAATTCTGAAAGCTCCATTACTGCAAGTCTCTCCAGAACAATAGAAGCACACTGCAGAACATTTCAACCCTGCTTTTTGACATCCACACATTGCTCAACAGTTTCCTTTGCATTTGCAAAAGATCAGTTTTAGAAGCTCAGGGGGTGCCGGAGGTTTAGAGCTCTGCACTGGCATCAATCATTTTCCACATTTTTTTCAGCCCCAGTCTTCAGGATCATTATTGTTACCAAGCCACGACTGGACCTGATGGTAGACTCGGAAAGTATGGAAGCAAGCTGTGTCTTGTGTTGGAGGAAGTGAAGATAAATTAAAAGTACTTTTTGTCACTGCCTTGGAGGTCTTGCTTTTGTGAAGAGAATTATCATCTTTATTACAGTATTCTCGGTAACCGCCATCAGATTTAAAATTATTTTCAAAATCAATAATTGTAAAATTCTGTAATGGAGTGGAAAACAGTCAATAATTAACTATTAATAATATAATAACAAAATAAACAATAACTGATGACACATTATTAGTACAGACGTATAATATGTGTATAGTTAAGAGTACTGAAAAATAGTAGGTACTCACTTCGGAGCGCTGTAAAACCTTAGCTATTGATTTAATAAAAAAATGTTGTTTATAAAAGTTGTTCCTTAAAAAACGATCTACAAAAATGGTCTGATATAATTATTTCGTAAAATGATAAAAAAAAAGTTACATCGAAAAATATAAAAAAAATCTCGAATTTCTGAACATTTTCACTTATAACTTTTTTATTTATAGTTCTACGACAAAAAGTTACGGACCAAAGTTGTAGAGAATTTTATTTGCAACAAAACATGTTAACAAATTTCTTTTATCCGATGAATAGTTTAAGAGATATATCGCGAAAAGCACTTGGACCCCTATTTTCAAGATGGCGGCCGGGGGACAAGGGTGGCGACCCCACAAACTTGGTTTTAGCTTTACACTAACCCCCCCTACACATCAAAAAAATAAAATTGCGTCCTCTAAAAAACGCAAGGTTAGGCCTAAAAAATGTAACATTTCAATGGACTAGAATTTCATTTAATGAATCTATAGTGTCAAAACAAACTGAAATACTGAACTGTCGTTGAAGTAATTCGTTTAAGGCCTTTTTCTATCGTTAGAACTCTATTTGAGGAAAAATAAAAAAAATACAGTTATTTCATACATAAACTGTCAAATGTCAATTTAATTCCTCGATTAAAGGAATCTGGTGATGGAAAAATCATCCCTAAGTCTTAAGTGAGCTCTGTGCAAAGAATACATATCGAGTCTATAATTGAAGTACAAAACAAGAAAACTGATTATTTAAATAATTGATATATCGTTATAAAGCCTTCATGTGTTGTTTCTTCATTAGGCACATCCTTGAAGCAATATCCACCGCGAGCGCACACATTCCCGCCTCTTCTCTGCAAGATGGCGGCCACCTCCAAAATGGCTGCATTCGTTCTAATATCCTGACAGATCAGCAAATGTCTGGTCCACCTCCTCTGCTATTGCCTTGTATTTACTGCGCTCTTCCACCACCTCGTCTGTTAGTTATATTAGTTGGTTAGTGGAACACATGGGGAATATCAGTTACTAATTATTATTAGACATTAAAATGTAGACAAACATGTAAAAACACAGGAAGGAAAGTTTTTTGGAAGATTGGTAGACACAAAAAGACTTTCAATTCTCATATTGCCTAACCTGATTTTGCCTTCTTATAGTAATAATAATTCATTCTGTCGGTGCGTGCAACTAAAATGAGAAGCTCTACATAATGTAAAGGTACAAAATAAAAGCACTTACCAATAAAAAGCGTTTACTAGCTCTATCTACATTACTCGGCACAACCTGACAAAGTCTGCAGTGTCTAATAAGTGCATAAAATTACATGTGTGTGTTCAGTAGTAATTGCGAAAAATATCTCAATTCCTTTTTTTGACCTGGCCTTGCCTGACCTGACCGTTTTCTAAAGAGTTTCGAAATAATTCGAATATCGGCCAGAGTAGCAGAAGTGTTGAAAAGATGATTTGAGCTAGCTAGACCTAGTATTATAGAAGTTGGTACAGAGCGTGCCACGAAAGATGACACTTGGCGAGCGTCAGTAGTGGGGAGCTTGCGCTGGTTCCGAGTCACCCTTACTCTTTTCACCACCCCGAAGACGCTAAGTCCCTTGCACCCTCTATCCTCAATCTGCTCCTATAGACTACTGCGCAAGTCGAGCCACGTGATGTCAGGTCTCATCTTTCGTTACACGGTATTTCGTATGATTGTACAACAATGTGCCCACTTCTACTTACGTCCATTGTGCGCCAATTTACAGCGAAGATGTTGTAAGGTGTGGTCATAAATTGAGTACTAGAATAATTCCTCAGTAACATAATAATATCAATATTTAGTGAATAAGTATTACTAATATCTATTAATAGATCTGCGTGTAACTCTTTCAAAATGTTAGAAATATTTTCTCCAAAAAATAATCGACATTATTACTACTAATACCTACCTACCCGATTTGATTCAAGTCTTTTACAAACCTACCTAAATTTGTTGTTTTTTTTATATTTACAGATTAATACATCCTGGTGTTTCGAGTGAAATATAAATAAATATCTTTAAAGCCAGCTAGGTATTATCAGATTCATAAATATCCAGTACTCATGCACTATTTTCTATAATCTACTAAAGTCAAATCAATCAAGGCAATAAGCTAAATCCAATAGGAACCTAATAACAGGAGATGCAATAAAACACAGCGTAAGTAATAAATTAATTTATTATATTACTCGAAAATAAATACCGCCATAAATCTATGGATTTTAATACTTTAAATCAGGAGTATAAAATATAAAGTAAAATACACGTATTCGGATAATGTTTGAATCGCGAGGTGTGGTAGGAGCCGCGCGTCGGACGGACCCGAACGAATACCGAAGGGACCCGAACGATTACCGAAGAGCACCGAACGCTTATTCCTTGAGGATGAGCTCCACGAAGGCGGTGTCCAGATCGTCTCCGATGTCCTTGTACTTCTCCTTCTCGGCGACAAGTTCGTCTGCACATCATACACACAATTACATCTATGTTCAACGTCAATAAATCAACATGATTACTGCATTTATTTTCCCTTTTCAATTCAATTTTATAATATCTCTTTCCTAAGTCAAGTTGTAAGGAAAATTAGTTTCAGCGCAATGGCGGTTACAGACGGTGCGGCGTGTTGTATGGTCGCGACTATGGTTGTGCGATATGTTGTTGGCGTTCACAATACACGCATTAGTGCAAAGCTGCCTCGAATGCAGATGATTTTAATGTCCATTTCCCTGTCCTTTTGCTTAGATCATAGCAAGGCAAGGTTATTTTCTTTAGCGTCGCAACTTAACCGTCTGTAAGCGCTGTAAATCGGCAGCAGTAGTAGTAGTAGTAATAAAAATATAATGCTTACATGTTTAGATCCTTGTTATTCTGAAGCCATGCCTCGAACTCGCGGGGTTACTTAAGCTTGTTTTTTTTATAATGTCGTGTTGATCCGTCGTTTGGCATGCAAACTCAGTTAGAAAGCATTAAGTTTTTGAGTTTTGTTATGGTTTAATGATTGACTAGAATATGAAGACATGTCGGAGGCGTAAGTAAATGCATGACGTGTGTAGCGGGTGGCGGCGGGTGGCTCAGTGACAGCAGGTGCAGCGGTCGCAGGCGCGGCGCGGCGGGCCGGCGGGGCGCAGGCCCAGGTCGTCAAAGGCGCAGTCCAGCTCGCCGCCGATCTCGTGGAACACCTCCTTGCTGGCGATCAGATCGTCTGCGGACACCGGCGCGGTCACTCGCAGCGGCTCGACACCCGTTAGTCGCGGAACTCACACGCATGCACGACAGGCCCCGTGGGCCACGGCGGAAGACAAAAATTCCATCAGCTATATTTCATACGTTTATTTATTGCCAACATAAAAAATATACTCCGGGAGGATGTCGCACTAGTTTATACGGGTCCTCGACCCGGGGCGCGAAGTCAGAGTAAGAGTCCGAGAGAACGAGCGAAGTCGAGGGATGTGTTAATTTAAGAGGGCGGTGCGGCTTCAGCGGGGGCGGCATCCGCGGGGGGCGCGGCGGGGGCGGGCTCTGCGGCCGGCGCGGCGGGAGCCGCCTCCGCAGGAGGAGCTGCGGGAGCTGCCTCTGCTGCCGGTGGGGGCGCCGCCGCAGCATCAGCTGCCGGTGCCGCTGGAGCCGCATCAGCTGCAGGTGCAGCAGGCGCTCCTTCCGCGGGGGGTGCAGCAGCCGGAGCACCCTCAGCCGGAGGGGCCGGAGCTGCACCCTCCGCGGGAGGAGCGGCTCCGTCAGCCGGGGGTGCGGCTCCCTCTGCAGGAGGTGCGGCCGGAGCAGCACCGTCTGCAGGAGGAGCAGCACCCTCTGCCGGTGGAGCAGCGCCTTCTGCAGGAGGTGCGGCGGGAGCGGCACCGTCCGCTGGTGGAGCAGCGCCCTCTGCAGGAGGAGCAGCTCCTTCTGCCGGAGGAGCTGCACCGTCTGCAGGAGGAGCTGCACCTTCTGCCGGAGGGGCTGCACCCTCCGCCGGAGGAGCAGCTCCGTCAGCCGGTGGGGCAGCTCCGTCGGCAGGAGGAGCGGCTCCATCGGCGGGCGGGGCGGCGGCGTCGGCGGGGGGCGCAGCGGCGTCGGCGGGTGGCGCGGCGACGTCGGGCGCGGCGTCGGCGGGGGCGCCGGGCGCGGGCTCGGGTGCGGGCGCGGGCTCGGGCTCGGGCTCCTTGGGCGGCGGCGGCGGGTGCAGGCGCTCGTACTCCTTGCGCGCGGCCTCGCGGGCGGCGGCCACCTGGCGGTCGTTGGGGTCCACGCCGGGGATGAGCTCCACGAAGGAGTCGTCGATGTCGTCGCCGATATCGTTGTACCGCTCGATCTCGTTGATGAGGTCATCTGCGGCAGGCGGCGCGGTCAGAGTGTCGCAGTTCATGCGGACGTTAGCACGCGCTACTCTACGGGAACGTGCAGGGGTCTTCTCATGCCCCGTGCCTCGGACGATGGTATGTACAATGCTTCGCGTGACAATGATCCCGACCGATTTATTCTTCGTTCTGATAATTTTGGTTCGCCCCGAACTTCCCGAAATTGTTGCCGGATTTCATTTCGATTATGATATGAAGATGAAGTTATTTTACATTGATGATCGATATTATAGCTGATAGAATCGTTGGGACGTTAGTCAAAGGAAAACGGCAAAGGGTCACACGAGTTAGTAAAAAAATACAAAGGTGTAAAAATAATAATATATATTCATAAACACTTTTATTAGAATACTCTTAATAATCATTAAATTATTTTCACGAACTTATCTATCAATTCATTAATCGATAACATTAAAAAAGACGGACTCCCTACGTAATTTGTATCGTTCGTACGGACGTATTAGAGTAGCAGTGAGCGAGTGCGCGCGCAGCACGGCGGCGGTATTGCCAGCTCCGCTCTGTCTACTAGACCGCGACGCGCACAACATTCACAACTTGGAATAGTCGCCATTTATTCATCGATTAATTTAAATAAATAACAACAAACTCAATTATGACACGAGAAAATCATACTCAATAGAATCAAACATAATAGAATATCAATTATTTCCAATTTAGCAAGAATATTCCTATAAATATCATTATTTATTGTATTACCGTCACTCATGAATAAAAATATCTAATCTCTTCACTAAACTAAAGTAAATTAAGTTCATAATAAATTGCAAACAGTGCATATGAAAAATATAGCATACGGCGAGTTGTATGCACTTTTCCCTTGAGTGAAATATAAAAATTATCGAAATGTAATACAGCAACTAGTTTGTTCTACAAATACATAGAAAATTTTAATATTGTACAAAAACTATGTGCATTTTTTTATAAATAATGCGTAATGTCTTTTTTAAGTTGAGTGTAAAATGTATAACATTTTGGACCCCGTTTGGAATGTCGATATAAACTTTTATACCTTAAGCTAAGAGTGCTAGAGAAGCGATTACTGCATACGTCATATAAATATCGATCATTGACATAACAGGCACGCTCGTAAAGTAATGACTATAAAACAAGTTACACGTTCAACTATACGGACATACATATTAGTAATTTGTGGATGAAAAATTGCACGTGGCAGTGCTATCGTAGCGAACACTCGGTTTTGAAGTTACGTTAAAAAGCGGCTGGCAATTATTCTAAAACTAATAACATCTAGGCGCCCGCTCGGCTCGTTGTAGATTTTAAGTAAAAGTAGTTCAAAAATATGTCAATTGAATAAAAACTCTTCTAGCGCACTGCTCATCGTTTGGTCGCCGATATTTCGCGGTGGCAACACAGTGTGACAGGTGTCATTAGTGTCAGTGCGCTAGAGGGAAGCAGTGAGAGGAGCGGGCGCGGAGGGCGAGGTGTTCACATGTTCTGTATGTCGTGCAGCGTGGCCTCCATCTCCTCCTGCAGGAGTTTGCTCTTTTCGCGCTCGGCCACCAGATCGTCTGCAAGGTCGACGTGGCCACGGTCAGTGGGACACACAACAAACAACCGTTCGGTCCAAACATCTTATCAACGAGGACAATACATACATAAGTCTCAGATATATTTATGGTAGTATCAATAGAAGTCCTCAATATGACAGTTGAACCAAACAGCACAGGCAAAAACAACATCGATATAAAACCATGCCAAAAAATCACATCAAAGGTTCGAGCAGTCTAGTAGGAGACACTTAGGTCATGCTAACAAAATTACAGAATTGTATTACGGATACCGAGAACCAGTATTTACACATTTAAAAAAAAATACGATAGACAGTCATTTGGTTCAACGTGGTTAATCCGAAAACAATTCTGTGAGCACAAAAAAATAAACTCTAACACTGTTACTATGAAATCAAGATAAAAATAAGCTTGAGATTGTAGCAGAAATGATAGAAAAAAAAAGCTTTCAAATCTATTGTACAGCATTGTAACTCGTCAAGCCAGATCTAATGGTGGCTGGAATGGTTTCATAAGTGCGTAATGTCCAAAGCTTTGTTATTGTCAAACATGTTAAACTTGACTTTAGAGATATTGAAACTATAACTTAACCAAACTGCTGTACGTTGTTTCTGTAATTATCTGGAGGCCCTTAAAAACTCGAAAACTAGCATCAATAAATGTAATTAAGATTAGTCTTAGACTTTTTGTGTCTTACTAAAATACATGAGAATAATTTTATTTTTATTGTGCAATATTCTTCTTGTGATATTTCTATGAATTAAAAAATCTTTGTTTTCTGTAATATATAAGTATAATGATAGATTACCTTCAAGCCTGTCGACCTCCTTTTGAAGTTTCTGCACGGAACGCTCAGCGAACTCAGCGCGCGCCTCAGCCTGTAATTATTTGACACATCTTTTAACTTTCGTCCTTTCTAGCAAACAGACTATTTTCCTCATTTATATATTTAAAAATATTTATTACTTGCTTTGTACTTCATAATGAAATAACTAAGTGTATTTATTGCTGTGCGTTACAAATTAATTTCTAATAATAATATGTTTTCTAAAATCTTAATCGAAATCACAAGTGCGTCTTCCAGAAAATAGTCTGTTTTCCATATTGTGAGGCATGCAAAATGTTAAATTCTTTTATTTTTATTATCAATGTTTTTTTTTATCAAATTAATTTCTTTTTTCTCTTTTAGTAATAAAACAAATATTTACAGGTTATTAATAAAAAAAATCAAACGTTACAAAACAATAAAAGCTTCACAATCAGCATGCAAATTACCTTTACCGAAAGCGGCTAAGTGCTGAGTGGTGAAACTACAACACTGGATACCAATACCATTACCCAAAAGTATAGAATATGATCGTGAAACATAGGTATAATACATAAACGAGTGGCCCTGGTCGTCTATAAATAAATAATTTGAATAAACCATATAAAAATAATATAATCTTGTGTATATAAATATGTAACATATAAAACTAGTCAATAATAGAGAATGATGGATGACGAATATTAATCTGAATTCAAAACTGATTATTTTTACTAAGTCTACGTTTATTTTTATCATACCACACCCGAGTGACAAATAGTGACAATTTCAGTGAGAGTAATTTCAAATGATTTTGATAAAATATCGTCTCTAATATGTCAAAGTCGGGGAGAAAATAGGCCATTGTTTAAAGTGGAGGGTTGGCCTGTACTAATCTTTGAAAGCCTCCTGTTTTGACCCCTCACTGAAGAAAAGCAGCTTTCCAGTTCAATATGAGTGAACGTTTTGAAATATAAGTCATATAAAAAACTTTTTTGATCATTCATTTACTTTCTGAATGAATGTGAGATTATTTTCTTTAGTAGAAGGAATTCAAAATACTACTAAATATTTTCGATCAAAAAGCAGCTGTAAGCTACTGTTCATAAGTGTGAGTTTGTCTTTGGCAATGTGAGACGACCAGAGCCCTTGTAGTGAGCACAACTTACTTGCGACAATTTCTGCGAGAGGCTGTGGATCTTATCCTCGACGTGCTCGCGAGACGCCATTGCCTAGCCACACAGTACGGATTACTAACGGCAAGCCACCGACATGCCGGCTCCCTGTTGTGACTGTACACTCTTACCAAAACGAGAACGGCTTTAAAGCTGGGTGGGAGAATGTAGGTGCCTCAAGAAGTAACCCCGTAAGGTAAAATATGGAAGGGACATAGATAAATAATAATTAATTTTGTAGCTTGTCTATAAGTATGGAAATATAATTAACTACGTAAAAAATTTCGTAATGTTTTTGAAAAAGGGGTCGAGCCCCGGGAATATGTGTTTATTAAGAGGAAGATTTCTCAAAATAATTCGAGATTAGCTTCCAGTCTCAGCGGATTTCAGCTGAGAAAATCTACTTGATTTAAAACATGATGTCATAAACGTTTAATGAAATTCAAATAGAACATAACATAACATTGATAACGCTTTAGTTGCAGCTGTTATGTAAAGATTATGAAGCAACCGTATTGCTTCAGGAAACTTGATTTAAAATGATGTAGGAAAATAATCTAAAAAGGGTAATAATAAACCCCAACCACAGCTCTGCATACAAACAAAAGTAATAAAGCGTACAATCACAACACAGGCAAGTACATACAGCTAGATATAGAAGTAATTAATACACATGTACAGAAATAGAAGATAGTCTCTTATAGATACATAGATGAAGCACCAACCGCCGACAGCCACTCGACACTAGGGCCTACACCAATGATCGTAGCCTATACGAAGCCGAACCTTCACATACTAAAATATTATTCAAATCAGCCACCAATGAAAATACATTAATGTTTGATTATCGGTATAAAATTCACATTTTTGTATGGGAAGGCACAACGTTCTAACCCACAACACGAGATGGCAATGAACATGAAACTACAACCGAAACCATTTCTATCTACGGCTATCCTCCGGTTCGGCCGTCCTTTTACCTCTTTGAGTTGAGCGTCCAGCACTTTAACTTGGCCCTCGTATGTCTCTTCCCTTTGCGTAGCCTGCGAGTATTATTTGTTAACGAAAAAAACACAAAACAGCGAAAACTGAGTCATGCGGCATCGCGCAGTGTTGCTCTAATTGAAACAACTCTATGCGATGCTTAATTAACAGTAAACGAATAAAAATACGCTAAAACTATATTACAGCGAAATAACTGTTAAGAGAGAAAACATTCACAACAGTAAAAAGGAGGGAAATATCAATATGGAGGAAAACTGAACACGAGAGTTATAGACTCTACTCCCTCGTCCTCTTTACCATCATCAGAGTCAGAGAGCAGTTGTCACTGATCAGTGATGAGTGGTAGATCAGACAAAGGGGCTACACTAGGTGTGCGGCAGAATGCAGTTAGGCAAGCTAACGTAAACACTCGCAAACATGAACCGATCTCGTTCGCAATCACACCTCCTTTAGGCGGGTGGTGAGGGTTTTGATCTGATTTTTGTACTCCTCTTCGCGTTGGTTGGCCTGTATAGAACGTTACTGGTTACTCTTCGTTTACATCGTAAATGGCAGATAACACAGTCAATATTAAACACACGTTCGCGTTCATTTGCATCTTACATACAATTAGCATTTACCTGGAAATCCTACTCGTCTTAGCCTTGTTCATTACATAGAGTTCGAAACAATCTAGAATGTTCTGTGAAACTTTTAAGAACAATAAAGGTTGGTGCATCATAGGGACATGTATTCTTTACCAACATAGCATATTATAATTAACTCATTTTAATTTTAAACTGTTCCAATTCGTTGTATTTAAGAATCCTTAGCCTATGAATGTTCGTAGCCTATTTCTAAGGGGTTTAATATATGAGTAATATACCTTCTCCTCGGAGACTTCCAGGGACTTCAGGTTGTTACCAACGACACGGAGTTCCTCCTCAAGCTCCACGATTTTGCTGAGAATTAGAAAGAGAGAACAATCAACTTCTACTGTAATAAGAGAGAGACAAAGAACATTTTCATTGAGGAACAAATTTAATTTCCAATTGTAAGTTAGTTTTTAAACACTAATTATGTATTTAAAGTGAATAATTAAGGTCATTGTGAAGCAATTTGCTCTACTAAAGTGGGAATTTTAACGTCTTCTAATCAATATCAATTAAGTGGCAGACATTTGATCGGTGACCGACATATTTGGCAATTTAAGCGTTTCGTCTTACATCTATTTATAAGTGGTGAATAAAAAAGCGTGCTATATATAATTATCGGAACTAATTTTAATTCTTGAACAGTTGCTTTTGTTATTTTAAAGTTAATAAATAAAACAACCATCAAATAATACATGCATTGTTCCAAAGACGAATTAATTAGAAATTTTAAGTGTAATAAAGATTTTTCATTACTGATTTTTAATTACAACATAACTAATTACAGGATTCTTATTACAGAAATAATTTCATCGTCTCAGCAACTTCTTTTATGTACATTATCGTATGTGTCAGTGAAAATTATGCAAACACATACAGATAACAATTAGCAATTTAATTACTAGTAAGACTTTCTCGTTTTCACTGATACATACTGTAGCATGATCTCGTGCTATCTCGATTTGTTCGTCAAATTAATTAATATATTCAACAATATCGTGTGGAACTATCGACATTAATAGGTCTTCTATAAATATCAATAGAACTTGTTAGCGCCTACAGAAGTTCTCTTGTTTATTAGAATCAATATGCTCTAAGTTGCAATTTAAAAATATTTACATTCCACAAAATATGAACAAAAAGTTAACGCTTGACAGAAATGGATCCCGAAGGCGACATTTTATCCACCCGGTTAGACAATCTTTCGTACTCGCAACAATGACAAATATTTTAGTTATTTGAAGGCCTTATATTATATTCAAGAAAACTTCTGTGGAACAGCAACGGAAAACCAGACGAGGTGCCATTAAATAATAGTCTTTAGATGACCTTTCCATTTGACTCTCGTAAAAACGCATATTTCCAATAAGGCTTGGTCTACATAAATTCCTGGCACATAAATCGTCGGGTATTCATTCATTCGTGTTATTCTCTAACGAGACCAGGCTTGTATGCAGCACTGCCAGATGTTTAGAGATTTAGAGGATAACACGGGGTATGTGAAGCATGTACTCACCAGTCGCTCTGCTCGGCGCGCTCCTCGGCCCTCTCTAGGTCCTGCTCCATCAGCACAAGTTTGCGCGCCACCTACCAGCCGAGCGTTAGTACACGCCAACGCACACACACACACAATACTAAGCTACCGAGCCGGGCACCGCTCTCGACACGCTTCGCAGTGCAGTGCTATATGTACACAAGTGACCAACTTTGTGTCGACTACGTTCGTGTTTCAAATGCAGGTGTAGACGTGCATTTTTTTTTAGCAAATTTAAATGATCATCAATTACTTTAAGTACTAAAGAACTACTTGGTGCGAAATAGAAAGTAGCTACTCAAGAAAATGAAACCTTATTACCAGTGTGTACAGAGCTCTTCCGAGACTCGCACTTTATGCTAATGGACTTTCGTCCGGAGCAGGTGTGTGGGTATTTATCAAGTGCAGACTTTTGTAATTTAATGTATCCTGGTGTCGACCTGCTAAAACTAAAAAGCAAAGCAGTGGTTCGCGAGCAAAACACAAACAGCGTAAAATCAAAAAGGATCACACAAAGCAGAGGGGGGGTCGAGAGCGGTGTCAGAACTCACATACGTTAAAAATATAAACGAGGGTTGTCCCAAAACATTTAGTTCTAAAAATTACTTTTTTTCATAAAACATTATTAAATATCTAAGTGCTATCTAGTGCATTATCGTATTCGTTAGGTGATGTGTGCGCTTGCATATGTGCGGCACGCATACGGCCAGTAATTCTGGTGTAATGCGGTGCATATCTGAAAACGAAAATTGCCCTATACCACACATATTTCCTGATAACCTAACCTATAGCCACGTTTAAGTAATACACACACTAAGGACAGAAGTTTAGTCGAGACATGGACATGATAGTTAAACATTTGCATAAGAAATATCCATGAAATGGGGCAACCCTTGTTTTAGTCTGATAGAGAACAGCGACACTCGAGTGCGACAGTCGAGGGTCGCTGGTCTGCACCGTATCCTTATAACTAAGCAGTGCTGCCGCTTCAATCAACAACATGAGCCGGCAACACCCTACTGATGTCATGACAAATGCGAATTAATTTAATGTCCTGTTGTTCAGCTTCCATCTCGAACGCGACCTAGAATAGGGCATGCAATAAAAAATAACAGTGAGAGCCGATGTTAGAAATACCTATGTAGGTAAATCGGGTTACTGTGCAGAATGTTAAGAATGCAAATGAACAACCATGCAGAACGGAGGCGAAAACTTGCAAAACAAGGCTTCGGGACCACCACACTAACGATCACTATCGCGTGACACGCCGAAATAACAATGTACGAGCGAGTCGCGCGCGCAACGGAAACTTATCAAGCCATTGTTATTTGGGCGTTAAGCGAGTATCGCAACGCGGCAGTGGTCCGTCTGCGGTATGGAAGGGAAACCTACGATTCGCCGGACTCGGCACGCTCCTCCGCACGCTCCAAGTCAGCCTCAACCATGGCCAGCTTACGAGCAACCTGGAGATACCACACTACGTTAAACAACCAGATAATCACTGTTTTATTGACATCATCGAACATGTATGCGTTTCGTTAAGGTTTAATGTCTGTCACGGCGTAATCTTGAGCAAGTACGCCCTACATATATGGAAGTAATGCTTATGTAAGAACATGTGCGACGAAGGAGGCTAGTCCAGCCATATAAGGCGAACCGACCAAGATCAGGCGCGATACGATTCCTTCTTGGGACGCTGACTTTTACGACTGCCTTCACTTCACCACGCAGGGTCATATGTCAGGGGAATTAGGACATATTATGGCTATACCAACCATCTGGCATCACTTTACGATGATCATTTTTCTTTTTCAACAAAAACACATAGATGGACAGCGTTATCTAATCATGATGCGATAATGCAACGCTTTGCAAATTATCACTCTGTATTTGGTGACTATTTGTTCAGTGACGTAACAGATGTACAAATCAAGCTCACACAAGTTATTTTGCGGGGTTTGTTAATATAACCTTGAAAATAAAACTCAATATTTAGTAAGGAAGATAATTGACTTGATTGAAGGGAATTTAATGAGGATTCATTGATGTTTAAAAACATTTAATTGTCAGTAAGGAATCAAAATTCACAGCTGAAAACACCATGGCTCGTTCAGATAAAAATAGATCGGCCATTTAGTCAATACACTGAATCACATTTATCGAGAGTGGAAACATCTCGATTTGATTATACAAGACGATGCAACAGATGGCACCGTTATGAAATATTCATCACATGCGTATTTCAAGCAAGACAAGCAAAACCAAACGACATCTAAACTCCCATATAAAGACCTCATCGTATTTCTTGTCGGCTTCCTCGGCGAGGAACCTGGCTTCCTTGAGCTGGTTCTCCAGGGCGTCCATACGCTCTTCATCGGCCAACGACCTGTTCTCGAGGACCTTACGGGCGCTGGACCACGAAATACAACTTTAGTATATGATCGAATGGTAACTTACGATGGGGGCGTTTTCAAGGGTAACCCATTTGTTAGAAGACATGCAAGTAACAAGTAACGAACACGCTAGAAAGGAACATGTAAAGCGACAAACAAGTGGAACTGGACAGCTGAAATATAAAGTGAAACGGGGAATACGATGGTTTTGTATTGCCCATTTCAATGTAGGGAAGCAGATGTACCTTTATAGAATGGAAGGTAACACTTACTTTTATATCCTAATCACGTATACTCATTGCCAACATTACAGAAAATATTAAGTAGTACTCAAAATTAAGGAGTCAAAGAGTATTTTTAGCTTCTTCTACATAACACAAGATAAACTTTCTGCAATGTTTGGAATGTTTTCATTTAAAATATGATAATCTTGGTTAATTAAAAAAGACAATTATTACGTTTTCAATAATATTAAATAAAATATTTTGCCAGATTATCATATCTTTAAATGTCATTTGTATTATATCTAATGTACGTGTTATTACTCAACTTGACACCAAAACATATAAATTAAACTGGAATTAAAAATGAATTACTTAACTGTTACAATTAACGTACATAAAGGTTTATAAGTTTAGATGTCATCATTGAATTGTCAATTCGACCCTCTTTTAACTGGCATTTAAGTAGGGCACAACTTTGGTGCAACAAATAAAAACAATAAAATTTATAGTAAGAAGGATAATTGTCGTAATAACACGTCTAGGACATCAATCGGTGCTTCTTTGACTACGCATCGCATTCCATTCTCAGTTTAAAGTGCTATTGTTGCCTCGCATAAGTCGTAATGGAATGCGATAATTTCAAGGAGGCTCGATTGACGGTTGCTATGTTACGAGTTAGACGTCATGGACAAGCGTTCACCTCTTCGTATTTCTTGTCGGATTCTTCGGCGATGAGCTTGGCCTGGGACAGCTGCGCTTCCAAAATGGCGACGCGGTCGTCCTCCATATTGGTTCGATTCTCCAACGCCTTGCGTATTCTGATTAGTGCGGGCCAAACACATGCGTGTTATAACATCGATAGAAAACACTCGTTATGTGGTATGTGGCTATTAATTATTTATTTAAATCATGGTTGGAAAATCATTCACTTTTATATTTATACTTAAAAATGAACGACTTTCAATTTGGACTCGTAAAATTGACAAGTTTTGAACAGAAATAGATTAGGAAGGTAGAACTCATAAGAACAGGGTTGTAATTATCAAGAATATGGTGGTTATGGACATAAAATTAAAAATAAAACGGTATAAACACTCATGCACATGTTAAATACGTAAAATATTTACAAGATAACGTGGAATAGAACTCATGAAATAATCTCATTAGCTTTGATTTTGAAGAAGCCATTCAATAAGAATAAGTTCAATGTCGTTGTCAGGAGGATAAAAATAAAACTATATTATGTATAATTTATTCTTAGAAGATAATGGTTTCTTCAAAACATGTTTTTGGACGAATTTCTGTAAGTTAGAAATATTTTAACAGTGTTAAAAAGAACACACTATAACTTCCAGGATTCGAACCTAGAAATTCACACATTTTAATCTAGCTAGTTTTACAACACGACCGTAAACAGGTCATCATTATAACCCTATATCCTCCATATCTGTTCCCGTATTATGACCGTAAACAAACATGGTACTTCCACTGGCAGAGATGGGCCCATAATGACAGCAACATAACGAAATCACTATGGAACTACGATGGGCTAACATAATAAGGAGCTGTCCCAATTATATTCATACTTTAAATCCATCCTAGATCAGTCAGGATTAAATATTTATTTTAAAGCCGATATTTAATTAAAATGGCCTTTATGATACGAAATATCATTACAGTTCCAGTGTCAGCGGTGAAGATACTTTTTAAAGCTTAAATTGAATAAAAATGGTCCTAACACGTTGTAATAGGGTTGTTTATCGTGTATTAAGTATCGGACTCACCGTTCCGACTCATCGGCAGCCTGGCTGGCCTCCGACAGCTTGGCTGTGGCGGTGGCGAGACGCTCCTCGGACCTCTCAAGGTCTTCTTCCAAAAGTTGGATGCGACGGTTAAGGGCAGCAACTTCGGATTCGGCCTGGACAACACAAAATATCATTTAAAATGTGGTTTTAAAATCACAAGCTTCAACAATTTACCATTTTTGCATATACATGTAACAAAACCCCTGTCAGATCCAATAAAGGCGTATTCGTGGTACAGGTCATGAACCGTCTCGCATAGGCGGCTTCTTTGACACAAAGCTGCAAGTAGACGTGAACTTGGAGGAGCGGTCAGTGTTGCTGTTGCCTTGGATAAGTTTTTATTTTGATTTAATTATTTTCAATTGGGAAAAAAAAAATCTCCAATCCATTTAATAGCTACGTATATGTGTTTGCAGTACGATACCAAATAATACTCTCAAGGATCGGTCAGGGTTTTTGTTACACGCTGTATATAAGCAACAATTGTTTAAATGTTTTATAGATAACCAAAAAAATCATAACAAGAAAAGGTTCCATAAAATGATTTATGTAAACAATAACCTTAGTTGGAGTTCACGGACGTTACAATACATGCTTGTAAAAAGTCGCATGCCTTTCTTTATTGAATATAGATAGTGCACGCAGTCACGTGCCAATTCTTAATAGGCAGTGAATGCCTCATTATAAAGGCAACAACCTAAGTATTCTTCTAGTTCCGTAAAAGGAACAGAAGTTGATCTCCTTAATTCTAGGAATTAACAATTCTCGTGACATTGCAGCTGAGACTAGAAATGAAATATAAACTAGTGCCTATTAATAATGATGTAGTAAGCATAGAGCTCTCCGGATTGTTTTATTATTATCTTTTGTCAATTAATAACTGTCGCTTGTTAATAAAAATATCGTGTTTAAGCTAAGATCACGTTAAAAGGATATGTATTTAGAAACTAGATGGAGTGAATTTAATAGATTTTAGACGAATATTAGTTAATGATGAGGCGTCTTTATTGTTGAGATAACCTCAAATAATATGCAAGTGTTTGTAACGTGTTTCAATATCCTGTTATTTTTGGTCTTCAAAGTTGGCGACGCATACACGGGTTCTTTTGGACGTAAGAATGTCAACGTACAATAGACATTGTTAAACGTCGAAACTATACGTGTTACGAATTAACTTAAGACTTGGGACCATTTTGCTTTAGGTTATTTATATTCAGCCACTGCATAGACATGACATCAGGCGTCCTTGCCTCGAGGAAGCACAACCGAGTCCCAGTTGCTCCTCGTTTTATCCTGTGTCGTCATCAGCGACTGGATGCTAATAATAGTCGTGACGGGACTCGCTAACAAAATCAAATTTATTCTAATACATTTCTTTGCACGCGATATTCATAAACAGCAATTAACCAAGTCACTACGTGTGTCTATATAAAAAAGACAACCATTTCTAGCGAACTAGTCGGTAAGAAAATAATAATTTCGATACGAAGTTTTTGTCAAGACAACATAAGACAAATAGAGGTGTCTGGTCGGCGCAGTTTTAGAGATCAGTAGTCAAGTGTCACCTTGAACTTAGATCATAATTCAAATCAACGTTTACTTGAGGCTATTTAAAATTGGTGGAAGGTTCAATGACCTTTTATTTTCGATCATTGGAATTCAGAAAGCATTGGAAAAATACGGTTTGTGTACGTCATTTAATTTGTGATATTGGACTATAGACTCCATGGGAGTACATTTTACCTGTAGTTTACTTTCACAGATAGTCAAAACACATTGTTTAAAAATTTGTGGGATCGGTTAGGGCGAAGGCATTGTGTCTATTCAAACGTCGAACACAAAAGACTAGCCCTTGCAAGCTCAATAAATTGTAACACAACACCGTGAACCGTCACGCGAAGGGACCCTAATTTTAGTTGCCACGTTCGGTGCAAGGGAAATAATTCAATACAGTTGTTAATTCCGGTTGCACTTATCAGGCATCAAATATGTTTTGGATTATCATCGTGTTGTTTCAGAAATCAGCTTTACTCGTAAAATGTAGGACGCTTCTTCGGAAGACTGTTTTAGTTATTAATTAACAAAAACGGTCTTCGAAAACCGGAAATATGTTTGTTGTACGGTTGTTGTATTTATGTTCTTTCTATGTAGGTATATATCCTTAATAAACAGTTATTTCAATAGGTCAGTTGCCTTGTACTGTGACATAGCGTCACCACTGTTTCCTCTGAGCATTATTTTAAAAGTTGACCTCAACTATGTGCTCAAACAGTGTCATGTCAGCTCTCAATGTTAGTACACACCCACGACTTGCCACAAAAAATGCTCTGTTCTCTCATTACATTAAATGATTTCCAAGAGTCATAGAGTGAATCTTTTATATTTTTCTTTTTACTCAATTAGTAATTACTCTTTAACGCTATCTCAACTTTATATTTTCTTATCATCGTTTTGATATACTAAGGATGATAAGACGTGTGTTCTACGAGATATCAGTTAACGTGCCATGGCATAGATTATAGGCTACTCATTAAATAACGTGAATCAAGCGTGGCATCAATTTATACCGAAATCAAAGAGGAAATTTTTCAAATGTTGTTACCTACATCTCTTTAGATCTAGTTCAACTTAAGTTATGAGATAATCAGTTATTGAAAACAATTCAGTAGACTGATTCTCAGGATACAAAAATAGATAACAATCAGAGATAGAAAAACTTGTGGGTCTTCAGGGCGTTTCAACACAATTGCAGGTGTTTATGACTTGTAGAAGTATTAGTGTGTTGCCGAGTTACGTCATACAACGATAACGGCAAGCTAGTCGGACACGCCTTCACGGCGCCAGCGGTCCTTCGAGGACGTCCGAACAACAGGAATGTACTAAAGGGTGTAAAGCTTCACAATTCCAGCCTGCTCGCTCTACATGTGCTACAAAAGACCGGTATACGACCTCCAACGCAACCAAACCTGTTACGTGTAACAGAAACCGGCGCATAACCAAGAAACGACTACTTCAATTATAAAAATACTGATTTCAAGAAAACTTTCTTAACAATCAGAGTTCTTTAAAAGTAAAATACTTCTGTGGGATCAACACTGAAGCCGACTAAATGAGTAAATGTTCAACGAAAAGAATTATTATTCGCCCTCTCTTTCTATGAGATTAACCGAGATGAATCCGAAAGAGAGGTCAATATGCGTACGTTGCCTGCACACCTAAGTATGTCCGGACATTACTCACTATAGGTAGATAGTACACGAGTACTGATAACTTCCATATTTTGACCTAATAATATGAATTCAACACAGGTAACACATGGAACTAAAGTCACACAAAATCACAGCACATAAAAACACGTTTCCTTACTTCTTCTCTCCGCATAATTTCCACTTGTAATCGTTTGTGATACTCCTCGCATTCGTCCTTATATTTCTCCATTTCCTCTTTTGTCTGGCGCATTTTTCTTTTCAAAACGTCTAGAATCGTTCCCTGCTGCATGTTTGTCGTCATTTTTATGCACTTTTCTGTTTAAATGGAATGCTTAAACGCTAAAAACTAGAGACACCTCCACTCTACTCGCGAAAATGCCAACTGACTGGCCCCGCTCGTTATTGCCCCGTATCGTCGAGATGGGCACGGCACACGAATGAACACAGCCGGCGAGTAAAAATGGCCGCCACTGAACTTAGACGCTGCAACTTTATCGTAACTGTGCTAATTAGCTTCGTTTCGAAGCTAAAATACAGTCAAAACAATTAACAGTAACTATCACAATTAATTAATATAAATTATACTAGTATTTCACAATATTTAACATTCTCAAAATGACTTTGACAGCGAAACATGAACTGAAACGTCACTCGCACGAACACGACGATTGCGATAAGCAAGCACAATCGACCGTACTGCCTGCGGGACAAGTGGCTCCACCTGTTGGTGTTGATCGAAAACAACTCGTCGGTAGGGTCATAAACTGACTTTGGAAGAAAACCCAAAATTATGGGATGGGTGAAACGGTAGAATGACCTTACACAATATCCACTGCCTACGGAAGTGGAACTTTTTAATTTAGTGAAGGGCTATTACCGCGTTTTGTATTGGTTTGGAATCATGGGAATTTTACATAACTATTATTATTTGGATGAACTCAGTCGTTCCGAATAATGGACAGAACCGAAAACTCATTTAGGATATCCCTATTCATTACAAAAATTTTGTATATTTTTGTGAAATTGCCGTGATGGAGATGTTGTTAACAGCGCCATCTAGTGCAGAGTTTTGCAAACTTTAAGCAATATGACTGCAGCCAATGATAAACCAGCAGAGGGGCACGGACAATTTACACAAGACTGCCGAAATTACATGACGTCATTTGGAAAGTATGTGCCTGTTTTAAATTCCGTTAAGTAACCGAGCTATTGCTACAAAAAATACACGTTGTTAAAGCAGTTATTGTCCTCCCGTAAGGTAAATGATTAATGATATTTATGTACCTAGATTGTAGATAATCATAACTTTGTTATGCCCAGTAATTAACTCAAACTTATGTCAACCTGGTGTAGAAATTTAATGTACCTAGATATAAAAATACAGCTACCTATACCAAAATAAATTGGATTCACGCAATGCTTGTTGAATACAATGAGTTCGAAATGCTCGATTAGATGATTCTATAACTCGATTGTTATTTTAATTTTATGCGACATTAACTGAGCAATAACCCCTGCATATGTGACTCATTTTGAATTAGAGAACAAGCACAAAATATGAATAGAATAGAATAGAATAGAATAGAATAGAATTTATTTGCTTGAAATAGAGTTATACAGATCTTAAAAATTATTACAGTTCTTCTTATTTCGCCTACTTAATTCGGCATGCAAATTTAACAATTAGATAAAATCAGAATAATACTAAAATTCTAAACAAATTCAGTACAAAACTGATAAGTACTTGTTCATTAAATAACAAGTAATACTACGTATTTAACATTATAAATTCAATTATAACACAAATCTTAAAAACATTATACAATTATTTTATACATCTTAACAAATTATTGAAATCTAATTATTACAAATTATAGATTTAATTAAATACTAACAGTTAAATTTACTTATATTAATGTAAAAGAAAACAAATAATAATAAAACAATATAAATTGTTTAAATAATTAATAATAAACAAGTAGGTACAATAGGTGCGTATGATGGTCAATTCAACCCAAACTTTTTATTTGTTTTATAATTTAAAAAATCATTAATATTATAAAAACAGTTGTCATTGAGCCATTTTTTTAAATCCTTATAAAAATATTTCGTTGGCAATTCTCTTATATTACTTGGAATTGAATTATAAATCTTTACAGCCATAATGCAAGAGTTTCTGTGACAAAATGTTGTATTGCACGTTGGTACATCTAATTTAGAGGGATCTCTTGATAATTTTGCATATTTATGATCATTAGGTTTTATAAATAATTTTAGATTTTTCTTAACAAAGACACCTATTTCCAAAATGTACATATCTATTAATGTTAATAACTCATATTTTTTAAATAATGGCTTACATGATTCTAGTGGATCAATTCCAAAAATTGATCGCACACATTTTTTTTGCACAATAAATGTGCACTAATATTATTGACCTTGCCCGTTTCAGATAGGTACACTTAGGTACCTACTTAGATACATTTAGGTAGGTATGTAGCTTGTAGTTTAACATTGCTATTACGTTTATAATCCAGCAGAAACTCTCAGTCCAGTTCTCATAATTTTCCTTTGCTTTGTTGTTTCAAATTCTTGTCAACAAGGCAGCTATGGCTATAACTATGGCTAAAAGTAAAAAATAATATTAACACCAAATAATATAACGACAAGGTTGTAAAATACTTGTAAGTACGTAAGTAACATGATTTCAGACAATTTATCATAAAAGTCAAGGCTCGCTTTCCCAGTCAGAGATACATCCTTATTTAAACTTGGTAGAAAGTTGGTCATCTGTCTGTCACGCCATATGGTCAGTAATAATAACCTATTGAAATACCTAAAGGCTACAGCGTATATGGACACGGCCATACCCGCAGAAATGTAATTACAATACCCACTTCTGATGATATGAGCTATTCTAAACAGTAGAACGTGTGACGCATACGGACATCTGTGAGCCCATGATAGATTTATGTAACCCCTTAACTTAATTACTCGTAGTTGTTTATAAAATATAAATAGAGATTAGATAATAAGCAAATTGTGAATATGTCGTCCAGTTAAAGAAACAGTTTCGTTTCTTTCATTGCAAAATCAAGGCACGTTGGTTTAGCGATTTATTCATTAATTAACTGTTTTTTTTTAATCATCATACAGTTGTAATAAACGGTAAGTCTTCATTATAAGCCGAACGAACGATAACAGTCAACTTTTTACTTTCTATAAATTGGGGTTAGTGCGAAACAGACTGGACGAAAATAGGCTTATGTAATACTTACTTGCAGTTGCACTGAAGTGAATCATTTCTGTCTAGGTTTTGCTGAATTTTAAGCTATTCCACAATTTATCAACATCAATCTAGCCAGACCAATGTATTGCTAACACAGGGAGCTAGTTGATTCGTGTTTTAGACTTAGTACAATTTTTCCTTGTAGGTACCAATCATTTTACAGTTAGAATTTTCACGTTGCTACACTAGTCATTCTAAAATGGGGGAAAAAATAAGACCGCGGTAAGCGGTAAGAAACCATTTATGATACATTACCGTTATTGCCGTCACCTTAGACATGCTGTGACAAAGATTAAAGTAGAATTTAGTTTGATTATTTACAAATTCGATCGAAACGCATTAGACAGCTAGGTACATATTTAACCTTTAAGCAGAAGTGAGATAAAGAAAGTCTTCAGAATTCAATTAAGTATATAGAATACCGTTGTAAATCGCTACATTATCATAGGTACGGCGGACTTGTACACGCAACAATTTTCGTAACTAAAAGAAATTGGCCAAATGCGCACCGAACACGACTATTTTAGGATTCAGCAGTAGGTAAGTCTAACATTTCGAACGAATGTAATAAATTTTTTCTTGAAGTGTTTAAAATGTATAAAAATTATCACTATCTATTAGATATTTCATACAAAGAGACTATTTTTATCGCGCTCACGTGTTTTATATATGTATGGAAATGCTTCTTTACAAGATTGTTATTGGTATTTTATAATTCACATTTTCGGTCCCTTCGGATTTTATTATTTGGACTGGTTGCAAATGATCCAGGTTTTTGACCGATATGGAACAAGACACGTCGAGTTGACTGAAATTTATTCAGTTCACCCCAGACATTTTTCATTATTCAAAAGACTATCAAATGCAGACAAATAGGAATTGTCAATTACGAGTATGTAAGTTGTTAATAAAACTCATAAGGTTAATTAATTTACATATCTATTTAAAGTTATGGTATGTGTGACAATAATTTCTACATGTGACCTAGGTACTATATTCACACAGCAAATTAATGCTAACAATTAAAATATGTGAAATAAAGGCGTTCGATGTCACTATCGAAGTGTTACCGATATGCGATAGTTATACAACGCAACAAATGGAACACGTATGATCTAATGGTAATTGTACCACAAGAAATATGAAGTTAAACAACTACAAGTGTCTATTCGTAAATCTGACATTAATTGCCTAAATTACATGAATAAAAGCAATAATGGATCTCAAGTTAATATCGCCGTTTATGTACTTTCTATTTCATTAATAGGGCAGTATTGCAATAAGCATTCCTTGAAATTAATTATTTTTAAGTAGAAGTGTAATAAAGTAGAAGTAAAATGCAAATAATTCTAACGTTTTTAATTTATTTTATCGAAGTTATTTCAAGGAATGTTAAGCTGTTTCCAGATGTGCCTTAAGAAATTACCTTTTAATTAGATATTCCATTTTTAAGATTTTTAAATGGTCTCAGTCATTCTAATTTTATGTAAGTACCGAAGAAAGGAAAAGATGTAATCAATTCGTTCTAGTGTCATTCCGAAACTGTACGCCTTGTAATTACGATTGCCCATCGCGAACGTATTGTTCATGAATAATTTAGAAAGTGGAAATTGTTGAATAGAAAGAATGAATTATGTTGTGAATGTAGATACGCGTTAACATTAATTAACAAGTCCATTAACTAATCTTCAGCCCTTATTTTCTCATTAAAGATATGAGATAAAATACTTTTCAATATTTGATCTTGTTACGTGCTTATCTATCATTGTGATTTTTTCAAATAGGTATTCAGGAGATAATCTTTAACATTCAAGATACCAAACATTTGAAATGAAAGAAGCTGGTTGATAGATCAGATAAAAAATATAGAAAATATTCTCCACCAAAATAAGGGCAAGGGCTGACAGATCAAGCCACGTGCGCCTGTCGATGACAACGACATCTACCGGCGTCATGTGTATTCACCCAAGTAAACAAGTCAAACGGAATGTCAGCGGCTCAGCTGATCGCCACGCGCGAGATGTGCCTGCTTCTGACTCGCTTTGTGGAGCAGATTCTACGCTTTCCCGACCGTACTCGATTAAAAATAGTTCTGTGCGCATTTGGCCCACGCCTGCCTTACTCACACAACCGAACAGATGTTTTAATAACATAGGACATTACCCTTTTCAATGCAGTGTTCTTGATGTTCTGCAACTCATTCTTTATGATGGAAAATTTCATCATAGTGTCCGAAGAGAATATAGAGCTACCAAACGCCAAACCCGGATAGTCGGCACATCGTCTTCTCCGTCTATTCTCCCTCTCTGCCAGGACCTCCGTGCACTCGCTGGTACACCTGAGCTTCGCAAGCTCCGCCGTCTCAGGGTCATCATCTGATATATCCGAGGCGACAGGCGCAGTGAATTCAGCGCCGTCTGCTGCCGACCTTTCTTCTCGGAATGAAAATTCCTCGTCTGAGGTATCAAGCGACTCTGGGTCCTTAATTCTATTATCGAATTCAATCTCATCATCAATATTCGCATAGTCCTCGTTTGTATTTCGATTCGAAAGTGCATCGTCACTATTCGTCCTTGTCACTTCTTGAGATTCACTAACACTATTGACACAAGGCACAACATCGTCTGTTTGACTATCTAAGGTCACTTGTTTGGACGGATCCGTGTAGACAGGCGCGCTAGGGGCGGGAGCGCGGTCGCCCCGCAGGCGCGGGTGGTGTTGATGCCCCCTGCGCCGCACGGGGGTGCGCCCGTGGGCGTGGGGCGCGGACGCGGACATTACTACGCTAGCCGCGGTCGGTCCGGCCGCGCAGCGGCGGCGGCCATGTTGACTGACTGTTTCACTCCTAAACTACACTGTGGCGCTGTAGTCGCACCGTACCAGCTGCCATCTTTTGTTTTCATTACACTGTTTTACCTACCGAGCAACGTGCATTTGTTTATCATTAGACGCGGGAGTTTTAAAATGTATATAATTATGTATGTATTGTAATGTTTTTAAAAAAATGTTTCGTATGAAGGCTTGCCATAAGATGAGTTTGCAAAAATTCTGTCTGAACTAACTAATGGATAAATCGATGCATAGGTAAGATACTGTTAATAGACCACGTATAACATTAATGACAGCCGGAAATTAGTTTTACTCTTTTTGAAGTATTGGAAATTCATCAGATTAGTGAAACTGAGCGCTGACGTACCGCGTGAGTCTGCGTCTATTTTTACTGAAACACCGGGCAGCGGGCCCATATTAGGTGTCGAGAGCTGAAAATAGCTTCGTGCGCACAGAACGCAGCCCCTTACAACGTGGGATTCCGGTACACATGGCATCTGGTGTTTCACTGCACATTTTAAATGGGTCTTTTAATAATCTATGACGTTATTATAACCACATAGAAACTAGCAACGTTGTTTTTTTTTTTGTATTTTGACGTCAGAACCATGGAAACAATTTTACTTTTGATACAAAAAATGCTGTGATATTCACTAATAAAATGATATCCTGTGTCATGTAGATACTGATAACATCATGATTTTGTATGGCTAATTGCTTGACATTTGACCAAAAAACAGACACGATTATGGAGTCGAAAAAAAACGGCGCTAACGTCGTCGCCCGGAAGTAAAAAAAACAATGGGACTATAAACAGGTAGATAGGTATCATCAATTTTTGATTAGCATATACTGTGATAAATAATTATGATTTAATTTCATCGGCGACATTCAACTGATAGGCATCTTAATTGTGTGAGATATTTGTTTGTACGGTCTACCTGCCAATGTGCCAAGGTTCTTGGCTCGATAGATGATGTGATACATTATTGACACGCTCTTAATCTATTTTTATTGTTCGCGAATCATTATTTACGATGAAATCATCAATTGTTTACAGACAACAGATTTTTAGTTGCTCTACAAGACTATAATCAAACCAATGCTAGAGTTGTTGAGATAAATATAAATCACTATTTGATGCCTCATAATTATTGCAGAAACAGCTGTAAATTTGTCCTGATAACTAACTACTTGTTCCATCCTGATAAATTTTAATAATATGGTGCACCCCGCTCCAATATTAAAAAAAATCTACTGGTCTAAAGAAAAAATTCAAACAAAACACACAAGCATAACATAAGTATAAGTAAGTACAAGTATAAGTAGATATCAATAGATACACAATCTTCTTCCTAATACTGCATGTTTCGTCTTTGATAAGTTTGAAAATCAAAATGGACTCCAACATTTGGCTGATCATTACTAAATCATTCATGTACCTTTTGAAAGCCATATGCTTTACGCTAATTATGTAATACTCACGTTCTGGAGATTCTTCTCCTTCTCCTCAAGCTTGGCGTTGACCTGCATGAGGGCCTCCTGGGTCTGGTCCAGATCATTTTCAATGGTCTGGATCTTCTTCTGGAGCTGTCTCGCCTCCTCTTCGGCCTACACAATAAGACGAAATATTTAGGGACCAAAACGAAATTATGAACTAAGATTAATAAATCCATAAGCGTCTGTGTCACATTTGCTCGGCTCTACTCAACCATGGATCTAATGACCATGTAAGTTTAGTAAAAACATACTCTGGGACCCCTAAAAGGACATAATTTTGGAACCTGCTTTTTCTTCCAATAAGTAACATCGACTAGCACGGTATCATATTACTCCAGAATTAAGAATTGTCTGAACTTCAAAAGTGACTGTGACCCCAGAGTTCTTACGACATTTCTTCTGAGGGACTTAATAACTTAGGAATTAATACCAACTCCAATGTGCTCAAAAAAATACCTACGTGTGTAAATAATGTAATTGAAATTTGTGCATATTTTTTTTTGTTTTTTGTTTTCGGGGTGAACCTTCAAAAGGCGCCCGGCCTTATGGGGATTAAGGGCTGAGCAGTGTGGAATTTTTACCTCACCAAAACCACCCCGTTAGTCACCATCAGACCATGGAGGAGGGATCTGTTACCTCTTAAAACATCAAACAAAAAACCCTTCTGTGCAACGCCTGTTATGGCACATCCCTGGGAAATGTGCATATCCTAATAACTTGTAAATAAAATTAAAAAATTGGTAGCTTGATACAAAGCTTGCTGAACGAAAGCTACAACTTAAAAAACCCTTCTCGTTAAATAATGCGTTGAGCGTAAAATAATATTATTAATTCCTGAACTTGTTATTTATATAAATTATACTACACAAACATCTCATTCTCTCACGCAAACGTGTGAGCATATCCATAACACAGGTTCTCATTTACGTATATTACATACTCCAATGTGCCGCCGTGTAACAATATAACTTACATTATATTAAACAACCTAAGTAAGTAAGTATATCTAACTCGTCAGAGGTTGGCGTCCTTAGCCCTGACATGTCGGCCGTGGTCAAGGTTTCTGTCACGGCAAAACAAAAAACAAAAACCTGCAATAAGCAGCCTGCAAATATTTCTTAAATAAACTGTAACTGGCCATGTATCCGGCTATGTAACCTTGTAATTTTATTATTTATTCAATAATTTTATTATTAAGATATACTCTACAGCAGTTTTGGGTTGAAATCATTCGTATTTTAAATATTGAATTGAAAGTGTAAGATTTTCAAGATAGTTTGAATATTACCTACTTATCTGTTCAATGCATTAGATTTATCGTAACTATTGTAATTAGATCTTAGTTGTAATTCGATTCAAACACGGTATTATAAATAAAATACATTTTTAAGTTCAGCGTCCTACATGAACAGTTGTGGAAACAAGGCAACTGTAAAGTAAAAAAGTGGATACATTTAGCAATAATAAAATTTTAGTGATGTTACTAAAATTTATATCAAATATATTAAAATGACATTGTTGCAATATTGCTAGCGTGTGAATTTATTACAAACAAGCATTTTAAAGTTCAACTAAATTAAAAATGTAATATTGTTAGATCAATGCAAATCTATCTAGCCTCTGAATTCTGAAATATTACTTCATCATGCCAGATTCGAATTGAGAACATAAAATGCATTTTTTTTATTATCGAACGCGATTTATGTAACTACTAAGTGGCCAGTTGCAGCAATAATTGAGTAGTGAGGAGACTCGAGCCATAAAACATTGTGCACACGGTACTCTCGCCCTTTATCCATAAACGGTGAAGTATGGCGTAGGTACCTTCTCGGCACGGAGGTTGGCGTCCTTGGCCTGCTGCTCGCACATGGCGGCGCGGTCAAGCGCGTTGTCCTTCTCCAGCTTCATCGCCTGCATCTTCTTTTTGATCGCGTCCATTTTGGCGGTTTGTGTTTGTTTACTCCTCTAGATGCAAAAGCTGCAAAAAATGTCACTGTTAGCATTCTTTTGTAAGTCAACAAACATTCATTGTCTTGACTTCATGACAACATCTTAATTCCCAAACAATAATGGCAGCTCAGGTGCTATCGCACTCATATCTTATTACGATTTCTTGCCTGATTTTTTTTTACAAACAATTTTTTTTCTAATATCTGGCTTCTACAAACAAACAGAAAACAACCTTCATAGTAACGTAAAATTAAAAATAAGTTAACATTTAACCTGCTTGCCTTGTCCCTTATCGTAAATTAAAAAGGACGAAAAGGTAATAACTTAAGGTGAAGTACAGTCAATAAGTTTGTGAAACAACGCCAGCTATTTATGGAACCGAGGGTGCATTGATCTTTGAAGTTCCTACATATGGGCTTAGTTTTGATTTAGTTAAGGTTGTACCGTCATGACAAGCCCTAAAACATTCCATTTCTGAATTAAAACAATCCGTTTAATGTCCATTCGTTTGGGATTCTTCGAATTTTGTGTTAATTTAAGGACAGTTAATTGTCCAATAAATTGTATTTTTGCGTGACTAATTTATGTTTTACACCGAAACAATTACTTAGTACCTAGTAGGTTTAAGTACCGGATATCAATAATGTATGTACACAATTAATATATTTACAGTACCAATTAAGCTGTATTACTTAATTATATTCCGAAACGAAGGAAAGAGTATTATTTAGGTATGCTATACTTATTCAATTAATAAAAATGGGTGCGTGTACTTATGTACGCGCGTGAAAAGTTAGACTTTACAGTGATAGGCGTGCATCTTTTTTCATTCCTATAATTTTTTCTAACGCGCCTAAAGAAGTACCGATCTTCAAAAACACAAAAATCTAGAAGTACACAGTTTTCATCTTCATTGCAAGGGGTTATCACAACCATGTTTATTTAATTGATAAATAACCTCTATGTAAGAGAATGGTGAATCGTACTTCAAAATAACGAAATTTGTTTGTCATAGCAACTCTACCGTTCTTTTTTGTTTTCGGGGGGAAACCTTCAAAAGGCGCCCGGTTTTATGGGGATTAAGGCCGAACAGTGTGGGATTTTTACCTCACTAAAACCACCCCGCTGGTCCCCATAAGCACATGTAGGAGGGATCTGTTACCTCTTAAAAGACCAAACCAGAAACCCTCCTGAGCAACGCCTGTTATGGCACATCCCTGGGATGACAACTCTACCTACTTACCAATATTGCCATGGTTACCGCATTAACAAAAGTGTGATCTTTTGTCTTACAAAATGCGAGCGCATCTTAAAATTTCATATCATCATTTTTTCATAACGCGCATAATGAAGTATAGGTACTAAATAGTACCTACTTCAAAATGTTTTCAGCCCTCAATGACATATTTTAATGTTCCTAAAGTAGATAAAGAAACCTAGTTAGGTATTCCGTTAAAGTTAAATGTTTTCAATAATTATCGGAATGAGCTAACAGGTAGGTAATTAACTTTTTACTGGTAATTACAGTCGACAGAGGTTAAGAACCTCTAGTTATAACACCAGTTGCAACAACCGACTGAACGGTAACGCTTCGTGCCTTTTAAGATGGGAATCGACGGAACGTATTGACATCGCTCCAGATTCGTGCAAAATACTTTCTTATATATCTGGTCGTTTTATTACCATGAGCGATTTGCATTATGCTTCAGCTACCAAATGTTCAGTGTGAGAAGTCAGTATAGACTTCTCACACTGAACATTTGGTAGCTTAAATACTTCAGATGTTAATACAGGCTTAATATGTCAGTACTAGTCAGTACATTGTCTGGTATTTTTTGTTAAGATAAGACACTAAATTGAATTATCATCAATTCTTGCTTCTTGCACTAATACATTCCTAAAAATAAGACTTTTGTGTTCCAAAAATCCGCATTTCGGAAATCATGGCTGCCAATTTAAAAAGTATCGATGGAAGTTATGGAACATCCCTTTGTCTTTAGCCTCCTGTTCGTTATAGCGGGTCATTGTTCTCCTTATATATAATTTATTTTTAAGGGATATTTAGAATTCAGTTAGACGTGTGTTCTAGAAAAATAGAAGGCAGAACTATGATATGTACGTGACTGGTTCATAAATTGTTAATTCTTCATCGATTTCGATACCGTTAGTTAAACCACGTGAGCCTTTTATAAGTTCTTGATCTTATTGCTTTGTTTAACTTAATCTTTTGTGTACAATCCTTTTTTAAACGCCAATTTTAAAATCTTTTCAAATCGACTATCAATTTCAAATCAATGAAAGTGATTTGAATTTGATAGTAGTTTTCACAAAACTTTATTTTATATAGTTAGCGGTACACATTCTACTTTATTTATAATATTAGCTAGTGACTCAATAAACTAATAACATACTTAAATATGTATTATTGATTCATTTCAATTATTTACTTTTACAACAACGGCCATAATATCTTTACCCAAAAAAAGTTTCTTAGGGCCTATTTCACCATCGTTGATCGTCAGATAACTTTATTCGAGGAATAATTGTAACGTTTTGACATTTGTTTCATACAGAAACTGTCAAACGTCAATTTTATTCGCCGAATAATAGTTATCTGACGATGGTCAAATAGGCTCTTGGTGTGTAAGAAAGTTTTCTTTAGGCATGTGAATGACTGTATCATTCACACTAAACAGACTTCTCTTAAATCCTTTACCGTGTGTGATTCAAAAGAAAAGCATTTGTGAGCGTGAGTCACCTTTCGCGATAAACCAAGGGTCCAGTCAGCGACGCGGTCAATGGACCACTCTCCAGACGGCATTAATGAAATTCTTGAGTAATAATCGTGAAGTTTGATGACCACAAATTCGTAAAACAGATAACTGTAATCTGGCAAAGATTTAGCGAACAGTAGCTATTGTCTGTACCATTGTGTAATCTCTATTTCCTAGTTATGCCATTGATTGAATGGGGACAATGATTATAACCGTGTAATTATTGAAAAAGATTTAACTGCTTATAATGAATTACGATTATGTATGGGACTAAACAATATTTTATGTTTTGCCTTGTAGCATACGGAATTAGAAATGTCGTTTGGTTGGTATTATTTACAACAATCTACTTTATTAAGTCAGAAAATTAAATCGAATACGATTTTAATTTTTGTAAAAAATATATCCATGAATATTCAAAAAGGCTTTATTACATTGTAAAAGCATTGCGTTATTGTTTCCATCACACATGTTGTCGCGATGCATTCGCCGCGCATGCGCTGAACAAATAAACGCATTCTCGCCATATTTGCATTCTCAAGATGTTACAGTCATTTATTTTGTTTCCTACATTATCAGCGTCATATAATATAATATTGTTTATGTTTCTTCACATTCCAAACAGGTTAGAGCGATGAACGCATTATAAAATTGAGAAATAGTGGTCCATTGTTCATTAAGGGATTGTAATGCTTAGTAATGAGGCTACATTTGACATAATTGTGTATTAATTGGTAGTAAAAGAAATAATAGGTGCGCCCAAACTAAACTCAATCACCTGAAAGAAAGGACAAAAAAATAATACAATTGAGGCAAATCCGCTTCGCTCATCTTTGCTATTTGCCAAATAATATAGAATAAGACTTTCTTCCTACTGCCCAGAAAGTAGGTAGGTATAAGAAAAACATACAAATCTATATCTTGCGACCCGTATGTACCTACTCATTTCTCTCAAAGCCTATTCAGCAACAATTGACCTTACAAATGACAATTAAAGATGGCTAACCATGTCTACGGTAACATTGAACCATTATAAAATATAGCGCATTGTATGCAATACAGGAGTATTAAGGTTAGATGTGCTATTGTTTAGATCAATTGATGACGTCAGACAAATTTTGGCGCCAGTCCAAAAATCAGGGAAGAATGTGTTTTACGTCGAGAAGACCGGATCAGCTTATTTGTTGTTTGAGATATTTTTTAGACCAAATTACGGGTATTTTCCTTTAGGACGAGCGAGGAGAAGCGATTTGATTAATCAATTGATTGTGCCTACAATACAGCAAACAGGCTCAAAAGAATGTGTTCAAAGAACTAATTTCAGTTGCTGAGAAAGAATGCAGAAGAAAAACTATATTTTTTAAGGAATCTAAATAATTTGACACCAGGTCAAATTACGTGCGGGCTGCCAACTTAGTAAATGTAGACTAAAATATGCTTTATGTTTTGCAGCCAATAGTGGACGAGTATACTTTATTGATAATATAAAAAAAAACTAGATAAAGCGAAAAGCTCGGATGGATAATTAAATTAGTAGATTTCCTTGATGACACTTGATATTTTAACTAAAAAAATTGATCACAATTCCTAACTTATGGTGATGATAATTACCATTCGTGACCTTGGCTTTCTTTAAATTCGACAGTCTCAAGGCAGACATAAATTTTCCGATATAGCAAGTGTTTCAATGTTTATTGTGAAATTACTTTTCAATTTGGCTCGCCTTGTTTGGCAAAAGTATAAAATTGCAGAAACTAAATGAATGAATATTATAGGACAAATAAATCGATGATTGTATTGAAAGAATGCAAATATTTATCATAGAACATTATTATACTTTATGGGACAAAGATAATGTGCATGTTCTCATTACTAAAAAATATGTAGAGCACCAGCTGGCTGCAAATATATAGAATGTCTAAATATAAAATAGAAAAAAAATAGATGAACTAAAACTTTGACAGGTCGCGTGTAACCGAGCATGCGCGTACGCCGCCCCCACATCCCGCGCTTCTACGCCATTGGTTGGTAACTGGCAAACTGCCAAAAGCGCGGGAAAACTTCAGCGTAGCCCGCTTCTATTGGCTAAACGAAAATGAAACCGAGCACCGCGATATTCAAAAATAGATATGGGACCTGATTACAAAACTGCTGGCATCTAAGGAGACGTATCGATGGACGATTAAAAAGTATTTATACACTAGACAGAACAATTATAATTTAAATGCGATTAATTTATAGATAAGATTTCTTCAATGCCGTATTTAGCACTAAAATATTTTATCTTAACACCAGATAATACGAATGCAAAAATACAAACTTCAAGAACGATCACATCATTATAATATTACCGATTATTCCACCGTAAAATCGATAAGCACTGTACTACCACCCTACTTACCAGGACGGACAATCGATTAAAGGATGCGGAAAGATCAATGCACCTTGGCTTTATAAAAAACACTTGTATATTTTTTTCACTTGAACACTATGGGGCACTGACAGAGCGTAGTCGTACTTACATGTCGAGTCGACGCGTGCTGTGGTGCGACTGGCGAGAGACGCGGGAGTTCTTGCGGTGTCGCCTTACCGCCGCGAAAGGAGATGAGGCGTCGCCGTCTCACCCCGCTCCGAGAATACAGTTCATGGGGAAAAGCCTTCGAAAATATGAATTTCGAACAATTAAAGGATGCTTGGAGGGCCGTACCCGAAATCAATCACCAAGGCTGTTCAATAAAAAAGATGCAACTCTTTCTTAAGACTGGCATATGCCAGTCGTTCTAGAACATAAAAGATGAGTTGGTTGCTAGCAGAAAGTGGGACGGCAAACTCCTAATATAAGTTACCATAACCTAATACAAGTATTTACAAGATTTTGTTTTTTTGTCTTTTACATATAGCTCTGACCAACTGACTATTTAGTTTAGGAGAAGTTTATCAGGCTTTTAATTTAAAAATGCATCAGACTCTTCACTGACGCAATATCTTTGTATCCTTCCGATACAGCATAGAATAGAAATTATTTATTTTCTCTAGAATAGAAATGATTTATTTTCTCTTCAGCACAATACTAAATCGCACTTTGCATTTATATAGAGACTGGTGTCTGGTACTTATAGGTATCTAAACCTGTGTTTAGTGACGGTGCAGATCACCGGCTTACCCTCCGTAAGAGTCCGTAAGCAGCTTCCTATGAAAGAAGAATATTTCGACAGCCTTAACATTCCATCCGGATTCTAGTTTGTCCTCCGGTCCACATAAGTTTGTATGTTCGAGATACTGGGAAGTGATTCACTCAATAAGTTATGCAAAATGTTGATAAATAAGGTGTCACCTGGTGGGAAAAAATTGTGATCATTATTTCTCTCTATATTATGTACGATGTCCAAAGTGTTGTGAGAATTAAATTGAAAGAAAAGAAGCATAATATTCAACATGAAATTGTTAGGAATTAAAGGCATGGAAAATATTTATAATTTATATAATTTTGTTCTATTCGTTTGTATACCTTGTGTGTTGCTGGCATCGACAACCACTAAACAGAAGTTCCATTTCCTTTTTCAGTTGTGTCCCAGCGTCTGCAGTGACGTTTAATAATTATTTCTATTACTAGACATAACATATTAAAACAATCAAATGGTCATGGATTATCTTTCCTAGCAGTGAGGCTTACTTATCTTCTACAGTAATAGGGGTAGTTAGCTGGAATTTATTTGTCTTAGAGTTTAGGACATTAGAACATTATTTTTCTGATATAATATTGTGTGTCAGTAATGCGTGTGAGATTATGACGTAATTGTTATAGTATAATATTAACAGTCAGCAGTGCGTATACTGAGTTCGCAGTCAGCAAAAGCATGCGTCATGCCCTACAAGTACATAAATTACTGACCTATAACAAAATAATATTCATCAATGTTGTGCTATTTTACTCATTCAAACATAGAATGCTCATACGCATCCAACTGTTTGAGAACAGTCATATAAAAATAAAATGTTTTTTTCGTGTATTCGTTTGTTTTTTATTTCAAACTTTTTTGAATGAGGTCTACTGCAATAAGGCTGAGCGCAGGCTTTGTTTGCTACTCCGGGAAATTTTGGTGCAACCTTATGGGCTTTCAGAGCAATAAAAAAACGAACTGAATTAGTTACGTTCACTATGGTCATCCCCTGCGGTGTTTAGGTACACCTCGAATTAGTGCATTGCTAACAATCTTAAAGGGCTGGATCTAAGTTTTTACTAGATATTTGGGGACATATTTTTATTGATAGATTTGCTAGTTAGGGCCAGCTTGATCTAGAGACGGGAGAATTCAATCTGAACTACTTAAAGCCACTTAATATAGAGCTATTTTTTTAACATTTCAGAAGGAACTAGTAGGTACACGTACATAATCCCTTCTGCAACATATCCATAGACAGCCAACGCCGCATAAATGTGAAATTAATGCTGTGAAATTATATTGTTATGGGCGCCATAGTAAATTATTTGTGTCATCTATACTAATATTATAAAGAGGAAACCTTTGTATTTTTGTATGTTTGTATTGAATAGGCTCAAAAACTACTGGACCGATTTCAAAATTTCTTTTACCATTACTTAGAAGGACTCTTCCTTATCCGTATAGGCTATATTTTATCCCGGAAAATAGATAGGATTTTTCGTGGTAGTGAAAATTGTGGAGTAAGTCGACGAAAAAACTGCCGTACGTTAACGATTCTCGCGAACGCTGCCTAAATGGTTAGAGATGTATGGTTGACTTCTATAGAAAAGTTGTAGAACTCAATAATGCCTACAAAAAAGTCCGCGATAGTATAACCCAACCATTTATATTTTAGCCATTATAACCACTTTTCCATAGAATAAAAGTAATTAAAATTATTAGCCTAAGTTTATTGATCATATTATCGTCAAATACTAATCCTTATCCAAATAAACTATTTATTGAGCAAGATTGTTTCAATAGCTATAAATTACTTTTTATTTTATTCCAATCGGACAATTCATTCAAAAGATATTACGAATTAAAAATTGTAATTGGTATTAAAATGAATGATGGCCGTCGGACGATATTGTGTCGCACGACTCGCACGGCTAAACCGCAGGGGAGGGGGGTACACATCTATGAAGAAATAAATGTCCACCCGTGCGAAGCCGGGCCGGGTCGCTAGTGTGATATAACCTTAAAAAAGTACCTATGACAGGAAAACAATTGCAACCACAACAATACCTTGGTCCGAATTATTGAGGGCCATGACGTCATCTTATTAATTATTAGGCATGTTTCTCTATCAAAAAAATATGTTTATGAAAAATACCTTTTAATTTATTTTAGTTTTCTAAAGTGTGGAGCTGAGTGACAGATCTAGGAAACTTCGTACTTATCATCACCATCATCTTATGCCAATTTCATTTTTGGCGGCGCAGCATGTCTTCATCTTTTTTACTTCTCTATCTGTCGTCATCTCACAAGTAACATCCTAACTATATAGGTACCTTTATCCACTTGTAACATTAAGTATTTGTTGTTATATTTTAAATTTGAAATAAGATTATCGAACAATAATTTAAGACGCAACTCACTATTAATCTAACCCTTTTTGGAGAATTTAATAAAAGCCCACAAAATTACGACGAATTACTATAACTCACTAAAATCCATACTAAAATGCTAAAATTAATTAATATTTTTTTTTATAATTTACTGACGTCAATTATGAAGAAACGACGATGATTATAATTAATTTCGAAATAATTTAACGTATACTATGTCGATGAGTCAACCCGTGCGTGCCATTTATGTAAACAGCTGGTGCAAATGACAGTAAATAAGTGTTACATGTGTCTGTGTACCTAGTTCAGAACACCACAATTAACTGTCCTTGAATATGGTCATATGTAGTCGGCTTATCTGTAATCTAATACAATTATTGTCCAAATCTGTTAACGTTGTTTTGGTAGTTTTAGAGGATTCTCCCTTCTATGTCTTATTGTACCTACGTTGGTAAAAAACTGAAATCTGGCGTCAAAAAATCTAAACTTTTTGTACTTATTTCAATTGAGAAAAGGCTTGTGTATATCAAATGTTTTCGTGTTAGTCGATTAACAAGTAAACATGTTGTAAAGCCTCGATTTTAACAAACTTAATAAATTAAGTATTTGTATCACTATTCAGAATAACGGACAACTATTTCCTTCTGTTTCACATAACATTCTAAGTTCTGACGTCATGATTGAATTGAAGACTAAATTCCATGCAATTTTTTGTTCGTCATCGTCTTCATCGAAAAATTGGTTCACGGGTTCAAATTAGAACATTAACTTGGTTAGACACAATTCCAGTTATTTAATTATATCGCTTTATGTTTTACCTCTTCGTAGTAAGTAAAAACCAAAACACAGTAATTTAAACTTAAATTAATGAATGATCATGATGTGTTGAATCAAAACAAGACATGAAACGGCATCTAACTAAATTCAGCAATATCCGGTCCGGGATGTCCAATGTTTGTCCGGGAACTCCGAAACTACTGAACCGATTTTAATCAAATTTGCACACCGTGTGCAGTTTGATTCAACTTGAAAGGATAGCTTACGACTCAATTTCATAAAAAAATGAGACCGCGGGCGGAGCTACGGGAAACAGCTAGTACATTATAATATCCAAAAGGAGACAAAAAATACAAAAACTTTTCTCATAAAAATGACAAACAGAAATATTTTGTCTAGAAATTGTCTTAACACAATATAAATTAAGTTATTTAGTGTTTTGTACTTACAATGATCAACAATAATATCCTTCAACGTCTGTTATCTCAAGTTTTATGGCTCATTGAATTGAGAACCTGTTCGTAACTAGGCTATCCAATGTTTAATGCCGAAGAGTAAGTTGGCTCAGAAAAAGTGTGTGTTCGCCAATGAGACCCGACACCCGACAGTATTACTAGGTCTAGGTTGGTAACTGTGCCGTAAAAGTATTAATACTATCGGTATACCGTATAAAATTCAAATAAGAAAAAAAATTACATATCAATAAAACCATTAGTCTGTTAACTAATGCTGTTCTTTGTGCATGTGATTTGAATGTTCGTGAAACCCCCGCGACACAAGGATTAAATTCCTTAGAGCGGGCGTTGTTTTTGAAAAATATATATGTTATGGACCAAGTGATAAATTGAGCAGTATACATAATGCCCGGCCATTATGAAAAATGCCCAATATGAGAGTGCAATTTGACAATCATTATTCAAATAATCTAATTGACCGGGCACTATAATATACATATCACCTTTTGGGCAGAGTAATACAAACATATTTAATTACTATTTTTTTTATTGTTATTGTCATTTAACTAAACTAAATATTAAAGGGGAATTATAACTTAGACTTAATTTATTTCCATTACTCAACCTAGAATTTGTGTTGAAAACTTTTTGCCCAACGTCCGGTAGGTTTAGGTTAGGTTAATATCACTTAATATGGTGACCCTTACGTGCACGAGGGCGGCAAGCGGAGCGAGCGGAGTCGCGGCAGCGACCGCCCCGTGCTGGAAAACCTTTCAAGCGATTCACGACTTTATGTGCGTTAAATATAGCTTTATTATCAAATTGCCCAACTATCGTGTAGCAACATACCTAATAATGACCGTGCAATGTGATAAATAATGAAGTTAAGATAGTAATTAATCACTTAGCCCGATAAAGCTAAACATTATTCATAATGCTCGTGCATTATAAATAATGCCCGCATTAATCACCTGGTCCACAACATATATATATATTAGAAAATAAGCCAGAAAACTCACGTAGAACTTAAAAACCGTTATTTGAGTGTTATGTATCTGTCTGTACAGACAGCACCTCCATAAAACTAAAATTACTTTACAGTTTTGCAAATGTCGTAAAACAACCTCGCACCCAGCACGTAATAATATTTCCTTTTTTAGGGTTTTAGTGCCGGTAGTATTGTCTTTAGCCTAACAGGTAAATTCAATTAAGCTGATGGAAATCAACCAGAATTGGAGGGCGACCTTGTCTGGGCTTGAAAGCTGCATTTGTAGGTTAAGAGCTGATTATTTTGCCGGTTCTTCTTCATTTGGCGACGGCTCGCACTGCTCGCTGGTAGAGTTGGTCGGTTCTTGAAGATCCTTAATGGTCCTTTTTACTGTACCAACATTTTGACAGTATGCTTGAAGTAAAAACTACTCAGGATAAAACAACAACGAAAGATGACCGCTTATTCAAATCATTAGCTAAAATACCAAGAGTAGTTTTGCCATCTATTATACGCATAACTTAATTTAAACAAGAATAGGTTAGTATTATTAACTTGTTCATTGAGTTGTCAATGAAAACTACGCAAAAACATGCAGCGAGAACATAGATCTTAATATGTAGTTTGCTATGACCTCTTTACAACTACAGCGACTGGTAATAACATCTGTTTACATAAATCCAATTTCATGGAAAAAATATTTTGAGATTCATTACGCAACATATTCATTTTGTTGGACATTATTTGCCTCATGTAATTATTTCGTTTTAAATTGAATTGGATGGCGGTCTACCCTGAATTGGAATGGAATTCCTTGACTCAACTTCAGAAAGGAGTAAAAGAACATGATGTGTGTATCATATGCTTTGATTGGTGGAATCAATCTTGCTATACAGGAATAATTTAATTGCATAAAATTGAACAACTTTCCTCAAGAAACATTGGTCGGAATCTTAAAATTGAAAATCGTCTTTTCATACAAATACCTAAGTCACGTGACATGTCACTTTGTATGAAAAGTTCATTTTCCATTTTATGATTTCGACTTATTTCCACTTCATGATGCGACTGTCCACGAAAAAAATACCGTATTTAAAACTAAAAATACATCAAAGGTAGGTAATCTAGGATTCACAGTCATAATGTTTTAAATTGATTGCCACATTGGTCGTAGAAGTCAAAATCGATTCTTGTATTAATCTATACATATAATAAAACAGTAAAAAAACTGTGTCTGTACATTGAATATATTAAAAAAAAAAAAATTGAGGGGGGTTTACAAACAGTTATGGAGCACGAATCCAAAAAAAAAAATTCTGTCTGTTTGTCTGTTTGTCTGTTTGTCTGTTTGTCTGTATGTCTGTTTGTCTGTTTGTTTGTACACGCTAATCTTCGGAACTACTGGACGGATTTGAATGATTTTTTTTTTTGTTGTATAGGTATTAAGTCTGGGCAACATATAGGCTATAATTTATCTTGGAAATTTTAACACCTGATGCAGAACCGCAACAGACCAGCTAAACTATAAGAGATACAAAAATGGTACCATAGCAAAAATTGTTCCACGTGATGAGCATTTTCTGCTGAGAGAATAAATTTGAAGATCTGGAACACCTAATGTGGAACTCCAAGAGCCCAGCTACACCATAACACATATAGGAATGACGTCTCAGCAGAGTTGTTCAGCCTGATGAGCACTCTCAGTTGACGTATAAAAATTGAAGATCTGGAACACCTGTTGTGGAACTCCAAGAGCCCGGCTACACCATAACACATATAGGAATGACGTCTTAGCAAAAGTTGTTCAACCTGATGAGCACTCTCTGTTGACGTATAAAAATTGAAGATCTGGAACACCTGTTGAGGAACTCCAAGAGCCCGGCTACACCATAACACATTTAGGAATGACGTCTTAGCAAGAGTTGTTCAGCTTGATGAGCACTCTCTGTTGACGTATAAATATTGAAGATCTGGAACACCTGTTGTGGAACTCCAAGAGCCCGGCTACACCATAGCACATATAGGAATGACGTCTTAGCAAGAGTTGTTCAGCCTGATGAGCACTCTCTGTTGACGTATAAAGATTGAATATCTGAACACCTGTTGTGGAACTCCAAGAGCCCGGCTACACCATAACACATATAGGAATGACGTCTTAGCAAGAGTTGTTCAGCCTGATGAGCACTCTCTGTTGACGTATGAAAATTGAAGATCTGGAACACCTGTTGTCGAACTCCACGAGCCCGGCTACACCATAACACATATAGGAATGACGTCTTAGCAAAAGTGGTTCGGTCTGATGGGCATTGCCTGTTGACTTATAAAAATCGAAGATTTGAAACATCTGACTTGGAAATCAAAGCTATCATTAATTTCACTGTATAATTATAAAATAACATAACCTTTAGGACTGATTTTCGATGACGATGGTATATCATTTATAATTCGACTCAACTGGCCAAAACTCCCAATTTTTTTTCATTTTTTTATCGAATATAATTATATGCCTTCGGGCTTATGTTATTTGAGCGTTTAATTTACTTTGCAGTCACTTAGATTTTAATTGATCAGGTATCTTCACAATAAAACTATAACCATGATGAAAGAGGTCAAATCTTTCCCTCTGTTCCAAAGGAGCTAAAAGATTGAGGATCATAAGATCCCAAGAATCTAATGAAGGGCGTCGAGAGAGACTTGATGCTGTTCGTGACGATCAGGCTGCAACTCGCTCCGTGGAAATCTCTTCGGATCGCGAAGCACGCCTGCATTCTCATCGCATTTACGCATCTACATCCAGGTCTCTAGAGACCAGTGAAGAATATGATGCGCGACTGACCGCTGATCGTGAGCAAAAGTTCTGATGGGCATTTCCTGCTATCTTACAAAAATGAAAGATCTGGAGGGTCTCGAATCGTCTCGCGCATCACGTTGTTTTCCCGTCCCCGGGCTCTTAGAATTTGACATCAGACGTTTCAGATCTTTTATTTTGACGACCCTGTTGTCGCTGGCATAAGCAACAGGATCCGCGTACGAAGTCGCGGGCAGAAGCTAGTTTCTTCAATAAACAACATCATTAATTTCTTACGACACAGTCATCGTGGTTCGCCTTTTGGCTGAAAGATGCGACATAGCTCATTCGACGAGTTATGTTGTAATCATCACGAAATCGAAGGAGAATGAAGAAATTATCAATATTCCATCTTAAACAGATGTCTAGATAACGTCTTGTCTTCTGAATACAGTTGGACAGAAAAAAAAGTTCACATTAAGTATTAATTATTCAGAATAATAACTAAATTAATTATCACTCTGTGATCATAAACACGTCATGTCAATAATCTCACATAACCAAACCCCTGTGATTCATATTAGGTTAAAATGAAAAACGTTTTGACTCACAATAGGAAGTGAGTTTGGAAAGAGTTGCTAAACTCGAACACATCGACTTGGTATTTCGAATTTCCACATTCTCGATTACGAAACTAAAGGAATTTGGAATTTAAAGTGTTTGTGACGTTCGCTTGTTGACGAAAATTTCTTCTTTCATGTCCTCGTCGACTACATAAAGATTCATTTTAAAAATGTATGTTCCAATTTACCCAATGTTCGTGGAGTGGATGTATAACCGAATTATCGCACAAGTTTGTTGTCGTCCTAAATATATGATGATCTTATTCCTAGGAAAAATAATTAATAATAATAATATAATAACGGCCTATATACGTCCCACTGCTGGGCACAGGCCTCTTCCCATATAGAGAAGGGATGAGCATTGATCACCACGCTTGCTCACTGCGGGTTGGCAAAAACTAAAAAGAAATTAATTTATTAAGTATACGTAAAGCACGGGAATATTAAAGAACCCTCTATAACAAACCCCTTTAAATCAACTCTGACGACGAGCAGACAACCCAAGAACTGTCATCAGTCAACATTAATCTCATTAGTTTTGAATCGAGGTTCGTCAGTAAAGAAACACGCATGTTGTGTAGGTAACGTTAAAATTATTTTCGTCCGCCGGCGGGCGTTCTGGCGCATGACTGAAATAACTTGGTTTCGTCATAACACACTATCTACTTGCCTATAACATTTTATTTTCATATTATAGGTACTGACTAGGAACATGAGTTTGAAAAGCAGGCGGGGCAATACTGTTGACTGATGAAATGTACAACGTAGCAAAAACTTATTAGGGAAAGGAATTGTGTAAGTTATAAAATGCACCTGTGAATCTTCAATCAACAGTTTACAAGATAAACCTTTTGACGATCTCCATGTTCGAGTGTCGTTCGAGCTCTGAGGTCCCGGGTTCGATCCCTCAATGTAGGAACAAAACTTTTCTACATTGTCGGGTATGGGTGTTTGTGGTACCTACTTACCTTCGTTGTTACTGCTTAGCTTTAGCTACAAAAATTTTCTTTGGATTCGGAGCAATGTACCTATGTGATGTTATCGACAATTAGTCCTTTATTCAAAAAAAATAGCAATAATATTCTTGACAAAAAGAGTTACGTGTCCGGTAGGCTCGACTTTAACGTATGTTGCACGGGATTAGTAAAATAAATTCTAGCCATTTTTCTCCGATTGCATTTAGATCCGCCTCATTGCGTTGATTTCAGGTTATCCTTGGCCTATTATTTTTCACACCAATCCAATGAGGTCAACGTTTTAAGATGAACTAATCTAAACAGCGTGGCTGGTAACCAGTTTAGTCTATTTTGAGCAAGCGGTGTAACTAAGGCAATATGTTCCTTGTTACAACGATCCATACTTCGTCGACTGGTGAATTCTATGGGTTTCTAAGAAGGCAATTCCATGCGTGGCGAGCCTATTATTGCATTGTGATGTTACGGGAACGCGGATGCTGATTTAATCCATGCCTTGATGTAATCTCTTAGGCATCGCTCACGATAATAATTGAGTAGGGACGTGCTTGGTGTACAGTCTCGAGCATAAATATGTATACACATAGCGGAATTATAAAACAATAATTTAACAGGAACTCACCATCAATTCAACTTTTAATCATTTAACAACATAAAATTATAAAAGTTCTCAAATCATGTGTATATTTTTGAGTTTCAACAAAAACTTCTCGCTAAATAAATAAGTTCTACAATAATATTATTTATGCTCGTGACTGTACATAGAGCAAGAAGTAGTTGAGTACTTAGTCGAGTTACTGCCGACCTGATGCTTATTCCGAAAATTACCGTCGTACAGGAAATATTTAAACTGGACTTTAAACTAGTACCTGCATAGATTTCAGGAGATATCTACTTAGTGCCTACACTGCCAACCCACTATGATTTTACTTACAGAAAAACGTTACAATATCAACCAAACAACAACAATCATATTTTAATTTCAACAGCGACCTTGCAATGTTATTGATAAGCCTACAAAAGTGCAGTGGACATACAATGCATGTTGCAAGTGACAATTTAATGGATTTGCCGCCGCCACCGCGCCGCGTCGTACGTCGCGTCGCCGACCTCCGACCGGCTGTTGCCAACACGACATATTTTCTGCCATTTATGGCACTCGCAGACCCTGATAACGTTTTCTTAAGAACTGAGTGTTAACGGTTGTCAATTTGCGTTTTAATCAAAGTATTATACAACTCTTGCAATTGCGTGTTATTTGCATGCAAACTGCTGATACAAGTATTTTTACCTCAAGCTATTTCTGAATATTTATTAACAGAATTAACAACGGACTCCCGGCTATTCGACAATGTTTTCCACTTTACGGGGTGGTGTCGGACTAATCCGTCCGTGTAATCCGATTTTTTTTACATTATTGGTAGGCATGATGGATTTCTTCGGAAAAATGGGAGAAGGTGGAGGAGGCCTTAACAGGGGTCCATATCTCAACCATAGATAGCTAAAAGTACCAATTTTACAAACATAATTTATGCAAACTGCACGGATAGCCGAGTGGTATAGGTCACCACGCTGATTACCACTGTGCGCGACGTGCTGCGGGTTCGATCCCCGCATGAGACAAGCATTTGTGTGATCCACAAATGCTTGTTCCAAGTCTGGGTGTTCTTTGTGCATGTGATTTGAATGTTTGTTTTGTGAAACCCCCGCGACACAAGGATTAAATTCCTTAGAGCGGGCGTCGTTTTTTTTTTTTTTTTTTTAAACTAAAAACAAACAAACGAACTTACTGACATAAGTATTACTAACAACATTCATGGAATACATGGCTGGTATAATATTATTATTAGACTTCTCCTCATAACATAATACAAAAAAAATGAAAAATAATACAATTTTGTAAGAGATTACTACATACTACTCAGGATTTAATTTTACTTAAGTGGTGGCCCAAGTTTTTCAATAACTGCACCAGGTTCGAACCAATGTAATGAATTGATGTCCAAGATGTCGTGTAGCTATAATTAATTACCTTTTCAGTGACTGTGACTAACTTTTTCTCTTTTTATTAAGAGAGGAAGAGCTATAGTACCGAAAAGCATAAAGCTAGTACATTTCTACTACTGCTCTAACTTCCTGCTCAGGAAAGCAGAAAGATTGTACGTTTCTGCTACAGGCCGGCTATTCATAGTACGAAATAATTATAGCGTATCAACCATAGTCCACAAGCAACACAAGCCAAGGCGCCACTTAATTAACATTTGCAATACCATATTAGGTATTACTTGCATGATAGTATCCTGTTTACTCAACCGTATTGTTATGATTATAATACGTAACACATTTAGCATTCTGCAGCGCCATATGTTCCAGAGCCTTGTAATGCTATATAAAGCTAATTTAGTATATTATTGTACTTGAATGGTCACTAAGCATGTGGCGCGTCCAGTTACAAATGGTGGTGACTAAGATAGATAAATATTTTTATCTTAGATACGCCTAGTTTTTAGACTGATATTTCTGTGTTTAAGTCTTAACTTTACGTGAGTTATCGGTCTAAAATATCGACGAACAGTTTCCTGTTTTATCTTATTTTTCTACTAGATATTCTGAGTAAATCTGATAAGACAAAATATTTTTTTAATTACGTAGGTACAATGTTGTAATAACTTCATTATCTTGCGGTCAGAAATACCACAATAACATGTTGATTTACATCAATTAGTGATTACGATATCATTATAACATTATTATAAACTGTAGTGATTTATAACCATGTTTGGGCTTCAAGATTTTCCCGCGCTGACTCACAACCCGGTCAGCAGGCTAGCTACTGGTCTTGTATGGCGCTCATGTACCAATTAAAATGTAATGTTTTAAGCTAACGAAGGTGATTATTTACTTGGAATGCAATAAAACTATAATATACGTTCAGCAACACAATCTTAATAAAGGCAAAGCGAGTTTAAAAAACATATTTCCCAACACAATTTATGTTCTGGTTCAGAAAGATTTTCTGATAAAAGAATGTCACCTATAAATTTACCACTGATGTTCAGATAAGTTAATAAGGTAAAAAAACGTTTTATTTGGAAATTAAAATAACGTAAACAACACATAGTAATTAGTAGTAGTCATTTATTAAAACAGTCAACTTAAAATAATCCTACTGAATTTTCCTATGATATTCAGGCGTCGCATTACCGTAGTCCTGCAAATTAAACAATGTCGATCTATTAGTGACCATATACTTTAAGAAGTCTTGTATATAGGACAACAGGTGTTGTAGGGATTTCTCGTCAAGGGCTGTATACGCTAGCATCGGTCCCATCTTAGCAAAGAGTCTTAATAAATGTATGGAGCCGTATATTTGAGCCATTGGCGTATCCGGGTATTCGTGTAATATCTCGCTATATTGTGGTCTTTCGAACTTATAGAGAAGTTGCGATCCGAGCGTTGAATTAAAGTATTCTCTTATGCCTCCAGTGATATCGACTAATACTGATTCCTTAGACGAATTGTGTGACTTGCTAGCTTTCTTAAATGCCAGGTAGTTGTCCACTATTTGTGCGACGTTGATCTTGGCGGGTAGTATGGCCAGCTTCTGTTGTCTCGTGATGACATCCCAGTCATCAACAAGCCATACTTTCAGTTCTTCGGGTATCTTAATCTTCACTTCTACTTTAGCTAAGTATTGCTCTTCAGATTCGATTGACAGATCTAGCCGGCCACGCTTTTTCCTGTAAACAAAAACGTTTTTATCAGGTATTATTCTGAAAACAACATTTTGTTCATGTTCAATGAGTACCAGTAGCGCCATCTATTGGAAATATTGGGAAACTTGATGCCAGCAAATAATTTCCATCAGTTATAATACCATCTATTACGCAATTTTGATTTAAAGTGGCCTAATAACATTTCATATCAGGTTCCAATTAGTAATTAATATAAGGTTCATATAAGTCTGTTAGAAAAATTGAAAACTGCTTGTTTTTTACCAGCTATAAAATGCATCATAAAATCTAGAAATAAAGACAAATCCATTTGTCTTTAAGTCTGTTAAAAAGGGACTACATTTTATAGTACGCTAGCTATGCCCTGCAGATTCACCCGCGTAATTTGTCCCTGTTTCCGTAGCCGTAAATTTTCCATTGTGTTAAATGAAATTCATTGGAATGACAGTGGCGCCATCTGTCAAAAATGGGTCGTACCAACTCAGAAACCTTCGTGGGCTCATGCACAACAAGTAACAACTTTGCTAAAGAACATCACATGATCAAATGCATAGTTTACGATTCTATTTTACTATTCTATTAATAAAGGACATGAAGAGAAACATTAATTTATATACTAGCTACCCAGACAGACTTCGTTTTGGCAAGTTATTAGCAAAAATTTATTATAACGTTAAAATAAATGTAACGTTTTTCGAGTGATCACGTTTTTTTATAGTATTAAAACTTTCCGTGGACCTTAACAAAAAAAAATTAGCAGAGTTGGTCCAGCCATTCTTGAGTCATGTGCTTACCATTACCAGCATTCATTTTATCTATACATATAGATAAGTTAGATTGTATGTGTATCATAGTTTTGCTAACTACAGCTAATGTACTAAACAAGGTATTATTAGAATAATGGGATGAATGATAAAAGAAAAAACAAACTAGCTTTTGCCCATGACTTGTGTGGACACAGTCTAGTTCAAGCTAACTCACTCATTCAACTCAAAAACGTTGTGTGATTAATGGCCGAGTACTGAAACGACATTCAGTTTGCAGCCACCGTTAAGTCTCATGCTGTCTCTGCTACTTTAGTGTGTGAAGACTCGACAGATAGACATTTAAGGATGTGTTACAGTTAATTAGCGTTTCAGTATTCGTGGTTAGCTGTGAAATCGTAGTATACAAACAGACTTACTAACATATTTTTTGTACATTTTATATAATGTTAGTTACACTATTTATAACTCAAGAATGGCTGAACCGATTTGGCTGAGAATTGGTAGGGAAGTAGCTAAGAACCAGGAGAAGGACATAGGATTTTTATCCCGTTCCCGTCTTTCCCATGGGACGTGACTTAAAACGTGGTATAACAAAACACAACACAGTCAAATTATAAGTCAGCCATTTGTTAAAAATGGTATAACAAAATGCAACTGGCAGATATTTAAAAAAAAAAATTGACTGGTTAATGCATTTGTTTTAAGTTTTTAATATTATGTTGCTGTGCCGATATTATCATTTATAACAATACCATGCCGCGACCAAGACCTCAAAGGCGGAGGCGGAACAAAGTTCGCCGGGTCAGCTAGTAACTATATTTATCAAAACCATCATCCACCAAAAACTTACTCTTAGGTTTTTTATTCTTTTTAGCTTATATGTGTTAAATGCCAAATTATTGTTTAAGAATAGATTATGTTTTTGTATAATGGAACAGGTATTAAAGATGCAATTTACACTTACTTGGGCTGATCAGAGCCAGAGTCGGCCGGGGTATCCTTACTCTGAGTCTTCGTAGCCTTGGCAGGCGTTGGAGTGGTTTCAGGCTCTTTACCTGTAATTAATAAATTATTATCATAATTAAAATAGTTACATTTTGATTTCTCTAAAAAAATAACTGTTCCTTTTAGATTAAAAGCTTAATTTTATAAAATACTAGCTGTTTCCCGCTGCTCCGCCCGCGGTCTCAATTTTTTTTTTATATTTGTGATGTAAGCTATCCTATATTTCAAGTTGGATCAAACTGCACACGTTGTGCAAATTTGATTAAAATCGGTTCAGTAGTTTCGGAGTTCATCCCCGACAAACATCATGACACTGGAATTATATATAATATCGATTGATGCCTAAAAGTACACGGTGCTAGTTTTTCGCATTTTAGCCCATTCGATTCCCGGTCCGCAAAGCGTCAAACATCAATTTAATGCAGATTTATTTCTTTTAAAAAATAAAAGAATGTTTTCTTTGAGTCTAATTTGCTATTCTTCAGTATTGAGAGTACTTTCTCTCTTTCTTTCTGGTGGCAATAAAAAATCCATCCTGTTTATCATAATATAACCCACGACCTACTCTCAGACCTACCAAATAGACAAACGAAAAAAAAACATAAAAGTCTGCGAGCCTGATATTTAAAGAAGAAAACAGTTTTAATATCATTGCAAGGAGTTTTGACAACCTTGTTTATTTAATTGTTAAATAACCTCTATGGAGGAGGATCTGGAGGATAGTAAATCGTACTACTAAAACAACAAAATTTGGTCGTTATGGCAACTACCTACTTACGTTTTTAATGTCAATAATCGCGATGTTAATATGATAAAAATTAAACAAAAAAAACATTTCAAATTGGACCAAATTGTGAATCTAAACCATCCTCGAATCCACCTGAAGACACACAGCAAATTTCATTATAATCGGTCCAGCCGTCTAGGAGGAGTTCAGTCACATACACACTCACAGAAGAATTATATATATAAAGATGATCTCATGTACCAATTATTAGTATAATTTGTATATGAATATAAAATTGATGAAGGATTTGACCCTGACTGCTAAATGTGAGGATATGAGTTCAATTCCCACCCAAGACAAATCTTTGTGTGATGAGCACTATCATTTGTTGTGTCAGGAAGTAATTTATTTCTAATATGTATGTATTCAGTTTTTTTTTTTTTTTTAAACACGTTATCCAATCTGATCCGTCCCAAACTAGGCAGAGCCTGTACTATGGTAACTAGACAACTGATAAACATACTTATATATTTCTAAATACATACATATTATAGATAAATTACACCCAGACACAGAACAAATGATCGTGCTCATCACACAAAGATTTGTCCAGGGTGGGAATCGAACCCACGACCTCCGGGTTAGCAGTCAGGGTCACTAACCACTAGACCAACAGGCCCGTCAAAATTCACAAGTATAATTTATCAAAATTTACAAGTATATTTATCATTTGTCTGGTTGCCATAATAAAGGCTCTGTTCTGTTTAAACGGCCTTGTATGAGCTGTCCTAAGATATTGTTAACTATATATTTAATTAACGCTATCATGCAATATACATAGTAGTTAATAATGTGATCTCAACATCAGACAACATGACATTTAATATATTCAATAGAAACAAGGAATGGATATTACCAGCAGGTGTTGATGCTCTGGACTCTTCTCTGGCCGGGGTGGCACTTGCAGCTGCTTCTGACTTCCTACCTTTAGCAGGAGCTGAAATAGTTATATCAGTTCATTAGCAGAAAAAGCATGTTTAATATTATTTAAACTATTAGCGTGATATTCCTGTGTCTATAAATACAATAGTTATTGTCAAGATAAAATATTTATATTTTTCTAAATGATATATTGGCAAAATATAGTTTACTAGCTGTTTTCCACTGCTCCGCCCGCGGTCTCAATTTTTTTTAAATATTTTTGATGAAAGCTATCCTATCTTTCAAGTTGGATCAAACTGCACATAGTGTGCAAATTTGATTAAAATCGGTTCAGTAGTTTCAGAGTTCATTCCGGACAAACATTGTGACACTAGAATTATTATATAATTAGTGTGGTATGGGTATCAGAACTTCAACTGTGGTTTGACTCCTATAATATTCATATGCTATACATGCAGTCACATATAAGGAAATGTAGTAGATACAATTATTTACAGCTCTCTATGAGTTGTAAATATTTGTATATAATACATTTCCTTCATTTAAATGGTTTGTAAGGATTGTGCTAACTCCATAATAACCTTACAAGTCACAAAATTCGGTAGACATCACACACAGACATTTTGTCTCAAACTAGTGACTGATTAAATAAGTATCAATTGGACTGCAATATAATACTATCCTTCAAATTAGACCTTAAATCTATGTGGGAAGAGGGACTAACACTGCTGAAGAATACAATGTACTAAATAAATTATAAAATTGTAAAGAAAGTTTCTCAGGAATAAGTTAAACCTCAGTTACATACTTTTTTTAGTCTTCGTCGGTTGTGCCGAATGAGCTCTCTGTACCTCCTTCTGCCTTTGAACATTGGCTTCATTATATTTGAGTACACGGCTTTCGGGCACCCACTCATCCCAACTGAAACCACAATCATTGAGATATAGCCGAAGGTTATGTCGACATCAATAAATGTAAATACATAGTTAAACAAGAGAAAAGTGTCACATCGAAAATTTTACTTACTTCTTGTTCCAACCAGCGTAATGTATAAGATATCTAACATGTTTATCTTTCGTAACAGAACTTTTAAGACATTTTGCCTCGTAAATCAGGGGTCCATGAAAACACAACACTTTTTCACCTGAAATTATCAAGAGGACCAATGTTATAGGTTACGACGAATAAGTAATACATGAAGAAAATAATTATTTCAACAAGTTATTTAAACAGATCATATTTAAATAATGTAATGAAATGTAATCTACCATCAGCAAATTTTAGCTTCGGTGCCATATTTTTTATTTACTATTTATTTTTTTAGAACCATAGTTGGTCTTTCTTGTCAGTTGTACAATTGACTATGGTCGTCGTTTCGTTGATGTCGTTTAGTCGATTTTTGTTAAGTCATGAAACACTTGAAAATTGATGAATGAAAGCTAATGAAAGCGATTTATAAATGAATCAATGTGTATCAAGTTAAATTCAGTTCATAAAAGATTTCATAAAAACGCTCGTATCACAGAAACACAGAGTTACAGACGGTTCTGCTTTTGCGGCTGTCAAATTGGTGTTTTTGGACCTGAGTATGGAGGGTAGAGGTAAGGAGGGCAATCTTATAGGGGAGAAAAGTTGAAAAAGTGTCCAGTTGTATGCGCTAAATAACAGTTCCAAAATCCTCCAGAATGGCGCTGGTGTGTCCAAAGGGTATGGTATGAATGTAGCAATTTGTAAACGAAGTGAAGTATGTCGAGTTAAACAATTTAATATTATTATCGACCAAAGTAGTTACTTATTGAAATTTCAACTACTTGCGTAGTTCAAAATAATGTAGTAAATATAACCTTGAAGAATTTTGATGAGAAAACTTGTAGCTGGAGTGATTTTATTTCGTAAACTGTGAATAGTACGTTGATTGACTTTTTATTAGCTTCCTTTAAAATTTACCCTGATGCAAATGTGGCGCCATCCTAATTTAATACATTTTGACGGACAATTTTCATGTACGCAGATTGCCCTCCTTACTTCTACCCTCCATAGACCTGAGGTTTGGACTAGTTTGAAGCCAAGGAGGTTGTATACTAAGGGAGTGAGCGCTTCGTACAAGTAAAACGGTCCGATTTCTGTGACCTTGAAATGAATGAAAGGCACCCAGTGTGGTATTTCGTCTCATTCTAATAAGGTGTCCATGAAATAATGTTTTTCGAGAAAATGCTCGATATGGTAACGTGATACTATAAAACAATGAACTCCGTTTGAAGGAATATTCTGAGAAGACAGATAGCTCTGGCATTTAGTCATATTATTATAGTAACCTTATGGATTAAGATAATATCTCTCTATAAATAAATATCCTCAAATATATATTCTAAAATGTAAAAAATTAACTTTCTGAAACTTGATAAGTATTTTGGAGTTTCAAATCTTTATACACTAATTTGGATCGTTTTATTAATCCCTCGGACCGGTGGTATATCTTACAAAATACTATTCACAATCTCTTAAAATAAATAAAATAGTAAGTGATAATATAATAGCCAGTTAGTTACCTTCGCTTACGAGCGTCGCGTCGGTGCGTACCTAACTACACTCCGCCAGATCAACAAAGGTTATTGACTCGCTCAGCTGATGTTCACGAACCTAAACAAATTAAATGATTCCAGATTTTCCTTCATACTTTTACGGGCTTAGGACCGTCCAAGAAGGTTGTATGATAAGCTTGATATTGTTGCGTTTACCGGAACTTAGTTTTGCCATAGATTTAATAATTTATTTATTTTAATTCTAGTATGAAGACATCTCTAAATTTTACGAACAGTTTGGTCACCCTACCCAAAATAAAATAGTGATAACAAAAAGAACTGAGAACTGTCACAACGACGCCATTTTCACAATATGACATTTAAAATAGTGTTGCCATATAAATGATTATTTACACCTCCTTGTTTTTGGGGAAAAAATATTTTGAGTTTTCGTAAAAAAAATAAGAGTGACTTATTATAACTATATTTAAAATATATTTTGGTAATGGTTGAGCATTTATTTAATATTTATTTTTCATTAGGTTTATTCGGTTGCAAAATATAAATTAGCATTAAATATTATTTCATTAAAGTGGGACTTTTTTTTTATGCACGGTCAACACATGGGAAATGACAGAAGAGTACGAAATACCAACTTGGGTGCCTCTCTTTCTAAGAAAAATTGGGAACACTTTTTTACAGAAAGCGCTCTCTCCCTTATACTATATAAACTCCTTGTTTGAAGCACACGCTAAAGTTGGCGCTAAATTCAAATTATAGAAAGTTGAGAAACATATCATATGATTTATTAAAAAATTATAATAATGATAATAGCAAACTGCAATAATAATAACCATACAAAGACTATACATAAAAATCCTACGGTAACGCTACGGACGTTTTTTGCCGGCTAGGATACCCCGCCGCAACGCGCCTTATGGAACTTCGTTCCAAAAGCATACTCTTTTTCAATATTCTTTATCCAAGAGCAAATCTCGGACAATACGCCGCACGCCGTTTTTCTCAGTTTCTGCCGATAGAACAACATGCTCTATAAAACTAGTCAGCCAGATAATTTTATAGTGGCTTGATAGTGGCAGATTACCAAAACATTAAAAGTGCTTTTAAAAGAAGCATTATCTCAGAAAATGGTAGTAAAACCTAACCATAAATAATTATCACTTATTTGAAAACATTACATAATTATTTGCTATGTATAATCTTAGTATTAATCTTAATTAACCTGTTTTGTTTAAAATTTTGCAAGCTGAGGTCTCCTGTTATTAAACCACAGAGATAAAACTCATTGTAAATTTAAAAAAAATCTTTTGTTGGGGGCCCTTAATTAATAAATACACGAGTATTATCATTTAACGTGATTTTGATACCATTCTCACTTACCTAGATTACCCAGACCGTAGAATTTTTTATAAAAAAATTACGGCTTAAGGCACTTATAGGTGGTAGGCAGTGGTGGTCGGCATCTATCTACTGCCTATTTAATGAAGGTGGACCCGAGTAATCTGTACAAATAGGTATTTTGTTAGAAAAAAAAAGGATTATTAGGGAGGGACCTATTCAGATTAAAAATTAACTCTAGCAATAAGAGCAAATTGTTGATCTATCGAAGCAATCTCTCCGAAAATCCTACTTACCTAGTTTTCTTCAACATCTAATTATGCTAATGATAAAAAGTGACAACCGTTTCTTCAAATTGAAATCCGTGTAACTTAGACAAAATTGACCCCGATGATAATCGGGCAGTCATACTATTGTTATCGACGGGAACACGCCCCATTCCTACGACTGATAAGAAGTTCGTAAACAAAATATATCGTGAACCAGCTAGATGTTACATCATTATACACGAAAATACAATTTACGGATCATCACAAACAACCTTCGTTGGACTTGGAAGGCACGACCAGCCGAGCGGAGGCCAGTCGCTCAGTCCGTCGGCGTCAGCTGACCGCGTAGCACGTGGTTATAGTTGAATTAACTTTATAAAATCGCGTCGCAATGTCTCAGCAAGGCCCGGCGTTTGACGTCAACGCTATGACGCTGACTCGGTGGGTCCTGGGACAGCAAAGGACCGCTCCTACAGCTACCGGTGACTTGACCCAGCTGCTGAACTCCATCCAGACCGCAGTCAAGGCCATACAGTCGGCTGTGAGGAAAGCCGGCATAGCTAAACTGTTAGTATTTTTTTTACTATTATTATTTATATCGACGTGTTATGTGATAATTACTCTTTTTAATGTAGGAATTACAAATAGGTTTGGTGTAGCGTGTCTAGTTAATGTCAGCTGTTTAATTTAATATCTACTCCTCATTTATAGACAAGTTTATGACAATCATCGGGAAAACTTTCATATCTCTAGAACCTGTATAAAATCTACGCGTTTCATGTTTCGTATCGACTCTATTTGGTTAATGTTGTCCTTAGATCTATAGTTACTTCCATGAAAATATTTTATTGAGTAGGTACCTATGTCTTGTAAAGAAAATAAGTAACACCACATACTAGGTGGCACATAGTTTATGTACTATGCTGTTGAAGAGTAACTGAACTTTTTATTTTATCGGCTAAATTATATCGGTGAAAGTTACACATTTTACTTACCAATCTTTGTCAGTATGCAAATTATGAGAATTAACCTTGGACATCATTCACCTGTTGAGTGTTGATGTACCTCTGTTTTAATATACTTACTTAAATTTTATATGGCCTAATATGTTGAGAAAGATTGAATACAAACTTTTGCTCTCGACTCCGACCGCTTGGATGTAGGATGTCCTTTCTTGGGATAATATCTAACCTAAAGCGAAAATAAAATAATAAATATTTTGCGGAATAAAACCAAAATATTTGTTACAAATATTTTTACGTTTCTTCGGCCTTTTCTCATACAGAGAATCATACGAATCGTAGATCATCACCAGTAATTTAATTTAATTTTAATGGTGAATTCAGAATACTGAATTGTATTACGATCTGTAATACATATTCATGACCGTTAAAATAATAAAATATTCAATTTTGAAGGCTAATTTCTACGTTCTTTTGACCTTGCGACTGCCACACCTCCAACTATAAACCAATACGTAAATGTTAAGAGACACACCCGCGACCGATAAAACGGGTTCTAATCAAAACTTGTTGCCTATCGTCGTTATCGACTATTACGACACGAAAATCGATCAAGATTTGTGTTTGACGCGGTTAGGAAATCTGCTGACTCGCCATTATTTAGGTGTAGTTAACGTAACTTCATGAAGAAATTTCGTGTTCTGTGGAATACTCATATCCAGCTTAAGCAAAGATATAAGTAGACTTTAAAGATCTACAAACCAGGTATCTACGAAAAAAAAAGTATGCACAAAAAATTTATACGATAGTAACTACACTCACTAAATAAGTAAGTAAGTACACAGACTAGACTAGTGTTTTGATGAATCTGATCGAGATCTTTACTAAAACATGTCACATTTTTTTATTAGGATCCTGTATCTCAAAAGGAAAAACGGAACCCTAATGGGCGTATTTTTTTTTCTTTGTACCTTGCATTTTTTCACCTGTCACGTCACTTGTGCTATTAATTAGTTGATGAAAATTATTAATATTTATTATGCGTATAGAGAATAAAGATTAAGTGTTTATATTTGTATCGAAATATGATTTTTATTGTGAGATTTTCCTTATATTATATTTTTTATGATATTCTGTAAGTAGACGAAAGTAGGAAAATGTTATGTAACTCATTGTATACAGTGGTTTAATCCTTAATTTTACGGCATTTTTTCCGCCAAAAACTTTAAATTTTTACTGAATCCAATGACAGTTGTATATTTGCTAACGTTCATAACGCTTAACACGGAAATATCAAGCGTAAATAATGCGAAATACGACTTTATTTCTTGTAACCCAAATTCGATTAAGTGGAAAATTCCTACTGAGTTACGCAATTTTTTACTATATTTAATTTATTTCTACCGAATCTAGGTATATTTTTCAATGCAGCAATACTAACTTCAAACGTCAAAACTATCAGTCATTTTTCATACCGTGACGAGAAGCCGAAAAGTGCGAAAGTAAGTTTGGGACAGTCGAAATCTTCCACTGATTAACGGTTTATATTCAAGGAAAATTCAAAGTAATACGATTTCTATAGAGAATTTGTTCAGTTTTTAAGGAAGATTAAAGTAAATACCTTTAATTTAAATCAAAATTTACGAAAAGGGATAATGAATAACCGATAAATTCATGTTTGTATTATTATCTCACATAGAAGCGTTACGTCCACTGAGAAACATTTCACTCATTGTTTTTGTTGTAAACAAAGCTTTACTCGTTCTATTTAGTTATTTTGTGATAAGAAAGTAAAGATATTTCCATATGTTCCTTATTTAACGTTTAATTAATACCAAATAAATAAATATGTATGTTTATTCTTTTAAATTTTCTTTGATTTTACTGGCTACTTTGTCCTAAAATACGTTTTTAAGCAAACAAAAATGTAGGTCTATGACCAAACTGTAACTCAAAGGAGAGTATTTATAGATTATTTTAGATTAAGCTGTGTTTAAAGGTTAAAATTTTAATAGATAAGTGTAGTACTAACTGAATATATATGAAATAAATATTTTTTTATATCTAAGTGGCCCATTTAATTTATGAAAAATGTATTGATATTTCGTAACTCAATGGAGCAGTTTATCAGTTCTAGCACATTAAAAATCGTTTTATTTTAAAACATATGGTTTTTACCTAAAAAATATATTAATATTCAGATAATAGATATATATAAGATAATTAAAAAAAAATCAGAACGTAGGTATTTTATTGAAGTTTCATATTAATGTAAAATATGGTACAAGAAAATAAAAATACGCCCTAATAGGATCACTTTCTTGTCCGTCTGTGTGTCTGTCAGGACACTCAGGACCCTTTATCTCGGGAACGCGTGGAGGTATCGAGTTGAATTTAAAACCATAATGTTAAGTCACAGTGATACGGCCATTTATAACGCAAAATCGTGCCTATATTTAAACCATCTCAAGGGAATCAAAAGTACTAAAACTATGGAATTTTGCAAGGTAGGTATATCGATAACTGTCGTACAGGAAAATATCTGAAAACTATAAATTTGTAATTAAATAATAAATAAAAATTACTTTGAACGGAATCCTTGGTGGGCGAGATCGACTCGCTCGAGTCCGGTTTCCTACCTTGAACTTAGCTTACCTAGGTAATTACCATTCATGTTCTTATGGTCACCAGCCATGGTATATCCGGAGAAACGAACGTGCAAGGCGAGCAGGTGAAGAAGCTGGACGTGTTGTCCAACGACCTGTTCATCAACATGCTGAAGTCCTCCTACACCACCTGTCTGCTGGTCTCTGAGGAGAACACCACCGTCTTACAAGTACGTAACTAATGTGTTGTCCCTTGTTTTGTATATCGGAATTAGGCGCACATAATTTTGGACTCTACTGCATGAATAGCCTATATGAAAACTGCATAAAAAAGAGGGGCTCGTGGCTAAGTGTAAGCCGTACGGTTTGACCTATAATAAAGGTTAAGCCGCGCTCGCCGCGGTTGGTCCGTGGATGGGTTACCATTTGTAAACATATCGAGACCCCTCCGTGCCTCGGAAAGCACGTTAAGCCGTTGGTCCCGACTGTCATACAGTGATCTTTGATAGTCGTTAAGTCATTACAATTCTGACAACCAGTCTTACTTTGGAATACTGTATTACCTAGCAATAGGTTGTGGAGGTCAGATAGGCAGTCGCTCTATGTAAAATACAGTATTCAGCTAAATCCGGTAAGACTGGAAGCCGACCCCAACATAGCTTGGGAAAAGGCTAGGCAGAAGAAGGCAGAAGAAGACTGCATGAATAGCCGAGTGGTATATCCATATTAAATTACTACCGTGCGCGATGTACTGCGGGTTCGATTCCCTTATGGGAAATACATTTGTGCGATACACAAAAATGCTTGTTCCAAGTCTGGATTTCCTTTGTACATGTGATTTGAAAGTATGTGTAACCCGCCGCGATACAAGAAATAAATTCCTTAGGTGCGGGAATCGCTTTTTTTTTAAATATACATATTTTTAATCTAGGTATCTCTGCTATAGGTACTAGGTATATCTCCAGGCCTAAGAAATTGGTTATAATTCTTAATAAATTTTCGGCCGTCTTCGGATTTGCCAAGCTCATTTCGAAGCCCCTTTCTGGTTTTGACAGTTAATTTTGATCAATTTCTTTGCCGTAGGTATAAGTTAAAAAAAAATGAAGCCAGTAGGTATATAGAATTTGATAGTCGATGCCAGAATAATATTATTTCAAGAAGTTGTTTTTTTAATTTCAAAACTAATAATTAAGTTATCTTACGTAGCGTTTCTAAGATACAACAACAATTTATAAACAAACAAACAAGTTACGAAAATAAAAATTATCAGCTAACAGGTCAAACAACAAAGCACTATGATAAAAATAAGTATGAGTAAGTATACAAATATCGGGTTGAAAATTAAACATAGTATAATATGCCTTTAAAAAAAAAGATCCCTTTCGATATGTTGATACACTAGCTGTACTCTTGTAAACTAAACGAAAATAAGAGTTAAGACCCATTGACCAAAGCGTGTGACGATGTGACCATAGGTGTTATACGTTATTTATATTACGGGGGTGAGATCTACATCTTGTTCAAATAAATATATCCAATAAAATATACATTAATATATTGTTTTCTGAGGTTTACGCGAATATTAGACATTGAGATAAAACTACTTTAAACGGATTCTATCGCGGTTTATTTTGATTTTAGTTCCCGACGTTTCAACACCTTTGCAGGTGTCATGGTCACGGGCAGACTGATAAAAACATGAAGGTAGAACGAGCAACATATCTTGTCAAGACGAATACCATCTCAGTCTGCCCGTGACCATGACACCTGCAAAGGTGTTGAAACGTCGGGAACTAAAATCAAAATAAACCGCGATAGAATCCGTTTAAAGTAGTTTTATTTCAATACATTAATATAATAATGTTTAGTAGCCATAATATTGGCCACAGTAGCTTCGTAAATTTTCAGACGAGTCATGATAAAAGAAAGTGGTTCCTTTGAACCAAGATCAATTAAAACCTAGAATAGCTAGATAGGTAAAACCTAGGATATAGAAATTTATTTTAAAAGACCTGGAAAAAATGGTCGATTTTTTGGGAAAATTGTGGCTCCTTTTTCGGACAGGAAGAAACTCGCGACTTATGACATTATTTTCTAGTCCGTTTTCCCCGCATTACATCTCCCCAGCAAAACTGCCGTTCCCTTTCACAAGTAATTACCATCCCCCAATATCACCAGTTAGATACGTGACAACATTAAGGACATTTTTAGACCCATAACCTTGGCAGAAATGTTAGTGAGGGTCTATAATCTATTCGAGAAGCTAATATCAAGATAATTTTGTTGTAGGTTGAAACTGAGAGGCGTGGAAAATATGTAGTATGTTTTGATCCCCTCGATGGCTCCTCAAACATCGACTGCTTGGTGTCAGTCGGATCCATATTCGCCATTTACAAGTAAGTACCAATCTCCGCAGTAAAATAATAATTACACAATCTGAAAGGAGAACAAAAGGATCGTAATTTAGATTAGTAATAAGCGTGGATTGATTAGATTAAGTATAATAAAATAAATCATAGTGACGTGATTTTAATGTAGGAGCGATGAAAGAATAATGTATTATCTATTGTTATATTTTACAACATTATTAATGTGATTTGATAATACTCGTGGAAGAAATGCCACATACATTATGTGAGAGTAGAATATTATGAGAGAAAAAGGTTAGGTAGGTACATAAATTAGAGAACAGACATGGAACAAATAAAAATCACTAGTGATGTTTTTTTTTTGCTTTAGTTTTGAATACTACTTAGCCAATGTTTTTTAGTTCTTGCAGCAGAAACATAGAACCATACCAAGCTTCATACAAATATGCTAACTTGAGTTTCAATGGAACTAGCCAGATGGAAGATACCTAACTGATTACTAGAATAAATTATAATTATGTGTGTGGGACTGTGGGTTCACCTAGTCATAATTTACATTGAATAGGTAGTAATAATACCAGCCTCTAAATGCTGGGCAGAGGCCTCTTCCAATATAGGTAGATAGGAACGAGCATTGATCATCACGCTTGCTCAATACGGCTTAATTTTTGGAATCCATATTTCGTAATGTTTATGTGTCTTAGAATTATTGGCCTAGGTTCAATCCCGATAACTCCAATACTAATGTCGATAAAACAACATTCTATTAGTAAATCATTATTTATATATTTATCTTTCAATAACATTTGTTCTTAACTTATTTTCAAAGCTGAATAATATATTTTAACGAACAAAAAAACTTCTAGGAAGAAATCTGAAGGCGAGCCGCAACTCTCAGACGCTTTAAAACCTGGTAATGAGCTGGTCGCAGCAGGCTACGCCCTGTACGGCTCCGCTACCATGCTGGTACTAGCGTTAGGCAAAGGCAGGGGCGTCCACGGCTTTATGTATGACCCCTCAATAGGAGAGTTCATCCTCACAGACCCTAATATGAAGATACCTGAGAAGGGGAACATTTACTCAATTAATGAAGGTAAGAAATGTAAACTCAATTATTTTGATCCATTTTATGGCTATTTGAAGTTACGTAGATACTGAGCCCTGAGGTATTTTCTAATACGATTCAGATTTCACGAGTGTTGGCCGAATATTTTGAAATAATATTCGCGTGCGTCTAAAAAAATGACGGCTTATAAAGGGTTAGCCTGTTTTTTTTTTCGGTATAGCGGTGTGATAGGATATAATGTTCAAAGAACTACTGTCAGAAAACACCTTGAATTGTTTCCCGTAGATATAAAAACGAATGCTGGCACAAAAAAAAATGTTGTAAAGAAAGATGACGTCGTAGTTTCTATTTTCAAAGAATATTTAAAAAAAGAATATAAAACATGTTTTTAAAGTTCAACTAGTGGCCTTTATACTTACCTATTTATTTTTAAAGAATTTTAAGTTAAAGTATTTTTAATTTTAGGCCGCTATTTATTCAACACGATAAATATTATCTACGGGAATAACCGTAGAACCAACTTACATAGCGTTTTATTCACTACTACCACCTACTAACTTTTTTTAATTTGTTCTTTTATCAGTCAGTTAAGTTAATTCGCTAGTTATTTATTTGTTCAGTTATTCGATGATTGAACAATCGGCCCTTAGTCTCCTAGTTTCTTATCTACATTATCTAAACCGACTTACTTCATAACTATTTAGTATGTAGGTAGGTAGGTACCTGTGCCCATACCATGAGCTTATTAAGCAAGGTTGTTGCCGCTGTGGAAGCGAGACAGCGCTATACAATGCACGTAGCAGCGTCTCGCTTCCACAGCGGCAACAACCTTGCTTAATAAGCTCATGGTATGGCACCTGGTGCTGATAAAACTAATAACCCTATTCATTCATGCTGCTCTGTAATGAAAATAAATAGATGCTAGTATCCATTATTCATTCCAGACATGTTCTAGATAACTCGCATTTTACAACAGCTTCTTTGAGTCTGAGGTACACTTAGAAAATAACTACAATACCAATAAAGGTTTCTATCTATTTATATCTGGTGTATATTATCTATAATATGTATCTACAAATAGGTATATAAGTATATTTATTAAATATATCAGTTGTATGGTGACCATAGTACATGCCCTGCCTAGTTTGGGATCAGATGGCCATGTGTGAGTTGTAAAAAAATCAGAAGATTGTCCAGGAATTTTGCATACTAAAAAAAATGTGATCTGGGTGAATTATCTAGTACATAATTATATGTCACTGGAAAATAACAAGAACCGCCAATTTATAAAATTTCTAGCATATTTGTAAACTTTCGTATGATTCTCTCTAAACAAGAGATAAATGGTATTACTATAGGCCCACATTTTAACACCACGTTACTTGTACCTATAAGGTGAAAAGTAGGTCAAGTGTAACGAAATCCTATTTTCCATTTACCATAATTTAATCGACGCTATTTTCCCTCAGGTTATGCGGCTGAATGGGAGGCAGGTCTCAAGATGTACATTGATGATAAGAAACAGCCAAAGACAGGCAAGGCTTATGGCGCGAGATACGTGGGCTCTATGGTGGCCGACGTACACCGGACCCTCAAATATGGCGGCATCTTCATGTACCCCGCCACTAAGTCAGCGCCAAATGGAAAAGTAAGATAATAAAATTTAATTTTAATACCGTTTCTGCACCTGTAAGAAGACAATTTCAGGAAGGTACAAATTTTTTTAAATTCCTAAAGTAGTAAATTATGTTAAATATCTTTTATTTTTTTATATGTATTTTCTAATATAAAGAAAGTCGGGTTTGTTACAACACTTATAATTCGAGAACGGGTGTACCAATTTTCATGATACCTACTTCATTTGTTTGATGCATCTCCGTCCGGAATAGCAGAATAAATATAAAAACAATGGAAAATTTACCAAAAACAAAATAATGTTTACGGGAACGAAGACAATTTACGCGGATGAAACCGCGGGATACAGCGAGTTATAAATAAAATTGGACGTTTTTTTTATAACTTTAGAATCGGTTGAAATATCTTCTAACAAGTCGACTAATTTAGCAGCAAAGTAATGGCCTATTGCTAAGCTCGACTTCCATCGGTAAAAGTGCAGACTAAGACTAGGTACGGACAGCAACATAAGTTGATCAACACAATCAAATTTCAGAAATTGAATGTATAAGGGTCATAGCGTAAACACTTCGTAATAAGTTTATTTTGTTCGTTATACAATAATTTCTTTGTAAAATGTCTTCTTCTGCCTAGCCTTTTCCCAAGCTATGTTGGGGTCGGCTTCCAGTCTTACCGGATTTAGCTGAATACCGCATTTAACATAGAGCGACTGCCTATCTGACCTCCACAACCTATTGCTAGGTAATACAGTATTCCATAGTAAGACTGGTTGTCAGAATTGTAATGACTTAACGACTATCAAAGATCACTGTATGACAGTCGGGACCAACGGCTTAACGTGCTTTCCGAGGCACAGAGGGGTCTCGATATGTTTACAAATGGTCACCCATCCACGGCCCAACCGCGGCATAACCTTTATTATCGGTCAAACCGTACGGCTTACACTTAGCCACGAGCCCCCCTCTTTCTTTGTAAAATGTGTTTATCTGTTTTTGTTGCTGACTGTACGCGTATCCTCATAGGTACTTATTGGAATCGATTTCTAATCATATTGTGAATTTATTTAAACAGTGCAATGAAACAATAGCTTAATAAAAAAAATAACGCCAGCAGGTTAGATTTATTAATGTAACTGCGGCCTCATTAGTTTTCTAATTTCTGTTGTTTATTAAAAAACTTTCCACAAAGGTAAATTACCACGTCTTGTTTATGTGTTTACAAATAGTAATGGAACACTGCTCTCTCGATAGCCTGTCTAGACGAGGTCAATGCGTTTTCCGATATTAAATGATCTCATTCAAAATCTTGGTGGAATTAACGATAGGTGATGTCAACAAAATATGTAGGTACCTATAGTAACTTTGAAAAATATATTTTGTTTTTTAAATTTTTTTTATAGACTTTTAAAAGAATAGAGTAGATAGGCACTTTAGAAGTCGGTTAAAACCGTGTACCTATGTTTTTTTTAAATCTTTGACAATAAAATTGTAGATCGATTTCTTAATTTTTTATTACATCATCAAAATCGGTCTATTAGTTTAGTATTTAAAAAAAAAGAAAAAAAGAAACGAAATTGCATATTTTGTTTTTTCCTGCGATTATTAAATTTTATTGAAGTTGTATTTTTTTGACATCAATAAGTAATTATAGATTTACTAGCTGACCCGGCAAACGTTGTTCTACTCTATGTATATTAAAGAAATTAAACTTAGGGGTATGAAAAAATAGAGGTTGGCCGATTCTCAGACCTACGATATGCACGCAAAATTTCATACAAATTGGACCAGCCGTTTCGGAGGAGTTTGGTAACTAACATCGCGCCACGAGAACTTCATATATTAAATAAAATTTTAACAAGGTTGTTTTCTTTACAGTTACGTCTTCTATACGAATGCAACCCGATGTCGTTTATCGTGACAGAAGCAGGTGGGCTGGCGTCCAACGGTAAGATCCCTATCCTCGACATCGTACCAACAGCCATCCACCAGAGAGCGCCATGCTACCTCGGCTCCAAGAAAGACGTCGAAGAACTACTCGAGTACCTGAACTAAATACAGGAATGTGATTGGTTAAGCGCTATTTTAACCGAACTATGATGAGTGATACAATCTTCTTAAAAAAGCATCGGGAATCTTCGTTTGATTCCCAATTCTTTTGTAAAAAGATTCCATCAAATTTTAATAAGATTTAAAAATAAGCGTATCATGAATTTTAATTGCGCTTTTCCTGTGTTATGTTTTATTTTTATAATGGTGACTATTTTTTTTGTTGTTTATTAAATGAGAAAGACTGCAACGTTGTTTTATTTTACTCCCCAAATAATTTCAATAGGTTTAGCTTCAATATGACTAAGCCGTCAAATCAAAGGTTATTTAACGAAAATTAAATATAAAACGCTAGGAATTTTAACTTAACTTATCTTTATTTACATGAAACTTAAATCCATACATACATAAAAATATCCATACATACATATAGCGGGCCGCGTCTAATGCAGCAAATCTTTGAAAGCATGAAAACATTAAACTATATGCCATTATAATGGATTTACATTAATGGGTTGAATAAAGAAGTAGGTAAATAATTCATTATATCAAAATACTGAATTTATAATTGAATACTTTGTATACATAGCTAAGATAAAATGCTGGTGTTAAACTAGTTAAAAATATCGCTAAAATACGAAACAAGAAACACGATCATCATCTCTGACCGGAGGTCTAAAATTGGCTTACCAAAACGTATTGCGACCGAATTTAAAATCTATCGTAACTCTATACTATGAGGGATTTTTCAAATCAAGATCCGCTAGTATCGCATAACAAGGTCAAGCTCTACCAATGAGGGACAAGCTACTGACCTGCTATTGGTGGAAATTGACACTAGCGACCCTAGCGGATTTTGGAATATCAAAAACCCTCATTCAAAACCGCTGCAAAAGATGAGGCCCGACACACTTAAAGCCGATATAAATAAAAATATTAGTACGACGTCGACGGCATTCTTGTTAACAAAATCTATACAGCTCAAGGAATTAACTTTTAGTTTTGTGACTTATTGGTACTGCTGACCGAGTGGCGTAGTGCCCGTAGACAAGACATAATAGTTTTACAAACATTAGCGAAGTTAGAAATTGCATTACATAGTGCCACAAACTTAACTGACTCGGTGGCCAAATGTGGAACTAATATTATTTTACTAATTTCATTTTGTAAAGCTTAAACATCAAATATTCGGAAACTGTGAGTTCTCTCCTTGACGAAAATGTTTTTAACATGAAACACTAAATTCAACAACAGCAACGACGTCACCGGTTCAGATAATTATGTTTTTGGCACTATAAATGTATAGACGTCATAATATCTTTTCGATAAACCACGTGACTTAGTCTTGTCAATGCCTTAAATTTGAGTGATTCGATCATCGTTAACACTTGAAGACCACGGTGGTCGAGTGGCGTACACACCGGTTTTCATGGTGTCGCCAGCTCGTAGGTCCCCGGACGGGTCAATATAGAAAATACTTTTCTACATTGTATTGTCTGAGTGTTTGTGGTACCTTCGTTGTCTCTGATTCCATAACACAAGTGCTTAAGTTACTTTGGAATCGGCGCAATTAATGTGATGTTGTGCACATTTATTTATTTATTTAAATGTCACTTGTCTTGGGGAGCTATTGAATAAGCATTTTTACGCTTGATAAACTACAAAAGCGTGACAGAGACACCAGGATAACGTCAAAGTACGTTCTAATGTTTATTTAAATCGGCCTTACATTAAAAAAGGTTGCTAAACCAGTCTGAACTTAATAATCATCTACATAAGAATGGTTTTATATCTGGGCTTACATTTGATTAAGGAAGCGGATACTAAACTATAAAATATGGGAGTTACGAGATTTACATCAAATGCTTTATCATTTATGTATTACAATTTGTAAAATAGAGTAAAAACTAATCAATAGATACTAGAGCTGAATTAACCTAAATATTAATAAGTCAGTAATTTTTCCAATTTGATTATTACCTAAATTCATTCAGTCACATTTTCGCCGAACGGACGATGGAAAACCGGACAGAATCGACCACGTTTGAATAATGGTGGGCCAATCAGACCCGATAAAAATATAGCTTTGTGGTCGCTACAAACATTGTATCACGCTCTCAATGTAACAGCACGCATTGGTTTTTTGGTGTTACATATTGTCACATAGCATTTTCAATCTTATCTACTATAGCAGAAAGTTCAAATATATTTAATGCTTTGGAATAGTTAGGCTTGGGGACACAACAATGGGAGTTCGTTCGTCTTTTAGTATCTCAGTGCAAGTCTTTACATTAAGTCCAAAACAAGAAGTTTATTCATATAGACATTCTAGTATCTAGAAAATTAATCTAGGGCAACCTTATATCAAATAAATAAAGTTGCTTTTTGAAAATCATTTTACCAATACTGAGCAGTCGATCGCCGAAACAAAATAATGAAAATTGTCATACTAAACCTTGTTCTATGCAATAAAATATACTACTCTTATAATTGAAACCAAGGTAATTATTATTCTTAAACCACGCAACACTTATCACATAGACAATATAAACGCACCATTATTTTGTATCAAGTTCATAAATATTAATCACGCCTACTTACATTAAACAATACCTTTGTCAATTGGACTCTTGTTGATATTACAAGGAAGGCGAATCGACATACGAAATAACTTTCATAATTATAATAATTTAAGTGATCTTAATCAACAAGAAGCTAGGGTTTCAGAGGGTACGTGAAGTGTGTAAGTTGACAGCATCCTTTTAATTTTCGCACTGTCTCCAAAACTAAAGAAAACAATTGGACGTATTTATGTAGAATCAATGGACCAATGACCTGAAAAACATGGCTGGGTCGGAGGAGGGATGCAGAAGGCAGAGGACCGGGTGTTGTGGTGAGGCTTGGGAGAGGCCTGAGATTTTTAGTCTCCGTGGGTGGTGGGGGGCGTTACTACCCAATGGCGGTGCCCGAATGACGAGAATGACGCTCCCCCCCCCCCTCCCCATCCCACGCGCATGGAAAACCAACCCCGCTGCCTTATGTCCCCCGTGTATATAATATAATTACATTATGAAGTTGTCTACATCTAACGTTGATTCGCCATCCCCTATTATATCAAGACCAGTACATATGTTTTTTAAATATTGCTTACTATACTTATATCTAAGAGGTGAGCGCCAGGAACTGGTGGAACACGTCCAGGATATGAGGATCTAAGTCCTGCGTGAACAGCAACGTCTCCAGAGTACTGCTGTACTTCTGCACTTGTTCGTGATGCTGGAAGATATAACGTTTATAATTAGTTTTAAATGTTATGTATGCTGATGCACTATTTATCCTATATTCTATTTAATTGATATAGAATTTAAAGTTTTTAGGATTAAAACCTGCCTTAATCCTAACATTTTTTTAAATCCAAAATGAAATAAATTATAATATTTGATCATTAGGACCTCAAAAATATTTTTCGAGAGTACGGTTGGATCCTTCGATTAATGTTGCAGTACCATTGTGTCCAAAAACCGGAAGACTACAACAGGTTTTCCTATTCTTCCCGGGTCATATGTGGACCGAGGTTTAGATAAGTGAATGGAGCGTACACCAGCTGACTGGTAAAAGATACTAAGATTGAAAGTACGAAGGAGCCAGACTAGACCCCTTAAAAAAAAGAAAGAGGACGGAGAAGGGAGGGGCATTTTTGGCGGCCTAAAGCGAGGAAACCAGCAGGATAGCTACTCACGATGAGAAACACCTGCCGCAGGCGGCCGACCGTGCTGCGGTACCAGTGGAACAGCCGCTTCTGTCCATGAGGGTCGCTTTCCAGCCTACAGTGAGGAGACCAGCAGGAGAGATACTCACGATGAGGAACACCTGCCGCAGGCGGCCGACTGTGCTGCGGTACCAGTGGAACAGCCGCTTCTGTCCATGAGGGTCGCTTCCCAGCCTACAGTGAGGAGACCAGCAGGAGAGATACTCACGATAAGGAACACCTGCCGCAGGCGGCTGACAGTGCTGCGGTACCAGTGGAACAGCCGCTTCTGTCCATGAGGGTCGCTTCCCAGCCTTTAGCGAGGAGACCAGCAGGAGAGATACTCACGATGAGGAACACCTGCCGCAGGCGGCCGACCGTGCTGCAGTACCAGTGGAACAGCCGCTTCTGTCCATGAGGGTCGCTTCTCAGCCTACAGTGAGGAGACCAGCAGGAGAGATACTCACGATGAGGAACACCTGCCGCAGGCGGCCGACCGTGCTGCGGTACCAGTGTGTGTCGGCATCGCGAGCGTCGGTGTCGCAGCGCACGAGGTGCTCCGACAGTATCATGATGAAGCGCTGGAACACGATCAGGAACAGACGCTTCTGGTCCATGTGGGCAGCTTCAAGGCGCTCCTCCATGCGCTCCACAGCCTACAATTTAAAAAGAATAGCAAATTAAGATTCATTTATTCATGTAAAGCTACCAGTAGCAGTTTTCAGAAGTGATAATCTATAGAAATAATATTTTTTTTCCCTCAAGAAGAAAATCTAGTGGCTTAAAGCTACGTCCTGGACACGAAGATCTCGGTGTATGTCAAACCTGAGGGTTTCATCGTCCTACCGACTATAAAACACCCCAGTTCCGTCCTTGCCTTATCCCAAGCGCAGCATCCGCCCCATTAATAATTGACTTTGGGTATGTCAGTGGTGTTGTCTACAAAAGTCGCAGACACAGGTAAAAATTAATTAAGTTTCAAATATTTATAAATAAAAACTACCTCTTCCGTAGGTTTGTCCTGGTCTTTCTTCTTCTTGCTGCTGTTCTCGTCTTCTGAATCCGAACTGCTGGAGTCCGCTCTAGCTAAAGCTTCCCTAGCTTGTTGCAACTCACCACCTTTAAAAAAACATTTGTTAGTTGAATTTGAATTTCTAATATACAAACACAAATATAATTACCAAATACTGGGTGTTACCGAAATAGATATGAATTCAAAAGGGGTGAAGATTTCATCTGATATAGTCTTTACACCATTATAGCTTAAAATGAGTTAATAAAAAAAAAACCAATATTTCGGATCAATTATTTGGCACCAAAAAAATATAATCATTCAAATAAAGACCATATTTTACATGGATCTTAACACCTTTCCTTTCCCGTCAGAAGACACAATAGTTAAACAATGGAAATGTTCATATGTGACTCACGGGATTGTGAAAGGGTTAAAATTAAAATAGCAATAGCAGCTTAAAAAACTTACTCAATTTGGAGACATGCTTATTCATCTTATCGATGGTGAGATGCAGTATCTCCCAGAGGTAGTTGTGCGTGAAGAACGAGGCCATTTCCTTGGAGAACAGCCAGGTGGCCACGGCGTTACACTCTACGATCTGAGTTTTCAGCATCTTGTCGACGAGAACGCAGACCATTTGAGGGTGGCGCTGCCATAGCTCCCACACGTTGCGGAGAATACAGATCTGAGCCTCCTCGGATTCCGCGAGGATCTGCACATGGTAAGACGTTAAGTTAGTAACATGCAGAAGAAATATGTGATCTTTATGCAGCTTGATTTCATTTTCAACTTGAATCCTGTTGTAGAAGGGAATTTATTAACAGCAAATAAAAGTTGTGGAAAACTGGCGGATCTGTTGTGGAGTGATACAAAATGTTTAACAACTTTCTGCTTTTACAAATAATCGTAAACAGAACAGAACAGAAAACATTAATTTTAACGACTCTAAGTGCAGACAATATGAACATAAGGAAATAATAAAAAGAAAAGTAACCTGTCTTACAAAACAACATCTATCGAATTTCGTCCTTAATTATTTTTGAATCCATTGTCAACCATACTAGTCTAGAACTGACCTTAAAAACATAGTGGAACTTCGATATAGCAGCGAAGCTGTGCGATATACTCTTGCTTCCGAGATTCAGCAAGGTTTGCACGAAGACATCTATCTTCAGCGGGTTGTAGGGTGCTGCTTGCGCCGCGGCCGACTGCTCGCCTTCTCGGAGTGGGTTCGGCAGCTCGCGGAGAACATTCAACGCTTCTTCCGGAGTACATTTGTTGCGGACACAGATGACTAGCTGGTGAGCGGCTTCGGTGCCGGGAAGGGAAGCTGAGAAATGGAAAAGATATATTGTTTATTACGACAGAATATAATAAAATGAAAAAAATATAAGTTTGCTGGATCACAAGAAAGTACCTATAAATGATGAGGAAGTCAAATTAGGAACATAAACCTTATAAAAAACTTAAATATAAGTTTTAGAAATATCCTACTATATATAATATTATATATAATATTATAAATGTGAAAGTGTGGATGTTTGGATGTTTGGATGTTTGTTGCTCAATCACGCAAAAACGGCTGAACGGATTTGGATGAAATTTGGCATACAAATAGCCTTTGACATGGAAAAGAACATAGGCTACCTTTTATCCCGATTCCTTAAGTAGTTCCCGAGGGAAAATTGAAAATTGTTTCCGAGCTAAGCCGCGGGTGGACACTTTTAAAATTGTTATTTTTCTCTATTACATCGCAAGCTATAACACGGGTGAAAATTGTGTTCAATTTATCATTACATTAACATTTTTCATTTCTTTTTGGACCCAATTCTGAAGTCCACGCAGACGAAGTCGCGGGCAAAAGCTAGTAATAATATAAATATATATACCTTTTATTAAGCATGGTACCATAGCTTTTCGTTGAGATATTATTTAAAAGTAACAACTACACAAAACAGAAATGCACTTTTGTTTCTCACTTCCACCTTGACAATAGGTACGAAAACTAAAAATAATCGCTAACTAACATAAAATTTTATACCTATCTAGAGTATGTAGGATTTCCACAACCAGTGAGTTTCCCAACGGCACTGACTACTCAGCGATTCCTCAATAGTTGAGCCGATATAATAAGAGGGCGTTCGTTTAGCAATTAGTGTAGATTAGGTGCGAGATACGACGAACAATACCGGAGTGAGTTGCGCAAACGTTATCGCGCACCGAGAGTTCATGAGAACTAGATGGAGGTAGCTGTGTGTCGAAAAAGCGAGTAAAGTTAAAGATATGTATTTTTTATCTTATTTGACAAAGTAAAATTGTGAAGGGTATGGACAACCGATCGCCGAACCGATCTAAGCACGCGGGAAATACCTGCTTCGTATGCGATTCGGAAAACCCTAGTCATTGTTAGATTTGAATGTATTTTCACCGACTAAAAGCTATTCTATTGTCTAATGCAAGCAATATTGTGCTGGTATTCATGTTGTCAGCTAAAAATAACTCATAATGTATTAATAAGTGCAAAATGAAGTTCGCGTTCTTCTCTGTCATTTCCTCTTCGCAATTATTTGAGGTTAGCGCAAATTGTTTGTAGGATTTTTCTTCCATTCATCCCTACTACTCGTCATCTCTGTATTCACTCCTTTCTTTGCCATCTTATATATTATCCATTCCCTCCAAGCCACATTACATATATCGCAACCCAATCCATCCATCTCTTTTTCGGTCTTCTTCTCTCTATATAGGCATTAGTAACTAGCTGACGTTCATCTGTATATTTCAATTGTGTATTTTAATAAGGTCGTCACTTGTTTATTGGTCATAAAGTTATTATACCGCTGATAAAAAAATATCGCACCCTACAAGTTACAACGAGTGCGTGCATACCGCTTGCCACTAATCCGCAAATCAAACGATTCCTTCAATCATATAATCACTAATAGAACCAATTAATAATATATCATTACATGTATATACATAAAATTACACAGTCAACAAGGAAAGCAGACGGATTCTCTATTCGTTCAAGCATAACATCTCATGTTCTTCGTTTATTCAACGCAGCCTACTACGAATGAATGACAAAGTTATATGTGCGTGTAACTTCTGAAAAAATATATACCATGTTCTACTATATTCATATGTAAATAGAGTCATAATTTCAATGTGTTTCATCAAATTAGGGGACCGATTCATTAGGCAGGCGACACACTTGCGTTCCGCATGCGAGTACAGTGAAGAAAAAACGGCGAAATGTCCACGAGATGGAAAGTGCGCACGCAGAGGGAATTTCACTCGATCAACCCTCGCGTGATGAATGTAGTTTTTCATCGGACATTTGTAAAAACAATCATGAGATATCGTTGGAAAAAATGCTAACGAACTGGCGGGATATAAAAATGCGGTATGTGAAAATTTTAATAGCTTCGATGACAGGTCGATAGATGTTAAGTACACACGAGAGACTGGCGATAGAAAATATTGGCCTGCCTAAGGGATTAAAGTATTTTGTCTATGAATGTATTAATTACCTTGCAATTCTCACTTTTAAATACTTATCCAGATTATTGTGTTTGCGACTTCTGGATATATAAATCAAAATCTAATTCGAGGAAAATATTTCCTGTCTATACGAAACAGCTCGTAAATTAATTTGGAAAACAAATAAAAAAAATATACGATATACAATCATTAGTTTTCCGTGCAATTATTTAGGAAGTACATCGATGATAATCAAGACTTTATTATACAAATGTCGTTTTTAAAAACTCATTAAAGTACGGACGTTGTACAAGTTACCTCAGTTTCCTCGCTCACCGACAAAAGAGTACGCGTGAAGATAAGTTCAATCTGTTGTTAAAAGAAACATCCTTTAGCTGTGTTAATGCCCTAGGTAAACTGTTGAATGGTATTACACAGTATTGTAAAGTATCTAGTTATCTACTATATAAAAATAAGTCGGGTTTTCCTTCCTGACGCTATAACTCCAGAACGCACGAACCGATTTCCACGGTTTTTCATTCGTTGGAAAGGTCTCGGGCTCCGTGAGGTTTATAGTAAAGAAAATTCTCAATTACATAAAAAAAATTTAGACCGCGGGCGGAGCTGCGGGAAACAGCTAGTCTACCTATATATAAAAGCTTAAGAGTGCAAAATTCGAAGAATCAGAAAATTAAATACGACGGTTTATTTTGGAAAGATCAATATCAAAATATATCTAGTGTAGGGTAAAATAATTACTCTAAAATATACTCAAAATAATTCGGCGATGCTGCTAACTATCTAGATCCCTCACTTCACACTAAAATACCCTACCCTTACCCAATTTATGAAGCACAAACTAAAATAAAAATATTAAAACTTTAAATAACATACATATGTCATACGCGGCCAGCACAAATAACAAAATCACTTTCCAATGTGTTTGCATAATGACTACCGGCCAATAATTAATATTGATCGTGTTACAAACACGTCACTTATCGTGTAGGTATTAATTTTCTTTAAACTTCATTAATTACGAATAATTGTCAATAAAACAGATATTTTTAATAAGGCTTTTCGTAGTAATAACTTAGCCTCAATAACCAAGAAAGGTGATAAATCATTCAGTACGAGTTGTACGATTGTTTTTTGTTTGTTGCTAAGTACATTTTCTAGCACTTACAATTTTTTAAAACGAAATGTTTCATTGCCACTACTACATACAAATACTACTAATACAAAATATTATAGTTTATAAAAGTACACATTTTGCAAAGTGCTCATTTTAGATTTGAAGTATGGAAATCGGGAATCAATACGTGTCCACAAACATGGATTTAGTGAATTCCTGATCACAGGGATTCCTCATCACCACGCCCTTCCAATTACGACCATAGTAGCGGCTCAGTCACTACGTTTCGATAGAGTTTATGAGGAAATGAGTCAAAAACCCTCTTGAAAGGCAGACCACCTCTGATCGGACAATTTGGACATAATTGAGCATTACAGATTTGAAGTATGGTGTACCAATTATGACCGGGAAATTGGGAATCAATATATGTCCATAAATATGGATTTATTGAATTCCTGATCACAGGGGATTCCTCATCACCACGCCCTTCCAATTACGACTATAGTACCGGCTCAGTCTCAACGTTTCGATAGAGTTTATGAGGAAATGAGTCCAAAACCCTCTTAAAAGGCAGACCACCTCTGATCGGACAATTTGGACATAATTACGGGGTAAACGACTTTCCCGTTCTACTACTAAGTCTGTCACTGTGATACAAAAGTTCCCACACTTACTGACACTACACTAAACAACTGTTGTCGTTCAGCTGGATCTGGTTTCTCTAAGCATGCGGACGAATGTATACTATTGTATACCAATTATAACACTTGTCTCACCCAGTGATAAAATTGTTAGCTCCAGGTAAGGATGGAAAGAGGTGGATAATTTTTTGAAATATTTGGAAAATTTTAAGGATACCCGTTCGTTTATATCCCGACGGAAAGAATTTCTTCTAAGAAAACTAGATATAAAATCATATTTAAGATTACTAGCAATGTGGGTGGCACATTACTAGTAATCTCGTTAGCCCCTCGTGCTAAGCTAAGATGCTTGTGTTACAAGTGGGTTCACGTCGGTAGTGTAAAGGGTGGGATTCGAACCCGCAACCACACGATCGCAAGTTCGACGCCCTAGCCATTAGGCTACCGCCGCTTCAAAAAATTAAATGAAGATTCAATCTAACATCATATTTATAGGATATCCTGCCTAAAACACGACAATCTAGTTACAGAAAGTAAAGGTAACGCTATTTCAGCTGACCAACTCGGTAAAGATAATTTAAAATAGATTAAACCTGGATCTAAGTTTGTTGTATTTTTTCCACAAGAAATATCTTTTCTACTTCAAGATACGTTTAAACTAAACAGCTGTCTACAGCAAATTTTCTTTACGAACAAGCATGTATCCGACAAAACAGCGTGTGTCATCCGTGTAAGAGTTGTGTTGTTAAGGGTGGGTGGTGCGCGCACGCTTGCCACGCGCCAGTCCGCGCCGCCAGTGCGCCCGCGCCGCACCAGTACTAGACGACAGTGGGAACTATCGTGCAGTGCCGTGAAACAGTGAAACATGAGATCCGCATTGATATGCGTTTTCTTTGCGCTTGTTGTGAGTATCTATATTAATTTATAGTTACAAATTATGTATTGATATTTGTGCAGTTTTCAAATAATTTTTTTGATCTATTACATACTTGGTTTTCCGGGGCTGTTTCCGCACACACATAAATATACTTATTTGTAATTCTATTATAGGAGAGCTATTTTATACTGGTATAATTGGTAAAAACTAGTGACAAAAGAAATAAATATTAGCAATTTTTCCTATACAAATAAGTAAGTATATTTACAAATAAGAAATAAAAAAAAAAAATTTTTAGTAATCAAACCTAGGAAATAAATGAAGTAAAATAGTTCGTATTACTTTAAGTATACAAACTGTATCTAATTTTGCAGTTTGGACATCCATCATGAAAAGATTTTCAGGATTAATTATGGCAATAATAAGTACCTCAACAAGTGTTTGATAGCTATAGACCTTATTATAATGGACAACAATGGCTACCGATAGATCATTACTATTCCCTATGCGCTAATCATGACGCCAAAATATTACTCAATAACATCAACAATATTAGTCACGAGATAGTTCAATGCAAACTCTCTTAATGGCTACGTAACATATCATAACACATAAATACATTTTCAAAACATTAAACGAATTAAAAGTAAGACAGACAATGACCTTGTCACCCCATTGTTGTAGCCGCGATTTTCCCATGTAAGTGGAGCGATCAACTACATCTAACATAACCAGTGATTTCAACGTGGAAAACGTATTAGACCGAGCTAAAATATATCATTAAAATAGACAAAATAACTACATACACGAGATAAAAAGCCTGGGAATGTTAATGGGAATATTTTGGAGACTTTTGTTCTTTATTAAAAACTGGCAGGCTACAATGTTGTCTTAATTAAAAAAGTAACTAATGTATCTATGTTGCGACAGTGTCGGTTGTTTATTGTAAACTACTCATTATGTTGGGATATCGATGTCGAAATTTTGAATCGATTGTTTTAATATGTATCGCTGTTGCCAACACTGTTATCAGAATGTATCATAATAAAACTAAATGCAAAATGGAATGCTTTAAGTCATATTTAATACCAAAAATTGTCTTTTTAGATACACTTGTGTATTTCTTTCTTTTCTTCGTAAACAAAAAACATACTCGTATATTTTCAACTGTAGACATTTCAATGCAATCGTTTGTTATTTTTTTAGGCACTAGAAAAAAATACTGGTTAATTTTAATTGAAACCTAAATCTACAAAGAAGGTAAAGCTCCGGTGGGATAGAGAATTGACTTTTTATTTTTTCAACCTCGATCTGAATAATAATATGTTGAACACATTTGACGAACTTAATATCATCCTGAAGGATATTTCGTTATCAGTTTCTTAACAGTAGACATTACCAATGTATTGTTTGCGATCGCTCTGCCGAAATAAACAAACATGCATTCACAGAATCAACAATTTGCAATTAAGATTTGTAACTTATGTTTTTATTAACTCTATCTATATTGAACATTTGACCGCCAACAGGCTAGCTTATTGTATAAATATAGGGAAGGAATGAACATTGATCTCTATGCTAGCTCACTCATCCAAGTATCCTCACGATGTTTTCCCTCATCGTTTGTCAATAGTGTCTTAGGATAATTTTATTAAGAAAGTATCTACATATAAATTTTAATAAGTCACATTGGAGCCTAGGCAGGGTTCGAACCAGTCACCATGTGCATACGAATCCGGTCATTGACCTCTAGGCCACAACGAAAAAATTACTAAAACAAAATATTATTTAGGTGATAATATGGTAGAAAATTGGTCTGGCATGGCTAAGCATGAACCCCAAGTAGGGTCATATTACATATGATATTTTTTGTTGTGATGACGGACATCCAAGCAGAAGGAGCCGCGGGAAAATAGCTATTAGTTTGCCTATACCTTTTTATAAACTTTTTTTACATTGAGCAAAAAATATTGATGTTTGCATCGAGAATTATCTATCTACTTTCGTGGTCGTCTACATATTTATTGCATTGTGACACTCATTCACTGCTTAAACAGCCATTAAACTTAAAATTAAGATATTTGCACTAGCGCTTGACCTTGACGATTGACAGTCTGTTTGGACGTACCAACTGTGTCGATATGACACAGTTTGAAGTGCTTCACTATTCGTGTGCGTACTCTCTAGGCGTTATAGTTCTACATATAGAAACTGGAAAATATTCCCTATTTCGATACCCCCCGAAATAACACGCACACAAATTCCTATAAGTATGTTTTTGCATTCTCTCTTAAATGTTCATCCGTGAATTTACCTTTGTACCTATTAAAAAACTGTTTTATGTAAAAGACATAATCAAGATTCTTATGTACGTAGACGTACAGTCAACAGCATAAGTAGATGATGAATTGAGTTTATAACGAGTCGACTGCACGGATAGCCGAGTAGTATAGGTTACCAAACTAATTACACAGGGGTCGTTTTAAAAAAAAACGTAGTTAATGTATGGCATGATTTACAATCACGTACTTTTAAATCACTTCGACGCCACACAATTCTGACGCGAACTCCATTCATTAGTATTGAATTTCTGATTTTCATCATATACTTTTGCTGTTGACTGTACCTACGTGATGTATAATAACGTTAATATTAAGCTTGCGAGCATAGTCTCACACTATCAACACTCAAATCGTCTTACTGACCAGTCATGTGAATCAAGCCGAGTTTCTAAGCCGCTGTGCACGGACTAAACAATAAAAACATAACTATTCTTATACAATGAAATTCGTATATAAATATAGAATTATATTTGAGATTTCATAAAAGATAAGGGACCTACAATTCGCTGTTTAATCGTAATCCATTATGTCACATCTCAGATGTTTCTGTTAGATTTGTTTGGGATTATTCAAGGTCGTTTTTTATAGGCTTTTATTAATAGTTGATACCTAAATTGTGATAGGAATTTAACAAAACGTATCATTTGTTTTTTTTTACACCTTTCTAGCAATTTGATATAATATAATATCTTGGGACTTTAACATTTGCATATCGAAACTGCATGTTTTGTAATAAAACTTTACTTCATTACCACATTAATATACCTAGAGCAGGTATAAATTACGCGAAAGTAAAATACAACATACCTCTAAAAAAAATATCAGACATTCCAATAACGCATCTATTAGATTTATTTCACATAATATATTGTTACGGCTGTTGAGTATGTAGGTCTAGACCAACACCAAACGATTTAAAATCCCTACGTCATTGTTAGGAGATACAAAGAAATTGCTAAAGACTGCGATTAAGATCTACGCTTGTAACGTTATGAAATCTAACGCAAAGCACTATGATTGTCTGATAAACGATTGTTTTACTAAAATGCTCACAATGGGGGCTATTGAGTGTCGAAAATCCGCTAGGGTCGCTACTGCCGCTTAAGGTCTATCTGGCAATTTCGACCAATTGCCGGCCAGTAGCTTGTCTCTCATTGGTGGAGAATTACAGATAAACCTTATACGACACTAGCGAACTTAGCGGATTTTGCGTTTATGTTAATTGATCGTGCTATTGTAATGTGAAATTCATAATGCTATATGTTTTTTTTATGGTATTGCGTAATATTAAAGCCATTTTTTTTTTAACGACGCCCGCACTAAGGAAATCCTTGTGTCGCAGGGGTTTCACAAACATTCAAATCACATGCACAAAGAACACCCAGACTTGGAACAAGCATTTGTGGATCACACAAATGCTTGTCTCATGCGGGGATCGAACCCGCAACACGTCGCGCACAGTGGTAATTAGCGTGGTGACCTATACCACTCGGCTATCCGTGCAGTCAAATTTATTTATTGCCGTATTGCAGATTACTATCCGCACTTATTAAGTTGGTGTTAAATCAACGTTGTGTAATACTAAGTATTTGGCCATATGGTTAATTTTTTAATTATTTTATTTACGAGCCTAGTGCAGTCAGAAACATTAGTGTGAGCTAATAAAGATCGAGCCAAATATGTTAGATTGCACAGAAATTATTCAATTGGAAACTCATCGCAGAGGGGTTGGATCGTCCGGCACGCAACCGATTTGTAACACGCCAACGTCTCCGGCGCACTTTCCCGCCCACCGCCATTTTACTTTCAAACGCATACTGAAATATCCACATTTTTTTCCGTCGAATACAATTCTAATGATAGTCGTCGCTGGCCACTTAATTAGTGCTCGTTTGATTTGTCGTTTCATGTTTATTAATAGTTCATTGTTCGCATTACAGGTACAGAAGGACGGAAGTCACGCGGAAAATGACGAAGACTTCAAACCGACGCCGATCCCGCTCATCGATTGGCCGAGCGGGAGGCAGGAGGTGGCGGGAACCCTGCAGGAGATCATCAAGACTGAAGCACCCCCGGCGGTCGCCGCCGTCCCCGCACACTACTGGGAAGACGCGTTGAGGCATAGCGTTTACTTAACTCTTGTTAGGGACAAAATAGATCAGTTAATAGCGAATGGGGAGGTCATATCACCAGACAGCAAGCCCGAAAACCTGTCGCAAGAAGTAGATGACCACGACCTTTGGGAAAAGATTAAAACAGCAAAGTTTGATAGGTTGAAGGAAGAGCCTATACCACCGAGCGATATTACAATATTAGCAAAAGGAAGATTGCTTGAAGACAGGGACGGATTCCGATTTGCCGAGGATAACACAACACAAACAAATTGCAGTCACAACTGTACGAAAGGCGTCAAAGCATATTGGTCTGTAAAGCGTGTAAGGCAAGGAGAACTTTCATCTGGGAAATACCACTACGAGTTGACATTCTCAGTGACGTCTCAAACCCAAACAAAAAATAAAGTATTGAAAAAGCCTTACGAAAACCCTGTAAGAACATTTACTATAAAAGAGAATTCACCGACGGAACGTCCGCAAACACGTAACTACGAACAACCTCTGAAAGTCGAGAGACCGCAGCGTGCTATATGGGTACATAAGAACCTTACCCCTTCCCATAGCTTCCATAAACGACCATCATATGTACGCGGTTTAGATCGAATTTTCTCGTCTTTATTTTCCGATGAAGACAGCTATGAGGAACCTTCGTACAGACATAAGCAAAGGGCCTACATCCCTCATATGTACCCACATCACGGGAAGACAGGTTATGGTGATGACAGGGAGCCATATCACCAGAAGAAAGTGATACCTTTCCCAATACCAAAACCTCAAGCATTTAGATACAACCATCCTCCTATTCCACCACCGCCATTGTCATATGTTCAGCATCCTTACTTAAATGTCGATACCGCAGGTAACAGTCCATACATTCCTCCATACACAGATAACAGATATGTACCGTCAAATGTCGTGAAAACTACTAGGCCCGCTGTTCTACCGACACCCATCACAAACCATCCCCTTCTCAAAGAATCGACTGTTGAAGCGCCTGTCAGGACGCCTAAGCCTAATAACACAGAACAAACAACAAGAGAACCGGACATATCATATAAAATCTATAGTCATCCTAAACAGCCGCCAATGAAGGTGGGTTTCTTCCCGGATCACATCAGACCTCCTGTATATAACGCACCGCCGGGTGTATTCGTCACTATGGATAAAAAGCCTTTCAAACCGATGCCACCATTGAAGTATATGCACACAAACAAACCCCATAAAACTTTGCCTTCAGATTTCCGTCCCAGTCCACAAATCGTTGATTATGGAATACACTCTGACGCTGATTCCGCAACTGACACTGCTTTTAGGCCAATTACAATGAACTACACGGATTTAAGCGTAAAAGAACTAAGTGATCCTGGCAAAAAAGGTAATAAGAATACAAGGAAACCTAGCACGTCTAAAAAACCACCGAAAAAACATGATTTCATAAAAACTCATCGCACTTCAATAATTACTACCACGACACCGGAGATAATTACAGCAGTCAGGCAAACTGTAGAAGAAGACGACCCAATGGATTGGGCCAATTTATTGGGAGCCTTTACAAAAACTACCCCAATGGCATCTAATAGGGAGAGAGGTACTACAGAAAATACTGAAATCGTTCCAACAACCTCTTTAACACCAACAACATCGGAAGAAAATAGTTATGAAGAAAGCGAAGAGTCCACTGAAATATTAAGCAGACCTACTAGTACTAGTAGCACCACTACAACGACAACAACTACGACTACAACACCTAAACCTACCAAGCGAACACGTCCACCACCCAAATTTACAAAACAAGATAAAATTAAAAAACATAAACGTGTGACATCAACAACAACAACGACATCTACAACAACGCTTAAGCCAATACGAAAATACCAACAGAAAAAGGTAACGGATGACTTGACGCCTCAAGCTAGCTCCGCTGCAACCAGTGGAGCCAACTCTGTATGGGAAACCAAAGCGCCTGTTTCTACGACGAGTAGTACCACAACACGACCTACGACCACTTCACAATCAACAACCACCACCAGCACAACAACAACATCGAGCACCATCGTGGACACCGAACAACCGGTTGTGACAACGCAACCGAAAAGTAAAAACCGTTTCAGACAATCCACATTGATGCAAAAAGGCACTTCGGTGAATCATGACAAATGGTCGACCGCTACAACCGAAAAGAACCGAACGAATTCCGCACTATCAAGCAAACCACCAAGAAGAAAAGCATCTAAATTCCAAGGATATATTCCTATGAGCACTCCTAGAAGTCCAGAAGTCGAGAGAGATAGAGAAGATCATAAAGACCATGCTTACAATGCTTTAACAGAAAAGCCTAGTACGAGTACAACAGAAATAATTGTACCTATTCGGGAAGAAAAACCACAAGCTACAACGCCAACCATTGAAGAACAAGAAATACAAAACGCATCCTCTGATTTGCATCACCAACGCGTTACGGAAGGCGACGATGACGATGATGATGAAGATGAGGACGATGACGACAAAGACAGTGACAGCTACGACCCTCCATCTAAAGAGGACATTGAATACATCTTCCCTACAGCATCAAATTCAACCACACATTCCACAACTGTAGACCACAATAGTTTGGAACCGACAACCGAAGTTACTATTGTTGCTTCTCCGTACTCAACAACAAAGAACAAGACAAAATGTAAAAAGAAGAAACATAACATCCTGACCACCACAGAGGATGGATTACAATATTATATGGAGGCAGAATCAGTTACTATGAGTAGTTCTACTTCAAGTACTTCAACAACCACAACAACAGAAAGTGTCACAACACATGACATGTTCTCTGATCTTTTCGGGGGATTCACCATGGACGATGCAACCGAGAAACCTAAACCAGAACGTACAACCTCACCATCAGAACCAAAACAAAGCGAAACTAATAATCACGAGCTCTTCGTGCCAATTGACGACGATCTAGAAGAGTTCTTACATTCCCTCGATAAGAAAAATACTCGGCACGTAGAGAAAAAGAAACACAGCAGTAACTCAAGCGAAGAATATGATGATGACGAATCACCGTTCAGTAATGACGAGAGCATAGATGGCAAAAGTGATGAGTATTACGATGAAGGTCAGGAAAGTCAAGATCAGCCATTTAGTATACTAGAATTAATGGCTATGGAATAGACTGAAAGAAATCCTTATAGTCTTATTAATACTCAGTGTCACAGCTTTAAACTGTAGTGTCTGTTTGTTGATCTCTGGGCGCTGACAGTAACCAATGGGAGCTATTTATTTTGTCGAAGGTAAATACAAATAATTTAAAAGCATTTATGTGAAGTCAAGACAATCAAAAGTACTAGAATTTGCACGAATCCAATTCTCCTGTGTTACCGGAATGTAAATATATAAGTTCAGATAAGTTTAGTATAGGGTTTAATATATTTTGTATAATAAATTATTATAAAATTTTATTGATATTTTTTCTCTCACCTGCTCCTTCCATAGAATACTTGTAGATTGGTTCTGGTTTTAAAGGCACAAATGCTGCAAAGGATTCTGGTACCATATCTTTAATTCTTTGATGATATGACAATCTAAAAAAAATAAAACGTTTTTTAATCCTGTTGTTTAAACATAGATGATAGAGTGTACTAAAAACCCTTTTCTTTCAAGTAGTTTGTTTTCGGAATCAATATCTTAATTATGTAAATAGGTACCATAAGACATCGATTCCGAAAACTACTAAGACATGTACTTAAGTCTTAAATAAAAAACTTCAGTAAAAAATTATATTTTAAATCAAAAATATTTATTGATAGCCATGGAAATTTTGCTTTTTATTGCCCATATTGTGCCTCTATGCATTTATGAAAACATTTTGAATCAAAACATCGAAATTACAAGTTATTTGTAATTTCAATATGAATGGACACTATTTTTTATAATAATTATTTATTACTTTATTGGTGACTCACCAGAAAGGAGCCACAGGGTTTTTTAGTACATACTATTAAATCAATAAATACATATACTATTAAATCATAATGATAGTACCAACCTTAGACATTTACCAAGCACCTCTCTAATGAATCGAGGTTTGGGATGATCAATATCCAATTGAGTACACACCTCCCAGTCATCCCAAGACCAACGGTATTGGAAGTTACTCAGATGGTATGAGAACCAGTTTACAAACCTGAAATATCAAAATACATGTCAGTAAATTACATGATTGGAAACATGACATGATATTATAAAGCTAAAGAGTTTGTTTGTTTGAACACGCTAATCTCAGGAATGACTCGTCCGATTTGAGAAATTCTTTGACTGTTGGATAGCTCACTTATTGAGGAAGGCTATAGGATATAATTTGCCGCGATAACCGATGCTAATGCGGGCGGAGCCGCGAGCAAATGCTAGTGAGATATACAAAGCAATAACAATCTCATATCTAACCAATTTTTGTATTAGTTGTTTAAATAATTGATGATTATGTCTTCTGTACTTTAAGAACAAAGGCTTTTTAGATATCATTTAGAATTGTTTGTCTTTTCATCTTTACATAGAATAAAACAAGTTGCTCCCGCAGTTTGTATGCTTTGATATTTTAAACTGCATGACAGTTTCTAATGCTGTTTTCAGCTAAAGATAGAGTCAGTCCAGAAGAGGTTTTGTGTATAGTTATAGGCATCTATTACTGTGCCGCACATGAAAAGCTGGAGCAGATACCACTAGTTATAAAAAATCTATTAATCAAGTTTTTGTCTAAGAGCACAGAAGGCCTCTATCAGAATACTACAACAGTAAACAGTAATGGGTGTGATATTAAAAGAAATAAATTTTACCAACCTATCAAAACAAGCGACATTCATAGAATCAATTCTCATGAACAATATTTCAGTGGCTTGGGCCAACACTTGTGGCATTGTCGATGGCTGGAGCTTACACAACTCAATCAATATAGAACCGTAGCATATCTCCAAATGTTTCGGTGTAGGCAGGTTAAATAACTCCGCAAATATTATCTCTACAATACAATATTCGAGAGGAATCTTTGCTTTGTAAGGGAAGCATAAGAGTTGTGCAGCACATTCCTTTCGTTCCGTATGATGAGCCTCTAGAATGTTCTGAAGATGTTCCTCAATAAGGAATCTCTCGATGGAATGTGCTCCTGGTAGTACTGGCCCATCGGGACAGTCTGTGTAGTCAAACATGCGAAATACAACCCTCGGCATAGGGTACTTGTCCGTGTCATTATGGGGTGGTGGCTGAAAAATAATGTGTTTAATTAGTAAGTTACTTTGATTTGTGATGCTGATCTATTTAAAGCAAAATAAAACTGAATGTGATTGATAAAATACTCTTTTAATGAAAACTTTTCTTTTAATGATAAAAAAAATCTGTTATTGTTTGAGTTGTGGAAATAATTATAAAGTACTAATTAGCGGCAAAAGGTCGCCGCGCGGGGCGAAAAACATGCACACCTCACACTCGGTCATCTGATCACAAACTAGGCAGAGCCTTTACTATGGTAACCGGATAACTGATCAACATACTTATATATTTCTAAATACATACATAATTATAGATAAATAACACCCAGACACAGAACAAATAATTGAGCTCATCACACAAACATTTGTCCTGGGTGAGAATTGAACCCACAACCTCCGGCTTAGTCGTCAAGGTCCCTAACCACTAGACTGATATTGATATATACTGATATTAATAACATATTAATTGTTAGTGTTTTGTTATTATTGTACCTGGATAGCAGGCAGTGTGTGTTGCAAAGCTTCACACAGTATAGAATCAAAGGCAAGGTAAGGCCTAGGAATGTGCTTCTCAGACCAATTGTCTTGTTTCAGCTTCTTGATCTGTGCCCATAGACAATCTAGATACTCTTCCTGCAGATGTGGAGTATCAGCAGACCACACCTTCAGGGCTGGCCAATGTTTCTTACTGCGCTTATTCAGAAAAATATCAATGGTAGTTAGCAAGTGGTCCAGTTGAGATTCCTTTTTCTCATAGAGTTCTCTGCCTACCCACGGTAATGTTGACAGGACAACAAACACAAACCAATCCCTCCTCACTTGTGGTACTCCATCCTCATTAGCACAGTCTACCAAAGTCTCGAGCAATGTCAACAGTGAGGAAGCTGCCAGTACGTGGCAGTTCACTAAGTCGGCAATAAACCTGAGACAATACCTTGCGGGGTTCCATTTACCAAGCTTCAAATTCTCCTTGAAAGTTTTCACGATGTAGTCAACAAATTCTCCTCCAAAGTTATAGTTTTTAGCGTTCAAGAGACCGACTAACGTAGCGTATACGGTGCATTTTTCAGGTAAACGCATAGCACAATCAGTGAGGATACGTAAAATTTTTACGCGAAACGTACTCAAATCAGCTTCCAGTACGCTCGCCAAACCTTCTAAGTTACTCTCTAAACTCGTGCTACATTTTTCGCCAACTCTTAATATCAAGGATTCCAACCTATCCTCAATCTCCTGATTCTCCGACACACGACGTCTCTTGCGATTGAGACGCTCTAAAACAAAAGTTACACAGGGGTCATCAACTAATACACTTTATAACCTACAAATTTGTTGCCGAATAATAAAAATACAAACCGTAGCCATCTTCATCATCATGAGCCCTTCTACGATTCATTTTCGTAAGTTTTTTAGGCTACAAATATATCAAGCACTTTATTATTATAGATTTTAATCAGATTATAACAAGATGCCAACAAACACCAGTCACCGAAACTGAAATTGACAATTTGACAATATGACATTGACGTTATGCTAATGCAGGATAGAGTCTCGCCTACCGCCCAAATTATTTGAAATTTTAGTGTTCTGTGCATAGAATAGAGATGAGATAAAAATCAAGTTGAATTATTTTAGTGTGGGCAACACATGCAAATTCTGAAACTCCTTTACGTATAATTCACAGTATAACTAGCGGTAAACACTGATCTGAAGAATCAACTCAATCAACTGTCAAACAAAATTTGTCAATGTTTATTGTACGAATATTTATTTTCTTTTTCATTGTATGTTTGAACAGGACAAAAAAATAAATAATGTGTTTGATGTGAAATATTTACTTCTATATTAGCATTATTAATTTGGTGATAATGTCTTGTAATTACGCCGATGGTTTGTCACCTTACGAAAATAAAGGAGTATTAGGAATCCCAGAGGTTGGTTGAACAGAATGATATAAAATTGATTTTTATGTTTCGGTAATTGAACGACTACTCATCTGATGTTATAGAAATTCGACTCTTTGGAGAAATTGAACAAGAAGTGTGAGCTATTGGCCCAGTTTATAAGTCAAGCTAAGCATGTTGTTGTCCACACTGGCGCAGGTATTAGCACTTCAGCCGGTATACCAGATTTCAGGTAAATCAATATTACATAGAATTTCAATATTAGTTTCATTCATTAAAATTACTACACACATTGTTTGAATCATTTTACCTACCTAATAAAAGTTCACCTTTTTTTTCTCCCTTACCCTCTTTGTATATAGGTACTTCCTTGTTTTATGATTTCATCTAACCATAAGAGTTTATTGCTCTTGTTGATCATCCAATAAAATTGTAAATTGGGGTTTAAAAAAATTGAAAAAATACATATTTTTCATATTCCAGACTATTGCATAAATTAAACTCTAAAGTCATATTTTAATAACAAATGCTTAAAAGGCTTAAAGGATTTTTTATTATTTTAATATTTTTCAAGTTATCAGCAATATTTCCTCTTTTGTAATAAACCTCATTATTATTCCAGGGGTCCAAATGGTGTGTGGACATTAGAAAAAGAAGGCAAGAAGCCCACCACCAACATATCATTCACTGATGCTGTACCAACTAAAACTCACATGATACTGAAGAAACTGGTGGAATGTAACAAAGTACATTACATAGTCAGTCAGAACATTGATGGCTTGCATCTGAAGTCAGGCCTGCGGAGGAAGTACCTGGCTGAGCTGCATGGAAACATGTTTATAGATGAATGTAATTTGTGCAAGAGGTAAGAGTTGTAGAATTAACTTACTTTTAATAAATAAAAAAAAATCACACAAATTGGTGTTCTCAAATGTGCTTAAAAATAAGTAGTAGTTACTACCCAGTTCTGTAATGTATGAAATTATTATCTGATCTATATTGTTTAATGTCACATTTTTAATATTAATAATATCTTGGGACAACTTGCACTCAGCCATTCTGGTTTCATTGTTTAACTTTTATCTTTTTATTATTATCTTCTAGGCAATTTGTACGCAGTTGTCCAGTAGAGACAGTTGGTAAGAAATGCAGTGGAATACCCTGTGCAGCTGAGCATATTACTGGCAGACCTTGCAGAGGACGGCTGTATGACGGAGTGCTGGACTGGGAACATAGCCTGCCTGAGAATGATCTGACTATGGCAGAGTGGCATTCTAGGTACAGTGTTTATTTCAACTATTGTATGTTATTTACTTCTGTCCATTCTTGATTTGAAACATTGTTGTGGCAAGTATGTATGGCTGATGGCAATAACATCACTTAATATATTACTGGTATTACCTTTACATTAAAAGAGGAGGTGCTCATGGACCAAGGACCGATATTAAAGTTAAGCCGCGCTCGCCGCGGTTCGTCCGTGGATGGGTGACCATTTGTTAATATGCATTTCCAACAACCAGTATTACTATGGTAGACTGATTTACCTAGTAACATGGGTTGTGGAGGGTGGTATTGAGCTAAATCTGGTGAGACTGTAGCAGATCTTAACTGCCAAAGTTGAAGATAAACGCAGTAAAGAGCTATATAAATAAATTTATTTCCCTCTTTTTAAGTAATTCATTATTTAAGAGGTTTAGAGAATTTTTATTATATTATAGCAAGTCCTATTAATTAAGACTTTGTCATACATCATACATGAACAAGTATTTTTTTCTGTTGCAGTATTGCAGATTTAAGTATATGCTTAGGCACAACACTTCAGATAGTGCCCAGTGGTAATTTACCTTTGGAGACAGTCAAGTATGGAGGAAAACTGGTAATTTGCAACTTGCAACCCACAAAACATGTAAGTAAACTGCCTTTTTACTGTAAGTAAATCCATATATATAACTTATGATTATACAAGACTAGCTTTCGCTCGCGGCTCCGCCCGCGTGGGCATCGGTTACCGCGGCAAATTATGGCTTATAGCCTATGGCCTTCATCAATAAGTGGGCTATCTAACAGTGAAAGAATTATTAAAATCGGCCTAGTAGTTCCTGAGATTAGCGCGTTAAAAAAAAAACAAACAAACTTAACTTTATAATATAAGTATAGATAACTGAATACTAGATTACATTTAAGACCATGTTATCTTTTGTGGCCCAAAATAATCACGTTTTATACTTGGGTAAACCGCCATTATTTGAAGTTGTTATTCATTCTATGTAATTACTCATTACAGGACAACAAAGCAGATTTAACTATAAACTACTATGTAGATGACATATTGGAGAAAGTTATGAGTTTATTAAACATAGATATACCAACGTATTGCGAAGACGACAACCTAATCAAGCGGGCCGATGCCGCCATCCTCGACTGGACCATAGACAGGCGCGATGTGTTGCAACTAGAAAAAATATTCAAAGCCAAATGCAAAGGTGTCAAGAAAAAAAGATTGTTATTAAAAAATAAAAGGAATAGCACTGACAGTGTGGTAAATGATATTAGAGATGATAAGTCTAAAATAATTAAGTTGGAAAATGATGTGATAGGTATTAATATAAAACCAGAGAAAGTAGAAAATATAAGTGAGAATGGAATCACTGTAGATGCATAACTTAAGAATACGTTTTAAGTAGTTTTACAACATGACGTTAGTTTTAAGCGGTCAAGAATAATTATTTCAAATATTGCTTTGCATGCGCAATTAAAATAATAATCGATCAAGACATCAGTATTTAGGTGTTTCTGAAATGAGTCTAGCGTAAGTTTTTCCATTGAAAATTATTGTAAAACAGTGTTAAATTATGTAATGATCAAATTCCTAAAACACACACATTTCGACTGTTTAATCTTGCAATATGCAGCAAAGTAATAAAATATGGCTTTTATTTTGTAAGCAATAAAGACGAAGTTAATATATAGGGGTTATCGCAAGTTTGGTGTCTGCTTGGTTTGCTAATGTTGAGTGAGGGCTATCTTTCAATGAATTATCCATCACAGGCCAGTAGCTTGTCGTTCCTTAGTAGAAAATGACAGAGCTTACAACACCATGAAGTTTATGAAAATGTGGAGAAAACACTTAGGAAAAACCGACTTTGGTCTCACCTTCTCTTTCTAAATACATACATAAGAACGAGACAGTGATATGTATGTATTTTACCTAGGTATTTGGTTTGTTTTCTCCGTGTTTACTTAAAACTTCATGCTCAAAAATAGCAACGCTTTTTTCCGGATGACAAGCTTGTGAATTCTATCTACGCCTAAGTGTTGTGACTCTCGGACTTCACAGAATAAAACTCCCGGTCCTGTCCATGCATTGGCTAGAGCCGCGGGCTCACTTGTGCTTTCCCAACGCGGCTCTGGCGGTACGTCACTATCAACCCTTACGGATTCTTGACTCGCGATAACACCTTTATACCAGTTGTAATAATCTGATATTTGTTTACTTAACATTGTTGACACAATTTGTAAACAGTGCCTTAGAAGCATGAACAGTGATATTTTTTATTATAAACATAAAAGTAAATAATATTTCCACATTCCACAATAATTTTATGCAACAAATAAACCATTTGTATGAATATCGACTGAACAAATACTTATGTATGAACAACAGTAATTTTTAACAAATAAAACATTGATTGTAATAAAATAAATATTTTTATTTATAACCATATCTTCTTATTTACAAAATATCATTACTCTTTGGTAATATATAATTTTATGTAAAATAAATCTCCGATTTTCAATGGAATGTTTTGTAGTAATTGTATAAACTTAGTATAAATGTATAAAAATCTAAACCATTCTAAAAGATCGAACCATTCTGAAATCTCCTTTGAACGAGGTATAAAAATATGGCAAGAACAATGGAAGCCACTATGTAGTGCTAGCCCTTAATGCTATAATTTCGAAAAATAGATACTGCTTAACTGCTAAAGCTACATCCCGCATTCAATAAACCTTTGGTTTGTGTTTTTTTTTTTACGTTTACGAGCGTCATGACCACTGGCACACAACTACTTTTGTTTATTTTTTTAATTGGTTGAAATATAAAAGAATATGAAATTAGAGAGCCAAACGTGGTCAACGTGTCGATCACGTTTGATCGACAGCTACTATAGCCAATCACGAACGGAGTTGGATAATTGGACAACAGATACGTATAAAAAGGTTTTACCCCTATAACAATGATATTCTAACAAAGTATTGAAGTGGTTTGGAATGCTATCAAAGTAACTAACGGAAGTATCAAATTATCAATTTGGTCAGTCTTCGCTTCCACAAGGCCTGATATTGTAGCTGTGACTGCGACCCGGAGGAGAGTGTTTCTTAAATTTAATAAATCTGAAAATAAATAATAGGTGTAGTTGAAGTAATACACTTAAAATATTACATTGTAAAGAACAACTAATTAAGACACTTAACAGAGACACAATGGGTGCTATCGCGTGTCGGAAATCTGCTGGGGTCGCTACTGTCGCTTAAGGTCTATCTGGCAATTTCGAGCAATTGCCGGCCAGTAGCTTGTCTCTCATTGGTGGAGAATGACAGATAAACCTTATGCGACACTAGCGATCTTAGCGGATTTTTGATATGCGGTAGGCCCCATTACGATAAATAAAATAATATTTAATGCAAAGATCCAAAATTATATATTTAAGTACTTATATGTATGTGACTCACAACTGCAAGTAAAGTACGATTAAAAACCGTAAAAAAAAAAAGTTATATAATATTAAACCCAAAAATGAAAAAAAAAAAACAATACTGATAAACTAATACTTACGAAACATATTAAGCGCATGTACTGTCGCGATTTGTGATATAACATTAAACGCAGTGCCTTGTACTGATTTGCGTCCATCTAAAAATATAAGAATACATCGTTAACACAGCGGTTAGTCATCACTCTCAACCACAGAATAAGGAACAAATGGAGTGATCATTGAGCTTGTAGGGCTGCGCCGCTATCAATTTCCTATGACATAAATTGGATTTTTTTTTTAATTTTAGCTAATAGCTTGTTTTACGAGCAGGTTGATGCCGGTAGTGCAATGGGTGGGTTTTCTAACCGGCAACCACCTGACGACAAGACCGACGCCCTAACAATCAGCCTACCGCCACTTCAAAGAACATTACGTTTCAATGTAGCAATACTTAACTACTGTATGTGATTTTAATAAAGTATTGCGGGGCTAAGACGCAGAAGAAGGTCGTGACTTCGCAACATCCAGGACTGGACGGGGATCTCGAGCGCAACTGAGCTGTTCCGCCTCGCAAAAGATAGAGACAGGTTCCAGCAGTTTGAAGCCGACCTTCATTATTTTGAAAACCTCCGTGGTCGAGTGGCGTAAACACTGGTTTTCAAGGTGACGCCAGCTCTGAGGTCCCGGGTTCGAACCCCGGATGGGTCAATGTAGAAAAAATATACACTTTTCTACATAGTCTCGAGTCTGGCGGTTTGTGGTACCTTTGTTGTCTCCGATTTCATAACATAAGTGCTTTAGCTACTTACTTTGGATTCAGAGCAATGTATGTTGTCCACATTTATTTATTATTAATTGGAATAACTTGGCACTTTGAATAAAATAAATATGGTACGACAATTAACAAACCTGCCCATTTATTAAATCCGTATTTTGATCCGAACCAGCTAGCAGCAGTGTCTCCTATGCCTATCGACAGAACGCCGCTGAGCAGCTCCAGCTCATAACCCGTATGTACTGGGACAAGCACGAGTGGACATGCTAGCCCTACGTATAGGTATATCGGCGTCATTGCAAAGCTTCCTACGTCCTGAAGCAATTGAAAAAGAGAACAATAGGCATACGGAACATTTTTTTTTTCAATTTTCTGTTTTTTATATAATGAAAAAAAAAAACAATTTTGTTTTTTTATTATTATCTCACTAACGGAAAATGTATAATTACTTTTCATACCAAGGGCTGAGTTTACAATCGCCAGAAAACTTAAATATCGAGGAATTACTTTGACTTAGAATTGTGACAGTTGTTCCATACAAAAACTGTCAAACGTCAATTTTCCTGATGATGGGAAAATCAACCCTCAAAACTAGCCTCGTGTATCCCGGGCATGATGCCCGGGATACACGAGGCTAGTTTTTCAAGCTAGGATAGCAAGCTAGTTCTCTTTGAAACTGTCTTCGCTAGCTGACCAGGCTTGGAATATGCTAGTTCTGTTTACATGAGGCTATGTTATTTTAAGCTAGTATTATTGCTGTGACCGAGGTGACCACACGACCAAAATGAACTGCACGCGAAAAAAAACACTATTCGACTGAAAAAGTTACTTCAAAAACTACGCCAATTCGCACTAGACGAACTAGAAGAAGAATTACAGAAACGGGTGTGGACAAGACCCTGGATTTTAAGAAGAGATGAACGTGGATCATCTGCTTTACTTTTGGAAGAATTTCGTCCTTATAACTTGGAAGGGTGGCGTTCCACAAACATTCATGTTCACGGTATAGTTGTACGAACTTTAAATTAATCTCCGTACTTAGTTTGGGCATCATAATCTCAAAAACACGTCGCGGAGAAAAACAAACAAAACACGTGGTTACTGCTTACGAGTCTACTGACAACTAGCTTCGCCGGCCACATGAAGCTAGTACACAAGCCAGGATAGTAAAATCAGTGGTGGGGGGCGCTACTAGCCTAAAAAATAGAACTCCATCCTATTTAAAACTGTCCTGGCTTGTCAACTAGCTTACTAGTTTACTAGCTTATAAATGAAGCTAGTTTTGTCTACACGAAGCCAGAAGTACTAGTTTGCTAGCTTACTGACACTAGCTTGCTATCCTAGCTTGAAAAACTAGCCTCGTGTATCCCGGGCATTAGTCGGACCCCTGTCAACTTGCGACCTTATGATTGCAAGTCAGATGTCCTAGCCACTAGGCTACCGCCGCTTATAAGTTCTAAGTTATGTTTATAAATTAGATAAAATTACCTTATCATCACTGTAGACCTCAAATGCTGACTGTAGAGCTGGCGATATTGTTTCTATATCAGATTTTCTGAGTGCCTGAAACAAAAATAAAATACAAAATAATAATAAAAAATAAGTAAAATAAATAATTATAGATTTCCTTCTGAAATACTGTGAGATATATGGACAATTGATTTAAAAACCTAGTTTTTTATGGGCTGTCACAGTCCCACTTAAAACTATTTGAATTGACGTTAAATTCATTTTCATGTAGATTATTATTATAACTAACACTTACCTCCAAAAGAATCATAATCCCAAAGCCAAATCCTGCAGCTAGAGTCATGAAACGGATGTTGTACATGATTCCTGATAGAAAAACTATTGAAGCAAGAACATGAAATGTTTTGCGCGTAACAGTGCTAGCTTTTACGGCAAGATGAGTTCGAATTAATATGACGAATGCTGATAAAATAGCAATTGCCAGCCAAAACAGGAATAATCTCACCTGAAAATAATATTAGTTATATGTTAGTCTTATACTCTAGGTAGAACAATGACAGAACAGAAATAGTCAATATTTGTACCTACTTCTGTATGTATTTAAGGCATTGTATAAACTTTTCAAAGATTAAGTGCTTTGATCAAAGGATCATAATAGTTCAACAAGCAATTTATATCAACCAGCTGGTTTTCCTACTAACACAAATTTTAAAAATGCAGTCAAGTAACTCTCTCCGTATTTTTGTATGTCTAATTGAAATTAAACTTGACACAGGGTAGTTAATTACCCTGGGTCAAATTTAAAGCTTAAGCTTTGATCCTAAGAAAAGACAGAGCAGCGATAATAGCTTGATAAAAATTGTCTACTCACTCTATTTGTATCCAAAAAGATGTAACCAGCAAGTTTAAGAATACAATCAACTCCAACATTAACATGTAATATCATTAATGCATATGTTCCAGCTACACTTAATATGTAACTGAGTACCGGCAAAGTTTTTTGGGTCTCATCCAACACATATAAGGCTGTAACAATAATTCCCACTGTTGATAATATGGTCTGAAAATAGGAATGGGGTTTTGTAACAGAATAAAAAAAAAATTAAAATATTTTGTATTATGTAATTAAATTGTGTTAAATAAAGTAAAAATACTGGTCTATGAATGTAATATTGACATCTGGATTTGAACTTGTAGCCAGAACAATTATTCACACTGTTGGGCACAGGCCTCTTCTCATATAGAGGAAAGGGAGCAGTGATCACTGCACTTGTTCATTATGAGTTCATAGTGTATTCATTCTTGCATCGCAAAAACAACTTTATGCAATGGGCTTAAGGTTGAATTTGCAAAGTGATACGTTTGTTTTTAAAACAGACACCAGAGGGTCATTGTGTTACGTTTAGGATACATCTAGGGTTTTTATATAACAATGAGTTAGGTCAGTTAACCTACCTACATACAAGCAATTTTATATTCACAATTTCACACTAGGTAAACACAAAAATAAAAGTTTATAAATTATAGATATTAAAATACTTACAAATATAACAGAATAAATAAACTGCATCTCATCGTCTTCTACATCTCCGTTGTTAAAGATCAGTTTCGTGATGACCATCACAGTGATTAAAATAATACTTTGTACGACAATCATGGCTTCTCCTAACGTGAAAGTCTTAGGGAACTTTGTTAATGACGTCCTTAATAATGAGCTGTATGCGAACACCGCCGTCATTGAAAATGCTATCGATGACATTAAGGCTGGAAAACAATATTTATACTTAATTCATGTAATAATCCTACGTAGGGTGTCCTGTAGTTTGATGGCAGAACTGTGACACTCCATACAACGCGTTATAATCTACTACTACATAAAAGACATACTTGTATATGTATGTACATGTCAAGAGCTAGACTTATTAAACAATGTAATTTAATTAAATTTAGGTATCTTGCAAATCAATTATTGTGTGTCCACAACTTTTGTTGCTGACTCTACCACAGAATTATAACATTAATTAAACTGGTTTATTTTCCATAAGAAATGAAATGGCTACACAAATTCAGTATCATACTGGTTTGAATACATGAACTAATATTGTTTAGCAATTTACAAAGTTATTTAAAATAATACTTACATCTATTTAAAAACACATACAACAACAATGCGGCGGTAAGGCTTGAAGCCAAACATCCCCCATAAATATTCTCTTTTAGTACCAAACATGATACTGACACAAAAACTACAAATAAGATGCTATATGACAATAATCCAACAGATATGAACGCTAACTGGCTGTATAATTCAGATACTTTGTACTGTAAAGAGTATAATATGAGAACTGTTGGCAGAAGTATACAACACCACAGCCCATTAGATGAAGCAGGTCTGAAAATAGAAAAAAAAACTAATCAATTTTCTTGCGTATATGCCTTAGTAATGAAATTAATCAAGGCTTATTAGATATAACCGTATCTAAAAATGACCAAAGTTCAAGTTACCTTGTTTCAATGTTTCCTTCTTTTAAATTTAATGTTATTTGTTTATCAAAATATGATATAATATGTAAGATCTTCAAGTCTAGTTTTTTCTGTAGTTTTTGATACAAATTAAGTTTCTTTTTCTCCATTTGCTCTGCAATTTAAATAAATAAATAAATACAACAATTTCAAATAAAATTGTAGCTAATCTGACAGATTTACGATGAGATTGACAATATTGACATACATGAATGACACTTGCGTCTGACAAGCGAGATGAAATGACATGACATTCTGCGACTGTTTAGTTATACGCAGCAGTAATTGTGACTTCTGAGCTAAGTTATTGGAAGTCAATGGGTTTTTCATTTAGTCAGTATTTAAAAAGATATATATAACTCTATTTGGCTGTGCTCGAATGTACATAAGCTTATGGATATTAATTGTAACATTGATTTAAATGAGCCAATTTCATGGTACTAACTATGGGCGTAAGAAAGAGATGATCATAGATCTGATAACACACTATTATATCATTTTTATTATAATAGGTAGAGATGTTGAAGTTTCTTTTCCATAAGGTAATCTCAATGCGTTGAAAGGAACGTTACATTCCGGGAATTTTAATCTTATTCGTTCTCCAAGTTGTGTTGTGATACGATTTGTCAGATTACGACAGTTTATCCAATAAAATATCGGCAACCGGCATTTTTAAGTTTGATTCGTCTATTTTCAGTCTTGTGTTGTGCTGACTTGTGCTCGTGTTAGTGTTCTGTGTGCTCGTGTGTGCTGGTAGTCGAAGGGTTGCCTATAAATTTTATTATTGTCGAAGAATTCGAAGATGTTACGACAAATTAGCAAAGTAGTGCAACAGAATGCGAGATTTGCGACCGCAGCCCCAGCTCCACAAACCAACCCAGAAATTCTATACACCGGGGTAAGTCGCGTAAAAAATATAATTGCTGATAATAATTACACGCCCATAATAATATTCTTAAAAAATTAAATTCGTTATCACGCATATTATTCATTAATTTATCTATTTGCCAACTATGTATGAACCAATTAGGTGGGTATTTATACAAAGTAATTATTTTTTCTGTTCTCAAGGCCACCAAGCCGGTCTGTAAATTGTGTGTGTTACATACACTACACTTGTTACGTATGAGTACATAAACATTTTTGCGTATAATTTTTTTGCTTTAGTTTTCTTGTAATATTCGTAACGCTACTTGTTTTATTTATAAATATATTTATTATTAGGTTTCGTATCAAGAAATACCTTCTATTTATAAATCTTATATTTCAATTTCGTTTAGGGTCCCCGCGGCATGTATTCCTCATCCATACATATCTATCAGACACTATCTCACAAATAACATCCTATCCTTGCTTTCTTTTATTCATATTTTTTTTTTTTTATAATATGTGCAAGGTGGCCTAATTTAAATATGCATATGAAGACTTATTTTGTGGAATAGCAAAGGCCAGATAGAAGAAAACAAAAAAAAAAGAAAAGAATAAAGGCTGATACAGAGACATACCTACCAAATAATATATTTTTTTCTTCTAAACATAGCTATAATAAACATTAAACAAGTGTTGTATATTTTCTAGCTATTCATCAACAATGAATGGGTGAAGTCATCAGATGGCAAGACATTTAAGACTGAGAACCCATCCAATGGCCAGGTGATTGCTGAGGTGCAGCAGGCAGGCAAAGCTGATGTTGACAAGGCTGTTAAAGCTGCCAACGATGCCTTTAAGTATGATCCCTAATAAAATTATATTAGGGCAACTTATATTTTACAGAGAGGTTCTAAGGAGAAAGGGCCTTTGCCCGGCTGTGGGATATAATATAAGGTCGAACAAAATGTTATGTAAATGCGAGAAGGGATGTATGTTAGTTTTTCATTCAAAAACTACTGAATAAAGTTGGATGAATTTGGAATACAATCCCTTGTAAATATTTATTCCTTTCCTCAGGAATTGGGCTCATAGGTTTTTTAAGAAATGGTTTTCCTCAGATAGCCTTTAGTGGGTATACCCGGTCAGCCCGGGGAGTCCCACATGGGGGTATGCGTAATGCATTATTTCCTAGTAAAAAAAAAGGTGTTGGCTCTGACTGCTCCACCACTTTCATGAACTATGTGCTTGTAACAATTAGACTCAGCTACACAATAATATAGGATATACATATTAAATTAATGTCTTGTCAGTTCATGATACCAGTCAATAGAAAACTTACTATAATGAAAGAGAAAAAAAACAAAAAAAAATTAAAGAAACTAAAATTTTAAAACTAAGTTAACATTTTGAAATAAACAAGTTGATAACAGAGGCTAATCCATTATAGACAGATAACTGTATTAAATTAGGTAAAATAATAGTAAAATAACATTCTCTGAACTAAGGTTGGTATTAAGTGGATTGTTTACTTCAACTAAACTAAGCTAGCTGGATGATCAGCTTTAACTCTCTATAGAGAAAAGTATTCTCACTCTTTTATGATTACTAGCAGACCCACCCAGCTTCGCTCGATTATCACAGCAATAGTTGCCTATAATAATATACAAAAATCTTCCATTTAAATTTATTTGTCCTTGTCCTTAAAAAAAACGACGCCCGCACTAAGGAATTTAATCCTTGTGTCGCGGAGGTTTACAAACATAAAAATCACATGCACAATGAAAACCCAGACTTGGAACAAGCATTTGTGGATCACACAAATACTTGTCTCATGCGGGGATCGAACCCGCAGCACGTCGCGCACAGTGGTAATTAGCGAGGTGACCTATACCACGCGGCTATCCGTGCAGTCAAAATCACTCTTATCTTTTGCTGTAAACTGTATTAAAATCCGTCTCATAGTTTAAAACATATGAGCGTAAGAATAGCAGTATACCCTATTCATCCTTACTTGGCCAAACATGTAAACAAATATGGCGTATGTAAGAAATGTCAATAAGATTAGTGATGGGAAACTTTGTGTGATCTATTCAGAATTGTACTTCAATGTTCATCCAGTGAATGATATGATTTAATTAAAAATGTGTGAGTTGTAATCGAGGCCGGTTTGTTTACTATTTGTGCCAAGTTAGGATGAATAGACTGTAGTTACTCTATGTAATGAACTTAATATCTTTCCTCCTTAGGCTTGGTTCACCATGGAGGACAATGGACGCTTCCCAGCGTGGGTATCTACTCAACAAGCTGGCAGATCTTGTTGAGAGAGACAGGACCTACTTGGCCGTAAGTTTCTATTTAAAAGGTTTTTTTTTTTGCGTAGAATTGTACAGCTCTCGCCAAACTTTATGGCCGCTCCGAACCTAGCCGCATTAAGCTGCGCAGAACACAAGATCAGGTATCAGCGGGACGTACGCGGGGCGGGGAGGCAGGGCACGCCCGCGCGCGCTGTCTTCCACCCGCAAGCGTCCTCGTCTCCCGCGCGGTAGTGTGAGTGTATGAGTAATGTGTGAGAATATGTAGTAGTATGCGTGTACCATGCGCGAGTTCGTAATAGTGTTTGTATCAAAAGGGAACGTAAACTGGGTTCAGACCGTCGTGAGACAGGTTATTTCTACCGACGCCTCTAGCCCACAGAACCGACGACGTAAGCTGGATTAAATTGGTCGCGGTAGGTTGGGTGGTATGGCGCAAGACAAGCGTATCTATAGCCTCGTGATCGGCCGTGTTGACCGTTTAATGGTTTATGTATCCAGTTGATATAAAAAAAAAACCGAAAGCGAAACTGTGGTGGGGCTTAACTAGATCATTTTTAATTGCAAAATTACTGGTAGTCTAAAAAGTACAAATGAAAAAAAAAAGTCAGCCCTTATTATTTTTATATTGGGTGGTTGAATATTCTTCAAGTTCCTCTAACAATATAATAAAAATCTATAATATAATATGTCTGCAAGAGTAGTATATAAACATGACTATATGTAATTATACGAGCTTCCAGATCCCTGATAAACCTTGACTTCATGTTGTATTTGATAACTTAATTTTCTGATAGTCATTGTCCAATCAATATGAACTTATCAGTTTAGTCTTAAGTTGTGTGACTTATAAATTGTTTATTATTAGCCCGCGGAATAGGCTATATTTGCTACGTGGCATACGAATGGTGAAAGATTTTTTCAATTCAATTCTTTATTGCACTCCATAAGTTTTTACAAAGTTGTTAAATTAACAGTTTTAAAAGTACATTTTGGACCCTGTAGGGCACGGCAAAAAAACTAGGAATTTACTTAAAACTAAAATGTAGCTAGAGATATACAATCTTTTAAATTACTCGAGTGCTTTTCTAGTTTATTGTTTACAAACATATGAAAATACAAATCTTTCCTCTTCATAATTTTTAATTGACTGCACGGATAGCCGAGTGGTATAGGTCACCACGCTAACTACCACTGTGCGCGACGTGTTGCGGGTTCGATCCCCGCATGGGACAAGCATTAGTGTGATGCACAAATACTTGTTCCAAGTCTGGGTGTTCTTTGTGCATGTGATTTGAATGTTTGTGAAACCCCCGCGACACAAGGATTAAATTCCTTAGTGCGGGCGTCGTTTAAAAAAGAAAAATAAATAAATAAGTAATAATATTAGAATAGATTGCTACCTACACTGCATGCATAACCTTTTTTGCATTGCACCATAGTGCTTGCTAATAAGGAATTAGTTAGCTTTAAGTGCAATGTGCAATTTATTATTATTAAGGTATTAGCCGACAGTAAACAGGTTTCACAAATAAAAAGTTTAAAACTCAACAACATAGTCTTACTACTAAAGGACATGAGGGATTTAGTGCTACAAAGGACATAAGAAACAAAGAGTGCGCGTCAAGGAGACCTGACGAGCTATGTACAAAACAAATAAGCATAACCTATAACTCCATTCACCCTGTACTGGTTATTAGTGGCTAGAGCCCCTGACTGCAACCCCAGAGGTCGTAGTTTTGTTTCCCACTCAGGACAAATCTTTGTGCGATGATCATTTGTTATGTATTTCAATCGGTATTCCCTGTATTATCTTGTCTGAGATTAAATATGAAATACGACTTTTTCTTACAATTTTTTTAATCCAATTTCCTCATTCCGTTTTAATTGTCAATGTTGTCTTAGAATAATTAAAAAAGTACATAAATCTTTGAAAAAGTCTCATTGCCTGTACAGTATACTGGGCTCGAACCTGCAACCCTGTGAACAAAAACATGAACCCCTTCTCCCAAATCTATGCCGACCCTGTATGTAGTCTAAAAGATATAAAAACACTAATTTGTTGGCGAATCATGTTTATCTTTTAGAAGTTAGCACATTGTAATCTATCTATCTTTATATATAAAACAAAGTCGGGTTTGTTACAACAATTATAACTCGAGATCCTTAATTTGTTGGATTTATCTACGTCCCGAATAGCAGAATAAATACTAAAAAAACAAGTTTACTAAAGGATATTATGTTTACGGGAACGTGGACAACTAAGGCGGGTGAAACCGCGGGGCATTGCTAGTCGTTTATAATTAAAAACATCTTTGGTTTCTTCAGTCAAAGCGTAGATAATTATTTATTTAAACAACACTAAAAATGTATGAAGGTCCTGCTTATGTTTGTATGTTTTATATATTTACTAGCTTTTGCCCGTGACTTCGTTCGCGTGGAATAGTGACTTCTGGCAGATTTTTGGTACTGAATTGATGCCGACTCTTGACCAATAGATGGCGCTGTATGTCCGGAATAAATTTAATTTTTTATTTTATTTTTTGTAATAAAAACTATCCTATGTCCTTTCTCAAGTTCCAAACTATGTCTGTACCAAATTTCACACAAATCGGTTCAGTAGTTTAGGCGTGAAGCAAAGACAGACAGACAGACAGACAGAGTTACTTTCGCATTTATAATATTAGTTTGGATTCGTTGCATTACATTAGTTCTATTTGCGCGCCATAACCTGCTTGTGGAGGCCGATGTCCGTTCATTCAACCCCAAGTTGCACTTGTAATGACGGTAAATAGACACATGCACTGCAAGCTTATCTACTTGCGTGCAACAGAAAGCAAAATATATTATGTGATTTTAATGAGTTAGGTTTCAGTAAATTCGTAAAATTTGCCGGCCATTTGAATTTCTCAGTATTCTTATGATAATAAATTAAAACCTAAAATATGGCGTCAATTTCTTTTTTTGTGGAGTCCGATCATGTTGAGTCCCTAGATGTATATTTAGGTGTAAAACATACAAATAGTATAATATATATACCTTCGTACCCAAGTTTGTATTTAGTCCGTAATCTCCATGATCGTTCGATTCTACATCCTTTAGATAATATTTCTTTTCGATGCAAATCTACATCATGACACATACTAGGTACTGTTCCATCTATTGCAGAAGCATCTATTGTTCAGTGCAATCTTAATTGTAAAATCACAATCACATTTATATTAAAGGCGAAAGTTTGTGTGTGTTTATGTTTGTTACCTTTACACGCTCAAACAGTTGGACCAATTGTGATAAACTTTGGGTATAAGATCGGTGACACCCTGAATTAACACACTCTCCTTTTATCCCGAAAAATTAAGTTACTTGATAAAACTCGGAAAAAACCGCGGGGCGCAGCTAGTCGTAAATGAAATCTTAAATGTTAATGCGAAATCCACCCATTTAATGCCTGTGCTAGACAGATTAAAAATAGTAGTAATGTGCGACCCACATTGTATAATCAAAATACTATCATGCTCTCATAATATATCCCTTCGTTCTGTTCCCAGAGCTTGGAGACCCTCGACAACGGTAAGCCGTTCTCTGCGGCGTACGCGGGCGACGTGCAGGCGGTGATCAAGAACCTTCGCTACTACGCCGGCTGGGCCGACAAGAGCCACGGCCTGGTGCTGCCCTCCGACGGGAAGTACTTCGCGTACACACGACATGAACCCGTTGGTGAGTTAATCCTTAATAAATTAAATCCTTCTTCTTATCATGAGTCTACAAGTCTTAATGGATATCCTCCATTAAGACGTTATTGACTTATGGAGTTTCTTGCCGGTTCTTCTCCATAGGAATGACACTTTGGAACCGCGCACCTAGAGTCAGTAGTTTTTAAAGTAAACGTTTCTAAAGCGCCTATTTTAGGTTTACTAGAAATAAAAACATTTTGATTTTGATTATTATAAAGGCGGTAGAACTGCCTGCCGGGCTCTTATAGCTAATTCGAAAATAAAAAATCAAAATATTTTTATTTCAACTAGGCTTTTTCAGGCACTTCCAAAACGTAAAATTACTCTATTTGCGCGGTTCCAAAATACCCGGAGAACTCCTCGTTTTCTTTTACATGTACAAGATGAGAAATATCTATCGATCTTATCTCAAATGTAACAATAATATTTACAGTACCAACGATATAACACGTGATATAATATACGTGACGTAATACGGTCACTGATAACTATTGTGATATTGTAAATTTCGATTGTAAACATAATTTCCATGACTGTCATGGTGATTTCAATGAAAAATACGTTAAATATGTAGTTGGTATCTAATTAACACATTGTTTATGGAGTGGTACCAAAGAGTATTAAACATGAATATGCGTTTTACTAAGGTTTCGCTGTTTCGCAAGATTTCGACCTATGTTCCTTGGGAAAAGTTGTTCAGTTTGATGCACCTCGTGGAATATACGCGCTCCTTTTAAATAATCCTGTAGTATTTCATTATTTATGCATCTACTTGTTATAAATGAAACAAAAATTCGATATCACTGCACCATATGACCACGGGCCTGTTGGTCTAGTGGTTAGTGACCCTGACTGCTAAGCCGGAAATCGTGGGTTCGATTCCCACTCAGGACAAATCTTTGTGTGATGAGCACGATCATTTGTTGTGTCTGGGTGTAATTTATCTATAATAAGTATGTATTTAGAAGTATATAAGTATGTTTATCAGTGGTCTGGTCACCATAGTACAGGCTCTGCCTAGTTTGGGATCAGATGGCCGTGTGTGAGATTGTCCCAAGATATTATTATTATATTATTGTATCATCTATTATATTATGTTTGCAGTTATCACTTGCAATGTCAATAGCCGTATTATCTTGCATACGTGTTTACAAAAGATCCGCTTATCGCATTATGAAATGCATGTGATGATGCTACTGAATTTGATAAGCCATATCATGCATCAATCGATTATTTAATGCAAACACAGTGTTATTTATGTTTGTAAAAACACTGAGGTAAATAATGTAAGCAAGCCATTTAAATAATGGTTTCGTATCGCATAATTACTTGAGCAAATCGCAAAAAAAACCTGTTTTTCTAGTACGATGGGAAATGTTTTCACAATAATGATAAGCGATGGTAGACTAATGGTTAGGGCATCGGACTTGCGACTTGGTTGCCGGTTTGAATCCCACCCTTTACACTACCGACGATACGAGGGGTTGACAAGAATACTAGTAATGTGCAATCCATTCCTTTTTTTATCTTTTAACCGCGCGAGTCGCATTTATGCGAAAATATTTTCGTGCACCTACCGACCATGTCTTACATACACAATATGAACCAGACGGTAGAGGCACGGACGGCAAATATTTGTCGCCTAAACATAAATGCGACTCACGCGGTTAAAAGGTTAAATAAATCGTTTTTAAGCAATATCCCTAGGGTTTGTTGCGAAAATTCGAATTATCAAATCCTTGGACATGTGTACAGCTCAAGATGTGGTTCCGCAGGTGTGTGCGGTCAGATAATCCCGTGGAACTTCCCGCTGCTGATGGCGGCGTGGAAGCTGGGCCCCGCGCTGGCCACCGGCTGCACCGTCGTCATGAAGCCCGCCGAGCAAACACCACTCACCGCACTCTATATCGCACAGCTCGTCAAGGTATAGGAAAACTGACTTCTTTTTCCTGCCCTTATCCCATTCATATGTGGTCGGCGCAATGCGTATTTTCCTTCCATTCCTCTCTATTACTCGTCATCGCGGCATCCACTCCTTTCTTTCTCATATCATCTTTCACACATTCCATCTCTTTTTCGGTCTCCCTCTGCATGTATATCGATCCACAGTCATACTCATAACTTGTTTAGTTATGTGACTAAAGGAAAAATGACTGTACACTGTTTTAAGCAACTTTTATTAAAGTACTAGCATATGCTCGCAGTTCCGCCCACGTGAGCGTCGGTTATCGCGGCTAAAATTAGCCTTCAGCCTTCCTCAATAAATGGGCTATCGAACACTGAAATAATTTTTCAAATCGGACCCGTAAGTCCTGAGATTAACGCGTTCGAACAAAGATATAAGGAAACAAACTCATCAACTTCTTCTTGTAAACAAAATATTTCGAAATAACAGTGAATTGAAATTTCGCGTGACGTCACTTGCACTAGTTTTTGCAAAGTGTTACGTCACAACCCCACTCCTAAACTTTAAAGCACTCCCTCTTTGTTAATTTTCATTGTTTCGATAAAAGATATGTATCTAATATTTTGTAATTTGTTTTAATGTCTAACTTAACAACTAAATAGCTTTTTATTTTTTGAGATGAAAAATAAACATCCACTTTTCAACCACCACTCTTCAACATCCATATTATATTTTACTAGAGGAAAACCCGGCTCCGCTCGGTTGAGGTTGAAATGTGACTCATGATACACAATGTAGGTAAAGATTTCTGTAGTCATCGGTTCTCAAGGAATATTAAAGGTAAGCAAGCCATAGATTCGTATAGCTTTGTTCATTGTGTTTAAATAAGTTTAATAAATATAGTAAATAAAAACTGTAATAGTTTTCACACAAATAATTTTTATTTTTTACACATAAATAATATTAATATTTTCGCGAAACGACAACGACTGAAGAAAAGTTTTAAGTTTTAATTCACTCAATGTTTCCGGCAAGACGTTTCGTTTTACACAGTCAAATGAGTCACAGTTCTTTGTGATGGATACTTCATTGGCGCGACGTGTTGATTGGCGAGGCGTATATAAGAGCTAGTATGCAACGGAACGTGAAAAAAGCGAAATAAATATTCTTGAACTATTATTTCAAACGCGTTCCGAAACGATTCGAACTCCAACTATCATGCAACTGTCATACGCCTTGTAGCACTGTAATCACTTCAAGGAGGTTGTATGATAATAAACTCCTTGAATCACTTTGAGCAGAATTATCTGTTACGGAACGCGGCCTTATTAACTACCCAAGATGGCGACCGCGGTTTTTTTGTCAGTGCCATTAGAATTTAACGAAATTCTCCATAATCTGAATTTTGCGGATATATGTTGTCGACTCGAAATCAATTTTTTTTTATGTTTTGTTATTCATATAAGGTTTCGATCGAGTCTACCGTACCCCTGAACGAAATTATTAATATAGATTATCGTCTCGTACTGACCTTGTAGTTTAATTTAAATTTCTTGTTACATTTTTAAATTAAAAGTAGATATTCAGATTTTGGTTCACATTTGAACAATAAATTTGTTTATTCTTTGCATTTACTGAACAACTTTTTGCAGGAAGCAGGTTTCCCGGCCGGCGTGGTCAACATGCTGCCCGGGTACGGAGACGCTGGTGCGGCGCTGGTGGAACATCCCCATGTCAACAAGATCGCATTCACCGGTAAAGTACTCAAGCCATATTATCATTATAAGTTCCGTACCGGAGTGACCGACATAGCTTGCAAAATTAGTAAGCTGAAGTGGCAGAGGGCTGGTCATGTCTGTCGAAGGTCTGATTGCCGTTGATGCAGAAGATTCCTAAATTGGAAACCGCAAATCGGCAAACGTAGTGTAGGACGCCCCCATCCAGATGGACCGATGACCTGAAAAAGGTAGCTGGCGAGGACTGGATGCGGAAAGCGGCGGAGGACCGGGGGTTGTGTGCAACTTGAGAGAGGCCTATGTCCAGTGGACCGCGATAGGCTGAGTTAGTTGATTGATTGAAAGTCCTACTAATATAATAAACTTTGACTGGACGGATAGCCGAGTGGAGCCGCAGCCGTAGAGCAGCGGCTTTATACTTTAATTTTTCAAATAGCTGACTGATAGACGGGCAGACAGACGAACAACAAAGTAATCCATTAGGGGTTCCGCTTTTTCCAATTTTGTAATACGGAACCCTAAAATTGGTGACTGCATAAGCAGTACCTTTGTACATTATTTTGTCTAATTCTGTATAACCCTGACCTGTATAATCCACTCTTATCTTTTGTCTAAATCTACCCTATGTCTAACAGCCTGTTCCAATAGTCTATTTATGGAACTATTTATTATACTAAAGTATATTTCACATAAGCTCCATGCAAAATTCCATCTCTAGTAGCGAAATTTAAGAGTGGGGTTCTGACGTCACACTTGGCAAAAACTAGTGACAATAATAGTGAAATTTCAATTCACTGTTATTTCGAAATATTTTGTTTAAATCGACTCTATCTTGCTTTTGTCTAAATCGACTCTATCTGGTGTCTACAGGTTCAACAGAAGTAGGCAAGTTGATCCAGCGCAACTCAGCGGGCACAGTGAAGCGCATCACTCTGGAGCTGGGCGGCAAGTCGCCCAACATCATCTTCGCCGACACCGACCTGGAGAAGGCGGTGGAGGCGGCTCACTTCGCACTCTTCTACAATATGGGACAGTGCTGCTGTGCTGGTACGTGCATATATGTTAGACTGGTACTACTAGGGTACAGTCAACAGCAGAAGTAGACGATCAAAATCAGAAATTCAATACTAATGAACAGAACTGTGTGGCATATTCAAAAGTATGTGATTGTACCAAACATTTACTACTAGTACAGTTGCCATGTCATTGTATGCATGATCAATTTTGACTCCAAACGTGATAAACTCAATTCATCATCTACTTTTGCTGTTGACTGTACCTGCGAGTTTGAGGCTTTTGATGTAATACGTTTAGTTTTCCTGGGATTAGTGTTCTTACTACTGGATATATGCAAATGATCCTCAAAGGAAAAAATGCTTTATTTTTAAAAAAGAAACAAAACTGCTTTCAATGTTTTTTGAGAGTACGCTTTGTACACCCGAGTTTCGAACAGGCTTAAGTCCCGATGTATTTATACTTTTCCTTACTGTTTTTTATGGCACCAATCGATAGGTTCTATCATGTAGTGATTCACGGAAGTGACGCACTTTTTGATACTTTTTATCGTCGTTGTTGACTGCAGATTCTACTACGTCGACATGTTTCTTGTTTTCTTTTGATAAAACAATGACTAAAGCTGTAGGAAACGAAAAATACCTTTGTTTTCTGAGTTAGCTTCAAACACGGGTTCTTGGTTCTGATAATCACGGAAAAAAATACTTTAGATTGTGTTGTGATGTGCACTTACTATATTCTCTCGTCAGGTTCCCGAACATTCGTTGAAGACAAGATCTATGATAAGTTCGTGGAGTTGTCTGCGGAGCGCGCCAAGAGACGTGTGGTTGGCGACCCCTTCAATCCCAAAACTGAGCAAGGACCACAGGTATACATTTTATTGAACAAATTCTTAAATATTTATTTGGAATACTGCTTCAGGCCATTTAATATTTTTTCATATTCAATAACTTACGACTTGATTTAAAATACCACATGACGTCACAAACTATTTTAAGCGGCAGTAGCCTTGCGGCTAGGGTGTCGTACTTGCGATAATGTGGTACGAATCCCACCCATTGCACTGCCGATTTCAACCCACTCGTAACAAAAATACTAATGATTTTTTTTTAGTCTTTCCGACAAATAAAAATAATACTTTTCACCCAGTCAACATCCCCATTTAGTGTATACGAAGTTATTATACACAAGTGAGTATAAAAAAAATCTAAAAAAATATTTTTTTTTGTCCCCAGATCGATGCCGAACAGTACAACCGTATTCTCGGTCTGATCGAGAGTGGCAAGCGTCAGGGCGCCAAACTCGTCACCGGCGGCAACAAGACCGGCGACGTCGGTTACTATGTACAGCCCACCGTGTTCAGTGATGTTAAAGATGATATGGACATCGCTACCACTGAGGTAGGCTCAATTTTCTCTACTAAAACAGCGGCTAGCTCGTTTCCGGCGGCGACAATACTAATTTTGAACCTATAAAATATTACGTAACTGAATTAATGCGAGACGCTAACCGCTCTGTGTTGGCGTCGCATCGTCGCTGTGTTGGCGTCGCAACGTCGCAGTGTTGGCGTCGCAACATCGCTGTGTTGACGTCGCGACGTCGATCGGAGTTAGCGTTACGACGTCGATAGGAGTTAGCGTCACGACGCCGATACGTTTGACGTAGCTGTGTTGACGTCGTAGAATGAGAAAAGCAAGATTGTGATTGCGAAAAACTTAATTTTCTTAAACGTATACAGTCGTTTCACACAAGCTTTATACTATGTTTCCAGATCTTCGGTCCAGTGCAACAAATCATGAAGTTCTCTCAGATCGACGAGGTGATCGAGCGCGCCAACTCCTCGGAGTACGGACTTGCCGCTGCCGTGTTCACCAAGGACCTCGACAGAACCAACTATATTGTGCAGGTTAGTTCGACAGAACCTGTGGTATATGATGAATAGCAACTGATGTAGGGATAAAAAGTTTTATGGTTTGATAAAATGATTGCCAATGTACTTGTTATTTATTGCTTTTCTACATCGTTGTTTTTTTTTTAATTTAATTCCCAATTATATATCTTTCACCGAAGTGCCTAGCAACATTGTCTTTAATCAACAAGCTCTCTTAAATGTCGCTCTAGAGTATACGCTTACAATATTCTAAATTGACTGGCCTATTGGTCTAGTGGTTAGTGACCCTGACGGCGCTAAGCCGGAGGTCGTGGGTTTGATCCCCAACTAAGACAAATCTTTGTGTGATGAGCATGATCATTATTTTGCTGTGTCTGGGTGTTATTTATCTGTAATATGTTTGTATTTAATTACAAATTTATATGTGTGTGTTACCATTTATCTGTTTCTATAATACATGCTCTGTTTAGATTGTGATCTGATAGCTGTTTGTGAGCTGTCCCTAGATAATATTATTAACCTTTCCAACCAATCAACCTTTCCTAGGCAGTCGGGTAAACAAATGGAAATAAATCATCTTTTCATTTCCAGAGGCTCCGAGCCGGCACAGTTTGGGTGAACGACTACAACGTATTCAACAACCAGATCCCGTTCGGTGGCTACAAGCAGTCGGGCATCGGTCGCGAGAACGGGCCCTACGGTATCAACAACTACACCGAGGTTAAGGCCGTCGTCACCAAACTTACTGACAAGACCTCGTAATTATATCGTAACTATCGGCAAATAACTTGAATAATGCTTTTAGAGAGGCAGGTCAATTTGATCACGACTTAACCTATTCGTCCCCGATCGGTCGCCGCATTACAATAGAAAATCAATTGTGTCTCATTAGCGGTGATTAGAGAGATGTGTTTGCTTAAGCTTAATACTAACAACTTAGCATTGGCATGAGTTTTGATAACTCATGGGCTTGTAACTATTTTCTGTTGATCAGGCTTTTAAAGCCGTTGGTAAATAAATTAGATTATGTAGCCCAATCGGTAGGTAATAGTGGACTAATACCTACCGATTGCGCTACAATAATAATAAATTGGTACTACCAATGTATTATGTATGTGTAGTCAACAATAGTTGATGAACACAATAGAGGAGAAATTTTGAAGCCGCTGTATTCTAATGTCTAGGGCGTCGGGCTTGCGATCTTGTTGGGTTCGTAATCCCACCCATTACACTACCGACATGAACTCGCTCGTAAAACAAGCATTTAGGTTAGCGCGAGGGATACTAGTATTTTGCGACGCACATAGCTAGTAATCTTTAAAATTAATGGGTTTTGATTAAGTTTAGAATGTTTTGTGAATCTTATTTTGTTCATCGACTTGTTGCCTGTACAAAAAGCACCTACATTTAGAACTAATATAAGAATATTTTTTTTGTCTCATTCGTGGATTGAAAAAGTAGTATCGCAGTTGCAGTATTGTTCAAGTTATTTGCCCAAAACTGTATATTATTTGGTGCATACCACTATACTGTAGTAGTAAGGATAATGTTACGTGTTCTCTTTTTCGTCACGGTCACCACCATATTCTTTTATTTTATTATTTTATTAATAAAAAAACTTTGTTAGTTATCGTAACTATGATGATAGATATGAAATCGAATGCTTATTTAAGAGCGAAATATTAACTTGTTTTGTTTTTTACAATTATTTTCATGTAATGAAAAATCAAACTAGCCTATAAGATTAAATTTTAAAACGCTATTTGTACTTGTATTGTGAAGTTAGATATTCAGAAATTCAGAATTGTATGTGTGATGTACTTATGTTAGCCAAGTAACTACAGAATGGATTATTTATGCCACCAGCAAAAAGTAATCTAGGGATTATTCTGATTCATTTAATTTAAATGTTAAGATTTATGGTTTTGTCATCGTTTTTGTAATTTATCCTTGTGTGACCCAATCGATTTAATGGCTTAGAAGTAGTAAATTTTTTGATTTCAACCTGTTCGATTGTCGCGTAGGCAAAGTGTATTTCCAAAAATATCTTTATCATAATTTGCTATCTCAAGTATTTAGAGTATTTTTCCTTGAGTTGCCATAAAAAATCCACCCTGTTTACTACTCGTGTAATATACTAAAATATCAGAATAGTATATTTGAAAGAATGTCTTCCGATGAACGCACAATAGCTTTATTATACACATCCATGGCCAATGTATAGTGCCATTCCTTGTTATATATTTTTATAATAAAAAAACTACTTTTTAAGTACAAAGTTTTATTTTATTTTTATTAACAGTTACATCTAAAATCAATTAACACATGTAACAATATTTAAAATGGAATCTTTAGAAATCACTTAGTACACATTTTATAAATCGACCTGCACTTTTAGAAAATCAAAGTAATATAAAATGGTACCACGCAAGGCAACTAATTAACCTTTGGTGTATTTAATACAATTTAAAAATATAGAAACAGATTATAAAACAACCAGATATATTTAAAAGTGTTAATATTAAAGATAAGGCAAATCCTTCATAAGGTGCATCTATTCTATAAATCACAACAGTGGAATGTATTGGTGCCACTTACTCTAAATCACATAGAATTGTTCTATAAATACTAAAACGCTAAAAATTAAAACACGGAAATAATCTAAAATACTAGAAAACCTACGAAAATATCTTTGGGTTTTCTAAATGCGAGTACAAATTAGAAACATAATTGGAGTAGTATCAGCGACATAATTTACTATAATGAAAAACGTGTAATACAAAAATCTAACAACTTTGTACTTGTCAAACTGGACATTTCGAATGTATTCGATCAGTTTAAAACACAATGGTATACGTATATCTCCCCATAATTATCATGTGTTTGTTAATATTTTGTACTATGGCTTCAACATTTATAATGTTTAAAACTAAACAATAAAGTTCTTAATTCTGGATCAACAGAATGAATCAGTCCTTGTCCTCGTTCAGCACGGAGAGGTTTTCCTCCGAGATTTTTTCCAAGCAGCCGCAGGTGAGGGATGACTTGTTACTGGTCGCGAGTTCTGCTTCGATCTTTTGCTCTAGTACCTCAAAGTCATCGTTCTCCGCTTGGCATTTGACGCACTCATCGGACGAGGAGTCCTGGTAGCAGAGTACGTTCTCTATGTTGACTTCTATCTCGTCGACGTCGGATTTGTCGCAGGTGGGTAGTGAAGGTGTGCTGTTGCTCATGGCTCGGGCCTCAATGTTGAGCCTGGGCACGTACACCTCGGACTTGGGTCTCGCGCGGATGGAATCAAGATTCTTTGGTTTGCGGGTCACCGGCGTGGTCGCGCGCTTGTCTTTGGGGAACACGCGCTGTATCCTCTCCTCGACGAGCGAGATGCTTCGCTTGAAGACCACGGTGTCTTGTGCTCTGTCGGTAACTCCGTCGATGGCGTCACGTGACTCAGTGTCAGAGTTATCACAGCGGAAGTATATGGTATCGCACCCGTTCTCCTGTTTCACCTTGATAAGGCAGCACTCGTCTTCCTTCTCGCACAGGATCTCGTGCAAAGAGCCGTGCAGTGGGATCAATTTAACTCGGCCGCCAAAGTTATCTTGCATCGTCGACAAGTCGTCGTCTATGTATAGATCCTCGGTACTTTTAGCTTCCTGTAAAATTATATATAAAAGACATTGAATCCTATTCATCTATAATATGATTTTGGAAATTCTAAAGTGAAACAGGAAATGTCCAACTCACCTGTAAAGCATTGAAAGCCTGGCATCTCTTCAAAGCGTTGACATGCACTTCATCGGTGAGCGTGTCCTCCAACGATTGGTTCTGTTTGTCCTTGGTGCACGCTATGTTACCGGTACTGTCACATATAGTAACATTCACACAGTTGTCTAGAACCTGTAGACTGTTCTCTCCGGAGCGACTAAACGTGATTTGTAATAACGGTTTGTTGTTCCCATTAATTTTCACACGTGAGAAAGATTTCGTGGATTCTTTCTTTGTCGTTCGATCGTCGTTATGTGAGAGAGATTCCACTATGTTAGCGATTCCCTTGTTGACTATATCTTCTTTTTTGTTCGGTAGCGACGACACGGTCGACGTTTCGTCGGATATTTCGCTCAGAAGGTGTTGGAACTCCTTTCGAATCATGTCTCTTATGTAATCCTCTATGCTCCTCGTGTCGGTGGATTGGTCGATTTTGGGTTCCGCTTTTTGTTCTTCGGTTGACGTTCTAGAAAATAAATTAGGTATATGTAAAAGGGGTAAGTACTTTAATACATGCTAAGTATGGGAATGTTTTCTATTTAGACTTGACAATATTTTCTGTAAATAACACATTGACTGAAATTATTGCAATTATTCTATATTGACGTCATAAATATACCAAATACATACCCTTTGTCGGAATCTCTTCGCTTGCCAAGATCGGGGCTTCGTGTAAAGTTGACGCTCTTAGCAATCGCGTCCCGAGCCTGACAAAAGTGCTCCCATTGGCTGCCTGTGAATATTGAATACAGTTTATTATGATAAAGAAAATATTTACCTTTGGTCAGACTTGTAGGTTGCCCACACTTTTTAAGTTAATGTGTACACCTATAAGTTTTATTAGTAAGTTCTTTGAAGCGTTTCAGTGGTCTTTGCATAATAAAAAATATATTTCATTTTCAATTTGTCATTAGAAAAGTAATCATGCAATACTTTTGTAGTATTATAATTAAGTGTTGATAAATTTAAACGTTAGTACGTAAATGGGTACTTAGAAAATACAAAGATATTATACTCACTTTCCCAAATTCCCAATTTGAAGTTGGTGCTTGCGTTTGTCATAGAAAAGCATGCAAATAAGTATTACATAAATAAAAGCCACATGCAAATATAAGTTTTTATTGTGTAACAAACACCGAACAAGTTAGTAAGCATTGAAATAAAATTTGTTTAGAAGACAGGGTATAATTATAAGTAGTTTATTATACATATTGGAAGAAAATAGAATCGAGTTGTGTATTGTTTTTGTTTTTGTTAATTCCAATCTGTTTTATTTCTCTTTTTTTGGTTTTATGAAGTTTACTAGCAATGTAGGTCGCACATTACTAGTATTCAGGTTAACCCCTCGCTAATGGATGGGGTTCGAACCGCCAACCATAATTATGATCGCAAATCCGAAGCCCTAGCCATTAGCCTAACGCCGGAGTCTAACTCCAAATGCTAAAAAAGGGTATACGAAAAGTACTCGAACCAACTGTTCAATGTGGTCGCAAGACAGTATTTCTTTAGTTTTTAAAATATAGGTACACGTTTTTTTTATCACAATGTTAATAGAAACATAGAAATCTGTTCAGGGACGTTCGCCATTCCTCATTCAAATTATAATCCAATCAAATAAAAAAAGCATGGACCTACATCTTAATATTTTTCTGGTCTCTTCCTCACTCTTTATACGGCTATTAGTAGTAAAACAACAGTAGTTTACAGTTTAGTGTTACACGGTACAATTGAGAGGCGACTGACCATTTTTTCCGTTGCTGGGCGAGGTCGGGCGCATGCGAAATACTTTAGTTCCCAGTTTCTTCGCGTTCAACTGCGGCAGAGACTTCTGTAGTGTGTCAACGCAGTGTGATGCAGGTTTAACAGCTGATATCTGGCTTCTGAAATAGTGTATTTTGTTTTTCATGATGATGATCTATAGGTATAATTATATAAAGCTACTTGACACTTACAAAGAACTCACGCGGGAAACTTTGGGACACCGCTAATACAATAAAAGAAAGTTACCTGCTGTCTTCAGGCAAAGACATAGACCGACAAGTCTTCCGGTTCGCCTCGTATATCCACCTCTCGTGTATCGCGACCAGCGGCTTCACGTTAACATTCGCTAGAATATCTTCCTCTATTTTATATTTAGCAGTGTTCCGGTCTTGGTTGGACTTGAGGGAGCAGGAGCTGACGCGGCCACAGATGTCCTCAGTCTCCGGTGAATAGAAATCTCGAGGTGGAGTTATCCTGTAACATTCATCTTATTACTAAAACCCTTCTATCTAAATATATCAATAACAATTTTATTCATCTCTGTATATTATTTAACATCCAATATCTTATTCGAGTTTCTGATGCGAAATAGTACCTAATTAGTCATATCCACATGTCTAAATACAAGCTTCCAGTTATTAATTTAAACTAACATAATTAGAGCATTACATTTTGAAATCAGATTAGACACGATACAATGTTTGTGGCATCGATACAAACTTTTATCAGAAATTCTGAGAGGGACAGCGCGTACGCAGTCCCTCACTACCAAAAATTACGCGTCCGAGTTATCCACATTAGGGATAATCGCAAGGGTCAACCCGCCCGCAGTGCAATGGGAAGGCCTCGCCCTGGGAGAACCGCCTTCATGATCACGGTTTCTCCTACGCCAGGTAAGTATGAATATGCTACGGCCGCCTCGAGTAGTCGTTCACTCGCCGAAAATCTTAACACCGCCATTCAGAAAACGGGTGTCAAAGCACACCGCCATCTATCGAACGACATAGGAGTTAACTGCATGCGACTGCGGTAAGTCGTGGGGCAAAACATCATTGCGTGACGACAGTAAACGGCTATTTTAAAATAATGTCCTTTATCCAAACCTAACATTGGATCTGATTGTTGACTAACATTGGTAGTTTTGTCAAGTTTCACTACTACTCTAACAATACATCTAGAACTAACACATCTAGGCCGTAATGTTCAACCTAACACTATTATTCACTTTTTACACACCGATAAAGAAAATAATATAGTAATGGTAGTCCTTCAATGGATAGTATAGCATAAATGTTTCTATTTGGATGTTTGATTTTTTGCTTTTGTTATTATTCTGAGACCTCAATTGCAATGGACAGGTTTAAAAAAGCGCCATCTATCGGTGCGACTGAGAACTACATACGAACTCTGCGTGTCAGTGTTATTTAATAAACAGTCACTAGATAGTACAAAGCTTTAACACCACGCAGCTCGGCGCTGTTATAGAGAAGTAAGAAGGTTAAAATAACACATTGCTAAAAATAATTCTTAAGATTCACAGTCAGTTTTAAATCAGTCCTCAAAAAATGATGGAAACAATTCAGCCATTTTAAAAGTCTCGCATCGTAGAAGGAATTTTATACCCAACAGATAACTTTGCAAAAAACAATGTTCCAGTTTTGTCTGTTTTGTGTTTTATTCGAAAAATTTTATCCAGAGGTTTTCTAGTACCGAACTAAGTAGAGTTTTTTTTGTATAAATATTAGCTGTCTGAATTTCTGTAATTAAAAATATATTTAAAAATAAGATACTTGCTAAAATTAGTTTCTAGTACAGTATACCCAAATTAATAATGCACATGCAGATCTTCGCTAATTGTCGTATTCCCGGAAACACCCGAATCATTGAATCGTAAGAGCCCTAAACAATGCACTTGCATTTTGCACCTTGTTCAAAAGAAATAGGAGTCAATATCATGTGTACACAATCGAAAACAATTCGGGCGGTCGGCGGCGGTTGCCGGTCAGTCAAAAGTCCGTCTGACGGACTTTTGACTGACCGGCGAGACGACTGACGGACTCCGTCAGTCGTCTTTACATATTGGTGGTGACTGCACGTGTTCTCTCTGTGTGGAATTATATAGAGCTGCTATTACACACCCTTCTTGGTTTTGTTTTCAAAGGTGAAATTAATTTCAATTTTAATTATCTTATTCAAATTTAAATAATTTTGTAAAATAGTTAAATATACTAATATAATAAAAAGATAAAATAAACAAATAGATATAGGAATAAATAATAATATCAAGTATAGTACATGATGCAAAAATACAACAAATAAATAAAAATATGACAGGTAAACCTTGTGTTATTTAAACCTTCTTTTCTTACATCATTACACCAGCTTCAGTAAGACACTTGAAAAGTACTATAAAATTTTCGAAGGAAATCAACAAATATTGTAGCATATTCGCAATCGTGTGGTTTTCCTCGCTTACATGGAATTATCGAATCAAATTTTATTACTGATAAATCAATATTTATCTCTTTTAGCACAAAACACATAATTCTACTAAACTATGCATGAAGAAAATGCACTTAACCACTCTATATACATATCGTCTTCCGACGCTCGGGGAATACGACCGTTGGCGAACAGTGACGAAAATTTCTATGCGCATTATCACTTTGGGAGACCTGTACTGGTCAGTACATTAATAAAAAATATAATTAAGTTTATTATAGCGATTTTTAAAAATAACTAGGTACCTAAATTGATCTGAAAAAAATAAAAAAATGCTGTAAAATATTACAAAACAAAAAGTCAACGGCACGCGGTATTCCCAGGCGGTCACCCATCCAAGTACTAACCGCGCCCGATGTTGCTTAACTTCGGTGATCGGACGAGAACCGGTGTATTCAACATGGTATGGACGTTGACTGATAGATAATCAAATTAGACGATTAGTATAAAAATGATAAGTTAGCTACATGTAAATATAATGATTAATATCCACCGCCCGTATAATAAGTTGAACAACATATTTTTTATTGTGAGTGTTGGTTATATACGTATGATAATCATGGTTTACTTCTTATTTTTAATTTACTGGTGTAGTTCCGAACAGAACTTTATAAAAAACACAAGACTATTGATTTATAATTAAAAATACATAATTATTTAAGGATTCAACGGTTTACTCACGCGCATTCTCGGGATCGCCCGACTAGTTTCAGACTCAATAGGAGTCCTTAATCATGAGCTGACGCGGCGGCGGCGGTGTCGCGAGTCGAACGCGTTCGACTCGCGACACCGCCGCCGCCGCGTCCTTAAATAATTATGAATTCGTCTCACGGTAGTTATTATAATAATATTAAAAATACATGTCATAAACATTTATTTTGGAAACTGTTCTGGCTTATGACCAACTTACTATTTTTTATATCCTTATGTTTCTTTGATAAATAAATTGATTAATATGAAAACATTATTTAACATAGAAAACAAGTGTCTAAGCCCTCTTACGCAGTCGCACTAGTGGTTAACAGCAGCGGACGGCTGGCCGCTTTTTGAAGAGATCTATGGATGGACGGCTTGTGTACGATCACAAGCTGACAACAAGCGGTTACATACATAAAATTGAAAAAGCAGCCAGCCACGCGGTGCGGTTAACCGCTAGTGCGCATGCGTAATAGGGCTAAGTTGACGTCAGAAATAGTAATCGGGTCTGGCAAAAAAAACTGTAGATTCTAATTAACTTCATTAATGTTGTTACATTTACCATACTTTTTTAGGACATCGAATTCAGTGAGAAGTAAAAAAGAATAACTTTTTTGTAAAAAAGGTTGAGGGTAAACTTGTCTGGCCTTTAAAACAGAGTAAACAGATAGACCCCTTAGTTACAATATTTCTTCTCAAGGTAGACAGTGAGAAAATATCGACTTCAGAATGTATTGTGATCAGAGATTAAACAATACATTAGCTTTGAAGATTAAGTTTTCTAGTGTGCTCATATAGGAGCTCTTTCAATGAATTCTGAGAGGGACAGCGCGTACGCAGTCCCTCACTACCAAAAATTACGCGTCCGAGTTATCCACATTAGGGATAATCGCAAGGGTCAACCCGCCCGCAGTGCAATGGGAAGGCCTCGCCCTGGGAGAACCGCCTTCATGATCACGGTTTCTCCTACGCCAGGTAAGTATGAATATGCTACGGCCGCCTCGGGTAGTCGTTCACTCGCCGAAAATCTTAACACCGCCATTCAGAAAACGGGTGTCAAAGCACACCGCCATCTATCGAACGACATAGGAGTTAGCTGCATGCGACTACGGTAAGTCCTGGGGCAAAACATCATTGCGTGGCGATACTGAACGGCCATTTTAAAATAATATCCTAACTATCCATAATCTATATATATAAAAATGAAACCCGTTTTCCGTTGTCATGGCATCACGCGTGAACGGCTGGACCAATTTCGTTCATTCTTTTTTTGTCGTGTTGTTTATTATCAGGAGAAGGTTCATATGGAGAAAAAAAATTAAAAAGTTGCGCGAAAATTTAAAAAAAGTTAAAGAAAAGTTAATGACCATATTAACTTTTCTAATTTAACCTTTATAGCCTTTGACATATCTGTTAGTTATTTGACATGACAACGTCTGTCAGGTCAGCTAGTATATAATAATATCCTAACAATGCTAACAATGGATCTGATTGTTGATTAACATTGGTAGTCTTGTCGAGTTTCACCTTAACTTCTCTAACAATATAATTATGTAGAAATAACACATTGACACCATAATGTTCATTAAACCTAACACTATTTACACTCTGGTAAAGAAAATAGAAACATAATATAATAATGGTAGTCCTTCAATGGATGGTATAGTATATTTTATGTTTCTATGTTGATGGACGATTTTTACTCGGCGAGTCGGCTTATCTCAGAATTGCAATGGACAATTTTTAAATAAGCGCCATCTATCGGTACAACTGAGAACTACATACGATCTCTGCGTGTCAGTATTAAAATAGTCACTAGATAGTACAAAGCTTTAACACCATGGAGCTCGGCGCTGTTATACAGAAGTAAAACAGTTAAAATATTGCTAAAAATTAATCCCAAGATTCACAGTCAGTTTTAAATCCGTCCTCAAAAATGATGGAAGCAATTCAGCCATTTCAATTAAAAGTCTCGCATCGCAGAAAGAACTTTATACCCAACAGATAACTTTGCAAAAACAAATGTGCCAGTTTCGTCTTTTTTGTGCTTTGTTCGAGAAGGTTGTTTATCTAGGGGTTTTTCTAGTACCGCTTAAATCTATGTTGAGTTTTGGTGTATAAATTAGCTGACTGAATTTCTGTGATTCAAAAATATTAAAAATTAAAAATATATAATTATATTCAAAAATAATTCATTACAGGAATTTAAAAATCAGATACTTGCTAAAATGAGTTTCTAGTAATGGTCAGTACATTATTAAAAAATATTATATTTAAGTTTATTATAGCAACTTTTGAAAATAACTAGGTACCTATATTGTTCTGATTAAAGAAAATATAATTAAAATGCTGTAAGATATAAAGGACAAAAAGTCAACGGCACGCGGTATTCCCAGGCGGTCACCCATCCAAGTACTAACCGCGCCCGATGTTGCTTAACTTCGGTGATCGGACGAGAACCGGTGTATTCAACATGGTATGGACGTTGACTGATAGATACTCAAATTAGACAATTAATATAAACATGATAAATCAGCGACATGTATAATTCGCCGCCCGGATAATAAGTTGAAAAATATATTTTTTATTGTGAGTGTTGGTTATATATGTATGATAATCATGTTTTACTTGTTATTTTTAATTTACTGGTGTAGTTCCGAACCGAACTTTATAAAAAACACATGACTTTATTGATTTAAAATTAAAAATACATGTCGTAAACATTTATGTTTGAAACTGTTCTGGCTTATGATCAATTTACTCTTTTTTATATCCATAAGTTTATGTTTCTTTGATAAATAAATAGATTAATATGAAGACATTATTTAACATAGAAAACAAGTGTCTAAGCCCTCTTACGCAGTCGCACTAGTGGTTAAACGCGTTTTGAAGAGATCTATTGATGGACGGCTTGTGTACGATCACAAGCTGCACATACATAAAATCAACAAGCGGTTACATACATAAAATTGAAAATACAGCCAGCCACGCGGTGCGGTTAACCGCTAGTGCGCATGCGTAATAGGGCTATGTTAACGTCAGAAATAGTAATAGGGTCTAGCAAAAAAAAACCTGTAGATTCTAATTAACTTCATTATTGTTGTTACATTTACATACTTTTTTAGGAAATCGAATTCAGTGAGTGTAAAATGTAAGAGTGAAAGTAATTTTCTTCTAAACAAATACCGTAAATTACCTGAGGGTAAACTTGTCTGTCCTTTAGAACAGAGTTAACAGATAGATCCCTGAGTTATTTTCAATATTTCTTCTCAAAGTAGACAGTGAGAAAATATCGACTTCAGAATGTATTGTGATCAGAGATTAAACAATACATTAACTTTGAAGATTAAGTTCTCTGAAATGTGTGCTCATACAGGAGCTCTTTCAATGAATTCTGAGAGGGACAGCGCGTACGCAGTCCCTCACTACCAAAAATTACGCGTCCGAGTTATCCACATTAGGGATAATCGCAAGGGTCAACCCGCCCGCAGTGCAATGGGAAGGCCTCGCCCTGGGAGAACCGCCTTCATGATCACGGTTTCTCCTACGCCAGGTAAGTATGAATATGCTAAGGCCGCCTCGGGTAGTCGTTCAATCGCCGAAAATCTTAACACCGCCATTCAGAAAACGGGTGTCAAAGCACACCGCCATCTATCGAACGACATAGGAGTTAGCTGCATGCGACTACGGTAAGTCCTGGGGCAAAACATCATTGCGTGGCGACACTGAACGGCCCTTTTAAAATGATATCCTTTATCCAAAGCTAACAATGGGTCTGATTGTTGATTGACATTGGTAGTCTTGTCGAGTTTCACTAAAACTTCTCTAACTATAATAATTATTATGTTGAATTATCACATCGATAACATAATGTGCACATCGGTAAAGGCAGTGATTTATAGTTACATAAATAATATTTTGTTTTTCTTGTGTAATTTACTAGTAACGAGTAATATATAAAATAAAAAAATACAAAACAAAAAGTCAACGGCACGCGGTATTCCCAGGCGGTCACCCATCCAAGTACTAACCGCGCCCGATGTTGCTTAACTTCGGTGATCGGACGAGAACCGGTGTATTCAACATGGTATGGACGTTGACTACTTAATTCTCAAATTAGACGAACACGTTTAAACATATTACAGCAAAATAGATAAAAAATAGATTCTTCTTTCTTCAAGATTCAAAAGCTAGCTCAAAAAACGTGACGTGGAAAAGTTATTGAAAATATCCGAATTGCATAATAAAGAATTCAAAGTCAAGTTTTTTATTTTTACTAACCTGCGAAGGCCGGAGTTGCCGTCTCGAACGGTATCCACGCTCTCTGGCGAGACTTCATGGATAGCTTTTTCCGGTGTTCTGTTTTCTAAGCTAACACTGTTGTTCTCAAACGAAACATTAACTGGTGTGACCGGCGTTTCAGGAGAAGATTCTGTTACTTGCTTAGTTTCTGAAACTAAAAATAAGATGTTGTAAATTGCAAATTTATTGAAAGCGAGAGGCTAGAGGCACGAATGTACCCCGATATCTAGGGCGTCGGACTTGCGATCATGTGGTTGCCTGTTGGAACATCACCCTAGCGACATCGAATCCACTTCTAACACACGCATTAAGCACGAGGGGTTAACAAGAATACTAGAAGGTAATGTGCGACCCACATTACTGGCAAGTAACAAATAAAAAAGTATACTTTACGGTACACCGTATCAATGTATTACTTCAGTATCTGCTGGCGTGAAATCGTATTAGCTTGCAGTATAGTACCGCAAGCTGAGAACAATTCAGGGAAAGAGTAGTTTGTTACAGTGTCGTGATTACAAATTTTGTCAGTCTAAAATATTAAATGTGTATTACAATTATTCTTGTAATTGCTTTTAAACTGAAAAATATCAACATTAATCCACACATTCAATCACATACATAACTTATTTTAGGTAAAACAAAAAAGGTTCAATAAACTCACCAGGTTTTTCTGGTGTCACGGAATTCTCTCTATTACTTCCAAAGCTCCTATCAGTAGCTCTCAAGTCACCAGACAGCCAGGCGTTCTTCCTCAGTTTATTGCTCCTCGCAATAGGTGTTGTCGGCAAACTGTAGTTCTTAATATCAAAGTTATACGACGACCTTTCACAAGCAGACCGATCTTTTAACAACGGCTTAATGGTGTCAAAGTTATATTCCGGGACTTTTATTTGCAGTGGTTTGTAGGATTTAGGTGTGAAGCTTCGGCTTAGCTTAGTGTTTGGGCGTTCAACGCTTTGTTCCTTATTACTGTCATCATTCGCTAAATTTACTGTGCGGTTCGGACTCAAAAAGCTGCAGTATTCCGTGGAGTCGCTTCTATGCAAGCTGCCGGGGGTCTCCATATCTTTGATCCTTGCTTTTATTTTAGCTATAGGCGTGGAACATGCGCTAGAGTAATCCTTTTCTGGTAGGTGTTCGTATCTTATGATCGGCGCTAGGTCGCTTGGGTCCTCATCGGATACGAAGCATTTTTCTGCGACCGACATTTCGTCTGCATGAGATTTTCGTATAGTTTCGTAGACTGGGCATGCGTCACTCTTGCTGTTCTCTCTATCGCTTTCGGTGGAGCTGTCTCTGACGTTGTGGACGACTGCTTTGTGTTCCACGTTAAGTGGGCTGAGGCAGTCTGAGTCGGTGGGAGATGTGGTGTCCCAGGCCGTAGAGCTGAATGTAGATCGCTTGTTAGGCAGGCGTGCAGGGATTATTATATAGCCTAGATCGTCCAGATTACGCTGTTAAAAAAAATAAAGTCGTCTAATTAGACCTTAAGTATAGTTTTAAAAATAAATACAAAACTTTAGAAAGTTATTTATCTATACTTATAATAAATCTGTAGAAGTGAAAATTCTGTACATTGAAAATATCAAAAAAATTAATGGCGGGGTGTGTTACTAGACCGACACCGAACCCAAAAATGTGATTAAAAAAATTTTTGTCTGTCTGTCTGTCTGTCTGTCTGTCTGTCTGTTTGTTCAGGCATCACGCAAAAACTACCGGTTCGATTTCGATGAAACTTGGTATAATTGTTCTTTAATATCCTGGGCACCACACTGGGTAGTTTTTATCCCGGAAAAGTATATACAATAAAAAACAAACTTAATTTTGCGGTTCGATCCCTAGACCCGAATACTGTACCAACCGCAAATAATAAGTTTGTCGTAGGTTACGTCACCGTCGTTACCCGCAGTGGAGTTCACTAAGGGGCGCTGCACACGGCTAAGATACTATAATTATTTATACTAATATTAATATTATAAAGCTGAAGAGTTTGTTTGTTTGAACGCGCTAATCTCAGGAAGTACTGGTCCGATTTGAAAAATTCTTTCACTGTTATATAGCCCACTTATTGAGGAAGGAAATCTATGGAGGAAGGAAGAATATCCCCTAAGGGGGTGAAATAGGGGTTGAAAGTTTTTATGGGAAGTTCGGTATTTTCAATGATAGACACATGAAATTTCGTATACGGGTTTCTGGATAGAAATAAATAATGACGATTTCAGCGATTTTAAAAATCATCCCCCTAAGAGGGTGAAAAAGGGGTTGGAAGTTTGTAGGCATATGAATTGTGTTGTTTTCAAAGATAGACACATTCAATTTCATACAGGGGTTATTTGTTAGAACTAAATAAGATGTATTTCTTATATATATAGAAATACAATATAGATGTATTTATGAGGGTAGATTTTAGAAATCTACCCTCTAAGGGGGTGAAATAAGGGCTGAAATAGTTGGTATGTGAAGTTCAGTATTCTCAAAGATAGACAGATGAAAAGATAAATAGATAAGATAATGACCATCTAAGACATATCTATAATGACGACTCCCGTGGTCGAGTGGCGTTCACTCCGGTTTTTAAGGTGTTGCCAGCTCTAAGGTTCCAGGTTCGATCCCCGGACGGGTCCATGTACGGGTACCCCACGGGTCTGGGTGTTTATGGTACCTTTTTTGTCTCCGATTCCATAACACAAATGCTTTTGCTACTTACTTTACTTTTATTATTATTTTAACGCCATAATATTAGATGAAAAAGATACATTCTCCTTACTTTGAAAATCCCAGAATACATCTACCTTTAATACTACTTACTCTTTACTTTACGCGCGAGCGAAGCCGCGGGCAACAGCTAGTATTAACTAATATGCGACAAAAATGATGGTAAAATACTACAACCAAGGTAAGGTCCGAAATTCCTAATACAAAAGAACAGCTGTCGTCTACTTAAAAAACCTTATAATAAAAAAGTAAAAAACATATACCAATGCAGCAATGGTTTAAGTAACTATTTTGTTTAAGCTCTCTCATTGACATCACATTATTAAATTAGTTTATTTAAACAGAAATAGTATGTCACATCTGAAATAATCACATGCACAAAGGACACCCAGACTTCGAACAATTAGCGTTTGCGGATCACTCAAATGCTTGTTCGAGGTCTCATGCGAATAATGGAAAGGTACCCAAGTAAAAATGTACTTATTATTATTTATTGTTTAAAAAAACTGAAAGTATGCAAAAAGCTAACGTCACGCGGTATTCCCAGGCGGTCACCCATCCAAGTACTAACCGCGCCTGATGTTGCTTAACTTCGGTGATCGGACGAGAACCGGTGTTTTCAACATGGTATGGACGTTGGCGATTGTAAAACCTAATTTTAAGTTCATAATATCCGTTGACGTAGTGTTGAATGATAAAAATAAATTCATATAAATAGAAACAATCATTTTTTTTCTCCTACGTTACTCGGGTCGATGCGCTCGTGAGTTTCAATTGTTTATTTATAGGCGCTTTAGTAGTAAATTTATTGAGCATAAAAGTTGTTTTTTGTAGTATTAAAGTAAGTACTAAAGTAGTTTAAAAAAAAGAAAAATACGTATTTAACTTACGGCCAAAATATAATTACAGGGATTTATTACTATGTTACCCGTGCCAAGCCAGCCCCCTTAGCCAAGTGACATTTCTACACGCGATAACGCTGATCGAATCGCTTAAATGTATGGAAGTGACAAGTCTGAGTCACGTGACTTATCGAAATCAAATGTCATTTCCATACACTTAATGCAGTTTAAGCGATTTCTATCATAGTTAACGCTTGTAGAAATGTAACTTTGCTAGGAGGGCAGGGCAGAACCGCGATAAAAATATAACACTAAACAGTGTAATTTAGAGCATTTACCTTAGCATTCTGTAGAGTATTCTGCAGCATTTCAAGGTCGATCCTCTCGTGTCGTTGCAGGGTTAATCCGGTTTGTAGTAGAGATAGTAGGCACCCTGGGTAAGTGCCGTCCTTTGGCAACGGTATACCGGTCTTCCATAACGTGTATTGTTCCTTCAACTTCTCGTAAGTAAGGTTCTTCCATGGCATTGCAGCTAGAACCAATAAAATGTAATAATAAACAAAATAATAAAGCCAAATGAAATAAAATTGAAATAAACCATTGCTGCATTGTAGTAAATAAAATAATTAAATCATTTATTCGTACACCTGTACAACAATACGTTTAATAAACCTGCCAAAGTGCACAGCAGTTTGTCGGCAGCAAATAAAAAGCTAACGTCACGCGGTATTCCCAGGCGGTCACCCATCCAAGTACTAACCGCGCCCGATGTTGCTTAACTTCGGTGATCGGACGAGAACCGGTGTTTTCAACATGGTATGGACGTTGGCGATAGCTAGTTCGAATCTTGTGATCAATACGTACCTATCCAGTCAATATATAATATTTGTCTGCAAATCTAATATTAGCAATAGATCTACAAGACGTAATTGAGAACACAATAATAAGAGAGCTTAAAGCCAAGATCATTGATCCAATAAATAATGTTCTACTCATATAATTAGGCTAACTAAATAGTTAACCTGGCGGTCTAGCGATTAATATGTAAATCTTGAAGACATGTAGTAAATCTTTTTTTCTTTTTATAAAAATGACGCTTGCACTAGGAATTTAATCCTTGTGTCGCGGGGGTTTCACAATCATTCAAATCACATGTGCAATCGATATTTTAAACCGTAGTTTAATGATAACAAATCTAATTTTAAAACAAAATTATAGCAAAAGAATAGTTAAAAGTTCATACAAAAAGCTAACGTCACGCGGTATTCCCAGGCGGTCACCCATCCAAGTACTAACCGCGCCCGATGTTGCTTAACTTCGGTGATCGGACGAGAACCGGTGTTTTCAACATGGTATGGACGTTGGCGATTGAAAGACCAAAATTTACGGTTAGCTGTAGCTGAATGGCGTCAATGATATTGTAGTATATTGAAGAGATCTACGTAACAATGACCTCTTTTTCAAATATTTATACGCATTTTCTCACAAGAACCACAACAAAAAAATATTTGAGCGCTTGTCAGACGTATTATATTTCTCATCAAATAACAGCATATCTCAAATTTACTGTTACTGTAATACTAGAAGATAAATTGAAATTCAAGTTATAATAACGCCAGCGAAATCTTCCAACGAGAATTTCTATTACAATTTGCATTTAATCAAGTGGAAAATGTATTTTATCTATACTAATATTATAAAGCTGAAGAGTTTGTTTATTTGTTTGACTAACAGCACTAATCTCAGGGACGACTGGTCAAATTCGAAAAATCTTTCGGTTTTAGATAGGCTATTTAACGTGGAAGGCTAGGCTTTTTCTTGCCGCGATATCCGACGCACACGCAGGCGGAGCTGCGAGCAAAAGCTAGTTCGAAGGATTTTTTTTTTTATATTTCTGTTTCAAACTTTTGCATGGAAAATGATATAAAGTCATACTTGAAATTCCAATATCCATTGTATGTTGTATGTGTAATATAAACTATAAATAAATTCCTTTATTTTTCTTATGATTTGCCTAATAACTCAAAGACGGCGGGCTTGAGAACAATAGCGGCAGTCATACCGGTGTGAGGATCGGTATTTTAAATAATATTGTTAATGTACACATTAAGTACCTACCTTGTTTTTGCCAACCCTCAAGAGCGTCAAGGTTCTGATGATAGGACATTATTTATTTATTTATTAATAATAAGCACACCAACAGCACAATCAATTACAATTATGTCTATAATAAGACATTATGGACTTTTTGCTTTAATATTTTCGATTTAGGTACATTTTGTTTATACAATTTGGTGTTGTGAGGTTTACCAATAGAAATGAATCCTTAAAACAAGGACTGAAAACACAAAAAGCTAACGTCACGCGGTATTCCCAGGCGGTCACCCATCCAAGTACTAACCGCGCCCGATGTTGCTTAACTTCGGTGATCGGACGAGAACCGGTGTTTTCAACATGGTATGGACGTTGGCGATCGAAAGATCAAAATCAGCGGTTACCTGATAGCTGAATGACGTCACACTCAAAAGCTATTGTAATGGTCTTCATATTATAAGAGGTTCGCTTAGATTTTATTGATAGTAAGTACATAATTATTTGCCAAATCATCTTTCAATCATCGTCAAATTAATTTGATAACACCACGCCAAACCTTGGTCTTGGCATCATTAACTATACAACATGTAACAAAAACCCTGTCCGATCCCTGAGAGTATTATTCGGTATCGTACTGCGAACACATATACGTAGTCATTAAATGGATTGGAGATGATTATTTTTCCCCAGTGAAAATAATTAAATCAAAATAAAAACTGATCCAATGCAACAGCAACACTGACCGCTCCTCAAAGTTCACGTACTCACTACCTACAGCTTTGTGTCAAAGATGCCGCATATGCGAGACGGTTCATGAACTGTACCACGAATACGCTTTTATTGGATCTGACAGGGGTTTTGTTACAATGTTGTATATGTATGTTTTAATATTTATGTATTTAGGTTTACTTACGTTTTATACTACTGACAATATTTCTACTACCGCGCGACTATTTTCACACTCTAACATAGACCATACATAATCATGCGCTTGCGCAGAGACGCCCAAGTTCAATTCGCGACAACGTCGCATTGGCACATGATGATAGAACAACACATGTATGCGTCACACAAGAGTAAATCACTATTTATTTTGTCTTAAAAATCGGTGGTAAAATTCGCTTCAAGTACAATACGGTATTCAGCTGAATTTAGCGACATTTTTTGCATGTGACGCTAATAACTGCTTTTTATTCTTTTTTTCCTTCTAAGTTGATCCCAGCTTGAGGAAAAGTTAGGCAGACTTACCATTACAACTCTCCCAGAGTATCAAACAGAGGGAATAGACATCACTCTTCGAACAAGGGTACACCCGACCATCATCTTGAGGGTAGAACAGTTCCGGCGCCTGCCATCGGTACATCTCAGAGTGTTGGTACATGTCATACGGTTTTGCGACTGCGTTAGAAGTAATGTAGGTTTCTGATGGATGCGCCGATAACAAAGGCTCGAATTCGGCTATTTCCGATTCACGAGAATCTAAAAAATACAAGAAACAATTTGAGATATTAAAATATTGGATAGGTAGGCATCTCATCCTTAATAGGAAAATATAAACGTTAAATTCGTTCAGAAAATTCACAAGGAATGCTCAAAAAACAAAAGTCAACGGCACGCGGTATTCCCAGGCGGTCACCCATCCAAGTACTAACCGCGCCCGATGTTGCTTAACTTCAGTGATCGGACGAGAACTGGTGCTTTCAACATGGTATGGACGTTGACAATCACATGCTTAAATTGTCGTACTGTAAGAAATGATACATTTATAATATTTAACACAAATCTACTAGGTACCCTATTAGTTTCTTACGCATTTTTTTTTATTCTTCAATCGATTGCAATGTTTCTAAACTATATATTTTCTCTTCAAGATTTCATTTTTTTATGACACTGATCTGGTATAACTAATGTCTTATCGAGTCGTAAAATGTATTAATCGGAAAATAATTAAATATCCAGCTACAAAATAAAATCATGGACTTCGAATACGATTTTTTTTTATTATGTGTCATCAACAATAAAAATAAGATTTAAATTAAATAAAAAGACATATAGTTTCTTTACCAATTACTAACGTTAATTTAATACATTTATGTCGAGTTTCGGATTTTATTGTTTTCATTAATGAGCTTTTAACGGTAAATTATTTATAACAAATTTCGTTCCTAACGGAAACACTAATCTATTTATATTTATCTAATAATATATTATATTATAAAAGTCCCCACTGCGTCGGCCTGTCTGTCTGAACGCGATAAATCCAAAACTAAGACGGATTATCACATGATTTGCACCAATGGATAGAGTGATTGAAGATGAGGATATTTGTATATCACCCATAGTGGTATAAGATAAAGGCAAGCACCCACACTTACAGCGTAGGTTTACTTACTAACATACATTCAACAACTCAACCTATCGCGGTCCAAAGCTGGACATAGGCCTCTCCCAAGTTGCACCACAAAACCCGGTTCCCCACCTTCCGCAGTGGGACTTTCGGAAGTAGCGGGCCGTGTGCTATGGTGCGCAATCATGGAGTGTTTGTTACCCTTTTTTTTCTGTCGGGGTGAAATTCTAACGGTACGAATACACCGAATCCGTCATCGGCCGAAGTATGTGTTTATATCTAGCGGGGCCCCCTTAGCTAGAGCGATGAAAGTGATAAGAGCGGTTAGCTCGTTCAATGTACCTACCAAATATAATGAAATGGTCCAATGTACCTCCGTTGTGTCCACAGAAATGACCTCTGAAGTTTATGTCCATCCAGCGGGGCCCTTCGTCGTTATCAGGCAGGGATACCTAAAAGTGATGTCAGACGAAACTTGGCCCAATGTACCTTTCTAGTCATGTATTTGTTCTTAGAAGTTTGTGATCATATACCAGAAATTAAGTTTCAAATTTTGTCTAGCCAGCAGGGTCCTTTGTTATTTGAATTAACATATGGATAAAATGCAGACCATTCTTATGTCTTCCCAATGTACCTCACAGTTATTCACTATTTACCAAATTTTTCGCGGTTTTTCTACCTAAACAAAAAAATTAACTTTTCATACAAAATGAAATATGAAACAGACTATTTTGTTTTTTTTTTTTATGTTGGCCAACCAAAGTGTCTCGACTCTGCCTGATGGAAAGCAGTATGTAGAGTCCAAAAATGGTAACCACCATCGCATACCGGTAACACAGCCTGCATGCCATGGTGGGCACCACTATGGCGGGCTCAAGTTCGTGCGCGTCCCTTCCCCATCTCCATCGATTGATGGGGCTGGGGAAGGGACGAGGAAAATAGGCGTCCGGCATCCTCACCTACCGAACGAAATACAGCAGTAGCAATACTGCTATTTTACGTCGATCTTCTGTGAGTATATTATTATTTAAGTTATTTTTTTTGTTTAGGTGTAAAAACCGCGAAAAATTTGGTAAATAGTGAATAACTGTGAGGTACATTGGGAAGACATAAGAATGGTCTGCATTTTATCCATATGTTAATTCAAATAACAAAGGACCCTGCTGGCTAGACAAAATTTGAAACTTAATTTCTGGTATATGATCACAAACTTTTAAGAACAAATACATGACTAGAAAGGTACATTGGGCCAAGTTTCGTCTGACATCACTTTTAGGTATCCCTGCCTGATAACGACGAAGGGCCCCGCTGGATGGACATAAACTTCAGAGGTCATTTCTGTGGACACAACGGAGGTACATTGGACCATTTCATTATATTTGGTAGGTACATTGAACGAGCTAACCGCTCTTATCACTTTCATCGCTCAAGCTAAGGGGGCCCCGCTAGATATAAACACATGGCCGAAGTATGCCAGAGCGCATACACTGCTATTACCGACGTCGTCCGATGACGCCGGTAGTAGCAGTGTATGCGCTCTCTTCCATTTACTTACGTTTGATTTGATCGGCAGAGTTCGGCCGATGACGCCCGAGCATACTTCGGCCGATGACGGATTCGGTGTATTCGTACCGTTATGACTTCGACCCACGCTGAGGGCACAGCGAAGGGATATGTCGGACTTGCACCGACCAAAAACACCCCGGTCCCGTCCTCGCCCTTGCCGGAGCCGCGGGATCGCTTACGCAAGCTCTACGCAGCATCGGCATGTGTTTGTTACCCTAGTCTGGGGTCCTGGGGAAGCGGGTTAGTGACCGCAATTCTCTGCTTGTTCGTTCTTTAGGACAACGCTGCTGCCTATTCTCCTTGTTTCTATATCCCTTAGTCGCGTCTTACGGCACCGAGGTGCGGGGGAGAGGGGGATGGGGTTATCCTAAGCTGCAATCCAACGGCGTACCCGCTATGATTTAACCGAAGATCGGTAAGACCGTGGTGGGGACGATTTACGAACATAATTCTTATTTCCTGAGCTTCACCATTATCAACAAAATACAACAACTACACAAATAACAGAGGTAGACCAGTGTTTTACCATTCAGTCACTTGTCGCATGCCAGAAAACATCTTATTTTACTTTAACACTGGTAGGTCGATGAAATTACATTAAACGATGAATGATTTACATACTTTTTGTATTACTTCGCGTCATAAGAATAAACAATATTCTCTTGAATGTGTCGGCATTCAATATTGCACAATTATTATAATTATTTATTTATGTGCTAAAGTTTCAGTAATATATGTTTTACCTTGAAGATAGATGGGACAATAAAAATGTACTGTAATTTTACAAGAATGTTACCTTCAGGTGAATTATTTAACTTAACAATTATTCCTTCATTATGTTCATATTCTTGACTGCAGTTTTTTTAATAATATGCAACACGTTTTCGTAAGGAATCAAGATTGTTATTTGTTTTAGATGTATTCGCGGATTGTAATGCTAAGTTGGTGGTGTTATACGAATTTGTCGGTTTATCAGGGCTCTGCTTAATAATGTATGCAGCCTTGCCGCAATACAAACGCCTTTGATTTGTACAACCTTTATATCGTAATGATTTTACTGATTATAATGTAAGAAAGAAACTTAGAAAACGTTCTATGGCGGAACGAGTTGAAAGTATTCTTATTAAAAATTGGAAAATCTGGGAACAAGTTGTACAAAACCAGTTGGAATTGGAACTGACGTTGGGAATAGGCGATTGCCCAACAGTAAACATCACAGGATAATAATTATAGTGAAGGTAAACACAATTATCAAATATCAAATTATTAAATGGACATTAATAAACGAGAATTATTAATACTCGTTATCATAATTAAACGATTATAAAATTGGCAATTATTCGAGATTTAAGTAATCAAAAATTACATTGTGACACTTGGCATTTTATTAAAACTTCAATGCAAGCATCAATTAATCTTTCGTCATTATCTTAATGTTTTTTTTTATAAAGCCTATAATAGATCCCACTGCTGGGCAAGGCATAGGGGAATCTTGCCCAGCAGTGTGATCTATTATAGGCTTCTTCTTCTTCCTAAATGAAAAATTTAATGTTAATCACAAATAATAATTTAGGCTAGTATTACATCTTTTACGGTTAATTCCTTAAGAGTTGTTACTTACTTGTTTTTCGTATGACTTTTACTGAAATGACAATAGGTGATCTAGGGCCAAATACCTCATAATATTAAAGAAAACCTATTATATAACCTATAATATATTATAAATTGTAAAGATGAAATAATGTCTTAATACCTCTAATACTTTTTCTCCCATGAACTACAGAAATGTCGCCTTACAAAATATATATGTATCCTCTTTTCGAATAGTCTCAATTTGCTACAAGCTGGGTATGTACGAACGTCACAAACGTGTAGATAGCGTAAACATAAGATTCGCAATGGGGATCATCGTGTGTTGAAAATCCACTAGACCTTAGCGGCAGTAGCGACCCACTGCCGCTAAGGTCTATCTGGCAATTTCGACCAAGTAGCCGGCCAGTAGCTTGTCTCTCATTGGTGGAGAATGACAGATAGACCTTATACGACACTAGCAACCCCAGCGGATTTTTGATACTCGATAGTCCCCATTGACTAGGCACAATGAAAACTGGATACCACATGGCACCCATCTTAATTCATAGTCGTGACGTACATGCGAAATTCAATCTTAATATAAATAGAGTCTAATTAAAATAGTTTATATGAACTCACCGTCAATGTTAACATACTGCGGCTCAGGAGAATAGATATCATATCGCTTCGGTTTCTTTTCCGGCTGTCGATCCAACTTGACACAGGACCCCAGATCCGCGAGTTTTGCCGCGTCATGACTCGTAACCATAATACTGGCACTTGACAGCTCAGTGTGGACGTACCCTTGCATGCGTAGGAAGACTAGCGCGTTAGCTATGTCGAGGGCATATTGCACTGCAGATTGAGCACTAAGTATGCGACCCTGAAAATATAAGCTTTGTTATTGCGCAATTTTAAGCGGCGCGCGGCGGTATCCTAGTGGCTATTGGCTAGGTCTTGCGATCACGTTGGTTGCCGCTTCGAATCCTCATTGCGCTACGTGTAACTGAACCCACTATTAATACAAGCATATTTTAGCCTAGCACAAGGGTTTAAAAAAAAAAGTAATTGACCTAGGTAGAATATATAAAATATTATTAAGAACTATACTTAATAAGAAATAAATTATAAATATATACATAAAAAAATTAAAAAGCTAACGTCACGCGGTATTCCCAGGCGGTCACCCATCCAAGTACTAACCGCGCCCGATGTTGCTTAACTTCGGTGATCGGACGAGAACCGGTGTTTTCAACATGGTATGGACGTTGGCAATTGCTAGTTCGAATCTTGTGATCTATACGTACCTATCCAGTCGATAAAATATAATACACACATCAAAAGTGTCTAGGGATCAAGCATTTTTATGCGGATTTCTTGAGATTGAGATGTGGCTTTGTAATAAATTTATGATTTTATAAATTTATATAGATCCTTTTTGGTGCATTTCATAATTCGAATCAGGAACTGTGAATCAAATTCGAGTAAAAGATGAAAATCAGCTGTCAATATTTTCCCTATAAAAACATACAACGCATTGAAGACATTATTAGTGCTACTGTTTCCCTACTACTGATTAAAACCAACGTTATTATGGAGCGGCGACGTCATTTAAGCAGGGAAGAAATGCTCAGAGCCGTGGGAATGACAGAAGCTGGTTCCCGGCAACGTACTGTGGCTTTAGCTCTGAATACAAGTCAGAGTGTTATCAGTCGACTTTGGACACGTTACCGAAGCACTGGTACCGTGGCTGAGCGCCATGGAGGACGGTATCGCTGCACCACACGGAGACAAGACCGATACATTCAAATCTTAACTCGAAGAGCTCCAACAATAACCGCCATGATGTTAGCCGTGAGGCTTCATCACTCTTCAGGGAACTTAATTAGCGACCAAACAGTCAGAAACCGCTTGCATGAAGTGAACCTTCATTCCCGAAGACCGCTACGGGTACCACCTATAGCAATGCACAATCGTAGGATTCGATATCAATGGGCTCTTGAACACAGAAATTGGGCAGAAGAACAATGGCGTTTCGTGTGCTTTTCTGATGAGTCTCGTTTTGGTATGAGACCGGATACAAGACGTATACGACACTGGAGAACCCCTGGACGCCAACAGCGATTAAAATCCTGCCAGGAAGTCCATCCTTATAGTGGTGGAACCATCATGGTATGGGCGGGTATTTGGATCGGCGGAAGAACTGAGTTGATTTGGATCAGAAGCAACCTCAACGCTCAAATTTATGCTGAGACGATTGTATCAGACGTCATCGTTCCTCTACAAGTGCAAATCGGTCCCTTATTTCAGTTAATGCATGATAATGCACGACCGCACACCGCAAGAGTTGTAAGACAGACTCTCGCCGCAGCTAACATCAATGTCCTGCCCTGGCCTGCTCAGTCGCCAGACTTGAACCCGATTGAGCATGCATGGGATATGCTACAGAGAAGAGCTCTGCCGAATATGGAGGGTATCCAGTCGCAAGAAGACCTTTTTTTGTTGTTGCAACGAACATGGGCGGCCATTCCACAGCGTGATTTGGATGAACTCATTTTGAGTATGCCAAACCGATGTTCTTGTGTTGTTAGTGTTCGCGGTAGAAACACGGATTATTAATTGTTTAAGTTACCCAATAAAATTTTAAAGAAAACTGTTATTTCAGTCTTTTTTTCGAACTTTTGTGTTAGTGGTTCAAATGTCAAAAATCCCTTTATTAGGAAAATGGCAAATTTCTTTATTAATGCAAAGGTGACTTGGTTTATCGTTACTGTGACAAACGAAAACACTTTATTCGATGAATCCTTAAAGAAAATTTTAATTAATATCAATCAGGAGAAAAGTTATTGCAAAAATATATGTTGATCCCTAGACACTTTTGATGTATGTATTTGGCTGCAATACCGGCGCTTGTCTATCTTCTAATCTAATATTAGCAAATAGAACTACAGAAATAATTGGAGAACACAATAATAAGAGAGCTGAAAACCTAGATCATTGATCCATAAATAATTATCTTCTACTTATATTATTATATGCTAACTAAATACTAAGCCTGAACCTGGCGGTCTAGCAATATAATATGTGAATCCTGAAGACCTTACAGTCAAATATTTTAAACAGCAGTTCTCTGCGGTTAATCTAATTTTACAATAATATTATGACAAGAATAATAAAAGTTAAAACAAAAAGCTAACGTCACGCGGTATTCCCAGGCGGTCACCCATCCAAGTACTAACCGCGCCCGATGTTGCTTAACTTCGGTGATCGGACGAGAACCGGTGTTTTCAACATGGTATGGACGTTGGCGATTGACAATTCGAATTCTAAGATCATTGCCTACCTAACTAGCCTTAAAAGTGTATTATTAGCTGCGCCACTCTTGAATCTAATAATAGCAATATAATGTGGCAGAATGCCGTGTTTCAATTTAATTATATTCTAAGACCTATGTATAATACATAATTATGTACCATAACCTTCTAAATAAAAATACTGATTACTGATAACATACAATATGGGCTTCGGAGGATACAAAAGTGAAAAAAAAAATGTTTTCGCTCAATCTATAAAGAATATGATGAGTATGTAATCGGACTTAATTAAATATACCCCTATCCAATACATTTCCACAAGCGTTATCGCTGCCGAAATTGCTCAAATGTATAGAAGTGTCAGTGTCACGTGTCCTGTTGAAAAGATATGTCATTTCCATACATAAATTATCAAGGGATTTCAATAATCGTTAACGCTTGTATTGTCACTTGTAATAATAGGGACAGGAGCCCTAAGCTGACAACAAGCCATTGTTAATTTAATTAAAATAAACTTTTTACATAATAAGTCAATTATATGTACACAAGATCTAACATCTTGTAGAACCACGAAATCGAGCAAAAAAGCTAACGTCACGCGGTATTCCCAGGCGGTCACCCATCCAAGTACTAACCGCGCCCGATGTTGCTTAACTTCGGTGATCGGACGAGAACCGGTGTTTTCAACATGGTATGGACGTTGGCATTCGCGAGACTCAATTTTACGTGGGCTACCTTGAATTAGTAACTAGAGAATGTTGTACTGAATAGCTTTGAAAATTATTAAAATAAACAAAAATAACATTAGACCTTTCTTTAATTAAGTAGACAAAAAATTGTGGGTACAACTTACCTATGTCTCATGCAGACTGTATTGAAATGGTCCATGTTAATACATAACAATATTAGTTATAATGCAAACATAATATAATAACAAATTCTTTACCTGTATATGTAGTATTCCGTAGAGCGAATCGACGCATCGTTCACATATCAGGTGCACGTTTTTATTTATATCCGGATATATTCCCATCAGAAGTATTATGTTAGGGTGGCGACACTTTCTGAAATATCAATACCGTTAATATTCTTAGAAAGAAGAAGAAATAAAAAAAGAAACTATAGAAATGAAGAAAAAACAGATTTGTTGTATGGAAGCCCTTTTAAATATTATTTTATTGTTTTTAGTTTTTAGACAAAGCGTCAAAAATGTCTACTGTCTAATTAACTATCACGATTCATGAGACTGGTGACAGACGGACAGATGGACGGACAGCGGAGTCTGAGCTTACCTTAATATGTTTATCTCCGTGTTCCGTTTCTTCCTAACGTGATTAATGGTGACCCCACTTAACTTCTTTATCTGGACAGGCACCACACCCCAATTCCCAAGGTTCCATAACTGATTTTTGTCTTCCGTCACGTCGAGATTACTCGCACTAGCTATCGGTAAACCGGCACTCGTATCACTCTAAAAAAAAACAGTTATTATGAACGAAAATAATTACGATCTCATTTCCGATACTAACTAAATGACTCAGTCATTTTTTGCGTCTACATTTTTACTTCAAATTTAAACAAAACAAAATCAACCGCGATCAATCATCTGCAACGTAATCGGTATCAAAAGGTGTGGCTAGTAAAATTGATTCCGTTTTGATGATTTCACTGAGGTCAATCATGCAAATACAAGTTGATTCACAGGGCATCGCCCGGCTGCATCGATTTATATTGCGTCTAAGAAATGGATGCGGTCAGGCGGTTCCCATAACAGACATACTTTACTATCGTCGGACATGCAGGACGACCGCACCTGCAGTTGCTCATCAGCCCACTGGTCAAAACTCTTCAATTCAGTCATTACTTCCCATAGCTTTTCATCGGTCTCATCCTTCCTGGGACTCAATGATGAATTATGACTAGAAACCTTGATATCTCCTGCTGCTTTCGCCACATCGACTTCGTCTTCATCACTCTTGGTATTATCTAACGTGTCAACATGAAATGGAAGAGAGTTTTTCTTGTAGAATGCAGGCGAAGAGCTCGTTTGATCTTCGTCTTTAAAGTCAATGTGCTTTTGAACTACGAAGTCCATGTCTGGAGACCTACTTAATCTGTGACGTGATAGACGCTTACACTTATGCGGCTCGGTAAAGGACGCCGATGGATATACATTCCCAGGCATAAACACCTGATTTTGAAATAGAAATTGTATATTCGGAACACCTCCGTAAACTGTTCGATCGGGGGTCGTGCTTCGAGCGCGTTTTTGCGTTTTCTTTTTGTATTTAACGGCTGATTTCTTCTCATAATTGAAAGTATTATCGTGGTCTGCGGTGCAGTCTGTGCAAGACACGGGTAACGAATGTCTTCCGCATTTCTTCTTAACGGGCGTTATTAGTTGTTCTCTATTTCCTGAGGATCTTCTTGCTTGGAATTCGGCTAAATCTCGTTTGTACTCCTCCGTGCGTATCGTGCCGACCTGTGTTGCGCTGTTGGTTTGGAGGATTTCCGGTGTAGAGGAGTCGGGGCTTATGTTGTGACGAGTCGTTACAGTCACGCGCTCCCTGTCAACAAATATTCCAATACTTATTTTTTCTGTGACAGCAACTCAATCAACCCTATTATATTGAAGCAAGTAGGTTATACTTTAAAACTGTTCGATTAATGTTCAAAGTATAAAACTTATTCATTCATATCTGTGTTACAATTTCCTCTAGTTAATTGCTTCTCGTTCATACTTTCCAAATGACATATAATCATTTAACAACAAAGTATTTCGTAATCACCTGCGTATGGTAAGCTAACAAGTATAACGGAAAAATGTTCTTTATTTTTAATAAACTCTGCAATGTTTATGAAGGTTATTGTTTCCTGCAGTTTTTTAAAAGGCTATTCCAATAACAATTATTGTTTTAAATGTTTATCAATCTTTTAATGCCTATTCCATTTTATTATACATAGTTAGATTTAGTCTACTCTATTCATTGCCGTGTAACACAGGTAACACATAACTTTCACATAACTTGTGTTATGCTATAAATAACTATACTCAGTTGACAAATATCCATCAAGTTTCTATAGTAGACTTATTGATCAAAGGAACGTCCATTTAAACATTTTTTCAGCTAAGGCGCTAAATCTAACAATAGTCTGAGAAAAAACCGTAACAATACACAACTTCGAATAACAAATACTAATGGTAGTCCGACCGGCATTTAGACAGCAAAAGCGTGAGATTGTCGCGGGAAATCTACTTGAACACAATTTCATTTAGAATAATATAACCAAATTTTAGATTAGATTGAGTTACTTTTCTTTCGTAATGATATAAAAATCGTCAGGTTTTTAGTGTTCCTTTGGTCAAAGGAACATGGAACACACATGAATGAATGGAAAAAAAGTATTTAAATAAAACTATTTTTAAACGGATTCTACCGCAGTTCATTTTGATTTTAGTTATCGACGCCACGTTTCCACGCCTCTGCAGGTATCATGGTCATGGGCAGACTGTGTGGTCTGGCCAAAGGATCACCCTCATAGAGTCCGATATTAAAAAAAAACATTTCTCTAATCGCGTAAACCTCAAAAAACAATAAAAAATATTAGTATCTTAAATTACCGCCGAAAATTTATACCGTCAATAACTTAGAAAGTTCTCTCGTCTACGTTGTTTTATGTAACCTTATCCTTGGACACATTCCAAAAAAAGAACTATTCAAATAAGAGATCAAAGTAAGAGGCGATCATAATCGAGTACCGCCCGGGACGCTCGATACACTTTTACCGATTAACAATTTGATCAGGCTCGCAAATTTGTTCCCAGACATTGTGCATCTGACATCAATTTGATCTCTTGCGAAATACCTCTCAGATCTAATAGACTGATAGTTTCTTTGAAGCCATTGCATAGTTATATCATAAAGCTGTCTGGAACGTTTGTGAAGAGAAAATTCCGGTAATTTATTTATTGCTACTATCGTTTTGTTACGCTTTTAGTAATTGTAAAGAGACAGGTTGCAAATTCTATTTATATTTTAAAGGCAATTTATAAACATTTTCTCTATTTCGGAATGACTTTTTAAGTATTTTGAGTTTGCACGTCTTTGTCATCAGAATTAATTGATTTATAATTCAGGAACGTAATACAGTTAATACCTTTTTATTTATGGGAGCTTATGAATCATGATTTGCGAGGGTCTTTATTGATTCTATATTACACCATAAGCGTAAAATGAGTCCATAACACTTTGCCAATCAAGGCATGTTAGCATGTGACCTTTCCGATACCTCAAACAATTGTCTTCAGACCTCTATTATACTTTTGTTGCAACATTGTTGCTTATTTAACAACTTCTTTGTTAAACCCTAAAACTCTGAAGTCATCGACTATAATCTCCAATATGCCGGAAGTATAACAAAGCCGTGCATATACAATAATCTCGATACAAACAATACATTACGTAACTCTGTAATTAAACTAGAAAGCAGCCAATATCTCATGACACGATAATGCTTACATAAATAAGAAGCTGTTTTAACCCACAATTTTGGTTATTTTTAAAGCAATAAGAGAAACATTTCTTCGTAAGTACCTAGAAATAAGTTTGGTGAAAGTGAAATTTCAATAATACTGTTTTAGAGGCATCGAAAGGCTTCAGATTGAATCGAACTAGTAATTAATGGAAGCATCAATCACGATTGCGTACCGGGGATTCTTTTGTAGTCGCTTTTTTCGAAATTACTTTGTCGAGCGTGCGGAATGAATGAAGCAATGGGATTGCTTGGACACCATTTTTTATGGACCTTGTGTGTTTGAATAACTATAGTATGGTGAGTATGGTGACCCGACTAAAGAAAGTTCTTGTTTCTTTATTTGATTTAAGTATTCTTTGGGAATATACTTATAATGCTAATTGACGATTGACAATTCGTACGTTGAGCAGGTGCGTCGCTTTTATAAAAAAAAGTAGGTATTATATCATCTGAAAGTATCTAACTTGCAAAACTTTGCGCGATTAAGTTCTAGTTTTTAGGCAAAACAAATTGAAGTGAATGTGAAATTGGTATTTCTTATGGGTACTTGTCGTTAGCTGTTCCCCGCGATATTATATTGCAGCTGACGCACTTTGCAAGTTGCGGGACAGGAGACATGGGGTACAGCATAATGGTAAAGTATATTAATGGTTAAAAAAATATTGAGCAACATATTAATTACGCATACATTGTCATACTTCCAGTATATGTATAAATATAAAATATAAATAGTAAAGATTATTTTAAGATAGATTCTGCTTATAGTAACAATTTATAAAGGTCTTTATCGTTGAATTTATTCATTTCACTAGCTTTTGCCCGCGACTCGTCTGCGCGACGAAGTCCACGCAGACGAGGACTTCAGAATTGGGTCCAATAAGAAATGAAAAATGTGTAAGTAATGAAAAGTTTTATAAAATTTAGAATAGAATAGAAGATTTAATTTACACCCGTGTTTTAGCTTGCGCTGTAATAGAGAAAGATACCAAATTTCAAAGATGTCTAGCTCGTAAACAATTTTCTATATTCCCTCGGAAACTACTTAAGGAATGGGAATAAAAGCCTATGTTCTTTTCTATTTCAAAGGCTACATGCATGCCAAATTTCATCTAAATCCGTTCAGCCGTTTTTGCGTGATTGAGTAACAAACATCCAACATCCACACTTTCACATTTAAAATATCAGTAGGATATATTCAATAATGACCCACTGTTGGGCAGTTCTCTTCTCGAGCAGAAACCGAGAAGGAACGAGCTTATAAACACGCTTGTTCATTGCGCGTCAACTTATTAGTTAATTCCAATTTTAGAAATCCAGGTTTCCTCACGATGTTTTCCGTCACCGATTATTTTTTAAGACTGGTAAATTGATTAAGAGTGATTTACACGTAGTCATTAAGATTTAGGTTTCGTTTTAATTAAAAACACTTGTTTTCTTCTCGACATACAGACAACCTGCCTGAAACCCATAGACGCAACAGACTTTTATATACCTAGTAGGTACTTAACTAGAAACCCTGCTCCTAATGCTCCTATTCCAGATAATTAAGAGTTATTGTGTTAATAAATATGCACATTTGACGTACCCTTTATGTGTTCCACGTATATCTAAGTACTGCTATATCGATACCAAGATTTCTTTAGTTTTCCGAACTAATTTACGACACAGCTGATAGAGAGCAAAAATTAAACTAAATTTTGTTTAGAGATGAATGCCTAACTTAACGGTTATTCTTATCACTCGTTAATAAGACTACCAAAATACGGATGCTTGATTCTTATCGGATTTGTAATAGAATAATAAAAAAATAATAAAAAACCAGTTCACTTATCCTAATTATTTAACCGATTTCAACTTCGACAACTTAGGTATTTAGGTATATACTTTAGTTTTTTTTTGTACCTATATTTGTTACGCGATATCTCTGAAAATAATAGGTACCTAAATCGATTTCCAAAAAATACCAATAACGTCTGAACGAAATTACCTACGTAGGTACTTTGTACCTTCGTGCTACTAGGTATATCAGTCGGTTTTCTTACATTTATATGTACGAAATCTATTATATTTACCTACATAATACCAGTGTCACGATGTTTGTCCGGGATGAACTCCGAAACTACTGAACCGATTTTAATCAAATTTGTACACCGTGTGTAGTTTGATCCAACTTGAATGATAAGATAGCTTACATCACAAATATATAAAAAAATGAGACTGCGGGCGGAGCAGCGGGAAACAGTTAGTATCATATAAAATAGGTAGATACTATGTTACATATTACAGTTAAACTTTGGGTAAAACAATTCAAGATTATAAAACAGGTGACAATGTTAACGAACCCATTTCAAAAATGTCAATGACCTCTTTCGATCTAATTCAGGCATTTTCATTTTGTAATCAGTACCTGTTTAATTAAACTTGATTTTTCAACACTATAGAATAAAATATTCACCTGTAGGTATACACCACTGTTCTGGAGTACAAGAAACAAAATGAACTAGGCAGAGTATTGAAACTAGATTTCGAAGCAATAATTAACTGCATTCACCTGTGATTTGTATTGACAGTACATAAAGCTTCGACATCTATTGGAATGAAATCAAATGTATTGTAGACCAATGTAGGCACAGTTCTGGTGAATCAACGTTAGGTGGAACACTTACATCATCCTGGGACATTGTGCATAGGTAGGTACCTGTCGCTATTGTAATCGACATTTAGGTTGAGTTTTACGGTCTGACTATATAACAACAGTTTGTGCACTTCATCTAGTCCCATTACATTTCGATTAAAAAATGAATTCGATTCTAAAGAAGCAAGATTAATTAATAATAATTTGATTGTATAAAACTATTATTTTTAAAGCAGAAATAGTAATAGAAATATATTATGGTTATGCTATGTTTTTGTTACGGTAGTTCACAAGAAAATTATCCAATAGAAATAAAAAACAAGACATAGGTACACACTCACCGGCGCAACCACTTAAAAACTCCCATGTCCTGAAAAGAATCCACTTTTTGTTCGAAAATAGTTCACACAGTAGAACAGAAAACAAGCCGTCTGCAATTAGCAACTGAATAAAATTTATAGAATACGAATAACTTTAAAAACTAAAACGGAAAGTCCGACGATGCGAGGAACACGCGGAACATTACCGGCGCATTAGAAGTCCGATCGTTATAAAAAACGACTAGCAACAATGACCGCCGATATATTGTGCGGTCAGACAAAACATCACGAACAACGCGGCATTCGCAATGAGTTGAATTTAGTTTTTTGTACAAATTACTTTTCGTTGCGCTCCGGTGATCCACTTCATGCCCGCCGGTTGTCGAGCGACGGCCCTCGTCTAGTCTGCTGCGGTCAAAGACGAAGACGACTCGTCAAACGCACAATGCGCACCTACTACCTACTACTACTGCCATCCAACTCTTTATTATTATTTTTTTAAACACTTTTAGGGTACTTTGAAATAATCGTAAACTTTAAAGTCGCTGAACGATTATTGTTTACCTTATTGCAGTGTTTGTTTCTGATTGACTGCGACATCGTGTTTTACTAGTTTTAGCTTTGTATTCATATAAGAACTTCTTCATTGCAAACAAATTCGGTTTCTCACATGTGGAACCATAAAATCATTAACACATTATTTCGTATTTTATTGTTGTTCATGAAATTATTGAGGTGCTATCAAAATATTACTGTCATTTTCGTATCATGAAAACAGACGCAAAGTGCAATAATTCAATTTGATCACTTTATTTATTCTAATTATTTCATAGTAATTACTATTCAAAACAACTTTATGAGTAAATCTAATTATTTAATTTAATAAATACTCATATAAAATCTTTCACAATTTTCATAAACCCTTAAATATAATATTTATTAGAAAATAATTTTGAATATTTTAAAGGGTTTTGTTTCCGGTAAGTGAAAAGTTGAAAGGAAATTCTAATGTTGCAAGCATATATTTCGGTAAACTAGATATTCATAGGTAATATCAGGCGTCATTAGTGGGACTTTAAAATCTTATAAGTTTCGTGCATAATTATTATTTATTTCAGACTAATTCAGACTATCTTTAAAATAAACTGTTACGGAAACATTACAATCACACTTTGTATTTTTTATAGTAACAACATTAACGTTTACCTGTCTGACTGAAATGTCAATCTTTGATTTTGGAAAGCAATGTTTACAGTTGCGTTTGATTTGAATTTTTATAATTTTTGTTATATCTCAAATATAATATAGATGGATGAGTTACGTGGACCTAATATTCAAATCGTCCTACATGTTAAAGAGGGTATGTAACTTTTTTCAAGTCTTCAATGTGCCTGCATAATGACATTACAAAAAACATCTGCAGTAAACTTCTTAACTATTTCTAGGTCTTGGATTTGGGTTTTTACGGCTTCCTTTCATAGTTAGTGGGTCTCTAAATGGTTATATGTTGGAAACCGACCCCGTGGTACCGTCTCACGCTCCTATATTTGACGCTGAACTAGTTTGGGAAGCAGACAAAAGAAGGTTTCGAAGGTAAACATATAACTTAAGTTTTGTTTTTTAACCCTGTTTTTTAAGCCCCTGTATGATTATGAAATTACCATAAAATATATTGTCCAGCAGCTAGGTAACCAATATTTGTCTGCCAGTACTAGATAATCATTTTACTTGCAGGTATTAAACATCATGCAATTAATCTATAAAATAACTTACTTTATAATTTTTACAGTTTACGAGTCCAGAATGTTCCAGTTAAAGTTGAAGTACATACCATGGGTACACAAGGGAGAAAGGATAAAGTTGGATATCTTCTCCTTAGCTTGCTCGGAGCACAGCCGTGCCCATCCAATAAAATTGTTGAAGTAAGTTTGTTAAATAAATGTTTTGTCGAGAATGTTGCTATTATAGGTACAATTCTTACTTTTCCCTTACATAAGATAAAGCTGAAGTAAAATTCTGTATTATCGTAACTATGATTTGGTCTTTAATTACGCTTTTCATGCCGAGAAAGAAAAACAAAGAGTACCAGAATTGGTCATTTATGTGCTGGCAATTTAAGTTTCCTTTGTTGCTATTTAAACATTCTGATAATTAACATTAATTATGAAACATATGACAGGGTTGTTCATTCACATAAATAATAAAGTACACCAATATTTAAAAGTATACTGTTTGTTGTCAGGTGAAACACTCCTGGCACAGACTCCTCGGTGTGAAGTCTGAAGGCAAGTGCTGCCACCCACAGTTGCTGATGAGTCTCTCAATAGAAGACAGAGTTAACACACCAACTCCCGTAAGCTAACAGATTCATTGAATATTTAAATTATTTTATTAAACTAGATGAGCTGGCAAATGCTTTTGTACTATATTCTGAAGACGACCATTTTTATTCCCTAAGGGCATAATAAATAGACTATAACCTATTTTCAGGCCTACCAAATATAAAGAAAAATAAAACAAATATATGGCCATAACCGAAAAAAAGTATTACATATAATAATTTGTTTTTTTTTTTTTTTTATTGTGATGGTCAGATTATAAGCTATATCTTTCTATTATATGTAATTCCAGTGTCACGGTGTTTGTCCGGGATGAACTCCGAAACTATTTTAATCAAATTTGCACACCATGTGAAGTTTGATCCAACTTGAACGATAGGATAGCTTACATCACAATTATTTATTTATTATTATTATTTATTTTGAGCCTGAACTGTCCCACTGCAGGGCAAAGGCCTCCCTTTCTTCATCATTTTTACATCACAAATATAACAAAAAATTGAGACATCGGGCGGAGCAGCAGGAAACAGCTATATATGGCCGCGATAACCAAAACCTACGCGGGGGGAGGGGCAAGCAAAACTTATAGCTTAAACTATATACAATTTATGTTAAATTCACTTTGATTACGCTGATGTTTTAGTTACCTAGTTCCATGTTTTTTTTTCTTCCTATGAATGAATTGAATTATTAATGATTGTAATTAACATTTCTTTTTTCTGATAATGTACATGCAATTATTTCCTGCACTTATTTCCTGCTCTAAGTGGTGGTGCTGGTGTTTGTAAAATTACTTACACTTCGGCCACTGTATCTTGGCGGGCCTGAAAAGCGATACAGATATTGTCGTCTCTTCCTCACCCACCGATTATGTGAACTTGCATCTCACACAAACTGGTCTTGTATCTCGTTTCAGGCGGTTCATCGGCTATAGTGTAATAGTAACACAATGTGAAATCCATTTTCATTTACAAAATATTGCTAATTTTATCATAAGATTTTATTTGAGAATATCCATATAGTATCGGATAAAAGTAAAATTTTTACAAAATACAATTTACTATCTATTTGCAATTAAATATTTCTGTCCATAAACCACATAAAAATAGCAAAAAGAGCTCATTACAATGACATGTCCTTAACCTCCCGTCGATTTTTCATACTATTGTTCTAAAGTATATTTATTTTGTAAATCATAATTTCAGAGAAATGAACTGCGCATGTTCCACAGCAATGAGATTGCCTACCCTGCTGAATATACGGCATCGAACCCGCCAACAGCCAAGTCTATGCTGATGACATTGAGTAAGTGTGTCCTATCTCATAATCAACACTAAAATAACAACATTAATTCCCAGTTCCTTCAAGGCCGATCAACAAGGATTTAATGACTTAGTCAATAGTCAAATCTCAAGACCTATGCTTGGTTGAAAAACGAAAAAATAAATGCGAAAGTAACTCTCTATATCTGTTTGTCTGCCTGTTACTCTTTCTTGGCTAAACTGCTGATCCAATTTTAATAAAACTACGAATTGGTTAAACTTGGATACCAAGAAAAGGATTTAGGATACACTTTGCCTCAATAATCGGTACCCTCGCAGGCGGAACTGCAAGCTACAGCTAGTAGTAATCCATAAACAAACTAAAGTTTTTTTTTTACATATTTTGTTTACAGAGGAGTACCTGGCAGAAAGCAAGAAGACAGTCTCATCACCCGACCTTCAGCCGAAGCTACTGTGCGACGAGGGGCTCATACAGATTGGAAAAGCGAAGCAGCTGTTCATGCTAAGCTTCGTTATAGGTGCCGTCGAGAATTTAGACTTGGTAAGAATATTCTTTATCACATTTTTTTCTTTCATTTGGATAGTGTAAGAAAAGTGAAGAAAGGGATATTTGTTAAGAGATCTGTCGCGTTGTTGATGAGTCTTTGCCTGCTTCATCAACATATAAGGTAAGGGAGGCCTGTTTTCGGCATTGGTTCTGTTACTGATAGTTTTTTTTTGTTTTGGATGATAAAATTTCTGGTGATAACATAAGCAATCAGATTTATTGATATAAAGCTAAGAGGCGGGAACCTAATGACTAGGGCATCGGACTTGCGATCATGTGGTCGTTTCAAAATCTCATACTGCAGAAACTGTTGACACGAAAACAAGAAGCGTGGTTATCATTTATTATTAACTAGCTCCTGCCAGCTACTTCTTCTGCATAGACTTGTGTCCAAAAAGAAATGTAAAATGTGGAAGTAATGAAAAATGGAATAAAATTGTTACCCGTGTTATAGCTTACGCTGTAATAGAAAAAAATACCAAATTTATAAGCTGTCTGCCCACGGCTTAGCTCGTAAACAATTTTTAATTTTCCCTCGGGAATTACTTAAGAAATCGGGATAAAAGGTAGCCTATGTTCTTTTCCATGTCAAAGGCTACATGCATGCCAAATTTCATCCAAATCCGTTCAGCCGTTTTTGCGTGATTGAGTAACAAACATCCACACTTTCACATTTATAATATTAGTAGGATATTCCGTGTGTACACAAGGTGGTCATAAGGCAACTACGCATTTTTTCCAGTCAGCCTTTGGGTTGGGGTACAAAAGCCTGAAACTAAAGAAACAAAAATATTCTTAAATATTACTTTATGGTATTTTTTGTTCCAGTTACTGCCAGATGGGACAAATAAAGAGGTGGTCTGCTACATAACGTATTCTGTATTCACACATAACATTATGACTGACAGGTAGCGTATATTACTTTTCAAATTTACTAGTAATGTTCTATAAAATTAATGTATTTTTAAAGCATTTTTATAAAAAGTCGGAACCCTCCACCTCGGGATCTCCCTCCCTCGGGAACTCTCTCCCTTGGGAACATGCCCCCTCGGGAACATTATTTATCGGGATTAATAGGAACTTTCTCCCTCGGAGAGAACACTTTTCCTCAGAGACTCTACCTCGGAAACATTCCTTGATATATCTTACTCTCTCGGAAACATGCTCCAGGAACTGGAAGCTTTTTCGCATTGTCCTTTTCCGGATTTCAGCCAGTTTGAATTCCGGGCTGAATTATATTTCCAAAAACCCATGAATGCAGCTTTGTTTCTTTTGAATATATACAGTACAATATATACAGTATTTCGATTACTTCCCCTCTAGGTGGCATTAAAAATATATGCTGTATAAATACGTGTATTGTCCAGGGTAAGCTCGTCGTGTGGCGTGGTGGGCAGCAGCGTGTCGTTCAACCAGCGCACGTCGCTGCGGCTGGCGGCCGGCCTGCCCGCGCTCGCCGCATACTTCGCCGAGTGCCCGCACCTCGTCACCACCGTGTGGGCTGATGAGAACGAGATAGGTAGCTCACTTCTTCGACCTTCACTCCCTCATCATCTGGCTAGCATTTTCCTAGGTCTTATTCTGGCTAGGATTTAGCTGAATAGACTGTGTTACCGCTCACACTCACTCCATATTATTATATTAGTGTAAAACTTCTGGAATGTATTATGTAACTAAAATTCGTATCTAAAATTTAAAAGCAATATACCAATCTTAGCGCTTGCACCCTTTTGTTCTTTGCTTTTCTCGACCTATGCGATAAAGCGGCTGAGATCGCCAGTATAATTATTCTAACCTTAAGGGTGTTCACCAAACTTTTATTCCTCGTATAAGGCTTCTTCTTCTTCCTGCCCTTATCCCATTCATATGGGGTCAGCGCAATGCGTATTTTCTTTCCATTCCTCTCTATTACTCGTCATCGCGGCATCCACTCCTTTCTTTCTCATATCATCTTTCACACAATCCATCCATATTTCACAATCCTCGTATAAGGCTTATCCTTCTGATAAATATTGAATTTTTGACATATTTGGAAACAAAAACTGGCAGACGCCTTTTTTATTCCACTAATAAATAAAAGCTACCTGACTGGAAAAATCAACCCTTAATAAAGTAAAACTTAACATTATATTTGCTCTTTCCTAGGCATCTGCAGCATGGATCTCCGTAAATTAATTCCAACAGAGGACACAAGACACTTCGTCGACAAGTTCTGTAACTCTGAGGGATCCCTGACCATACATGAGCGGTGTTACATACTGCGGTGTGACGAGGCCGTGGTGACGTCAGGAGGTCGGCGACCCTATGTAGACGTCGAGATGAGCCTCAAGTACGTTGGCGTGAAACATGAACAGGTATGACGTATTTAATTATCTTATATTGAAACACTATACGAATGGAGTTTAGCCCCCGCCATATGTCTGTCTGTCTGAACGCGATATCACAAAACTAGCGAATAGATTTTCATATGGTTTTCACCAATGGTGTCGAGATGGCCTAGTGGTTTTATGAACGAATTTGTGCACACAAGGTTGCAGTTTCGAACCCAGTATAGGCAAGTATCAATGAGACGTTTCCAAAGTTATATGTACTTTCTTAATTATTCAAAGTGGTGGTGGATTCTAAAACTTGGAATCTGAAAGTTCCAACCCACAATGAGCAAGCGTGATGATCAATGCTCGTTCATTCTCTATATGAGACGAGGCATGTGCCCAGCAGTTGGACATGGTGGGGTTGGTCCACTAGTTCCTCATTATTTTGCTCCTGCATGTCCCTTATAAGAAAACTATAATCTTACCAAACCATATACCTACACCTGTAGAAGCCGAAGAACCTGACAGCTCGGAGCGCGACGCACCTGGACAGCAGCCGGCGCGAGCCAGTCCCGCAGGAACGCATCCTGGACTTCCGCAGCGGCAGCTGCACCAACCTGGACGATGATGTCGGAGGAGTCGCCTACACTAACATGGCGGTCAGGAACACTGCCAGGTAACAGTAGAAATGCATGTGCCTATTCCCCGGTAAAACGAAAGGGAGAAGCAGTTCAGTGGTTCTACCCGATCAGAGTCTAGTATGCAATATGTCGTGGTGGCCTAGCGGTTAAATGACCGGATTTATGTGCATAAGGTTGCTGGTTCTAAACCATAATAGTAACATTAAATACAAATAGAAAGAAGGTAAAAGGACAATGTCAGATATCGGCCTACACAACTTTTAATACTAAATTCACACGGACACAAAGTTTTTACCTACAACAATTTAAATATATAATTCTAACTTATTAAAAAATATTTAGTTCGCTTCGAGAACTTTTCAAAAAGGAAATCATTTTAATAAGTAATTATTTTAAATTCATGTTCTCGAAAAGCTAGTTTTTCTTTTTTAAATAAAAAACGTTTCAGGTTTTTACCTGTTCTGCCACTGTAATCGTTTCCAATCGATTATTCTAAATAATTCAAGCCATTTACTCTTTATTTTTTATTTACCACCTCACAATAATATATATACCTAAATAATACGTTGATCGTATTTATTATAAATACATTTAGTATTTTTTTTACTTTTTTAAAAACAAATTCAAGATACCTATTTTCCTTGTGTTCGATAACTTATCGATAATAAACTATAAATTGTAATGGTAACCTTGATATGTTACGTCTGCTGCATTTGGCATTTCTGTTCTGTCAAGATCGCGCGCGCTTTGTTTGTTGTTGTCGGTGTTTTTCTGTGTACGTTGCTTTCTCGAATTTCTCTGCGTTTGCGTTATAGACTTAGTGTGCTGTATCCATACCTCACACTTTGTGACAATGTCCCAACAACGTTGTATTAATTGTGGTACAAAATGTGTTCCGGATGAAACGGCATTTAGTTGAATCTGACGATGTCCGATCATTGTTACGGCAATGGACTTCACTTTCTGAGGTAAAGTACGATTCTTATTAATAGAATGTACACTATTTTAACAGAGTTTAATGTTAACTTGTATCAAAAAGGAATTAAACTATTCAATTACTGTATATTTTTTGTTTAATTTACTCTCTACAAAATGCATACCTAACCTCCAAATTAAAATGTCGGAATAACTTCTTTTTTAGAAGTTCAATGTAAAAGTGGGAATCACAGAAAAGATTTTGACATTAAACTACATAAAAAAACGTAAGAATTTTCACTGTCCATGACAAATTAATATTGAGCCAAAGTTACTATGGACATCTGACATTGTCCTTTGAATTTATTATGTTAACTCGTCTGGGATTTATGAACTAGGTTTAAAAGCTAGTAATTTAAATATATTCTTTGAAAATATGGTAAAATATTTTTGAACTTAATCTGTGGTAAACGTAATAAAAAGGTAATTAACATAAGCCCGCTTTTTTACCAATTTTGTGCAAGAAGTTTAAATAAATTATTTATTATTATTAAGAACCGTGGGATTAGTTCTGCATTAATAACACAGCTCCGGCAGATAGTAAGTTATATCCAAATGAAACCTTCAATAAACTTCTCTTAAATATTTCTTTCTCCTTCTTTCATTCAACTTTCAAATCCAGATACAAAACAGCATCGGGCGAAGCAGTCCTTCAGACCAACGACTTAGCAGATCTCATAAAGAAGATGTGCGAGTCGTTCACCCTGAGCCAGGAGAAGCTGCTGGCGCGCAGCCGGCCCGTCACCGCCGACATGCAGGTGCAGTGCGGGGAACTGCTCGCCGCCGCAGACACAGGGCCCACACACGCTCACCTACACAACGAACCTGCTGAAGAAAGACAATCGTAATAATAATATCTTATTTTTAAATCATGGAACAACTTCAGAAGAAGATACCTGGTCCTTTGAAGGCTTAAACTGTACCCCTGTAGGGCAAAGGCCACCCTTTTTTCCTTCCATTTTTTTTTGTTTGAGGTCGAAGTTTCTTGTAAAGGGACATTGTGAATAAGTTTTAAGTTATTTATCTATCAATTTATCGACTTTGATAAATATCAAAGTACCTAAATCGCAAATTCAGAATAGAATCAAATATTCATTGTTGTGCTGCGGGTTCGATCCCCGCATAATGGGACAAGCATTTGTGTGATCCGCAGATAAAGTCTGGGTGTTCTTTGTGCATGTGATTCGAATGTTTGTGAAACCCCCGCGCCACAAGGATTTAATTGCTTAGTGCGGGCGTCTTTTTTATAAAAGAGAAAGAGAAGAAAAAGAGTTTCTATCGTGTTTCAGAGAACCTGTTAAACTGGAGTCGGTTCCAAGCGACACAGCTGTGACAAACAACGAGAAAGGTTATTAATTATTAAAAGTACATACAAGCTTTTATTTAGTAATTAGTTTCACACTCTGACTAGTGCGAGTTCTTTTCTCTATCTCATCATTATAGATAACACCATTAGGCATCACCCTACGGTCGACTGGCAGAGAATGCCTTCTGGCATTAAGTCCACCTACGTAAATTAATAAATAAATAACATAACTACTATAGCCCAACTTCGTTTTAGGAATCGTTCCGTTAAATCCCTATTTTTCGCTAGTTTGTACACCTAGAGTCATTTAGTTTTAAAGTTAACGTTTCTAAAGCGCCTATTTTAGGTTTACTAGAAATAAAAACATTTTGATTTTGAAAGTTATGCTGAATTATTTTTAATATTTACAGATGTAATGAAAATGGCCATCTCGGACACGGACCGTGACGCCATAATGCAAAAGTTTGTCGACGAACTCGAAGACTGGAAGGAAAAGCAACAGGAGCTGTTCAAATGTCAGGTTGGTTTCCGTACTTATATTGTAGGACTTATGGCTTGTTTACAGGCTTTCTTCTTCTTATCGTGTCGATGCCAATCATATTGAGTCAGCCCAGAATTTTACTACGAGACCTGCATTATCAGTAGCCTTCATTAAATCGTCCAGCGAGCTGGTGTTAGGGCATGAAGGACAAGATAGCAGGTGTTCTTGTTTGGGGAGTGATACCACATCTGCATCTAAGGTTAGATGTAGCTTTTATATAAAATCATTATTTTTTTGGAATGATGAAAAATATGTATTTGTTAATGTGATACATAAGACGTGTAAATACTTTATTCATGTTTTTATTATACTATAAAATTTATGTTTCTAGTTTAAATAGCTTCCTGCCGAAACAATATCTATATAAAATAAAAACACATAACTCCCGAACGGTAGCACCAAATTGGACAGATATTTGTTTTGTTGGTGTTGTCAGGACATGTTTTGCATAAAATAAAGAAGAGCATGTTGTGGCCGGTTCGAATCCCACTCATTGCACTACCGAAGTAATCCCACAAGCTACACAAGGATTTAGCTCAGCACGAGGGGTTAATAAGGATACTAGTAATGTACGCTCCGAACGCAAGTAAGCTTAAAAAACAACATTTTTTTTATTTTTTCAGCTGAAACGCAAAGAAGAGTACCATCTTGAGCTCCTAGCCAAGGAGTGGGCTAAGAAGCAAGTGGAGTTGGAGTGCAAACTCAGCAAGGGTATAGAACAGTGCCGCAACCTCGCCACGGACCTCAGCCGCGCTACTGAAGACTTCAGGCTGAGGGGGTATCGGAACACTGAGAGGGAGAAAAAGGTACATAAATATACTACATATCTATTCGCGTATTCGTGGCACAGTTCATGAACCGTCTCGCATAGGCGGCATCTTTGACACAAAGCTGTAGGTAGTGAGTACGTGAACTTTGAGGAGCGGTCAGTGTTGCTGTTGCCTTGGATCAGTTTTTACTTTGATTTAATTATTTTCACTGGGGAAAAATAATAATCTCTAATCCATTTAATGGCTACGTATATGTGTTCGCAGTACGATACCGAATAATACTCTCGGGGATCGGACAGGGTTTTTGTTACATGTTAAATTACATAAAATACTCGCGTGGCAATGTTTGTTATCAAACTCCTCCGAAACGGCTGGACCGATTTGTATGAAATTTTGTGTTCACATCGGATAGGACAAAGAGCCAGCCAACATCTCTTCACACTCCTAAGTAATAGGGGTGGCTATCTCCAGATTTTTTTAATATACAAAAATATATAGATCAATGTTTGCCGGGTCAGCTTCTTAATAGTATACACCTAAAGAATTTGTTTTTTTTTTAATACCAGCTATTTATGAACCTTTTTGGGTTCGAATCTCCTTTGGGTTAGTGTTAAATGTTAGTTTGTTTCGCCGTTTCTTCTCCCCAGTCAGAGCACTTAGGAAGCGATGAAGGGTAGAATCAGGGTGCTGTCTGTATATACGTTTACGTTCAAAAAGTGCTACATAGTAGCCTAATTTTAATCAATTCTGATTTTGTGTTACATTCTAGTTCATAAAAATTATCATTTATTTTTTCAGTTGTTAGACGCTAAGAAAGGGCTGGAATCTCACTACACAGCCAAATACCAGGAGTTACGGGAAGCGTCGCAGAAGATGGAGGACGACATGAACCACCAGCTCAAGCTTAAAGACATGAGGATCGAAGAGTTGGAGCTTAAATTGCAGCAGCTTGAGAAACAGATCGACGTGTTGAAGGTGAGATTGTAATTATAGAGACTTTTTTCCTTCTGGCAAAAACTTTTTTCCCGTGCGTGAATGAAGTCCACGAATATCCCGAAGCCAAAATCAAATTATTATATTGTAGTGTTTTACTTAGTAGATATTAACATTGTCTCATGCGCACGAGTGGTGGGGCCGTCACTGTCAAACAGTCAGTCGCTAACGCGAGCTGTTGACGAGCAGACGTGCCGTCCGCACATGGCACTCGGTGTGGTAGTGAGAAGGTGAAGTGCCCTATAGTGCCGTTCAGACGGAAACTCTACTTATGTAATACGTTGTTACATGTATATTGCGTCGAACGATGTTATATTGTCGGTATAATAACTTCGGTGAGACGAATTCATAATTATGTGAAGATTCAACGGTTTACTCTTCGAATTTTCTTGACTGACGTTAACGCTTGTAGGATTGTCACTCACTTTCCAGAGCTGAAGGTGCCATTTTATTTATTTATCTACCCTCCATAGCTGGGTAATACAATATCTCATAAGTCATAGTAAGACTAATTACGATTTATCAACTGTCAAATGACAAATGTATGACAGTCGGGTCCGACGGCTTAGGGTGCTTTCTCAGGCACGGAGGAGTATGCTTGATAATGTTAATGCAATGTATCGGTTTTATTATTTCAGAATAACGCAAGGAATACTGAAAAGGAAGCTGAAAACAAATACTCCGGACTTACTAAAGATCAAACTGCGAGTCTTATACAGGAATTGGTAATTATTTTAAAACATAGTATAGGATAATCTTTCCCTTAATTTAGATTGACGTGATAACTTCTTATAAATCGCCGGCTGCACGCACGAAAAAGTGTCACGTTCTGCATGAGCCGAGAGTGCAAGCGAGACCGTGGAACAGAGACAGAGAGGCACGAACGGCCTAAGCGTTCGGCTTGTGACGCATCTATCTCTATTCCACTCGATCAGCTTATAGTCCAGGATCCCCCGTACATTTTTGAATTTGATTACTATCAAGCTAACTTTTTGTGTGTAGCTTCATAGTGATGAGACGCCCAACAATTGCCTATAAGCAAGCCTTGACTGTGGGACCTAACAGAGATAGCAAGAATACCGTTTGTCGATTAGATAGTTCTCAAATATTTATTACTAACGGAATATTTTTTATTTTAATCTTAAGATAATTATCTAATTTAGTCGAAAAAACATTTGTCCGACAAAATCTATGGTCCGATCGATGAGTCCCCCCTTACCAACATGTATTGTTAACCAGGTCATCATAAGTTATTACTAACCAGCTGACTTTTTTTTTTTTACTTAATTAACATTTATAAAAATTAACCGTCACATTGTCCTACAAATTGCGTGGTACGTTATCCCGGTCCTACGCTTAAAAGGAGTAGTATAGATCCTTGACGTAAAAATAATTACTATCAAGCTAATTTTTTTGTGAGTACCTTCATTTTGATAAGACGCCCAACAATTGCCTATAAGCAAGCCTTGACTGTGGGACCTAACAGAGATAGCAAGGATACCGTTTGTCAATTAGATGGTTCTCAAATATTTATTACTAACAGAATTTTTTTTCTTTTAATCTTAAGATAATTATCTAATTTAGTCGAAAAAACATTTGTCCGACAAAATCAATGGTTCGATCGATAAGTCCCCCCTTACCAACATGTATTGTTAACCAGGTCATCATAAGTTATTACTAACCAGCTGATTTTTTATTTTTTTACCCAGTTAACACTTATACAAATTAACCGTCACATTGTCCTACAAATTGCGTGGTTCGTTATCCCGGTCCTCCAATGAAATGTATATTCGCAATTCATGAAATTAAAAAATAACTTAAAAAAAAAATATTAAAAAAAAAAATTTGGAAAACGGTTGACCCTAAAGGCCATTCCTGCAACTTCCCGCTAATTCCGTTAATACCTAGGTGCTTAAAATTGCACCTACGAAGTTTTCGAGCTCTTCGAGCTCAAAAATACAATCTGTGTGTTGTTTTGAGCTCTCCGAACTCAAAAGTCTTATCAAAATTCGATGAAACCCGATTTTTCTAATTTTTAAACTGCTGTAACTTTTTAATATATCAACCGATTCTCACGCAGTTGGCGGCGATCGATGTTAGAGTTAGTTAGTTCAGAGTTATTACAAAAATACACTTTTTTCGATTTTTTTCGACAACGTTATCGCACGAACGCATCAATCGATTTCGACGCTCTATGTAGCGTTCAGTGCGGGATGGTCAAGCCGTTTAAAAGTTACAAGAGGTTTACATACACACACACACACACACACACACACACACACGCGCACACACACACACACACACACACACATACAGACGTACGGACATCATCGTGAAAATTTTCAGGAAAGCTTCCTAGGACCTCGAAACGTCGGATCCGATGAAAACTCAATTTTTGAAAAACGGGGTGAAAACAATAACTTCCCGATTTTTGAAAATCTGAGATTTTTAGCGGGAAGTTAAAAAAAATTACCTAAAACAAATTTTTGTATTTAGTTTAAAAAAAAAAAAAATTTAAGTACAAAAAAAATTGAGTAGCATTCCAAAGTGAATGGTGGGACATTTTACTGGAATTTCATCAATTATAAGCTAAAATTATGGGACTGAGACTTATACTATAGTAAAATTTATTTTATAATATAGCAGAATAAGTAATTAACAATATCCCTTTGTCAAAAACCTCGATAACTCTTTCAGTTTCTCGTAATTACCATTTGACTCAGTGTGACTGGTGCCCTAGTAGCAATTTAGTAAAAGCCTTGTGCCAGCATGGATCAAGATACTTTAGAAAAATTTTAGATCAAGAATTGTACAAGAATTGAAACCAGGCTGTAGTCAGAATTTGACCAGAAATCTGGTGCCATCTGTTGCTAAAGTTTGGGACTATCCTATAGAGTATTAGAAGTTCTGATTCTATTAAAAATATTTAACTATTTCTTGCGATAATTCAACTTTTTACACATCGTAGCAAGCTAAATAATTTTTTTAAACTTGTTGACTAGACTATAAATGAAAACCACTGCAATACTATACTTTTTACATTCAAGTGGGAAGGAGGGAAATAGGTGCGCTCTCGTCGTTTTTTGCATTTCTCGCGCAAGTCTATGTTACGACTCTGGGCCAAGAATCTGGTCAAATTTTGAGCACAGACTGTCCCAAGTCTGCCGCCAGTCTGGATAAAGAATCTGTTACGACTCTGGGCCAAGAATCTGGTCAAATTTTGGGCACAGACTGTCCCAAGTCTGCCGCCAGTCTGGATAAAGAATCTTGATCAAGTATATTGGTAGAGAATTGTCCAATTCTTTACAAAGTGCTTCTCCAAGTATCTTGCCAAAGAATCTTGCCCAATTCTATTGCTACTAGGGTGGTACATCGAAAAATCCTTCTCTCTTGCCGCGGTATACTTAAAGTCGGATTTCAGTTCAACCACTAAACTTTTAAAAAATACTTCCCTCTCAATACTAAATTTATCCTACAAACATTGAATATTATGAAGAATTAGACTGATTACCTACGTAGAAACATTTAAAAAAAAAATTATATTGTGACTGGTGAGACAGGCATTTGTGACTGGTGGGACAAGTACAAAATGTCTACATCAAGTTGTTTAATAAAAAGACTTTTATATTATTTCAACCTAAGAAACATTATTGTTTATATATTTAACTATAAATTATTTAGGATAATTAAAAAAAACTAATTGAAAAACAGAAATGAAGGATTTAGCATGCTGACAATACGATCTTGATAAACTTAGGTGTTAATTAATAACGAAAATACAAAAATTTGTTCTTAAAACTATAATAATAAATATGTTAGTTAACAACAAACATAACATGAATTTGTTATTAGAACTATTAAAACAACATTTGATCCGGATACAAGTTAGTACGGCTAAGAAGTTACTAGGAGAGAAAAATTGTCGTTTTCTAAAAAAAATGACTTTTCTTGTCGGACTAGCGATACGTACCTGTTTTTTTGTAGGACATTGTTTCATTTGGGTAGAAAACACTCTAACCTATTATAAAATATTATTGTCCTACAGTTAGTAATGACAAAAGTGGTCTTGTGGTACTAACAATTTCTGAGCGTAGGACCGGGATAACGTACCACGCAATTTGTAGGACAATGTGACGGTTAATTTTTATAAATGTTAATTAAGTAAAAAAAAAAAAGTCAGCTGGTTAGTAATAACTTATGATGACCTGGTTAACAATACATGTTGGTAAGGGGGGACTCATCGATCGGACCATAGATTTTGTCGGACAAATGTTTTTTCGACTAAATTAGATAATTATCTTAAGATTAAAATAAAAAATATTCCGTTAGTAATAAATATTTGAGAACTATCTAATCGACAAACGGTATCCTTGCTATCTCTGTTAGGTCCCACAGTCAAGGCTTGCTTATAGGCAATTGTTGGGCGTCTCATCACTATGAAGCTACACACAAAAAGTTAGCTTGATAGTAATCAAATTCAAAAATGTACGGGGGATCCTGGACTATTAATACGTCCGAATAGAAGAGAGAGTTTTCTTATGACGTTATCACGTAAAATTATGGTCCGTAGACCAACTTTACAGAAAAACTTTTTTTTAATTCGACGCACCCAAGTATCTAGATAATAATTGACTAATACTTTTGTTTGTGTCGATGATTATAATTAGATCCAAAAACTTAAATTGATTTAATCCTTTTTAACTATCCTCTTTCAAGTCTTTCGTTGTGGCGCTGAGTATATGGGACAAATTCGCAGATGGTTCATAGTTTGAATAATTTGAAGCGGCGGTAGCCTAATGGCTAGGGCGTCGGACTTGCGATCATGTGGTTGCAGGTTCCAATCCCACCCATTACACTACCGACGTGAACCCACTCACACGAATATTAGTAATATGTGCGTGTGATCCACATTGCCAGTAAGCTTTAAAAAAATACATTGTATCTTTCATCGTATTCACAAATAAAATAAAGAATATTTTTCTATTGCAGCGATATCTGGAAGAGAAGTTAGACAGTGCGGTGAAGTCAAAGGCGTTTTTCAAGGAGCAGTGGGGGCGCGCTGTGAGGGAGCTGCATCTAGTGAAGCTGCATACGAGGAAACAAATGCTCACACAGCTGCAACAGGACAGGAAGCAACTTGGGGACATGGGGTTAGTATACCTTACTACAATCTATACTAATATTATAAAGCTGAAGAGTTTATTTGTTTGTTTGAACGCACTAATCTCAGGAACTACTGGACCGATTCGAATAATTGTTTCACTGATAGATAGCCCGGCTTTAGGCTGTAATTTGCCGCGTTAGTATGCTACAAAATATAAGTACACTATTAGCCGCGTTTCAGTGTTACCTGCGTTTTATCTGATAAATTAATTTTTCGGAAGAAAAATATCCTATTTTTTAATCCAGATTGTGAGCTACCTTCATAACAAATTTTATCAAAATGTCCGTTGTTAGTCGGTTGAGCGTGAAGAGGTAAGAAGCATATACACTCACAAACTTCGACGTTAGTGTGAAGTGTGATGCCTCGCTGTTGATATAATATGACAACGTCAATTAACAATTTTGTAAGTATCAATATTAATGGAGTGCTTTATAGTGTTCACGAATGTTATATAATTTTAGGAATATAATATAATACACCAAAGTTTGTTCGCAATATTCAAGTACAAATTGCGTCTCCCCGCGACCGCGCACCGCCCGCGCAGCCAGTAGCAAAGTAGCTTTATAAAAGTACTCTGTGAAAGTAACAGTCGAGTCGGCTAGGCGCGCGCGAATGTTAACTTCCCGCACCATCCGTAAACTATATTATAACTGTGTCACCGTATTCAGTGTGTTTCATTGACTAATAGCCCGCCATAAGCCATCCGCTCTTACCTATTAAATCTATAACAATCTGTTTAATTTTTTTCAGTCTGGATACAATAGAAGATCAAGATGAAAATGGTCTGAATCAGAGTCCTGTTGATTTGAAAAAACTCAAGGATGATTTCTACGTGGATATACTTGCAAACTCGCCTGCACTTGACACACAGTCCATGATTAGTAAGTTATTGGTTAGATTGTGTAAAAGATGATATGGTTAGAAAGGATGGTACTTGTCGGATGACGTCAGATAGAGAAGAAGAAGTACGAAGAACATGTAAGAAGAAGCCATGCTGCACCAACCCCAAATACGTTACCACGTTGAATATATAAGCACTCCATAAAAAATTATCCTGTTTATAAGTAAAATTCAACAGTTAATAATGGTGCTGATTCCTCTTTACGCAAACTAAACTAAATTTAAACCATTCCTGTCTTTTACTAACATAAAGCGTGTGAAAAAGACGGTAACAGATAACAACTAACTTAGAAATGCCAAACTAGTTTTCGCTTTGAACAGCACTGTGTTAGCACACGTTTTTACTTGCCGGTAAATTTCTATGAGAATTTTAGTCGGAACTAAATTAGAAATTATTTTTTTCTGTCCTTTTCTAAATATGTACAAGTGAAAAAGACATCCATGGACTAAAATTACTTTAGTACGTGTTTAACAGGATTGGAGCCATGTATTTTATTTAAATATGTACTTTCATTGCTCTCTATCAACTGTCTTGTATAGTTTTTAGTGTATCAATTAAATACACGCATTGTTCCTCGCATAAATAATTAATATTTACAGATGCAGCGAGTAATGACGAGTTAGAAATGTTCAATGATTTGAAGTAAGTAAAACAAGCTGTATAATCAGGCCTCCAGCCATTTTATTATGTCTTCTCATTTGTGAATGATGCTAGATTTTTTTTTTGTCTGAAGCACATTTGTTTGTTTGCAATACGAAAAAGAACTGAAAAGCATACCTTTAAGAATACTACGTTATAGACTGAAATTCCAACCAGTAAAATAACTCATGTTAGGCATTGACATATTGAATAATAAATTGGTAGTTAAAAAAAAACTATTATTAGGTCAATTAACCTCCTATCTCATATTGCATTGTAATTGGTGAACATTTTTTTTATTTAGTTTTGTGAGATGCAAATTAGCCTATCATTAAATTGCATGATGTATTTCCTATAAAAGGACGCACAAAAGACAGTATAGGTACTCGTTTTTTTAAAGCTTGTTAGATGCATCCATTACTTGAAACCCTAAATAAATATATCAAAAATGTTTGTTTTCAGGAACGTTCCTAAAAACCCTATGAACGAAAGAATAAACGAATTAATAGCTCAACGGGACAGACTCGTGCAACAAGACAACCCCGACGAAGACTTACTGAAACAGCTGAACCACGAGATACGAAGCTTGCTCCTCAACTGTGGGACGTGACGTCACGGGCCACGACATCGTAAAGTCGACTGCTCTTCAGTGGGAATAAGTTAAAGGGAAAATACCTTAAGAGAGTTCACCACGCGGAATGCCAACGTCACATTTCTAGGTTTGACATGATTATTTTAATAAATATTAGTGACCGACCGAAACATGTTTTTTTGCCGAAACCGAAACCGAAACCGAAGGTTCGGTTTCATTGTAGTTTCGGCCGAAACCGAAACCGAAACCGAACCTTAAAAAAAAGTCCTTAAAATGTCGAAAAAATGTTAGTAAGCCCGTTTTTTTCTAAAATTAATATCTCGCCAACCAATAATTACAAGTTTCTACTTTCAAAGATTTATCACAATGAAATTTCAGCACAGTTACAGAGGTTCTGTTTGAAAATTTAACTACCCTATAAAGAAAAAAAAATACACTATTTGTAACACAAAGTTAGCGATTTTTTAATGGTCGTATAAAATAAAACAAATTTATTATTAAAATATGATGCTCATCTTTATATATATAATTCTTCTGTGAGTGTGTATGTGACTGAACTCCTCCTAGACGGCTGGACCGATTATAATGAAATTTGCTGTGTGTCTTCAGGTGGATTCGAGGATGGTTTAGATTCACAATTTGGTCCAATTTGAAATGTTTTTTTGTTTAATTTTTATCAATTATTAACATCGCGATTATTGACATTAAAAACGTAAGTAGGTAGTTGCCATGACGACCAAATTTTGTTGTTTTAGTACGATTTACTATCCTCCAGATCCTCCTCCATAGAGGTTATTTAACAATTAAATAAACAAGGTTGTCAAAACTCCTTGCAATGATATTAAACTGTTTTCTTCTTTAAATATCAGGCTCGCAGACTTTTATGTTTTTTTTTTTCGTTTGTCTATTTCGTAGGTCTGAGAGTAGGTCGTAGGTTATATTATGATAAACAGGATGGATTTTTTATTGCCACCAGAAAGAAAGAGAGAAAGTACTCTCAATACTGTAGAATAGCAAATTAGACTCAAAGAAAACATTCTTTTATTTTTTTAAAGAAATAAATCTGCATTAAATTGCTGTTTGAAAATACGCTTTGCGGACCGGGAATCGAATGGGCTAAAATGCGAAAAACTAGCACCGTGTACTTTTTGGCATCAATCGATATTATATATAATTCCAGTGTCATGATGTTAGTCGGGGATGAACTCCGAAACTACTGAACCGATTTTAATCAAATTTGCACACCGTGTGCAGTTTGATCCAACTTGAAATATAGGATAGCTTACATCACAAATATAAAAAAAATTGAGGCCGCGGGCGGAGCAGCGGGAAACAGCTAGTATCTTTATATATATAATCCTTCTGTGAGTGTGTATGTGACTGAACTCCTCCTAGACGGCTGGACCGATTATAATGAAATTTGCTGTGTGTCTTCAGGTGGATTCGAGGATGGTTTAGATTCACAATTTGGTCCAATTTGAAATGTTTTTTTGTTTAATTTTTATCAATTATTAACATCGCGATTATTGACATTAAAAACGTAAGTAGGTAGTTGCCATGACGACCAAATTTCGTTGTTTTAGTACGATTTACTATCCTCCAGATCCTCCTTCATAGAGGTTATTTAACAATTAAATAAACAAGGTTGTCAAAACTCCTTGCAATGATATTAAAACTGTTTTCTTCTTTAAATATCAGGCTGGCAGACTTTTATGTTTTTTTTTCGTTTGTCTATTTGGTAGGTCTGAGAGTAGGTCGTAGGTTATATTAAGATAAACAGGATGGATTTTTTAATGCCACCAGAAAGAAAGAGAGAAAGTACTCTCAATACTGAAGAATAGCAAATTAGACTCAAAGAAAACATTCTTTTATTTTTTAAAAGAAATAAATCTGCATTAAATTGATGTTTGAAAATACGCTTTGCGGACCGGGAATCGAATGGGCTAAAATGCGAAAAACTAGCACCGTGTACTTTTTGGCATCAATCGATATTATATATAATTCCAGTGTCATGATGTTTGTCGGGGATGAACTCCGAAACTACTGAACCGATTTTAATCAAATTTGCACACCGTGTGCAGTTTGATCCAACTTGAAATATAGGATAGCTTACATCAAAAATATAAAAAAAAAATTGAGACAGCGGGCGGAGCAGCGGGGAACAGCTAGTATTATGTATATTTATTTTCAGTTACTTACATTTTAACTGCACGGATAGCCGAGTGGTATAGGGCACCACGCTAATTAACACTGTGCGCGACGTGCTGCGGGTTAGATTCCCGCATGGGACAAGCATTTGTCTTCTTCTTAGCGTGTCGATCAATGGCAATATGATGATTATATTTTGTCAGACCAGTACTCGGCCACGCAGACATCATTGTCGGTGGCGTTGTAAAGATCTTCGCGTGTGCAGGTGTTGGGACACGCTGGGCAGTTCAATAAGTGGGCCATGGTTTGAGGGAAAATGCCGCACTCACATTCTATCAAGCATTTGTGTGATCCACAGATACTTGTTCCAAGTCTGGGTGTTCTTTGTGCATGTGATTTGAATGTTTGTGAATCCCCGCGACACAAGGATTAAATTCCTTAGTGCGGGCGTCGTTTTTATTAAAATATATATATATATATATACTCACAAATATCACAATCAGTTAGCCTCGAATGGCTAATTCAAATATAATTAGATAACCAAAATAATCAAATTGTTAATCATATAACCAAATCGTTAGCCGAGCGCGACCCGAAGGGGCGATGTTGTAAGTTTCGGCGTGGCCGAAAGGTTCGGCCGTTTTTGGCCGAAACCGAAACTCGGGCCGAAACTTGATATTTTGGCCGAAACTGGCCGAAACCGAAACCGAAACCGAAATTTCGGTCGGACACTAATAAATATATATGAAAATACTATTTTATGCCAAGCATTAGATCGTAGATATTTTTAAATATATATTTGCTTTGTAACCATTATTATCCGACTTTTAATAAAGTAAATTATAAAACACAACGATCTAGTGGTTGTCTGAAAAATAAATAAAATATATTAAAATAATCATTAAAAAAACCTGTAAATGCGACGTTGCCGTTCCGTGTGCGGTCAGCGCTCGCCGATACACACGATGCGTTACGTAGGCGGCGCAACAATCAGTGACGTTGCTCCGATGTTAAACATGCATGGTAATTTTGAAAGGTCGTTTTATCGAGAGTGTTCTTAGGGGTCATCCATAAATTACGTCACATGAATATCATCATTTTTTACCCCCTCCCCCGTCCTTGTCACAGCTGGTCACATTTGTGAGACTGTGCTAGTGTGACGTCACATATTTTGCAGTTTTACATTTAGAAATAATTATTAAATTAAAACAGCAGTTCCAAAATTTCTTTTATTTCAATTAAAATAAACGTATTTTTTTTATAAAATTAACAGTGTTTTTGAATTATTGTTAATAATTCAAAGTTCGAGTCATCATCATCCTCCTGCCCGTATCCCAATTTTATTTGGGGTCGGCGCAAAGTTCGAGTAATAAAATAGATATTGAAATGTGACGTCACGAAATTTAGGCCCTCTTGTCACACGACGTCAAACAATTTCCTTCCAGGCTTTTTTTAAACAAACAAATAAATAAATACTGTAAGTAGTAGTGTAGTGTAACTACGTCGCGACGGTACACTTCCCATATCTAGATCTATCTACGTTTAATGAGGCATCGTGCGCATCGGCTCCTATTATTTTTATTTGAAAGAACTGTTAATATAAACGTTTAACTACTGATTAGCGGTCGATTGAATTCGATCTATGCTGCCTGCGACTTTCTAAGAAAGGTTTTGTACTATGTGGAATTTAAATAATACAATTTTATAGATTCTTTTGTGCAAATAGGTACTTATTCTTAACTTTTTTGACTAGAAAAGTTATTTGAAATCCAAGTTAGAAAGCCTACAAAGTAATGAGTGTAGCTCTTATACTCAACCTACATCAATAATTAATTACTAATGAATTGTCTTTATAAATTGAAGTATTCATTTTGCATTATTATAATTTCACATTGCGAAAGTTAGCAAAGTGTTCCATTTAGTTCAATTCAAATCATTACATACATGAATATTGTTATTTATTATTTATCATGTTCCTTTGACTCATAGTATTGTTACCGGATTTGTTAATATATTTATGACAAACAATGTTGTAAGTTAGAGAAATATTTTATTATTGAATAAACGAAAATAAATAAGTCTTTGTCATTTTCTTGTGTAAGCACCTAACGAATACGAATGTTAAGGTGTTCTCGTTCGTTGCGAGAGCCGTGTCTCCGAAGCCGGAGCTCCATCATGCTGAAACACCATGTTTCCTTGGTTCTCAAAGTAATCCCAGTCAGCCACAGGAAAGTCGTCAATCGCCTCTTCGAATTCTGTTTGTAAAAACGTTAGATAGTTGCTACCGTCCGACGTGATGGCATAATGACGGGACCGATGACATGCCCGTCATAAATAATGCGCGAGATATACTTTGGTGAAAACTTTGATTACTATGTAGCATTTTTGTATTTATCCTTGTGAAATGAAATAAAAGATAATGTATTTTAATGAGAGTCATTTATTTATCGAATCTTCTACTATATAAAAATAAGTCCGGTTTTCCTTCCTGACGCTATAACTCCAGAACGCACGAACCGATTTCCACGGTTTTGCATTCGTTCGAAAGGTCTCGGGCTCCGTGAGGTTTAGTAAAGGAAATTCAGGAAAAATTTCAAGAGAAAAGCAGGAAGGGAAAAAAATCATTTTCACATACAGCGCCATCTCTGATACATAGCATGTACTACAACGGCGCCAGTACGTGGTGTGTGAGTAGCCCCCACGAAAATAAGTACAATAAATGAACACGTATTTTAGGGATTTTGGAAACCTCTCCCGAGTAAAATAGGGGTTGCAAGGTATTATATTAAAAACTTAATTTTTAAAGTTATGGACATGCTTTTTCTTATGCATGCTTCTGGTTCGATACAAATAAACACATATTTCAGCAATTTTGATAATCTATATCCGAGGGTGAAATAGGGGTTGGAAGTTATTATATGAATTGTGTCATTTTCAAATATAGACACATGATCTATACTAATATTACAAAGCTGAAGAGTTTGTTTGTTTGTTTGAACGCGCTAATCTCAGGAACTTCAAGGCCGATTTGAAAAATTATTTCATTGTTAGATAGCCCACTTATTGAGGAAGGCTATACGTTACTTTTCTTAGGAATTTTTTACCCCCTATGGGGGTGAAATAGGGGCTGAAATAGTTGGTATGTGAAGTTCGGTATTCTCAAAGATAGAATGAAAAGATAAGTAGATAAGATAATGACCATCTAAGACATATCTGTAACGACGAACCCCGTGGTCGAGTGGCGTTCACTCCGGTTTTTTAAGGTGTCGCCAGCACTAAGGTCCCGGGTTCATGTAGAAAATCACTTTTCTATATTGTCTCGAACCTGGGTGTTTATGGTATCTTCGTTGTCTCCGATTCCATAATACAAGTGCTTTGACTTACTTTACTATAGTTATTATTTTAACGCCATAATATTTTATGAAAAATTTTATTCATACTCCTTACTTTGATAATCACAGAATACATCCAACTATCCTATACTACTCTTTAATTGACGCGCGAGCGAAGCCGCGGGCAACAGCTAGTTAATTTATAGAAACATACAAAACTTACTTATCAGCTGGGAACCTAATAATTATATCATCTTAATTTATACTTACGAATCATACATAATAATAACTGTACATATTATACTCCAAAACTAAATAATAATATGCAAGAATTAGATTTAAAACCATTGAGTTATAATGTACTAGACGAAGTACATTATATTATAACTACTGGGCAAAGGCCCCCCCTTTCTCCCTCCAAACCTCTCTATTTTGTGCGATTTTTGGAATATACTTTTTGGAAAAGATAATGTTCTTAGAATGCATTGCTATCTTCTTGGCCTACGTATAACATCATATCGTAATATTCAGAGTTAGAAAGCATCGTTATTTTGCAAAAAATGTTGGAAAAAAAATCTTGAAACAATTGTAGGATAACGAACGTTAACGGTCGTTAACGTCGATTACAATATTTGAAATTGACAACATATTTTTTTCTCCAACTTGTCATTTTTTGAAGCGCTACTGACTTTGTCATAATCTAAACGATTACGCCAGTGCTTGGTCAGGCACTGGCACTGCGTTGTAGGGTGACGTCGTCGTCGCGTAGGCACCTATACGAAATAACAATTTTATTGGTCAAAATTCTGCGGTGTCATTCTCAAAGCGAATTTGTATTCCACAAGGTCTTCAACAAGGCAGAGCCACCAGTTTCTTTTCTGTTAGCGGTAAAATATGTACTTAGGTCTTCTTTCTCTGATAAATAATCTGGTTCCCTGACATTATAGCTTACTGGGGTTACAAAATTTTTGGCTTTGATAATAATAATACCGGCCTATAAATAAACGCCCCACTGCTGGGCACAAGCCTCTTCCCATGTAGAGAAGGGGCTTTGATATTATTAATAATATTTTAATTTAAAAGGTATACAAAAATATATAAGTACGTATACAATAATAAATACGTATACAATAATAAATACGCTGTTTTTGTAGCACGTTTTATAAGTTTTTACGGATTCTCCGCGGGGAAAAATAACCAGAGAAAACAGGCGATAGGCAGTTTGTACCTGTTGTGGGAATCTCCCACACACTGCATTTGAGCTCTATAATATTTAGTAAATGTAAAATAATTCCATACATCGAGGTATCTATCATTATTACCAGTATTAATAACTAGCACTAACAAATATGTCGATTACTACGATGACTACTAATCAATAGTAATCGATAAATCGTTTAAAACTAGTGAAAAAAACAAAATGTGAATAAACCAAAGACATTGTACGAATACATTACAATGTCTTTGGAATAAACTCGATAAAACATAAACAAGATAATAATGATTCAATAATAAAAAATGTGTATTTCTTGCTTATTCACATAAAAATATTTATAGTAGCACTATTCGACTAAAATGTTTGTTGTTTGCCAAGTGCCTACATAAGCTGTTAAAGACACATCCTTAGCCAAATGACGTATTGTGTGATTGCAAATCATTTGACGTATTATTTTATTTATTCGCGATACCGTTTAAATAACCATTGCTGACTTTATTGACGAAATAACAGTGGATGATTGCTGTGACATTACACATCGCGTACATAAGTATTATATGATTGTTGTTTTGTGCTAAGTCATGGCCAAAACAAAAATTACAGGAGCTACGAGCAGACTAAAGCAGGACTACCTGAGGCTTAAAAATGACCCCGTACCATACGTTACTGCGGAACCAGTGCCGTCAAATATACTGGAATGGCACTATGTAGTGAAAGGACCTGAGAAAAGTCCTTACGAAGGTGGGTACTACCACGGAAAAATAATATTTCCGAGGGAGTTTCCGTTCAAACCACCGTCAATTTACATGATTACGCCAAATGGTAGGTTCAAAACAAACACGCGGTTATGCCTCAGCATCACCGACTTCCACCCTGACACATGGAACCCGGCGTGGTCCATTTCGACGATCCTCACTGGTTTACTGAGTTTTATGCTAGAAAAGACACCAACATTGGGCTCGGTTGAGACTTCTGATTATCAGAAACGGTGCTTGGCAGCGGAATCGCTGGAGATCAACATTAAAAACAAAATGTTTTGCGAGCTGTTTCCGGAGTATGTTGAAGAGATTGAGCAGCAGCTGAAGCTCCGACAAGAAGCTATGCTGCACGCGGACAACACAAATACAAGTGAAGGTGAAGTGATTACTGAACAGCAGTCCAACATGTACTATATAATGACAAACTTGTTTGTGCTGGTAGGCTTTGTATTCCTTGCATACATGGTCAAATATGTCTTAGTCTCCATATCTAACGATTAGACAATAGTTATGCTGTATTTTAATGTAAATATTGTAATTTATTTTGTAAATACATTTATTCCATTAGAGGCAAATTTTGAAGTTGATATGACATTGTGCCTAAAGAACTGCAGACATTTATAGCATACATTTTGTAACCAGCAGTAATTTATTTTGAAATCAAAATATCTGGATTCTGAATTGGTACAGCAAGCCTTAGTTTTAGTAATGTGTAAGTTAAATCTCATGTAGTTACTTACATTCAAGCTGTTATTAAATATATTGCTTCTGTGTAGTTACCATACTTATTCTTTACTCCATGTTTACTCTAAAGAATAAATCTGTCTGTCTCTAATTCTATTCTTAAAATAATGTGCTATTGAAATGTTACAATTGATTTTTGTTATTCCAAAGAGAATCTTTATATTGTATTATAAAGTAACTGTAATGTGTTGTTTACAAAAATATTGTTTGCCTAGGTGTTAAGTGGACAAGCACTATGTATTGGGAGCATTAACACACAGCTTTGAGATCATTATAATTTGATGGATAGCTAGCTAGTGTTTGAAATTATAAAAATGTAGTATAATGTGATATAGTTTTTCACTTGCGCACATAAAGTGGGTAAAAGATTACAATAAGCTTATAAAGTTATCATGAATAAAAATTGGCAAATGTGATAGTGAATGTAGTAATCTCACACATATAGGTGTACTTACTTCCTACTTATCTAATGATTTATTAATGTTAAACAATGTCATGTTTCATCTAAGCTTGAATCAATATTTCATATGACTTGTCATCACATTATCTCATGTATCAATTTTAATCATACTGTATTGTTACATCTTAGAATTTTTTTATTGTTATATTGAGCCTATTACTTACTGCATTTAAAAATAGTGTGGATCCTCCTGCAATTAAATTAGATACATCCAAGTTAATTAGTTTCACTATACATATTATTTGTTTATCCTTAGTTAAATTTTTAAGGCTACAAGGTGGTTTGTTTTGCCTACTTTTGTGTAAACTTGATGATTAGACATTTTATGTAAATTACGTTGATGATGTTGGAATGGCAATTTTTTTCTTTTTCTTGTAACATGCTGTATTCGTCTCATAAAGCAGCATTCCATGTCTACTTGAGTCTTTCCTTTTTAAATATCCAAGTACTTAATATATTTTACAAACAGGATTGTATTATTATTTCTCTTAAATTTTCCTGACTTTTTAATCAAAATATTAAGTAATGTGAAGTGTCGTATTTGTTACAAAATATTATGAATACAAAAATGTCATCATACTGTGATTTTAGCAATTTCTAATAATTGTTAAAAATCAAATAAATGTTTTTTTTAAGCAATGTTGTTTCATTTGGGTGTATAAATGAAAAATGAAAATTTATATCAACCAATTTTATTTTACTTGTATTTGTTTAGTATAGTTTTATAACATATGATATACAGCTTGAATAACAGAAGAAAATATTGACGAGACAAGCACACGACATCTCATAACATATAGCCAGTCTAAATAATTACCTATTTGTTAAACCAACTTAGAAACAAATATTTTACATATTATGTATAGGATTGAGGCAGGCTGAGGCAGCTATGGGTTACAATTTACAGCTCAGAGGCGTTGCTGCCTGACAAACTGTTAGAGCATATTTCAAGGCAATGCAATATAAAACATGCCCTGAATTCATTGGTGTAAACATTATTACTTAAAACATCAGATATTATGTCATGTTAAAATAATAATTAAACTTACATCACCATGTAAATACTCACTTCATTGCTTTCGACATGATATATATTCTTAAAAAACTAACAGTACTACTTAAAACTAAGTAATTAAATACCTATGAAACCAATTCAAAGAATGCAAGTAGGTAGTTGTAAGTATATATAATTATCGAACTGTAATTTTTTTCGTGAGAGATTAACACTAATTGCCATATACTATCTGGTCAGTACTTAAGTAACATGATTATATGATAACTCTAATCTTGTTTAATTTCTTCATCATCATCATCCCAGTCACTGACCAAGCTTTTGATATTGTCATTTTTAAGTATCGGTAATATGGGTTCCTCAGGAGTTTCTTCTTGAGAATCATTGTCCTCCCAATCATTAAGTAGTGATGATATTTTCTGTTGTGCTTGAGGATTAGGTAGTACTATATTAACTGTGGATGCATTGTATGGTGGCAGTAGCAACTCCTGGCTTGAGGAGTCTTCCTCTGGCACAGAACTAGCACTTTCTTCTGTCCCAGCATTTGTTTCTGCTGCAGCAGCCATTTGCTTTTTCATTTCTTCTTGAATATTTTCTATTGACTCTTCTACTTCAGGTTCTGACAAGCCAGCCTGTTCCTGCAGGGCTTTGTTTGGAACTTTTTCAAAAGTTTGACTAGTATTACTTTCAACTATATCATATTCATCTTCTGACCATTCTGAAGTTAAACTCTGTATTTTTTCTTCAGCTTTAGCATATGTAGGCTCTACATGGTTGCTCCTGGTTATTTCCACAATGTCGTCATATGCTTGTGATGCAATAGGTTCGTCTTGTTGGTCTTCAGAAGTGTTCATATTTACTATTGGAGTATTATCAGTGTTTTCTGTTACAGCAACAGGATTAACAGTATTATCTTGTTCCAAAATTACTTCATTCTGGAGATCAGGTGTTGCATCACTTTCAATTCCAACTTGTTTTATTACAGTGTCAGCTGCGATTGGTTCTTCTACAGTTTCAGTTTCCATCTGTTGTATTTCTGTCTCTATTGTTTGTATCTCAGTCTCAATTGTCTGAATCTCTGTTTCTATTGGCTGTATTTCAGTTGCCATTGGCTGTATTTCAGTTGCCTTTGGCTGTATTTCAGTTGCCATTGGCTGAATTTCAGTTGCCATTGGCTGAATTTCAGTTGCCATAGGCTGTGTTTCGGTTTCCAGTGGCTGTGTTTCGGATTCCAGTGGCTGTATTTCAGTTTCCATAAGCTGCACTTCAGATTCTGCTAATTCTTGCTGAACAACACTAACAGACACCATCTCTTCTACTATAGTTTCGGAAGGTTTAGGTTCTATTTGACTTTCAGGTGCCAATGGTTGTATTAGACTTTCAGAAGTTGTTGGTTGTGTTATATTTTCAGTTGTAATGGATTCTTTCACTGTTTCAGTTGCCATTACATGCTCTTCAATGACACACATGTTTTCATTATTAGTAAGTAGGACAGGTAATGTTACTTGATTTTGGACATGAGTTTCCTTAGGCTCATTATGAGTTGTTATACTAGATTCACTCAAGTTTACACAAGGCAATTCTACAGTTGACGTTTCCATTTGTACTTCAGATATGTGTTGAGGTACATCTAGTAATTGTTGATCTACTGGTTTTTCTGAATGTAAAATATTTACATCTGATTGACTTGGAGTAGCATCAGTTGTACTTTCTTGTGGACCTAGCAATTTTTGAACATTAGGAACTATATCAACTTCTGGAAGCCCTGCTAAAATATCACCTGTTTCACTTGTAACTGATGCAATATTATCTTCCGGTGTTTCATGAACATTTTGCATTTCTGTTTCTGTAGCAATCTGAATGTTTTGACCATCAATACATTCCATATTATTTTGCCAAGACTGGTCTTCTTGTGTGCCTAGGCAATGTGCATTCATCATGGCGGTAGAGGTAGTAACGGTTTCATAATTTTGTGTAAGGATTGCAGAGGATTGCACATACTGAGTACCTATTCCTCCTGTTGTGATGATTTGATATTGTTTATTTTGATCAACTGGATGACTGTAGACAACAACAATATTGGAATTTTCTGAAGATACAGCTTCATTTACATTTAATGGATATTCATCCGGAATAATCATCATATCACTTGACTGATTGGTATCCAAGTCTATGGCAGTTGTTCCTACTGTAGAATTATGATTTGGTGCAGTTAATACTGTAAGTGTTTTGTTTGTATCACCATTGTCAAATATGATAGGATGGTTGGAAGCCATTAAGGCTTTATATTCCTCTTCATTGGAGACAACAATCTGTATTGGTTGATTAATGTTTGCTGATTTCTTGATGACCATACTGGGCTGTTGTGGTACATTTTCTTCAATGTGAGAATTTTGCATGTTTGTGTATTGTACAGATGTTTGTTGAACAGGCTGTAGTACTGCAGATGGTACTATGTCCGATAAAATGAAATCTTCACTTCCTGATTTCCGATTTCTCGGAATTAGTTTATTATCCTTCATAATATATTCATTATCATCTATTAAAACTATTTCCTCTTCCTGACTATTACCTTTGATGTCTTGGAATAGTTCATCGTGCACAGGCTCTCTACTTTTATTAGGCTTTGCTTTTAATGCAGGTTTTGGACTATCAAAACCAGGATTTAATATTTTCTGCTTAGTGTTGGAAGTAGTCTTTTGTTGTTTTTTAGTGGCAACTTGTATTTCAGTGCTGGGTTTTTGCTGAATTTGATACTGTAAATCCATATCTTCATATTCATTATCAAAGCTTGTACTTGGTTCAAATTTGATACTTTTCAGTTTTGGTGGTACTTGACTTTTTTCTTCATCAGAATCTTCTATGATGCAGTCGCTTTTAGCTGCTTTTCTGTGGTGTGTTTTTATGTGCGCATACAAATTGGATTCCCTCAAAAACACCTTAAGGCAGTAGATGCACTGTATGATAGCTTTCTTCTCAGCACTATACTTGTGTCCGGTGTTTTGAATGTGAGTAAGAAGCTGACTTGATGAATAAAATGTTGCCGGACAAACATTACAGCGGAAGTTTTTGACATCTTTGTGAGTCAATTTGTGTTTTACAAGAAATCCTTCAGTTAATGCAATATAACTACATTGGTTACATTTAGGGAAATGATACTGTGGGGGTGGTTGTACACCATGCTGAGAGTACAGGTGATGCAGCATGTAGTTCCTCTTGAGAGATTTGAGACCACAGTATTCACATATGTTAGAAACTGGTTTTTCATTGTGCACTTCTACTAAATGGCGACGGAATTTGTAATAAGTAGAAAAATGCAAAGCTTTCCCAGGTGTTCCACAGATAAGACATATCCAAGGACCCTTGGTATTCTCAGCGCCCAATGCAATAAGTTTTGCAGCTTGTTTTGAATCTATCACATCAGTTTCATATGTGAAATCTGGTTCATCATGTTCTACATTTTTCAATGGATTCTCATCAACAACTGGTGTTTGCTTCGGTCGTTTTTTGCTTTTAGTAGGTGTGGGATTAAGTATCTTAAGTTTAATGTTTTTATTGCTTTTAACTAAATGAGGATACTTTTTGAGAACTTCACTTATTATTCTTGCATGGTCTAAGTTTGACACAGTTTTACTGACCTTTGTTTCAATGGTTACTTTTGGACCATCATTATTGTCAAGAATCTGATCAAAAAGCTGATTGGAATCTTTAGTAGTTTCATTGAATGTTGATTGGAACATTTCTGTTTCATCATTCATATGATGATCAACACCAACATCAAATATATCATCCTCTTTAGTAATTTTTTTGCACTCAACAATATCAACTATCGACATCCCAGGAACAAATTTCTTGGAACTTGAATCATTAAACATTCCTGAACGCTTGGATGAGTATCGTTTTACTGTTTCTGGGTGGACCATCAATGGTTGAGATGTATATGATATACTGCAGAAAGAGTTGTTAAAGACATTATCAGAGTCAAGTTCTTCTGGGATTTCATATCTTGTTGGCCGAGAATCATCTGCAGATACTTTCTGAGAACTTGTGTCTAATGATGGAGAAGGTGCATGATATGAGCTGCTTAGCATACTTTCACTTTTGGAGCTGGACTGATAAGGCTTCTTTTCTCGGGATGTCAAATTATTATCAAAAGCCTTACTATATGAGCGTTTTTGACTTTCTGTGGATGTAGATGATTTGTTTGATTTAGATTCAGAGTATTTAGTATACCTTCTCGCGCTGTAACTGTGTGCAGGTGTAGCAGCTTTCGGCGTCAAATTGCGGTGTGACTCTAGAAGTTTGCCAAGTACAGGCATGTTGAGGATTTGAGATGTTTGATATAACCTCTCCAACAAATCCATTCTGAATTCTAGATGTCCAGTGTACATGAAATTTACTATTGGGACCACAACATCAGCCTGCAGGTCGTCCGGCATCACCAGGCAGTCTTCGTACATTTCACATGTTCGTTCCAGGATCTCGAAGTACTCGGTGCAAGCACTGAGTACTAGGCGGTGAACTTTCAACTGGGCATTATCTTGGAACTGAAGCGTCAAGTCGCAGTAGTCCGTTCGGTTGAAGAAGTGTTTCAACCTCTGTAGGAAATAAATCCCCCAGTTATCAACTTTCACTTGCTTCACGTCAGACATTGTAACTATTCAGTATGTCATGATATTGCTCATTTATGCGGCACCCGATGCACTGAAACACAAGTTTATTACAATTATTATAAATTGTTATTTACAAATGCGGTAACTATTGATCGTTGGTGAAACGTACGACAAATTCATAGCTTGTTGACAGGACCGATGCTAACAATGCGTTTTACATTTCACTTGAATTTTCCGCCACAAGCTAACAGTGGTTTATTCATGGAACTTACCAATAATCACACAAACAGAAAAGTTTATACTTCGATAACTCGCTTTCGTCACAATCTTCACAAATTTACTGCACCAAATCAGACACAAGTTGACACGGTGGACGTAAGATGGCGGTGTATATCGAAGCGACCTCAATCAGAACGAAGCGAAGCTGGTTCGACGCGCCTTGAAATGCTGTTATATAGTCAAAACCAAAACTAATTACCGTTAAAATACACTCAAAAATTATATATTACGGTTAACAATGCTAAAAATACTTAAAAATTACATTAAAATATCTGCCATTTATTTTTAAGAATATTATGATTTTTAATAGGTAAAATGTTTTTACAATGACTGCGCAGAATTGCATAGTGTCGCCATCTGAACTAGTATTTTCAAACATATTGATTGTGTTGTGACTTTGCTAGCGTTCTAATTTAGGAGGACGAGAAATGACGATTTGGAACGGAACCCACTTGGTGGTCTATTATTACATAAGATAACTATTATAGGGCGATAGAGGGCTCTGTTCGCAACTAACTATATTAAATTGAAGTTTTAGAGTTCTACTAAGAGTAAAAGGAATGATTGCGACGATAAAATTTAATAAAAATATGTTGTATTTAAAAATTCAAATATGTAAATAGCAAGATGGGTTATGGGTAATGGGATTGATATAAATATTCTTTTTTCTTTGATACAGTAGATACCTAATTATACGTCAAAGGTCAACGCAATAATTAAAATCGGTGCATTAGATTGGATAAATAAAAGTATAATGGAAGAATACCAAGAATGTCATTTCAATACCTATATTCCTAATAGAAATTGCGTTTCTATACTATAAATGTCTGTAATTTTCGGCAATTGATTTTTCTTACATATTTATTTGGGATCGGTTTTATTTTACTTGGTATTGAACCAATAAATTTGTGCGCTTGTAAGTAAACGTATTATTTTAACGAACTAAGTACCTACCTATACTTTAATTATTTATTCGTTACCTACGAATAAATAATTAGTGATCGGATTGAGAACATTCTTCTTGTAAGTATTACTTACAAGTACATCAGTCATTACCACATAATTATGGAACCAGTAGGAACAATACCTGAAAATATCAGGGAACAGAAAGACTATATATAAAACTCTTCCGTTACTGACTGACTGACTGACAGACAACGCACAGCCGAAACTACTGATCGTAAAGAGCTGAAATTTGGCATGTGTGTTTGTTGGGAGGAGTAGGCTACCACTAAGAGAGGATTTTTGGAAATTCCCTCCCAAAGGGGAGAAAAGGGTGGTAAATTGAAAATGTTTATTTCTCAATGGATTCACGCGGACGAAGTCGCGAGCAAAAGCTAGTACTGTATGTATTGGTACTCTGTTTTCTGTTCGGTGGCAAATATCACTGAAATCAATCCATTGCTTTTTCAGTTTAGGTTGATAATTTCATGATTTTAGAAGTCATTTTTTTTTGTCAGGCATTTAATTTTTGTTTTCGAGCTCTATTACATAAAATATGTGGTTAGTCAAAAATTTAGTTTAGTTTAAATACGATTTATTCACCGTGCACCATTGTGCGATTTATTATTTTTCAGAGATGCTCTGAACATCATTCTCCTGCCCTAATTACAATTTAATTTAAGTGGTGCAGTATCAACCACTCTTTCTTCTTCATACATCTCTATCCATGAAGGTATAGTTTTCATCTATACCTTCATGTCTCTATCTGAATTCTGACGTCATCTGACAAGAATTAACGCTATCTTGTTCTACATCCTCGCTCATGCCTAAATGCTCAAATAAGTTAATGTAAATAAAATATGCACTCCTTAGCACCTACAAAAGGAAAAAAAATAACGCAAATTAACTGAAGTTTTTAAATATCTGTATATTATATCTGTATGTTATACTGTACGTACACCGTAAAGTTACAGAGACTTAACCCTACAATGCATGATTTTTCTGTTCGGGATCATAATAATGTAGCTAGGTATAAGCCTGTGAATATACCTAATGCTATTTCTAGATAAAATATAAAAAAAACGTAACCCAATAAAACGATATTACATTAGGTAGGTATCTATGTTTTTGTATATTATTATGACAACATATGGCATACCATGCATCTATTGTCCTCAAAAGAGTATTGTACAAATGAGGAAAAAAAAAATGGTCTATTGAGGATAATTCGACACATTCTTGAAATTCCATCGGGTGCCTGAATACACATGATCAGAAATCAGGATTTTGTTATAACAGAAGTAGACAAGGCCCCATATCACAGGTGATTCATTTGCCGAAAACGTGGGTTTCGAAGAATAAGAAATCAAGCAGTAGTATGTTAGTTTCGTCTTACTTAGACAACCTCACTCCACAGCTGGTCAAGGAAATCTTTGATCAAGACGAAAAACTGCATAAGCTCACCGAACACCGGTTTCCTCTTTCCTGCCACCTACCGCACAGCCTTTCAAGCTGAAGCCAAATTAAAGAGAATTGGTGAAAGGTGGAGCTTTAGCGACCAGAAATCACATTTACAGCCGTTGACAGATTGCAGCACTAATTAGTACCTACACCCTTTTTTTTATTTATTTTGTTTTGCGGCTATTCTGGGACTGTGCAGCCCCAGTATCACTGCGACCGTCATCGATCTATTGTGATCGCCGCTGTTAACTTTACAGTTCGCTACCAAGTCCTACATCCACTAGGTTTCGCAGTAGCTTTTGGGGCGATATGTTTTACATCCTGTGGGCCAAGGATATGTTTGCCCAGGTGTGAGCTACGCTTGCGCATCAAAGGTCCACAGTCCGTCAGAACATGAAGCGGAGTTTTGTCTGACTCCTGGCACATTCTGCACGTTCTTGTTTCTACCTACACCCTTATAGAGTTTATGGTCGACGATTAATAAATCGCATCTCTATATATATTTATTGGATAGTTAGTGGCACCAGTCCTAACAAGAGACTAAAAAAAAAACAAAGCTTCATCTTTGTTGATCTTTGTAACCGGCTTGAAGGATTCTTTTGACAGCTACATTTAGTAGATACTTTTTTTACTGTGATGAGTAAATCTTTGTCGAAGAGTACTGTAAGGAACTAGTGTTTCAATCTGAAACTCCTTAAAATTATTTTTTCAACGACTTCGGCATGACAGTATTTAGGGTAGGTGGGACCACGAGGAAAACAGTTTAAATATTAAAACGAAAATAATTTAAATATTAAAAAATATTTAGATGAAGCCAAAATATATGTAGGTACCTACTTAGTGTGGGCTCGTAACGTCATAATGCGCCACATTTTATTGCAGTTAGTGACGTCAAGCGGTATTTCAAATCAATGTAGGTATGTATCGATAAATCATCATAATTGTGTTTAAATAAAAGTATAATCAGCATCACCAATTTACAAGGAACGTTCCTTGTACTTAGCCGAGTTGTGAACTGAGCGTAAATAAAAATCACGTTTGCATTTTATAATACACGTGTCCGTTTGTTTTTCAGAGCTGCCAGCCGGCTCAGTAAACAAAATTATACAAAATTCAGTTGCATTTACACAATTATTTTTATACCAATTTTTTTTGCATATCATAAAAAAACACTGCTAAAACCTAACTAAACTTAACTGACCTGGAAGCGGACAAAACTGGAAGTAAAATGATTAAAAAAAATAAAAAATTACTTAGGCGAGGGCAATAAAACACAAAAATTCTATTGAGTTAAAAACTTGAAACAATAAATTCAACAACAGCGACGCTGTCACCAAGTCACATAAGTTGTGGCACTGCCGTTTCGTTAGATCATTAAACTATTTTTATTGTTCATTTATAAATAAAATGAGATAACATAAGAATTATCAAGTTGGTGAGTAAATCTCCATCAGGGATGGAGACCATCTCTCATGTATAATGATAAGTTCATCCTAGACTCCCTAGATCCAAGAGTATTATTGTTTTGCGACCGTAGAGGAGAGTTATCTTTTTTGTATCCAATTATACTAAAGGACCACCTATACATATGAGATACAATGAACAGTCCGATTATACCGATTTTGTATAGAAAAGTCTTGTGTCGGGTTAAATAATATCGTGTTTAGTAGGTATATAAATATGGCAAAGATACTGGTCCGTTGAAACAGAAGTCGCAGGTTCGAGTCCTGCGGGAGGTTTATATGTTTCCTTTTTTTTTCTATTTGTATTTTAATGTATAAGCAAAAAACTTTTTTTGTTCTAGAACACCAGACGGTTTTTGTTCCTTAGCCTATACTGTCCCACTGCTAGGCAAAGGCCTCCCCCAAGTCCCTCCATACATCCTTATCCCGTGCCACCTCGGACCAGCCCTAGAGGTACACGACCAGTTATTAAAAAAATAAATCAAATTTTCAAATTAATTGATGCGTGCTTAAAGGCAGGTATAAGAAAGGGAGGCCTCATAGCCGGCCCCCCAATTTCTTTCTTCTTTCTATTTAACACCAGTTTGGTTAGGTTTTCAGTAATAAACGACTTACTTACCTTATTAACTTCCGAAGTCCTCGTGGTTAAATAGGTATGTAATATAATCTATTAGACACTAATATTATAAAGCTGTTTGTTTTTCGGTATAATGCGATATTCTCTTGAACTTACACTCGGAACCACAGAAGACACTAGATTTCAGTGAAAACCAATCCACGGTTCAAAAAGCTCCAAAAGACAGTTCATGCTCTTTTTTTTCTCAACTGTACTTTAGCTTATATTTAGGGATCATCTGGATTAGGGACGAGCAAGACTGACCTATAGCAATACCTATAGCAGAAAAAAGGGGAGGCCTATTCTCAATAGTGGATGATACTGAGATGATGTTTTTCGGTTTATATTTTTGTTATCTTATTTGAGGCTCCATTTTATCTACGTTGAGGTGCGGTGGTTTTTCTATTCATCTGTTTATAACCTATGACCATAACTATAACACCTAGACACAGAGTACGCGAAGGAATTAGGAAGCACTTCAAACTATGTCATATCAACAGATGGTACGTCCGAACGTAACGTCTATCGTCAAGGTCAAGCGCTAACGCAAGAGTCTCCTTGAAACTGAAAGGATGTCATCCTACTTCCTACTAATATTATAAATGTGAAAGTGTGGATGTTCGGATGCGGACGGCTGAACGGATTTGGATGAAATTTGGCATGCGAAATGTGACATGGAAAAGAACATAGGCGACGGAAAATTGAAAATTGTTTACGAGCTAAGTCGTGGGCAGACAGCTTATAAATTTGGTATTTTTCTCTATAACACGGGTGAAAATTTTATTACATTTTTCATTTTTAATTGGACCCAATTGCGAAGTCGCATCCACGCAGATGAAGTCGCGGGCAGAAGCTAGTGAAGTAATAAATGTGTTCACAAAAGAATGCTCGATACACACATCAATATTTTTCTTTTCACTATTACTTAGAGCTAATATGTGATTGAATGATGAGAAAAGATTCAATCAAAAATTGTTTCTTCATACAAGCGCGTAGCTTGACGCGCTTATATGAAGATTTCGGTACGACTACGGGTCACCAAAAAATTATGAGGCTTCTGTTATTTTACAGCAATATACATGTATACTGAGTTATAATATCAGGTTATAAATTTAGTTATAACAGGAGCTACAAAAGCCTGTTATTGGATTAACTTTTATCGGATATTTGGAACCATTTTCCAAGAATGTCTCAACAAAGCAAAAAGTAGGATAAATTACCTACATATAATACCTAAGTACAAACAAATATAGTGTAAGAGTTAAAGCTAAGATCTTAAATTGCATAACGGCAGTGGATTATAGGCCTTATGTAAACCAAATACCTGCGATTTTCCTTTTCTAAGTATGTAAGATACGATCATTTTAAGTAATAAGCTCGTAAGCAGAACTAGATAACAGAATCTATCGACAAACGTATAACTGTTACATTCGCACTGGTACTTAAGGCCGCTGTATCTGTATTGCCCACTTATAGTTGACCAGTGCTTCTTAGCTTCAAAGAAAAGAAGTAGGAACGTAGCTGATTTGTGGGATATCAGTCCCGCCCAGCCTTAGCTCCGCCTACAGTGTTGGGCGGCGGGCAAAGCCGGGATTTATTGCCAGTATGCGTCCGACCGCCGAAGAGAACGGATTGTGTTGTTTTAACTAACTGTATTTTGTTTTACGAGTTTATACGCGGTATACGCTGCTGAAACAGGTGTGTATTATTTTTTATTGCTACATGTTTTTAGGATATTTTTTACATGTACATGTGAATGTGTTTATTTAAAAAATAATATGAAAAACGGAATAAAAACGATTGTTTTTTATGTAGTTGTATACAGTTAACTTAGATTTTGTCCAGTTACTATTTCTGATTTACTTTTTAAAGATAAAAATACTCTATAGAACTGTCATATGTTATAAGTTCCTGAAATCACTTTGAATTTTTCAAAATGGGTATTTTATACTTATTTGTAAGTATAAAGAAATAAAAAAGATCGCAAACTATAAGATAACAAAAAACAATATAAATATCGATAAATTACCATTAAAATAGGCGTACGTTTTATAACATTTAGGTGTTCTTATAAAAAGTACGGTGCTTTTATTCCATATATTAAATTACGTGTCATTTAACTATAGCAAATCTTAAACACCTTTAAATTTGCAAGCGAACTTGAAAGAAGTTCAGACAGTGATACTTAAATAATATAGGTACAAGTGTACAACCCAGTTCGTTCATATATATCTCTCTTATCTAATAGCAACCTATAATAAATGTCCAACTGTTGGGTACAGGCCTCTGACAATATACAGAAGGAACGAGCATTGATCACAACTCTAGCAGCGGGTTACGACTTCAGATTCAATTCTTATTAAATACAGCAAACTTTAAATCAGCTTGATGACTGAACAGGCATTTATGAAGCAACGGACTCGAGCTAACAGGATTTCGAATAATAAACCGCCAAAAAATATTTGTAAGATTGTGTTAATTCAGTCTCTACATTCGCGAATCGAATTTTAAATCTGAAAATCGTAATTGAGTAATCGTACTCTGATGGTATCCTACGGATGACAAAAAGAATCTGCATTGCCTTTTTCTTATTGCATTATAAAACTATATCAGAGCGCCGAGATTCAATATTCAAACAGAAAAAAAAAACCGCCAACTTAATACTGGCCATAACTGCGACAATACCGCGAACATTGCTCGGTAAGCGCCGTGAAAAATGGGGGAAGTGTACAATTAAATTATTAAGTGACAGCTGTGGAGCCCGCGGTGTTGCGGTTGCTTAGAGCGAGTGGACGCGGTTCGATTACTCGGCTTGGAAATGTAGGATTAGAGTTCGGAATGTGAATATAATATTCATTATGTAGTTGATATTATGTATGCTGTTAGGTTTGTTTAGAAAGAGTTAGTAATAAAGTATTCGTATCTTCGCATTCTCTGTCAAAATTTGTTTGGTAGAAAAACAAATTATTTCTATAGATATGGATTTTTTTGCTTAACAACTTATTGAAATTACTGGCCGCTTGCAAAAATGTAGAGCGTTATAATATTGACACATTTTAATCAAAGTCACATCGGCAACTTTAGCCATAGACCAAAGACTTATCTGATCTATCATAAACTCTACAACAAAGAAAGACATGCAAAGTAAAGCTACTTTATAAAACGAGGCAGGACAATTTCCACTTTTATTTTGAAGTCTCCGGGGAACTTTTTCCATATTTTTTGCCTCTGTCGACAATGGTTCCCGCTTCTCATTTTACAATTAGGCTTTTCAATTCTGTCTGCATAATGTATCAGCTTTTGAAAAGATTTTGATGTCGTATCGTAAAAAATCTTGAGCATTTCATTTTAAAATATTGTTTTGCTTTCTCTACTATAAAATATATTAGAATGATGATCGATATGTTGTTGCTTGTCGAAAACGTTGTGGGTTATTTACAATTAATTTAATTAATTAATCTATATATATAAAACTCTTCCGTTACTGACTGACTGACAGACAACGCACAGCCGAAACTACTGATTGTACAGAGCTGAAATTTGGCATGTGTGTTTGTTGGGAGGAGTAGGCTACCACTAAGAGAGGATTTTTGGAAATTCCCTCACAAAGGGGAGAAAAGGGTGGTAAATTGAAAATGTTTATTTCTCAATGGATTCCACGCGGACGAAGTCGCGAGCAAAAGCTAGTTAATAATATTCTGGTTTAAAGGTGTGTTTCGCAATGTACACCTACTGAGGGAGGTAAAGCAGACGTAGCCCTACTTGCACGCTTGATTTGTCTCCCTGGCCTTTTTTAAATTAGATTATATGTTTTTATGTTTCTTCTTTTAAATTTTTTATTGATTTTATTTTATTTTATTTTGTAATGTTTGTAAAAATTTTAATATGGTGTCAATGCCTGAAATAAACGAATTATTATTATTATTATTATTAAAGGGATTTTCCTTTTGATTTTTTCTTCATTAGTTATTTACGACAATGTTTGTAGTTTGCGTGGCGAAGAAATTGTAAAACTAGATATTAGATGGTTACATCAGTGAAAAAAGTAATTAAGAACTAGGTACCTTCATATATAGTATTAATCCTACTTATATTGGACTTTAGGTAAAAGATACCGGTAAAATGGTGTTATTTAGGAACCGTGAGATATTTGAGACAAACATTAGACCTAGTTTTTTTTAAATAAGTTCAAAACAACGATTAATACACAGTAATATTAATTAAAACCTAAAATTAAGAAAACATATTTCTTTAATTTATGAAAAAAAAAATGCCTTGATGGAAAATGGACTGAAATCCAAATAACCCCATGATTTCTAAATAATCCCCCTTTACGGTACTTTTTTACACACCTTGATAAGTTGCGAGCCTATCATCTATCCATTTTTTTCACCAGAAGGGCTATTAAGTTATGTGGACTATAAAATCCTGTTTTATTAATGCCTTCACTTCCATAACAGTATATCAGAATAATGGAACATGGTTCTCATGACAGCGAATTAAAATATTAATCAAATAAATTTATCTCCTATCAATCTTTTTAATTAATTAGAAGTACATCACATGCGTATTCCCTCCGGTTTTATTACCAACAAAAGATAAAAATTAGATCGGACAGTATGCAAATGAAGCCCACGGGCAAAATGCTAATTTCCGTGGGAGAGCCCGTCAAACTTTTTAATCTCATGTGACGTCACACCCCCCTCACCCCCCCACACGACACTGTTGTCACAGGGATGATTGAAAGTACCTCATTTGTGTTTTTATTACTTTTTAATTTTTTCCCATTTTCTCGAGTGGTCGCTTTTCCGAACTTGGCTTTTGTTTTTCATTTTTTTAACAATTATGGTAATTTTTGTTGCGGGTGTTCGAACATCAAATATGGTTGAAATACTTGAAGAGCGCTTCTTATAAGCTTTATGGCAATAATTGCAAACAATCTAAGCAGTAAGCTTATGAAAATTGATCGATTTAAATGTAGAATGTACTTAATTGAACTGTATTAATTTTAATTTTGTATACGTACATAATAATTTTTTTTAATAAACCTCATTATCTTATTTATCTATCGAGTATGGTGACTGCATAAAATCTGCGAATGCGTTTCCCCACGCGTATCACGACCCTGTCAATGTCGATACTACCAAACAACGTTTACAACTAAACATTCAAATTTAAACTGTATTTTAGGGACCTCAAGGATCATATAGTCGGTAATATGATTTATTATCAGTTGCGCATCACGTATTGTTATCTGATACACATGTCATCCATTGTGTGCTGTGTATTGTCCTTATTTGTGACCTGTTTTCATGAAGACCATTTCATTCATGTTGTGAACGGAATGTAACTTTATACCGATGCACATTTGACAGCACGAATTTGATATTTATTGAGAATGCAATAGTATTTTTAGATGTCTTTTGAATTTGACTACATATTTGTATGGTCCACTTGCTATAAAGGAATGTAGGAAGGGTTTTTCCGACTCGTCGTACATACTGTTTTTCGATTGTTCGTGACTTGGTGTTTATCCATATGGTAATCTTATTTAGATTTAGAAATATATAAGTATGTTTATCAGTTGTCTGGTTGCCATAGTGCAGGCTCTGCCTAGTTTGGGATCAGATGGCCATTTGTGAGATTGTCCCAAGATATTATTATTAATAGATACTAGATTCAAGCAAATAGGTCTTGAATCGTGGTATAAGACTGTGGGGCGTTGTGTGCCTAATAGAAAATATTGAAACGTGGGTAATAATTCTTTTTTTATTAATTCCATCTCCAATCAACTTATTTCCTCCTACCACCTTTACGCTGATGATTTACAAATTTACACTCAAGCTCCAGTCGATAGGTTACCGGAAGCTTTCTCGACCATCAATAAGGACCTATGCAGTGTCTGTGATTGGAGTCGTGCGCATGGATTGAAGGTTAATCCAAATAAGACCCAAATCATTGTCATCGGCAGCCCAAAAATGTCTTCCAAGGTGTGTTGGTCCCGTCTCCCTTCGCTTGTTTTTGACGGTAGTACTCTGCAGTTGAGCGATAGTGTAAAAAATTTGGGCATCTATATTGACAAATGTCTCTCTTGGGATGTTCAGCTGCAGAGTATTAGTCGCAAAATCTATGCGTCGATGGGATCACTACGAAGACTTCGCAATTTTCTTCCTATTGCCACCAAAATTACGCTTGCTCAATCTCTCCTACTTCCCATACTGGATTACGCAGACGTCAGCTATCTAGATCTCACTCAGAACCAGCTTGATAAACTTGAGCGTCTCCAAAATGTCTGTATAAGGTTCATATTTGGCCTTCGTAAATATGACCATGTCTCTGAATTTCGTCACAAGCTCAAATGGTTACCTATACGTCTTCGCCGGAATTCTCATGTTCTGTCTCTTTTATATAGTTTACTATTTCTTCCATCTACTCCTTCTTATTTAAAACGACGTTTTTCCTTTCTGTATGAATCGCATTCGAGGAACCTAAGATCATCGGACAATCTTACATTGACAATTCCTGCGCATTCAACAAATTTTCTTCACAACTCCTTTTACATTGAAGCCGCCCGTCTTTGGAATGCGTTGCCACTATCCATACGTCAAGCTAAGACTCTACAGCTATTTAAAAGGCAAGTCAAAGAGCATTACCTGTCGCTCCTAGATCGGCAGAATTAGAGTCTGGGACCGTAGAGTTTTTGCTACATATCTCACTAGTATATATATATATATAATATTATTATGTCAATACGTTTATGTATGTTTATTATTTTATATATTAATTGTAATATAAATATTATTAAGTGTATGTAGTAGGGTTTACGTTAGAATGTATGTATATAAAGTCTCTTTTATTTTATTTATCTAGTTATCTTCAGTTTGCTCTTTATTTTCAAAGTTGAAGTTTCCGTTATACATATCAGTTACACCTATATCTACCCGCTTTATTATACTTTCTTACTCCAATCCCTGCATAGGTTGTCTGGAAGAGATCACAATTAGTGATAAGACCGCCCATTGTACCTTTAATGTATTTTGTTTTTTATGTAAACTTGTTTCGGTGTACAATAAAGAGTTATTATTATTATTATTATTATTATAAGTTTTCTGCTGCAAAATTTGTTATTTTATATGAGTAGATTCGAGTGTTGGCCTGAAAAACTCAATGCGATCGACACGCTAAGAAGATGTTAAATATATATCTTTGTCGTCATGTTTGTGTGTATGTATTTCCTTTAGTGGCATGTTAGTAATTTTACTTAAATATTTACAAACTTAACATACACACAGGAAAAACAATAAAAAAATATTCGACAGCGAGGCGGACGAATATTTTCAGGCCATTTTGTTCGATTTTAATTATGGAAGATAAGTAAGTGGATATAAAACATTTCCTTAACATCACATTTCCATTTTAAAAAGAGACGGCGCTATCTGTCAGTACATATCTACCTCTTTCTAACACGAAAAGAAAATTGGCTCTAAACGTCATACGACTTTTGACATATAGGTAGGGGTGGACGTGCAAATTGTCGTCCGCATGACATTTACCGCGCGCGACACCGTGACAAATCACACTCGTTACGAAATTATCGCGACACTGACATTTAGCTGGGGACATTATTACGATGCCCTTAAAAATATAGGGATTAATAATACAAAAAAATGCTGTAATTGTTTTCTATGACAACTTAATTGATGGCATTGGTTTAACTTAGGTGCTTAGTTAATTGTGGGATCAAAGTATAATTTATGGAAACTGTAAAAAAAACCTAGAATTAGTTTTTGGATGGAATATTTTCATGTTCCAGGAACTCAGTCCTTTCATTAAGAAGTCAAGTGTATTTTTACAAGCTATTATTTAACTTGTAATGTATGTATGTCCGGGAGGAATTTTGCAACTCAGTGTTCTTATTATCAGGTTCAATTTACGGCATAGTAATTGACGTAGTTACTTTCTGGCACAGTATTCATGATTAAAGTCATGTTTATTTGTAATTTTTTAGAGTTCAGAAATATAAACTATCCAAGGAAGTTTTGGAGCTTTTGTCCTAATATCATCAATCCTAGTAAATCAATTAAAAATTCCCTTAGAGCGTCGAAATAATTATTGTCAACATTTGACTTTAAAATAATTTGCGGTAATCGAAGTAAAGGCAAATCCGTGCTTCCTTCCTATTTTTGCCTTTGAAGTAATCTGTTCTGTGATTAAACTCCTCTGGAAAAACGACGTAACGTTTAAATATGTAGACATTTGCGATACCATTAGCTATTAAACATTGATTGACAAAGTGTGGTACGTCACAAGACGTCACATGGCGTCCGTCGACCCTATTAAAATTGCAGTTGATACAGCCAAGCACACAATAGTTACAGGCGTAATAAAATAGAAGATGGCGCTCATGAGAAACAATACAAAGACGCACTTAAAAATCACTGATATAATTTTGTTCGTGAAATTGGAGTAATGGGTTTTGGTAGTAATGTACAATATGTAGGTACAATTCGTTTTTGAGCACGAATGATTGCTTTCTGCTTTCCGGAATGACTAGAACAGAAAAGAAATAAATGGGTATCATTTAAGCTATCACCAATTTAATTAGTTTTGTGTTTCTTAAATAATAGGGTTTGTCCTCAAAATAGTAGATCTGTCACCAAAATGTAGTCACCAAACAATGCAAAATCAGTTCCACAATAAATCACCTAAAATCCTGAGATATAAGGTCTAGTACCAAATAAATGTTTTTGTATGTATTATAATAGGTGTGTCCTAATAAGTATTTAAGCAAACTAATTTAATAAGACCACATGACTACAATCACACACAATACCACATTCTCGGGAACCGAACACCCCGTAATTCGAGGTTACCGACTAACATCATTATTACTATGGGGTTGAACCATACCCCACCTTTTTAGTATTCTGTATGTAACTTATAATTTTGTTCGATGAATTGCGACGGGTTGACGAATGTCTGTGTGATATGAGTCGGTCGGGTTACACCAGATGTTAGTTCTAATTGTAATAGTGTTAAAAATTGAATTTCAAATTTATTTGTTTGGAAATTGCGCCCGGGACCTTGAGCGTAAAGTTTTTTTTTGTCTGACAGACAATAATTTCGAAGAGTATAAGATACGATTTTTATATACGATACGAAATTACGAATATGTTTAAACGGCTTCATAAATCTTTATAACTTTAATGTTATTCCAACAATTGAATTAATACTTTAATTAAATAATGTAGAAGTGACATTTAGTTTAGACCCATCAAGTTACTTAGGTACATCATTATTTCATTGTAACACCGATAGCGATGCTGTGTAATAAAATTAATATTTTTCTTTAATTACCTATCAATAAAACACACACACATACACGAAAATAGGATATGACTATGAAATTCCATTTTCGGAATGTAAATATTCCAAAAAGTTTAGTCACCGTATTTAACTTTTTGGAATATCTTAAGTTTTAAAACAAACGCTCCAATCTGGCTGGATGTCTTTTTGAAACAATTACGGAATAATGAAAGAGATCCGGTGGATTGTCAGCTAGTCATTAATTAGCATTGAGACCGGCAACGCGGTGACTGATATTAATTCCTCCCCTTCTTTGATTACCTCACTCATTTCACAATTTCCACAGAGTAATGTCCTTTTGAACAAATAAAACTTTCTAAGGCGGTGATTTTGTAAGGAGAACTAGTTATAATAAATTTAGGTAAGGGTACTAAAAGTTGTAATGTAATACCATTTTTGACAGGATTTCAATAGAGTCTAGTTCACAACACTGAGAACAGTAAGTTATAGTATACAAATTAATATAACTTTAAAAATATATTTCCTATTCAAACATAGAAGGTATTACGTAATTAGTCTTACGCCCATATGTGGCAATATTTTGAGTGTATTCTATTATAGTTTTCATTAACGCAAAACAGGTGCAAGAAAAGTCGTCGATTTGCGGAAAGCAAGCCCGCGATAACCTATACCTATAGTTTTCATTTTTTATCCATTGGGTATTTTTATTCTATTATTTTAATTGTCCTGTTTTATGTAATAAAGAACCAAATAGACCAGCCATAGATTAGTCAAATAGTCATTCGTCTCGTCAACAAAAAAAAAAATGAAAACAGTGAATCGAACATTCGTGTGACGTCACTCTTTCCTACAATTTTCTCTGACGTTGTGGTGTCAGGAGGCCCCACTACTAAACTTTAATACGCTTGATCCTCGACAATTTTTATTGATTCTACAAAAGAAAAATACGGGTCACATGTATTTTCAATACCTAAACATGGAACAATAAAAAAGTTACTCTATTTTCTTTTAGTTGAGAAGTATAAATCTCAGTGATCATAAAAATACAATAGGTAATTAATGAAGTACTAATGTGTACTGAACAGAGTCAGTTATTCCCGTAAGAGAGACTTTTGATGATCTGTGGTTAATACCAATATTAATTAAAACAAAACTAAAATACAATATAATTCCTTATTCAATAAGAAAACTTTACAGCCCGTTATAATTCTTGCAACAGGATATGTCCCAATAAAGCGGCCATATTGTTTTCCCCGGATTAATGGAGGGAAGTCTCGGTGAAAAGAATACCGCTAATTAATCAAAAGTCTTCCCTTGATTTCCATGGAGAATATTTTTTACAGACTTATTACCTCTTTCGAAGTTTATCCACTAATGGTCTTCTTTGTTGAAGAGTTTGAATGATTTTTTTGTTGTTTGTCTCGCAAATTCTATTGTTCATTTCCCTTTGGCAATTATTTCCCTTTCGGATTCAATCCGCTGTTTATTATCTTTGTCTAGTTATTGACGGGAATATTTTATTATTAAGTTTGATTTGATTCCGATATTTGGTGTTTTTCAGGTGTTCATGGGTACCTGTACCATGGGTGGATTTTTAATTGAGATCGTGGACTTATTGGTCTATGATTGAGATGAAGTATTTTTTCCCATATCAATGACAAAAATGACATTTATTGGATTTCTTTAAGTTATTTACCGAGAATAGAAATTTCATAAAACTAATTATTATTAAACTAAACCAATAGAAAAGAGCTTAGTAAACCATATTTCATTCATAGAAATTGTTTCAAAACAAGCATCAAGATAGCAAAAACATTTGATTTATAACCAAGATGGCGAAAAGCTACCAAGAATATTGGCTCAGCATACGTCGCGCAAACTTACCTCTTTGCACAGCCTTTATTAATAAAACCAGAGATTTATGCGCCCAACTTTTTAATATTTATGGCTCAGCAATAAATTGTTGGCGACGAGTTTCGTGGGATAGGGTTGATTATTTTCGCGCGAGGGGAAAATCAACAAGTGAAGATTGTTATTTTCTTATGATTCTTGGTTTATGGTACATTTTAATATTTTCTTTCTTATGGTTTGTGGGAAAAATTAAACATTATTAGTGCGTAAAGAAAAAATAAACGTGAAGATGTCCGAAGTCCGAAGTCCGATATCTGAAGTCTTAAAATTATGTTTTATACAAAGTACGTTAGATTTATAAAAATACTAACTAGATAACAATAGAAGCGGCGGTAGCATAAGGGCTAGGGCATCGGACTTGCGATCATGTGGTCGCGGGTTCGAATCCCACCCATTGCACTATCGACGTGAACCCACTCGTAACTACCATATAGGTATTTAGCTTACCATGTGGGGTTAATAAGAATACTAGTCATGAGTGACCCAAATAGCTTGCAAATAACACAAAATTGCGAAGAACAACTATTTTAAATTGGTATCGGTCATCAATCTCTTCTGAACATTTCCAATTTTATTCATTAACCGATTATTACAATTTCCATACCTTTTCGGCTCCATTCAATCTTACCACAAACCACTAACCATCTTCTACCCATCTTAGGAACTGTCAAACTCATAAATCAAGTGATTCAAAACTGGAGCAGGGTTGGAACTCGGACAATAGTAGATATATATCAACAGCACATGTCACCGTGGCCGCGGGCACTTGCGGACGTCTTACCGTGCCATTACATTAAATTAATATCTTCAGACTGTCGCCTAGCATAGCAGGGATGTTGCAGAAGGTTCAGACATAGAATAGAATAGATTAAAATAGAATATTCTTTATTGTACACCATTAGAGTTACTGGGTACAATGGCGGTCGCTAATAGTGATATCTTCCAGACTACCTTTGGACAGGAAAGAAAGAAACAGAGGTAGAAAAGGTAGCAGGTGTACATATAAAATTTGGTTTTTAGGTAACCACTTATACTCAAGGGCGAAGGAAGTCAAAATTTTATCGTTTCGATGATAAACAACAAAAACTTCAATATCTCAGGAACTTTAATTACCAAATTTCACTTAATAATTAAATACCTGCTCACTTTTTCAATTAACAATTATAAATAGTTCCTTTCTGCTTGTACAGAAAATGGTTGAACTGCAGAAAAATAGAAGATTACAAAAGGCAAATATCCAGAACACAGCGAGTTGTTTTGGGACTGCCACAAAAATTAATCACGAATTTTGGCGTCAGTTTCAAGTTGATATTCTCCAATTTGCCTGCACTGTGGTTAAAATCACGTTATTAACGGTAGACAAAGCCAGGAGGGGTGGAGGGGAGAAAGGGGTGCGGATTAAGATTTACTCCAGATATTTGCAGATGAGATTTGAAAGGTATTCAGAAATTGTCATCGCGTTCGCTTGGCTATTGTCTGTGATCCGCTAATTTTAGTAGAAGTTTTGTATGAATAATACAGAATTATTATTAACCATGTTTGGCTTAAATACTACTATTGTTTTGTTTCTGGATTATTAATGAATGTAAGAAAAAAGTCCGACTAACGTTACTGAAATGGCGCTAACGATGTACACAGTTTAATTACATATTTTAAACAGAATACACAATAAAAAAAGCATAAATGAAAATCGAAATAATAATGCTGTAATCAGAATCTGAAAAGCGTAATATCCCTCTTTTAAGCGCAGTGCATCACCAAGACTATTATACCATCTAGTACAAGATACATTTGAAACCCATTATTTTATAACAATTAAGTTTCCATCATGAATCCCCTTCAGACAATGACACTCGTAGACTGTTTGATGTGCTACGAGCGGCGAAATAATGTAGCAACGTGTAGCAGTGTCGTAGCACTTACGTAGACGTTATGACGGTTTGATAATTGTAATAAAATGATACATTTTGTGCTTGTGGTGACATACTTTCGATATATAAATATTTTTGAGATCAATATTATCTCGACTTATAGTAAAAGGTATAGAAAGCTGAGAAAAAAGAGTAAGGCAAATTTCATCATTCACACCAAAATACCTGTTATAATACCTCTAAAGAGTAGTTAGTGTACAATTTCTAATTTTCGGCGCACGTATTAGTCTCAATCAAAGCCGTTCAAAAACATTTCTGTTACATGTCATTGAAAATTAATGGTCCGCATTTTTGTCCCTGGCCTGTCCTGTCCGTATATTTACAAAATATTGCAAAAAATAAACTATTTTGTTTGAACATCGCTTTGAATAAAAAAAACTGCAAACGAGTAGTATTATTCGGTTCTATTTTCAAATAGTCCCTTTTCACAGCGTGACGTATGAATTCTATTTTTTAAATCCGCGTTTTCATTTTAAAACGGTATTACGATGATCTCTCTCATTGCATGTGGCCCCCCTCGCTGGGTTTCACTACCTACTCTCAATCGCTATGTTTTTTACTGTGGGGTGTCAATATTTACTGACTGTATTACGAATAAGCGCGTGTTTATTAGTTTTTTTTTAATATACGGGGTTTAATGTGAGCTTTGTGTAGTATTTATCAAAATAAAGACCGTAAAAAGAGCTATTTCATGGTATTTGATTTGACTTCCCTTTTAAGAAGGTAGCAATCGGTAATGCTTTTGTAATCAATTCAAATAATTACTATATTAAAAATAGTATGGTTATTTTTTAACGTAAATAAAATACTTTAGAGATTCTTAAATGTCTTCTTATATCTTTAGTAGAAAAAGCGTTCTTCAAAAAAGTTATTAATATAAGCCGCAGGAGAAAACAAATACCGTTTAAAAATTAACATCTAAGCTTCAAGCCAGGTTACTAATTATAGGTAAGTTTCATTATAAAGGCCTGCACACACGCTTCTCGCGGCAAACAATACGGTCGCTTCCCGCATCGCGCGTCGGCGCGCGGTTATTGTCGACAGTTAGGTGAGATTCGCTCGGGATTCCATGTTGATAAAGGTTGTTTGTTGCCTAAGCGGAAAGGAAAAGGTTTTAAAAAGCCTATTAAACAAATTTTATGTAACTGTTTCTTGAATTGCAATCTTTATTAAATAAATAACTATATTTTGCTTAAATACCAGAAAATACGTTTCAATTTGATTTATTTTTAAATTGATACGCTGGTAATTATTTGCTTTAACTTTTTAGCAACCGAAAAATATTTGTGACAACGGATGGCCAATACCTGTAAAGAAATACGTTTCTCTTGAAGAGATTAAAATTGCTGGCTGTTTTTTATCTAAACTATCGTATAAATCATTATAATTTAAACATTTCCAGTCACTATCAGTCTATTCTTTTAGCTACAGAATATGTGTCTATTTCCACTCGTATCGTGAACAATGCGTGCTTCAGCCGTTTCCCGCGTCGCCGCTGCTATTGTGACGTCATTCGCCGGGGATCCAGTGTACGCAGGTTTTAAGATTTAAGCATTTCAGTGGATGATAATAAGAATTATAAATGTTATTTATGAAGTGTAATGAGAATTTGAAAAATTTATTATAAAATTTGAGTAATCATAATAATTTCAAAATGGCAATCGGTTGCGAATGGTTTATCAACTTTAAGTGGAGTCATGTTAATTTTAATTGATAATCTCATACAAGATTCGACCGTATGCAAGTTTGCATATCTGATTGCGTTACTAAATATTGTAGCTAAAAGCAATTTACACGAACATTTTGGTATCTCTCAAAGGAATCAGAGAGGATTCCATTAACATTAAATAAAAATCACAATAGGTTTAAGCGACTGAGTGGAAATGCAAGAAAAAAATGGTAAATTTTTCTGTTCTAAATAATTACATGTGTATTCGGCCGTCTTTAGTAGTCTGATCTGAATTATTAATTTATTATTTATTAAACATCACAGCTCACCTTCCAAAGCTTCCAGTTTATCAGTGCTGTCAACATTATAACTTTTTAATTACATGTACGTAGGCGAAGGAAATTCTCCGTCTGCCACTAATCCGGCAAATCTAATGAGCAAACATCGAGCGAACAAAATTGAGTCTTCGTTTACTTTGGGGGAATTCACTACATACGGATATTCGACTAATTTAAAAGCCTGATGGATGAAATGTGTTTAATAATGTATAGAAATATTGAATGATGTTTCATTCTTTCATTTTAGATATTTGGTGGAGGAAAATCTCTTAAATTGGACGACATGAAATGTTTTTTTTATAAATATTGGGTCTCCATTTTTGAGGAATGTTGATAACCACCTGTTTTATGTAAAAAAAAAAATAATAATTTTGTAATCGCAGGCATCTCGTATGTTCGCTCGTAGTTGTAAATCGCAACGTTCTAAAAAAATTCGCGATGTAAAAAGCAAATGGAGTTTATGTTTGATAGAAGTATCGCTTGAAATCACACGAGGCGTAATATTTAAATATGTGAGTGGGTTTGCGTGTACCATCTATTGGAATTCAGTGACACGCTGTCGAAACACGATACTCCCGCCGCGCAACGTACGCCATTTTTATTCCGCTTCCAAATTTGAAAGTTTTAAAAATGTGTTTCGGCATAGATAGCATCCAACATGTATTTGTGATGTTTTTAGAAAAAAAAAACATTGTCAAACGAAGCTAAATAGCTAACAGACAATATTAAAATGTTATTTATAATTAAAGCTAATTTCCTAGAATTAGTAGTTACACAAATTTAATTTAGGTACTACTTAGTTTACAAACATAAACTTGACGGTAATTTTCTCAAGTAAATAAAATCACAACTTCATCATAATTATAATTAAAACAACAAGAAATAAACCCAAGAGCTGAATAATTAACTTATTTGCCTTTTTTTGAAACGTGTTATTTTCAAACTGGTTGACATGATTGCTTGTATTTTTTGGACAACATTTTTCTATTTAATTTCTATTTGAAATTCGTATTCACGTCAAAATGTTTTCAAACCTATTTCAAACAAACCGACTCCGGCATCATGAGTGGTGCTTTGTCTACTACGTCACTCCGTAGCGGCAGAGCGCTGTAGCACGTACCTTTATTGCCTACGACTGGCTACGACACAAAGAACCCGCGCTACGGTACCGTATTCAGTGCCGCGAATACAACATGCAACGATAAAATAAATGTTGTTCAATGTTGGAGTATGGATGTGGTAACTATACGCCACCAAAAGAAGAGGGTCTATAAAATCCTTGTTTTAGAAATGGGTTTCTATTTAGGATTATTTTGTTAGGACTAAATAAGCAGTTACTGTGGCCCACGGTTTCACTGTTAGTAGATCACGTCCTCATTAAACATGTGATCTATCAGTCTTTTGCCTCAATCACTTGCTCACTTTTTAAGTTTCGAGATTTTTTATAGATAATGTTTTTGAGTTACATTTAAAGGAAAACTTGTGTCGAAAGTTTGATACACTATTTTCATAGAAAATGTTTTGTTTTTCATATTCATTGCAATTCATAGTATAGAGTCATCTTCTTTTGCCAAATTATACAACCCACTAGTGTGTGACTGATTATGACTATTCTTGATAAATTCTCGATTAATATTGTTATCACTTTCCTAAATAAAATTCACTGTTTTTGGAATCTCCAGACAGCTTCTTAACTCCTTGTCTTTTACTTTGACGGAATGTAAACGACGGCATGGCATTGTGTAGCGATACGATAACGCTTTTATTATTATTAGCCGTTTGAGGGTAGAAACATAATAAAAACATCGCGACAAGTAAGACGGGTAGAGAGTACCTACTGTAGGTATTGTATTCATAAACGTATATTTTGGTAAATAAAAGTTGGTTCTTATCTCAGATTTGGTTTTTATGGTGACGTTTTGGTGGTGAAATAGAATAAAACTGTTTTGTAAAGATATTTTATTTTACTACAGCTACGGAACCTGTAAATTCTAATTTTTTTCATTCTTTTATTTATAACCTAATTATATTCTATAGACGCTTGCGTCAAGTACTATAATTATTTCAATTTAAAATACTATGTATCTTATTGCTTTATCCACCTTTAAGTTATCTGTCTATGTTTTTAGCTAAACATGATAGCTCTCTAAACATCTCAATCATCAATCATAATACCAGCCTATAATTGTCACAACTATAAACAGAGGCTTTCTAACATATTCATGTAACAAAGGTTTATTTCTATGTACATAATTATGATATGATTACTATCGCAAGTTTACCAAGAAACTACAACATCTTACACACGTCATGGTTTCAATAACATGTCGCGTCTCGTTAAGTCTTTGATTTAGCTTACGTTCATTAATATTACACTAAGCACACACGATTAGTGGAATCCACACTCTATGGTAACATGTTAATCAATAGCCTTCAACAATCTGCCAAATCATATTACTTTAAATGTAAATTTTTGTCACTATGTTTATATATTATGATTGTCAATAAGGTTTATAAATTTATTTTTTACGGTTTATTATCTGAAAAACTATTCTGTATCCTAGACATTTTTTTTGCTACTAGACTAGCTAATACTAGACTAGCTGATAAAAATATCTAGAAGAAATATGTAATTACTGGCCGGTTTAAATCGAACTTGATTATGCAATTATGTTTTCATTACAGAAAAAAAAAATATTTCAAATTTTTCTTTTTATTATAGACAGTACTCTTTCTGAAAATCATCTCTGTCATATTCCTACATTCTCTTTACAAAAATCTTTACCGCGATCGTTCATTCAAGCATCATTACATTCATTCGTTCGATATAATTCAGTCGTTATCTGAGATGGATCTGGTTAGGAAATTGAGTACATTCAGCTTTCTGGTCGGTTGGACTGCTTGATTAGTGTTCCGTGGTTCCGGGTCTTCGACCGCCGTGGATAATGTTCTCCTAGTTCTTTTGGCAATTTGTTACCGATAAAAATGTGACTGTAATGGCCAGAAAGTCTATTCTGAGTTGCTTTTTATCTCTGGTTCGCTCTCTCATGTTAGGATAGAGTCTAATAGAGTATACTTATCATTTTGAGAGAGAAATATATTGGTGTCGGTGGCATAATTTATTTTTGAAGGCATTTCAAAATTTTATTTATGTATAGTTAGTTGTATCTAGCTGTACCCGCGACGTTGTTCGCATTCGCGTCAATTTGCTGAAAGTGCAATGTCGTATTTGAATCATTTGGAGTATTTTAAGTATCTTAGATCGGTAGAATCATCTTAAAATTTAACCTTCTATAAGCTTAACTTGTATTCGGTAATTACGAAAATGAGTAAAAACCCCTTGAGAGATCACAAACACAGATAAATACAGCCAATTTATCTGCGTAGATACACGTCCATGATGCAGATGAATAAGAGATTTTGGGAATTTAAAGCTCCATTTCTTATCACCTGGATGTAATACTGTTTGTAAACATATAATTACCGTGTCAGATTATTTGAAAATATCCTCTCAATTTTTTGCTTGATACTTTCATACATTTTGATAGCCGGCATATAGCTGGCAAATAAATGTAGTTATTTATTATAGTATGGATCAGAACTAATTGGTCTCTGCCTGATAAAAAAAATAGGATTTATACTGCGACTGTACAAATATATCCAACCAGTCCATTAAACATTTTAAAATCATTCTTCGTTTATTTGTGAATGTAGCATTTTTTATATTTTTAATCTCTCATATTTCGCTTTTTTATTCCCTGAACCGCAATTTAGGTACTACACAAAAAGCTGTGCTAGTCTGCCTGTCATCAAATATTGATTTAAGTATTTGTGAGGGGAAAATCTCTGATAGCTTGTATTGGTCAATCGAAAGCGGGATCAAGGCTACAAAGCCTTGATAAATATTTTGGTGACTGTGTTTTTTAATTATGTGCTCCAAAGGTTGAAAGTCATTCGTCCCATAAAAAAAATACAGAAACATTAAGTATTATTTCGAGTATTATCTAAAGCTTGACGAGAATTCAAACAAAGTTATCATGTATAATATTAAACAACAACACGTAAACGGAAACAGAAAGACGTAGGAACAAACATTTAGGTCGGCCACAAAGATCGATTACTAAACTCCACCAAACCTTCATTCCCAATAAAGTCGTCATGGAGAAATTAATCCGCACAAGCAACAATAAATCATACCTCTTTTAAGTACACTCGGTCGGATAATCTGGTGCGTTTTAAAGCCGTCATCGGCTTAGCACCTCCCTGCCCCCCCTGGCATTGCCTGTCTCCCCGTTCCCTTGTCAGAGGCACTTCACGTGCGTTTTGACGCGATTATCATACCCTGGCGGTATCTGCGCGCAATATTGTTTGTGGCGAAGAGTCATAAAGTTTGGATGCGGTGAATGATTGTTGTTTGGTAATGCAGTTTGTAAGGTATTTTTTGTTCTGATAATACAAATAAGTTATTTTTTCATGAGGATTCTCATTTGCCGTATACCTATATACATAAGAATTAAGAAATATACGTGTTAGTTGAGGATTACGTTTATGATCGCTTTAAACAAATAAATAATAATATTTTTTATTTCGCTTACTTAAATATAAAATATGTTCATCCATACAAAATGTTCACCTTCAAGCAATATAATTGCTAAAAAAAGAACGGTCACAACTTCGATGTAGTTTAAGTAAACTGTTATAATCTAATTACGAACTAATATGTAATACGTAATTTTTATATTTTACTCGTACGTAAAATATAAAAAATATTCATAAATAACATTGCCGCATCCATTCTCTTCCTACGCCGTCGCTTTTTTCACCGCCCGCGGAGCGGTTTTTGAATCTGCTTCCTTTGTGACGGTTTTAATATGGAAATTAACGTTCGCTGCCGTGTGACGAAACACCTCTGCAACAGTATCATTTACCGTCTCTTACACCATTTTAACACCTTAACTTCATAGATATAAAGTCCAAATTCCTTTAATTTTTTGATTTACAAAAATGTGATGGTTTTAAAGTCGGGGCTGAGCGAATTTGTCGCTAAAATCCACGCGTTGCCTGTGGGCTGCCTAATTGAATTTTTATGTACAAAGCATTTGATTTTTTTTTTCCTTTTAAATCGCCGCGGATTTTACGCAGCACTAGCTGCACATATTTAGCCAACAAACAATAATTAAAAAAAAATCTCTAACAATATTTAATAAGTCGTACGAAATTTTAAGAATCGCATTTGTTATTGTAATTTTAAAGTTAGCAAAGATACAATACAACTTCAAGAACTATTAATTATTAACGGAGTCAGCCCGTCTGCCTATTTACACGAATTAGCAAGACAAATGCCTTTTGTATTGTTATAATATAACAGACCAATCTTATAGGAGAAGACTACCACTAAATATTATAAAACGAAGTCCTTCGTCGCGTCTGTTTGCGAAAAATTCAAAAACTACATCAATTTTCATGGTGTTTTCACCAATGGATAGAGTGGTTCTCGAGGAAGGTTTTAGTAGGTATATAATTGGTAACTTTTGTATACATTGGCTAATCGACTTCCACGCGGGCGAAGCCGCGGGCATCAGATAGTTAAAAAATCTACATTATGCAGGTATGTTGAGTATTTTTTATAAGTACCAACATATTCAACATACGTGTAATCCAACATACCTACAGGTCTGTATTTTTGTTTATCCGTTCTTTTCAGTATTCACTCGGTCCAATATGTTTCAGCTCAAAATGTAACGTAACGATTCCAATTTTATTTCTGTCTACATTCATTCCGCATACCGCGTAAACATGCGTCTATCCAAAGAGTTTTGTATAAAAACCTGCATCGTTGATAACAACAATCTAGGCTGGAATTTATTCACAAACATGGTCTTTTGATCTGAGAATAACGAATGTCATTATTTTAAGTTACAAAAACTTTAAGGACATTTTTAGAGCTTTTTACAAACTCAAATGTAGGTAGGTAACTTAAGGACGTTGTCAGTTATTTTTTAATATCTGTTGCCCGCGAATCCGCCCGCTGGCTCTATATTTTTCTGGCAAGAACTAATATAATATAGCCTTTGATACTTAGGGATAATAAAGCATTCTAATGAAGAAACAATTTTTAAAATTTTTGACATTAGGTATTCGTTACAACTAAACAAACATTCAAAATTACAAATATTTACTCGTGATATTAATAAAGAGAAGTATAGATAAAGATAGGAGAGTGGGTATTTAAAAGTCTTTAGTAGGTAATAGAATAACAAACATTTTTTTTATTAAATACTAGCCACAATGATAAGAATAAAAAATAGAATGCAGTAACGGCAGCCTTACGCGCTCAAATTAAAAACTTAACGTACATTTAAATGCAGAATGGCAGACTTGGGGCTGAAGCGGGCCCCGTCATGTTTGCTCATCGTCGCGTACGTAAGATTTCATGCCGCTTTACGCTCCGTATCAACTGTTTGAATAGAGATACACCACTCTGAATTTATTGTGAACATCCCCCTACACCCCACCCAGTCTTTATTGTAGCAAATCCGATATATCGCTTTCACTTCAAACTCAGTCATATGGTAATATGACATTTAATTCCTATGCCACCCTTATTTGAGGCGTCCTTTGTTGTTGATTCAATAGTGTGGTGCTACGATTAACGGATTGAAAATTAGTTAACTTGTTAATTGGCTAAGCACTAACTTATAAGTCAGTTAAAATTACTGAACACATGAATAAATTATAATAAATCATTATTACAAAAAGGCATTGCATTTAAAAATGTACAGTAAGTACTCAATTACTCATATTTTCATTTAGCGAAGCCAAAATTATATTCCAGCGCGTCTCAACAAAAAGGAATCCAAATACAAATCCGCAGCCAGCTATCGGAATGCGGATGTATCGTCATTCGAATATTGCCAATAAAACACCGATGAGGTGAAAAATCGATGTGGACAGACGAACCGACACCGCCAATGTAGAACGTCACTATATCACTCGCAACGGTAGACGCGGTTTTGAATTTGGAATTCATAATATTTTGTTCTATTTTGATGGTGGATTGTGACGTCACTGTGAACAGTCCGCGTTTTAACCCTGTGAATTAGTGCGTGTTTGTACAGGGCATCTGGGGTAGTTACGAAGTTATTGATTTATACAGTCATACTTAGTACAATTTCGACTGATGCTGATTCTGTAGTTGTGTTTTTTATTATGGCAAGCTTTACTTCACTAGTTCATAATTATATATCCGTGTAGAGATTGTGCAAAGTTTTATTTTTTGCGCCAAATAAATATTTTTCTTTCTTTATTAAATACAGCATCAGAGTCAAATGGATTTTAAATTTGATGACATATTGAATGCAAGGTACGCAATTTCGTTGAGACTTTCTTGGTAACGTTTTCCAATACTTGATTTAAAAACTAAAATAAATACCTACTGAATCGATTTTATAGATACCCAACCCATTTACATCCAAGAATGTTTAAAATCAATCCAAAATTGCCGGAGATTATATCGTTTAAAAAATTGAGAATCTCTTTTTGAAGTCGGATAATAAAAGATGTTCATACCGTTTGGATATAAATATGTAGGTAAAATATACGTGATGTCTTTAAATCCCATTTGTAGACAAAGCATATCCCTTACTTCCTCGCGCAGTGGGTATCTCATCAACAGAATGCAGTACTTAGACATAATAGCGTCGGACGCATTGTTCGCTCGCGGACGTACAGTCGTGATAATCACCGGCCGAGTGCCGAGAGCCGAGTGCCGACTGCCGACTGTCTCTCAGCTTAGCGAGGATTGCCGCTTTACACCCTACGATAACGATCTGATGTTCGCAATTTGAAATTGTATTGTTCGTATTTTGTTTTTGTTAAAAAAATAATACCTATTAGAGAAAATTGTAGATGGGTATGCACGTCACTGAGTCTGCCACAAAAATGGCTTGAAAGCGTATTAAAATACTGCTTCCATCCCTTGTAAACCTCTGAATATCCATGTGTAGATTATGTAGTCGCTTTAAGGAAGAAGTAGGTACATTTTTCGGGAAAACCAAATTAGATGCTGACTCAAATGAAACTAACCACAATATCACATCAAATCACATCGTATGGTATTATATCGTGAAGTACAAAGGGCTCGAAACACCCTCATTCAAGTGCATCGCATCTCATTCACGTCGCGATTTCCGCAGGGTTCTGTTACTCATTTGCAAATTGATTTATATCTCTTTTTTATGAACTGAATATTCTCTGTTTTATTACCTACATATCTTGTTAGGTATAGATATTACTCTTACTCATAAGTCAGTCGTACTAGTAAATAGGTATTGATTAAATCACCACCAATAGAATTATGGATCATTATAGGTATACCTATTTAAAAGCATAATAAACTTGTAAAGACATCCCTTTTTCAGAATTTTGCAAATTTAATCTATGAAAATTAAGCACTGTTTTTATCATTTTTCAGAATGAGTTCCGTGCAAGAGGATAAGCCCAGCGAAGGGCCCCCAAAGACCCATGTTCGAGATATAAGAAACACTGAACTGGTCTCCCGTCTTCTGGCGGCTACACCACCTTACCTCTACAGCGCTTTACCGCTTCAACCACACGCTTTCTTCTTTAGTGAAATGCTCCGATCATTTGTGAACGCGCGACATGGTTGCAGGCCGCCCCACTACCATCGTCGCTTCAAGCGCCGCACACACAAATACTTTGCAGAAAACGAAAACGATTGGAGACGGGAATGGCCGAAACAGGATGAGGAGAAAAAAGAGCCAGAGACACGACCAGAAGTACCACTGGAGCTGACTGTGGATAAGCACTCAAGAGTTCGGGAGCCTTCACCGAGAGGCTTATCACCTAAATCCGAACAGGCGAAGTCAAGCGGCAGTCCAGGCCCGCCAGGTAGACAGTCTTCCTTCGTTGATGTGGGAACAGAAGAACTCCCAAAACCTTCACCGTGCGTACGAAATCCGGAAGCCACATCTGTTCCGCAGTCTAATTTAATTCTTCCACCGCCACCCCCAATGTGGTACCCACCTCTTTACAACCCAGGTGGTTTTGGAGTCGATCCTTTGAACTTCTTCATAGATTTGCGTGTATCAGGACATATTTATGATAGAAAAAGAGCTTTAGCTGAGGGTGTTGAAAATGCCCAAGAGACTCGTGAGGAATCAGGATTAGAAAAGAGCTTGGGTAGAAATTTTGGGCAGCGTCCTCGGCATGTGTCGGCTTTCTCGGTTCCCGTTCGTTCAGGCAACGCGTCTGAAACTGAGAAGTATTTAGATCACGTAGGATCTAAGGCAGCCGGGAAAGTGAATGGTACTTCATATATCATGAGGAATCTGAAACGTGTATATGACGACCTCCATAACTTACAGGATGTGAAAGAAAATGCTAAATTAAGTAAAGGGGAAGACACAAAAACGGAGTCTTCAGATCTTGATGACGATATCGTTGATTAAGACTATGCAATTTTAACATTATTTCACTGTAGCTTAACAAATTATTAAACGCATTTGTAAATCACCCCACCTACTTAATTCCTCCTTTCATTCTGCCACATTTCTGTAGGTTCTTATATGTATTATAAAGATTTATAAAAATCTGCAAATAATTGATCTCAATGTCTAGTCTATAAGTATAAAATGTAGCGATCGATGTGTATTGTACTTAATGTATGTAAGTAGGTACTTAAAAGTTAGTACCTACGTCGTGTAACTATAAAATACTATATTTATTAGATCCTTGTACCATTATTTGTATTTTAAATTATTGATGATTCCTATAAAATTAAACGATAAATAAATATTATAACTAAAAGGATTAGGCTTTTTCAGTGTTTGATTTATTAGCATGCCTTTTTATAATTAACTTCCCTTTGCAGATACCTGGTTTCCCTAGAAAACTATTCCTACGTAATACGATATTGAGAAAGAAATTCTGAATGGAAATAGTAATTTATGGATGACGTAAGTAGGTAGATATTTTATTGTATTCTTTGCTTCTACGCTGAGCCTCTACGCAAGTATGGTCAGGAAATAAATTACCATACTATTTAATAAATAAAAATCAGTTCTTTCCTGGCCTATTCCCAGAAACTCACAGAAACACAAACTTCAATCGTTTGTTTTGTTTAGCTCTTTTATTATTGATTACCTATTTAGAAGTTCTAACTATATTTATGTACCTACTATGTAGCGGTAATCAACAGTTAGCTTCTTCATTAAAAATCAGGAGAACTGTGTGAACTGTTTGAATGTGAATGTATGAATTTTATCGTTTATCACAAACATTTTACTATTCCAATATTATTTCAATCCTTTTGTGAAGGAAAAGATAATTTAATCCTAGCAAGCCTAAATAATGAAAAGCTCTCCTAATGTTGCTGTGCCCGACAGGGTCCATATTGAACTTTTACTTTGTTACCCCATCTATGTAATACATATGGAATGCAACAAAGACTTGAGTATTAAGTATAAAATATCTGCAATAGAAAGAATGTTGGCAGTTTCTACCAAACTCTTTAATATTTTTAATAGTAGTATTGTGAAAATACCTTTTGATTGATTGAATATAGTAGCTAAAGACCAGTATTACTCTATTCTTTGATATAGACTACCCTCCATAATATAGACATAACAAGGGTACGAGTTCGAAGTTCATTCGGAAACGTTTTTTGTTGTTTTTTTATGTAGCTGTAACACAAAACATCTATATTCTTTCTGGCAATTTCAATATGTCAAATATGTCATGATATTTTGACATAACGTTTAAAATTACCAGTTATATAAAACTTTTTATAAATTGTTGTACTACATATTAGTTTGAAAATATTGATTATCGAAATATGTACATAAAATCTTATTTATTTAACTCTGAAACACAATGCCTTTGCAATTTATAAAAAATAATAATATTGATATTGTTCATAAAAAAAAGTATGGGGTAAATTTTACGTCTAGCAACATCTCAGTCACCACGCGATTTTCGTAAATCTCTTGAAATTTTTACTTCACTTGAAGAAATATTTAGATTCACGGATTTCAAATTATCAAAAGAACTATCAAAATGTACGGACAACAACCTGTATTAGTACTGAGTAAGTATTTAGTGGAATTAGATGTGAATGCTTTATTGTTAGTTGTGATTTCATTCAACATTAGTATTACTTTCCAGGCCAAAACACAAAACGTGAGTCCGGCCGGAAGGTTCAACTCGAAAATATAAATGCTGGAAAGGTAAGAAGGCGGTAAAAGTCTTTAAAATGCTAAATTTTCACTGAAAACTGTAATATGGGTACCTAAAACATGCTATATCGGCTTTATTTTAGACAATAGCGGACGTTATTCGAACATGCATGGGACCACAGGCGATGTTGAAAATGTTGATGGACCCGATGGGTGGCATCGTGATGACCAACGATGGCAATGCTATCCTCCGTGAGATCACCGTGCAGCACCCAGCCGCCAAATCTATGATTGAAATCGCCAGGACACAAGATGAAGAGGTTAGAATTTTCCTTCTAGAATAATAATTTCAAAAAAAGGTAAAAAATATCTATGAATTACAAATAAACTATGTACATGTTGAATTTATTTACTAATCTATTTAAAATGATGTGTGGCATGCAATGCCGCTTTGTGAGTCATAGTTGTTATTTTTGTGTGGGAGTAAATATAAGGGTCATTTTATTTGAAAATGTAGTTGCAGATTAGGATTTAGTTAAGTTATCAAGCATATCACTGTTTCCTGGTTAAGATTTGCTGATACTTGTCATGATGTATTATTTGCGTTCCAAAACAAATCATAATATCTCTGACATCATCATGTATCATCATCTCAAAAGTATTGTCTCTAGTAATAGTCACATTTTCTATTTCTAAGCTTAATCTGTCTACTGCTAAGCAAAGGCTTACCCAAAAGTCCTTCCATAGATCCTTGCACCAACCTAAAATTAAGATACATTTATTAATATTCCTACAGGTTGGTGATGGTACAACCTCAGTCATTGTCTTAGCTGGAGAGATGTTGGCACAAGCAGAGCCATTCCTGGCACAAAACATTCACCCCACAGTCATTATCAGAGAGTACCGACAGGCCCTTGAAGATGCTGTCAAGTTGCTGCAGGACAAGATCTCCGTGCCCATTGATATGAATGACAGGGAAAAGCTAAAGGATGTTGTAAGTATCCATACTAATGTCATAAAGAGAATATAATTAATTTTGTATGTTTGAAACAAATTCCTATGTTCTCTCTGAGTAGTATAGCCTATATTTCTTACTAGATAAATAGGGATTGCAGGCGGAGCCTTAGGCAACATTTAATTTGTTAATAATTTGGTTCACTTTACAAATTTATTTATGCTTTATAATAATATTCTGAATTCTTTATACCCACCTACATACATCCACCCATATTAATTATGATTGTGTTCTCTCTTGCACAAAACATAAAAAAATACTATTCATTAAGATATACTTATTATACTTATACACATACTACTGCATACACAAGCAGTATGAGGACAGCATATTGATATTATGTATGAACATTATCTATGAAATATTTGCAACTAAATTATAATGATGTCAGCACTAAACAATTTATAATTAAATTAGTAAGTTATAAAAACATTATTTATTCATTATTAGAATTTAATAGAATTCATATTATATCAGATACAAGTAAAAACATTGTAATTAGACAAATTCATTCATTTACTTTTATAGGGAAGATATGACCTGCAGAAATAAACTTGAGAATTAAAATTACTCAATATGTATAAAGTAATGTATGAATATATTAAAATTTCTTTGAACATTGTCAGATCCGCTCCTGTGTGGGCACGAAGTACATTGGGCGCTGGGCCGACCTTGCAGTCGACATCGCCTTGGATGCTGTCAACACTGTCACCATCAACGAGAATGGCAGAGTTGAAGTTGACATCAAGAAGTAAGTGTATTTTGTATATTTGTTTGTTTTGATATTCAGTAATGATTATGTTTATAATCAGATAATTTTTACTACTGAATTTTAATCAGAACATTAACATTGCAGCTACTCTGCGAAAAAATAGATCAACAGTCCTAGCAGTTTATAAATTTATACAGGAAGCCCTAAATATTATAGATACTAAAAGATACGCAGTTGGTATACTACTCGATATGACGAAAGCATACGATAAAGTACAATACGATATTTTACTGAATAAACTGTACGGAATAGGTATCCGTGGCAAATCATATAGTTGGTTCAAATCATATCTAGAAAATAGAACGCAATTAGTAGATATCGAATTCTTTAATAATAAAACAAATGAACTCCAAAACATCCGTTCAGACAGCAAGTCAATAAACGCCTCAATACCACAAGGAAGTGTAATTGGGTGTCTTCTTTTTCTCATTTACATAAATGATCTCCCAAAAGCCATAGAGGAATCTGGGTCATGCGTGTTGTTTGCAGACGACATTTCTATACTTACTTCTATCCATAATGCTGAAAACTTAAATAACCTTTTTAATAATATATTAACGAAAACAATAACGTGGATGAAGGAACATAATTTGGAAATCAATTTTGCAAAGACTAAAATAATATCATTCCACCCTCATCAAAAAAATCCTCTCACCATAAATTTCACCTACAAAAACCACAAAATAGAAACAGTAAATGAATTTTCATTACTAGGTTTAACAATAGACAGGAGTATAAATTGGAAATTACACATACAGAAAATCAAATCCAAGCTTTCAAAATTTATATACGCTTTTTATGAAATTAAAAAAACAACTAACAAACAAACAGCCCTGACTACGTACTATGCCTACGCTAACGCATGGCTTAACTATGGCGTAATATTGTGGGGTAATAGCACTGACGCATCAGCACTGTTTACCTGTCAAAAAAAATTAATTCGAATCTTAGTCAATATTGAACAGACCGATAGCTGCAAACCACATTTCATAAAACTAAGCATTCTAACATTACCCTGTATTTATGTATTTGAAATGTGTAAATTCGCACACTCACACAAAGACTTTTACACAAAGCGAGAGGACATTCAAACACGATACACACTCCGACATAAAACACGACTAAACCTACCTACCTCCAGATTAGAAATGCATGCTACTAGCCCTCTAGTTATGTCAATAAAAATTTATAATAAGCTACCAGAAACATTAGGAAATGAACCAAAATTAAATATATTTACCAATAAATTAAAAAGTATATTAATAAATAAATGTTATTATAGTGTCGGCGAATACTTGAACGATAAAAGTATTATATGTTTATAATTTTACATAAATTTCAAATTTTAAACCATTTTATAAATAATATTTAGATTAAGCTAAAAGGTTAAACCAATAAGCCCTCTTCTCTGTAACTATATTTTGCTGTGCCCGACAGGGTCCATGATTGTTACAATTTGAATGTTTATTTACCACCTAAGAATATACATTGTGGAATGGCAATAAATGATTGAGTATTGAGTATTGAGTATTGTTACATTATGAATTAGTTTGCTAAAGCATAAAATGTAATTATGTATGTAATAATAAAATTGGTTAATCATACCTCATTAAGGTAATACTTTGAGAAATAAGTATAATAATAAAGCACAGTTATACATATAAAAACAAGTAATAATCTGAGTTATTGGCTGTTACAAACTTTTCGTATAACCTAAAATTGAGTCATGTCTGAATTCATTGGTACTTTATGATTTCTAAATGTATAATATCTTGATAGATTACTTATTGCAACAATATACTACAGGTGAATTTAAAACCCCCGCAACACCAGGATTATATTCCTTAGTGCACGAGTTGCTTTTTTACTAGTCGCCTTAAACTAAACCAAAAAACTTGACCCTCAGCTACGCTAAGGTAGAGAAGATCCCGGGCGGTACTATCGAGGAGTCCCGCGTGCTGAACGGCGTCATGTTCAACAAGGACGTGACGCACGCCAAGATGCGGCGCTACATAGAGAACCCGCGCATCGTGCTGCTCGACTGCCCACTCGAGTACAAGAAAGGCGAGAGCCAGACTAATATCGAGATCTTAGGAGAACAGGTAACTTATAAACACTTATTGAAAGTTTAATTCATCGGTATAGCATTTCTTCAGGATCATTGTACCTAATGCGAGTTTGTTTATTGACCTGCTCAAAGCTCTTGACTAATCAGAACCAAACATAATAAACGTCTCTATTGTGACAACGTAAAACAAAACCTACTACTACTAGACATTCTTTTGACTAATATTGAGCCCTACCTTTATTGCACTTCTGGAATTGATATGCCTACTAGATTAGCAGTGTGTTATGGGTTTTACTATATATTTAGTGTGTCATGGGTTATACTTTTTAAGTTATTTCCTAGATATGATATAACTGCTGAATGGTGAATAAAAACTGCAAGGACACTAGTTTTTTGGCAGTTCTAGTACCTGTATCTATTATTCTGTGGTTATAGAGTTAGTTGATATACACTAATAAGATTTCTTATCATTTGTTACATATTTTATGTATTACATACTTATCCTCTATGAAGAGTAGCCATGAGTTTCGTTTTACCAACTAAGTTTGTGTATGTGTGGGATAAATTGTTTCCCTCCTAAAAACCTTTGATACCTAAAGTTGGTATTTCAATGGAAGCCTATATTAAAATTTAGGTAGGGCACAATAATAAAACACGCAGAGAATCAGTAAAGAAAATTATATTTTGTTCTTATATTACTTGGAAGTGATACGTCACATTCTTCTAAAAACAAAAAAGGAATAATCTGTCAGAGGCAGGACCATAGAACATCAAGATGGCATCTCAACCTTTTTCCTTTTTCTCGAATAACAGAAATTAGTCAATACAATAATTAATTTTTGCAATCTTAATCAAATAAATCAACACGCCCCCTCAAAAATTAATTCAACAAATAAAAGCCAACTGCCTAACCAGAACTATATAACTTCCAAGTAGGTCTGGGAAAATACAAATAATGACCCAACATTTGTTGCTCGGATAAGGGAAAACCCAGAAAAACCTTATCAGATCATTTCATCATAATAAATTTAACACATATTTGTATAACAGAATAATTAAATAAATGACAAATCACAATAGCCAATACATTAATTATAAAGATTATTGCAAACCCATATTTCGCCTCATTTCATGGAACGTGACCGCAGGTAACGGTTTTGTCAACGCATCTGCAAGTTGTTGACCTGTGGGGATGTAATTTAGCTTTATTACATTTTTCTCTATCTGTTCCCTAGAAAAATGATATTTAATATCTATATGTTTTGTCCGTTTATGATTAGTCGGATTATTTGCTATGCTTATACAGCCGTTATTGTCTTCATATATAACGATAGGAGTAGAAATATCAATATAAATACCCTTTGCTAAAGATTTAAGCCACAAAGCTTCTCTAACGGCTTCATATAAGGCCATATACTCAGCCTCAGTGGAAGAGGCTGCAACTGACAGTTGTTTCTTAGTACTCCAGGTTATTGAACAATGCTCAAACAGTTTAAATATATACCCGGTTGTACTCTTTCTGTCATTTACGTCATTACCTCCCCAATCGGAGTCTACGTAACCAGTTAAGATGTTATTATACTCACACCTTTTATAACATAATTTTAAATCAGTTGTGCCTTTTAAATATCTAAGCACTCTTTTAAGACATTGCCACAATTCTTTATTATTCTTATTAGTATACCTACTCAGAATATTAACACTAGTGCTTAGGTCAGGTCGAGTACATAACATTATATACATCAGACAACCTATTACATTACGACATGGAGCACTGTAATTTTCATCTGAATTTAGTGCTTCATAATTAAGTTTACTGTCTAAAGGAGTACTTACAGGTTTGCAATCCTGCATACAAAATTTATTTAAAACTGTTTTAATATAAGCACTTTGATCTAGCATCATCATATCATCGCAACGTGTTATTTTAATTCCAAGAAACAATTTGATTTCATGTAAATCCGTCATCTTAAATTTACTCATTAAATATATTTTAAAATTATTTATTGTAGTTTCATTAGCACTTACTATCACCAAATCATCGACATAAAGTACCAAATATATATTTTTCTGTATATTTCCTTTATTCATTACATAAATACACCTATCTACTGATGAATTCTGAAAACCTTTCTCTTTAAGTGACTGCTCAAAAACTTCAAACCAGCATCTAGCGGCCTGCTTTAGCCCATATAATGCTTTATTTAATTTACACACATAACCATTTTCGCAAGACACACCTTCTGGAACTTTCATATATATTTCTTCTTTTAGTTCCCCGTTAAGAAACGCAGTTTTTACGTCCATGTGATGTACCAGTAAATTATATTGATTTGCAAAAGCAATAACAAACCTAAAACTAGCTATTCTTGCAACAGGTGCAAAGGTCTCATTGTAGTCTATGAGATATTCCTGGCTAAAACCCCTAGCAACAAGTCTAGCTTTGTATCGTAAAGGTTTTCCGAATTCGTCATTTTTGATGCTAAAAATCCATTTGCAATCTACAATGTTTTTGTTATCTGGTCGTGGTACTAAAGTCCATGTTTTATTTAAAAATAGAGAATTTAATTCGTCATTTATTGCACCTTCCCACTGAGCTCTATCGTCTCGTATTTTAATCTCTTGTAATGAATTTGGTACTTTACACAAAATCGATTGAGCACACATAAGGTAATCATCAATTTCTTTATATGAAATAGGTGTACGACCTTTAAGCCTATCACTCCTACGAGGTTCAACAGAACATGTATTTGGTTGTTCTAATTCGATTATGTCATGGTTAGTTTTGCGAATTTTATGAGGACCCTCATAATCATCAGATTTACAGGTATCTGATTCACATCTGTCAGTATTTTGAGACTTCATTGACTTTGCTTTAGAAATATTGTCAATGTTAACATTGTCACGAGAATTTTCAATATTCTCTTCAGGTCGCGAAACAGGCCTGGATTGAAGAAAATTTGTCTCATCTACTATGACATCTCTGACAGTAGTAAATCTTTCGCATTCAGGATTCCAAACTTTATATCCGTTTGGTTCGTATCCCACAAGAATACCTTTCCATGACTTAGCATCGAATTTTGTTTTAAAAGTTTTATCATGTACATAAGCTGTTGAACCAAAAACTTTTAAATATTTTACTTGTGGTTTTTTATTATGCCACATTTCAAAAGGTGTTTTGCATGATTTTAAAGCATTTGTCGGAGTTAAATTAATCAAGTACACAGCAGTTAAAACAGCTTCACCCCAAAACAATTTAGAAAGATTTGCACCATTTATCATAGAACGAGCTTTCTCAGTTATACTTCTTACCATTCGTTCCGAAACACCATTAAATTGTGGCGTTCTTGGAACAGTTAAATGATAAGTAATTCCCTTTTCAACACAATATTTTTTTATGTCGGTAGATAAATATTCTCCACCGTTATCACAATATAAATAAACTAATTTTAAATTGAACCTCGCCTCGCTCTTTGACACAAAATCTTTAAAAGCAGAAAACACGTCTGATTTTTGTGTTAATAGATACACAACACAGTAGTGAGTATATTGATCAACAAACAAAACGAAATAATTTTTGTTATTAATCGTTGAAGGAGTGATAGGACCGCATACATCGGTATGTACAACATATAATGGTCGTTCAATATAACTTTTATCTTTGCTCTGATTGAATGGTAGCCTACTCTGTTTCCCATAAATACAAGATTCGCATAATTTATCATTTGGTATCACTTTGTCAATTAAATTAATGTCAGAAGTCATTTTATTGCTTTTTAATTCTAAAAACTTATTTTTACTCATGTGCCCTAGGCGCTGATGCCATAATTCGTAATTATTAGTTGTAACGTTATATACTTGGGTAACAGAGCAGCTCACATTCACAGATACTTCAAAATCCAAAACAATTAAATTATTAACTGACTTACCCCTCATTATTGTTTTACCGTGCTTGCATATTTGGGTACCTCGGTGATCAAATATGACAGTCGCTCCAGCCCGTTGCAACTTCGAAACAGAGAGCAAGTTGTAGGGCGCCTCGGGGCAGAAAAGAACGTCCTCTAGTGTCCCTCGAACACCCATATTGCTGGTTACATGTAATGTTCCCTTTTTGGTGGCTGTAATAAATTCACCGTGCTTAGCAACTGAAATTTTTACTGGAATAGATAAATCAATAAAGTTACTAAATAAATCTTCCCTGTTTATGATGTGATCGGATGCTCCGGAGTCTAATAAAAATGTAATCTTGCTTTCGGTTGCATCCGAGTTGTATTCACCGGTCATAAAAGCAAAACCAGACGCGGCAGCTGATGATGTGGATGACTGATTTATATCAACTGTCTGTACTGTTCTCGGCCTATCCGCATCTTTTTGCTGATTCATTCGTTTGAAATAGTAACAGTCATTTTTCACATGTCCTTTCCGGCCACAATGATGACACTTTACAAAATATGACTTCTTCTTTGCTTTCCGATCTCTTTGAATATAGTTATTTGGTGTATGATTTTCATATTTTCTTTTTTTAAACTGTCTCTTATTTTCAACAATAGTTTGTAGCACTTTAACACTCGTGTCGTTAGATTCATTCTTCAATTTGACCTCATGATCCAGGAGTCTTGTTTTTACGAATGCTAAACTCAAATTATCTTCCGATAAAGTTTCGATTGCAGTTATAACGCCATCATAAGTTGCGGGTAGTGTTAAAAGTAAGTGGGCGACTTTGTCGGTTTCTTCGAGTTTAGCGCCAGCCGCGAGTAATTCCGTAATCAAATCATCAAAAACAGCAAAGTGTTTAATCAGAGTAACATTACCTTGTAATTTCAGACTTAATAATTTTTTTCTTAAAGCTAACTGGGTAGCAATACTTTTTCGTTCATATAACGCATCCAAACTGTGGAAAATATCCTTCGCCGTACAGTCTTCTTTTGCGAAACCAAGGTATGAATCGGATAAATATTCAACGATTATACTTTTTGCGATCCGGTTACTTTTGTCCCACGTGCTATCTCGGGTAACTGGATTACTCTCAATCACTTTCAACACATTCATTTCGCTCAACAATGCTCGTATTCTGAATTTCCAAACACTATATTTTTCACCGTCGAACGGTTTTATATTTCGCTTTAATTTTAAATCCATTTTTAATCACACCGCAGTAAAGTTATTATTTAATTTCAAAACAGATTTTATAGAGTTATTTTCGCGCACACTGGGCCCATAACCTATTAAAATTTAGGTAGGGCACAATAATAAAACACGCAGAGAATCAGTAAAGAAAATTATATTTTGTTCTTATATTACTTGGAAGTGATACGTCACATTCTTCTAAAAACAAAAAAGGAATAATCTGTCAGAGGCAGGACCATAGAACATCAAGATGGCATCTCAACCTTTTTCCTTTTTCTCGAATAACAGAAATTAGTCAATACAATAATTAATTTTTGCAATCTTAATCAAATAAATCAACAGCCTAATGGCTAGGCTAATGTCAACTTGCAAACATGTCGTTGTCGTTTCGAAATCTATTGTACGAACTACCTAAACCCACTCACTTTTAAAACAAATAATTTCGACACGAAAGTATGGTTGTGTAAAAGAAAATACATCATGCTCTTTTCATCCAGGACTTCACAAGGCTGCTACAGCTGGAAGAGGAACACGTGCAGCGTCAGTGCGAAGAGATCATCGCGGTGAAGCCGGACATCGTGTTCACTGAGAAGGGAGTGTCCGACCTCGCGCAGCACTACCTCGTCAAAGCTGGCATCACGGCTATTCGCAGGTATTATACTGATTTGTTTTTTATGTAAATATGAATTCTATCATTGAGCTAAGGAAAAAAAGTAAGCCCAGATGTTTGATTGGAGAAAAAGAAAAAAATATAATTGAATACAGATTTAAATGTAAAAAAAAAACTGTCTTCTATAAAAATATAAATATAAAAATCTCAAGAATTTTCAAAATAAGTAATTTCGGTTAGAGATTCTTTGTTATTTTTTTCCAATTATTTTGATTTAAAAACTAAACTACTGAATTGATTTGATGACATGACCACATCTATCACGGATACCCTATAGATAGAACATACTTATGGTATATGTTTGTGAGTTTATCAAATTTGTGTAGAGCGCTCAATTTACAGTAAAATCATTATAATCTCCATTACATAAAGTTAACCCACGTATTATGATAGAAAAACTTGTAACAGCGCCATCTCGTATTCAGCTGTGAAACTAACACAATCTGATATGACAATGTAATCAGGGTGTGATCTAACGTTGTTGTTTAGTTGTGGTTTATGGTAGTATTCCAAACCATTCAACACAACCATCTTTCGTAATAGATGTCGTTTACAAAAGCTAAAATAAGCATACAAGAAAATAGTGCTTCTCTGCTTGTGGACGTATTCTGATCGATTTGTATTTTTTAATCGAGCACTCACACATATTTGCAAACTACTCGAAACTTAAAATTCATTGTTCTAAAATTAGTTTCAATCGAATGCTGCCACATTTATTATACAATTGTATTATACAAAGAAAAGCTGAATCCACGCCACGCAAGTATCCGCTTGTTAATATTTGTTTTCTATGCGTTGCGTGTCCGTGGATGCAATGGAAGTTATCACGGTTTTGTCCATCTCGAATAGCAGAATTAATCAAAAACAATCTTCCATTATTTTCAAGATTGTCAAAAAATCAGTGTTTACGGGAACAACTCACGCGGGTGAAACCGAGGGGCATAGCTAGTAATAAAATTTCTTTATTACTATTTAGAAAAAAAAAGAAAAAAATCAAAAATACATACAGATGGTGAATTTCAAGCTAATTTTCACAGGCTCCGTAAAACCGACAACAACCGTTTGGCCCGCGCTTGTGGCGCCACCATTGTCAACCGTACTGAAGAACTGAAGGAGTCTGACGTAGGAACCGCCGCCGGCAAGTTTGAGGTCAAGAAAATCGGAGACGAATACTTCACCTTTGTCACTGAGTGCAAGAATCCTAAGGTGATAATGACAGACTTCTTTATAATGTATATGATATTTTTTTATTCTGAAAATATAGTTTCTTACATTATAAAGTAGACCTCAGTTGTAAATATTGCCTGAACTGGGTAAAAACCTGTGCTTCAGGCTATTTTTTAAAGCATGACAATTCGTTGGTGTAGTATGGTCAGCGCATGTTGTCAGAGACAATTCTGACAACCAGTTTAGTATGGAATACTGTATTACCTAGCAATGGGTTGTGGACGTCAGGTAGGCAGTCGCTCTGGAAGCCGACCCCAACGTAGCTTGTTGAGTATGGTCAGCGCGGGTGGCGGGGGACGGGGGACCCTGTGGACGAAAATGTCGCTCTTGTCAGTTGCCCCCCTCCCACGCATGTGTTACAACCCTCGCAGACCCGGCGATTATCACGTACGAATTTGCAATGTATTGTAATGTATCGTATTTCTGTGTATCATCGTTGTATGGCGGTTTCATCGGTGGTCAGTTCATTTATTACAAGGGCTATTTCTAAATAAAGATTCAGATGCGAGATAAAGAAATAAACATGATTATAGATGGCACTAAGCTCTCATATCATAATTTTGAGTAAAGATAAAAGAACAAGCAAAACTGCTGTCACTAAACTGCTAGCCCAGGGTGGTGACTAGGGCAACAAACACCCCATGATTGCGCACCATAGCACACGGCCCCCATACACGTAGTGTAATCCACCCCCCACCCAGATGGACCGATGACCTTGAATAAGGTAGCTGTCGAGGACTGGGTGCGGAAGGCGGCGGTCCAGGTGTTGTGATGCAACTTGAGAGAAGTCTATGTCCAACAGTGGACTGCGATAAACTGAGTTGATTGATTATGGTCTCATCACATGCTATCTTTAAGTTTAACTCTTTAATTCAATTATTAGTTTAAGATTCTCATTCTCCTTACATCGTAGTATAGTTCCACTATTTCCTATCTTCAATAATATTATTATATTTCAGGCGTGTACGATCTTACTGCGCGGAGCTTCAAAGGACATTCTTAACGAGATTGAGAGGAATCTACAGGATGCTCTGCATGTTGCTAAGAACTTGGTAAGTGTACTTTGTTAATATATTTACTTTCTAATTTAATGACAATGTTGGATGAAGGAAATCGTCATGAGGAAACTTGGATTCCAAAAATTTTAATGTCCAACCTGCAATAAGCAAACATGGAAATAAATGCTCATCCTTCTCTATATGGGAAGAGGCTTGTGTCCAGCAGTAGGAAATTTATATTTAAAGTTTTTACGCTCACCGATGCAGACTGTTATTTATTTGTGTACATACAAATAAATAAATAACAATACAGGGTGCAGATTCGCATTTTAGCCAACATTCAGGAGCGTTTAATGTGAGACATAAATAATCAATATAAATTACGGTACCTGGTCAATAATGAATACAGCTACTATTATAAATTGATTAAATTTGATAGTATTTTAGAATCATACGAAAGCAATTTCAGAATCACCCATCATGCACACAGCGGCATGTCGCTGTCTGTGTGCGTGAGTGTCGAGTGTCGACGAACTGTCGGTTCGTCATCATAGGCTAACACTACCCAAGCCGACTACCTAAGACGAGTCTCTCTCACGTACCTACTGTAAGTAAGGTCGTTCTTCTCCTTCTTCTGATTTAGCTGAATACGCACGATCGTAATCAGCTGATAAATAAAATGTGAGTTTTGCTTTATTACCCTATGACTAAATTCACGTCATCTACACGATCGTGCTGGCACGTAATCTTAGATCTGAATACGTACGAAGATAGGATCTAAGTTGAGGAGCTGACCCACGCGCTCGCTCAGCTGTTGTAGGTATGAAGTGCGTAGGTAATGATATCCCGGCGCATTGTAGGTAAATGCAGTCTTAGGTTTACAAATAAAAACAAAATTCTTATGTCTTACATAAGGATTTTGTTTTTATTTGTGGATGTTATTGTTCGAGTTGATTTCCTTCGTACCTAACTACTTAACGACTTTAGTTACGGCAAAAATAACTTAGTTCGTGTAGTACCTACCGACTTACCAAAACTGCCTGATTACTCTGATTAGTATTGTTGGCGTATTTAAAAAAATATCAACGTATTTACAAATGATCAAATGTGTACGTAGGTACAAATAAATTAATTACAGAGGTATTTGTTACCTGGAGTAATTCGAAGTTTCCAACACCTTAGTCAAACACGACGTCGCTGATTTACACAACACTAAAAGATTCGTTTATCCAGTGTCGAAAGCACTAATCACATTAGCATTTAGGTACCTAATTGTTGCACACTTGTGATTTTCCGTGTACACTAAAATTTTGACGCATCCCGCACAAATAATCTGCACTGACGGCATACCTAGTTGCAGACCATCTCTTTATTAGAGTAATTGTCTATCATCGTTTAATACTGATAGGTACCGAGCGCGGGAGGACCGGAATTCGCAAACGCCTATACGCGGCGGCGGCATCATACAAACTGACTGCGCTGCGGCGCCCGGTCGCCGTGGTGCCGCGTGAGCCGGCCATCTTGGAATTTTGAATACAATAGCGAACAAAGGATTGCGTTTGTGTGTGTGGCGGTGCGGTTTTAAGGCTATGAACATACAGGCTGCGATTTAATACGGGTGGTTTACACTTACCGATTTCCGTTAATAAGAAAAACGTACCTATCAATTTTATTATAGATTCGAGTCGAGAATCATGAGTATATATACCTCCTTGAAGGTCGACAAAATGCGGATCTGCACCTTGTATACGTAGGGGGGCGTCCATAAATTACGTGAGGTGTTTAAAGGAGGGAAGGGGGTCGAGTCAAATCTCATCTAATCTTACGTTGGAGAGAGGGGGGGTCTCGGCAAATATCACGCAATTTTTTTCTGATAGAAACAAAAAAAAAATTATACTATTTTGGTCCATTTAATCCAGATTGTACATGCTTAAGTTAAATTTTGATTACACTTATAATTAAACTCTCAGCAATATTGATTACTAGTCTTAACTAGTCGTAAATAAAAGCACGAAGCAATTTTTTTTTGTTACAATGATCATACAACGCGTTTACGTAAGAAACCCACATTTTGAAAAATCTAACGTGAGATTGGGGGATGGGGGAGAAGGTTGAATAAAATCTCACCACATCTCACCAGGGGGGGAGGGAGGGACAGAAAATTAAAAAAAAACACCTCACGTAATTTATGGACGCCCCCTAGGTTGACAACATAACATAACAAATTTAGAAAGGTACCTATTGCTTATTTCTGAAGGAATCTCAGCCAGCAGACCTTTTATGCTGCTGTAAAGTATGTAGAATATTTATAGCTTTCTGGAAGATGAGTGGTTGTTTATATCTTGATGTGCCCGTGTGCAGGTGCTGAGCCCGCGGCTGGTGGCGGGCGGCGGCGCGGTGGAGATGGCCGTGTCGCAGGCGCTCGCCGCGCACGCCGCGCACAACACGCCCTACCGCGCTGTGGCGCAGGCGCTGGGTACGTCTCATACACACACACCACACTACCACTGAGCCCGCGGCTGGTGGCGGGCGGCGGCGCGGTGGAGATGGCCGTGTCGCAGGCGCTCGCCGCGCACGCCGCGCACAACACGCCCTACCGCGCTGTGGCGCAGGCGCTGGGTACGTCTCATACACACACACCACACTACCACTGAGCCCGCGGCTGGTGGCGGGCGGCGGCGCGGTGGAGATGGCCGTGTCGCAGGCGCTCGCCGCGCACGCCGCGCACAACACGCCCTACCGCGCTGTGGCGCAGGCGCTGGGTACGTCTCATACACACACACCACACTACCACTGAGCCCGCGGCTGGTGGCGGGCGGCGGCGCGGTGGAGATGGCCGTGTCGCAGGCGCTCGCCGCGCACGCCGCGCACAACACGCCCTACCGCGCTGTGGCGCAGGCGCTGGGTACGTCTCATACACACACACCACACTACCACTGAGCCCGCGGCTGGTGGCGGGCGGCGGCGCGGTGGAGATGGCCGTGTTGACACCACACTACCAACCACGGGTTGGAACCTACGTTGAAAATTACCAAGAGAGAACCCAAAAATATCATTCTGATAAAGATTCGTCTGTAGATGGAATTGAAAATTATCTACATATATCCGTTAATTTCGGTTTTCAAAACCTGGCTTCTAAAAGGCTTATCAACTCAGAGCTTACCCAGACGCATGCAGCTACGTGGTTGTAGAATTCGTGAACTGCGTGCGCCACTGTGGAGCAGCGTGTTAACATGACACAATATGATGCATCGTGTTTAATTTGGATGTTAACTATAATCGAATTTTTCAAATTTGTAGAGATAATCCCCCGCACGCTGGCTCAGAACTGCGGCGCGAACACGATCCGCACGCTGACGGCGCTGCGGGCCAAGCACGCCGCCAACTGCAGCACCGCCGGCATCGACGGCGACACCGGGGAGATCGTCGACATGGCCGCCAAGGGCATCTGGGAACCGCTCGCTGTTAAACTGCAGGTAAATTGGGGTATAAGATATTAACAGGAAAGCAGCCGAGTTGATATTTTCCTGACTCTACGTACCTGAGTGCTTTAATTGGCTGGCTTGAGAGCGGTTGCTAGAGCTATATTATGCTCGGGCTTTAGTTGTTTAATAGCATACTAGCGAGGAGACCCGCAAAATGACATTAAATATATGGAAATTGCATTTGTTTTTTTAGACGTCACGTGACTTAGACTCATGCAGGTTATTCCCTATTTTGATTCCCTATTTGATCAAACCGAAGAACCGTTCTTGGGTTTGAAGTTGATTGAGCGCATTCCAGACAGGCCACTGCAAATCACTTCCGGGTGGAAAATTTTCAGTGGGTTAATTGTAGTGGCGGTGGTGTCCGGTAGTGGCAGATTTTCCTATATTTAGATTTTTTTGTGAAGCTAATGCTGAATTTTAACGAGAAAAATTTCAATTTCAGGTATACAAGACAGCAGTGGAGACAGCGATCCTCCTCCTCAGGATCGACGACATCGTGTCCGGCTCCAAGAAGAAGGACAATGAGCCCGCCACCCCCTCACAGATGGCCGCCGGCATGGAGTAACTTTAGTTATAACACACATAAATACTTGTTCAGGGAATAAAATCATTGATGATGTCACTAAACATTTATTTGTTTGTGAGTAGTGTACTTGCTTGCTTTTATTAATATACTCTTGATAATGCAATAATTTTTAGTATAAAATGACGCCGACCCCAACATAAATTGGGAAAACATCACGAGAATCGGTGTAAAATTTTAAGGGAATGTTTCCGTTGGGTTTAAAGTTCACGAATCGTATTTTATTTGTTATCATTAATTTAGGTCTCTTTAGTTAGACTCTAGGTTGATATTAAGAAGACCTTATGTAATGATGCTCACATAGATCGCTAGAATGCCACCTAGATATTTAAAACATTCATTACTTCGCTTGATATTCCACCAAATGCTAATTAAATTTATAATAATTATAATCTATTTTGTAAGAAAATAAACGATTAACTGCCTAAGAGGTTTTCAATCATTTTATTCCTAGAACAAGTTGGAACCGTATTAAAAACTTAGCATAGCCGTGTGACGAAGGTATTTTTAATACAAGTTTCACGTTAAGATTTAGCTTCGCATAATTTAGTGCTAACTATGCCTTATCTAAAGCGTTCCAAAACTTACATAATTTCTAATGTAACTAAATAAACTACTTACGTATTTCTTGTTATTTATCATATGTTTTGTCTGTACACAAGAGTGCATTTAAGTTGCTATTTTAAAACTGAACAATAATAGTATTAAACGATTTATATATTTAGATTTTTGTTTTATTTTGTATTGCTCGATCCTTAGATTTGTTACTGTTTAAAATACAGTTGGTATACATCAAAATAAATATTTACACAAACGACTGTTGGTTTGGGTAATGGGTACTTTTTACTGTAGTTCAAAATCAACTTTAATTAGATGACTAGGGCGTCGGACTTACGACCATGTTACCGGTTCAGATCCCACCTATTGGACTTCCCACGTGAACTTGCTAGTAACAAGCATTTAGCACAGTTCATAATAATAATCCTACTAATATTATAAATGTGAAAGTGTGGATGTTTGGATGTTTGTTACTCAATCACGCAAAAACGGCTGAACGGATTTTGATGAAATTTGGCATGCATGTAGCCTTTGACATGGAAAAGAACATAGGCTACCGTTTTATCCCGATTTCTTAAGTAGTTCCTGAGGGAAATTTGAAAATTGTTTAAGTTTAAAAAAACGTTTTATAGCAAGGCAGTCTCTCAGACTACTTTTGTATATACGGAAAGCTTGTCTAAAAAAGCCAATGGAAGAATGGCGGTATTTATAAAACGCAACTAATTAAAATCTAAATCCAACATGTTAAACTTCCGCACCTTTACCAAAATGTTAGATAATATTATAATCTATCTGCCGGCTCCCCCGGCGACACGGTTCCACGTTCACATTGTCATACAAATGAACTCTAAATACCTACAGTTATTTGTATTCGTTTCCATTGATGTAGACGAAATTAAGATTTGTCAAAGGTATATCGTCATAGGTCATAGATATTTGATCTAGGTTCATATTCAATCAACTCAGTTTATCACGGTCCACTGCTGGGCCTAGGCCATTCTCATGTTGCGTCACCACGCTGGACAAGCGGGTTGGTGACCGCAGTCTGCTTTCAGTTCTTAAGGAGAACGCTGCTGCCCATTTTCTTTGTTTCTGTATCCCTTAGTCGCCTCTTACGATACCGACGAGAAGAAAGCGAGGTTCTATTCTAAGCCGAAACCCCACAGTAGGTTCATAATAGTATGGGTATTATTCTAGTATTTCATTGAAACTATGTCTAATAAGCCTTTTTTACCTGTAATACCATAACTAAATTAAATATTTCTATGATTATAAAAGATACCTAGATAGGTTACTAGGTAGGTTGCGATTCAAATTTAATGGCGGAAGTGAGCATAAGATGAGTCGCTGCGCACTAACATTTTCATGCATCTGCAGGAGTGCGAGGTACTGCGCAGTACTGCGCAGTGTATAACTTCACAGCCATTTTGTTTAAATGTACCTATGCCTACTGTCTTTTTAGACGACGCTCTGTGTGCCTCCAGTCCCAGTAAGTTGCTGGTTGACGACTACGCACGGAGAAGCTACGCACGAGATGCAAGGTTCGCTTTGTGTGAAAATAGTAATGGTAATAAGCATGCGGACATCTTTTTTTTCTATGTCCTGTTTTATACTACGTGTTTTTGGAACGAAGTTCCTTATCGCGCGTTGTGAAAGGGGGCTAGACGGAAAAAAATCTTACGAAAAGTTGTCACGACACTTTTTGCTATAGTAAGCTGTTGTAAAATGTGCGGCGTGCGCATGTTTCTCTGTCTGCCTGTTTGTCTTATTACCTAAAAATTTTAATATTATTAATAATAAATTATTATTTATAATTTAATATAACTTAAAAAAAAATTATTACAATTCCTGCACTAATTAATCGAAAGGAACTTCGTTCTATCCGGGTGTCCCTTGACACCTCTCATTATATTATTATTGCTTCGTGTGCGTAGAATTCGTGGACCACACGTGTTGCAGTGGGACCTTGACACAGCTGTATGGTCCACCATCCTTTAACATTATTTTCAAGTCTGAGTATATTTGTATAAAAATTAACGGCTTGGCCCACGTGGTTATCAGTTAGCCAATATTTACAAAAAATGACAAATAATACACTAAAACCTTCCTCGAGAACCACTCTATCCATTAGTGAAAAAGCATGAAAATCGGTGCAGTCGTTTTTGAGTTTTTGCGAACAGACAGACAGACACGGCGGAGGACTTTGATTTATATTTTGTAGTGATGATTGTGAGAATTAAAACAAGTAAATGTTTTAGGGATACAAACTTCGAGGTCGTTTAAAAAGTAATATGACCATATTTTTATACTTCCAAAGACCAAAACTAAAAACAGGCAGCTGTGAAAGACAAAATTATCATAAAACATAAAAAAATCTAATCGTTGTTACTACTATCTCCTCAAAATGCAGTCGTAATAATACCCAAATGTTCCCATGAACGGTAATTCACGGCGTTTCCTACTTACAATGGAAACAGTGATTGTCACCAAACAATAAGGTCATGCGCCGTGACCATTGATGGCTGGGCCTTAGACCCCACTGGTATTGGTGAGCCGAACCTCGCGACAGGTGCACGCTGGATATGATAAGGTAAATACTATTTAATTATACCTATAAACAGGATAATTTTTTATGGAGTATGTATATTCAATGAGGTAATCAGGTGCATCAAACAAAACGACATTTACCCTTTTCTTTAAAAAAAAAAAAAGATATTTTCATACTAAGTGACAGGTCATGTGAATTATGTTTGTATGAAAAGTTGATTTTCAATTTTATGATTTCGACCTATGTTTCTTGGGAAAAGTTGTTCAGTTTAATGAACTTGATTACCTCGTTGAGTATACGCACTCCATAAAAAATAATCCTGTATATTATATATAAGTGTATCGAGTAATCGTTCGTTAGTAAAAATTAGTTCGGAAAAAATACGTTAATTAATCCTAGATGTTAAATAAGTGCAATTGATTTTGTAGGTACTATGAATTAGCTTCCTAAGGGGTGATCCAAGATCCGATAAACCAAGTTCTTTGTGTTCACTGATCTCCGAGAACTGAGATTAGCTTCAACTGATCTTGTTCATCAGCACCCGTGGAATCAGTGAAATGAGTTGTACTTGCTTAAGTGTTGTACCTACTTGTGTAAGTTAAAATACGATAATTACTACGAAATAAAAACAAAGTGGTTTTTATGTCGTTGGTATCAACATAAGTTTTACAATAATTATTTCTCATTTTAATTAGAACCAAACACGATAAAAAATTTTTGCGATAAAATTTTCACTTATGGCAAAATCTGAGAAAGCTGTTTCGGACTCGTCGACTCCAGCGTGCTCAAAAAAGAGACTGAATGTTCTCATAGGAGTCTAACGCTCTCATTTGCTATCTCATGTAGAATTTAGGTTTTTTTATTGACTTAGACATATCATTGTTGACGTGCTGGTTTTTTACTACAGGGGCCTTATTCACGAAGTCTAAGCAGTTTACGTGTTGTTACGTGTAGGTTTGAGAGAGGCGTTTTCTCTTTCGAATTAGGTACTAATCGTTAGAGTTAAAAATCTGTTAAATTGCCAAAAGCGAATACAGGATTATTTTTTTAGAGTGCGTAGGTATATTCAACGGGTGATTTTTTTTCCAAGGAAAAATCGAGTCTTAAAATGGAAAATGAAATTTAAATACAAAGTGACAGGTCACGTGACTTATGTTTGTATGAAAAGTTGATTTTCAATTTATCAAGATTTCGACCTGTTTCTTGGAAAAAGTTGTTCAGTTTTATGCACCTTAGTGCCTCGTTGAATATACGCACTCCATAAAAAATAATCCTGTATATTAACCGGTGTCTCTCAGAACAAAAAAAAGATTAGGCGACCCGGGTTCTTGAACTATAATCTGCGTTACGCCACGTTCTGTTTTCTTTAGACTGCGTGGGTGCCGGGCGAGGTACCTACTGCGTGTGTAACTTCACACTATACGTAAAGCTTCCTTTAAGTTTCAATCGCCAAAAAAATCCACTGTCAATCTGGATATCTGTCCCACGTGGTGATTCTTTACAAGTAGGAGTTTCCAGTAGAACTGTATCGGACTCCTATTGTTCTAGTTTGCATATAAGTGCAGAGCTTTTGCAAGTTTGGGCCCTTCAGGGCGTAATAGCGTAGGGATGATCTAGCACTACTGGGGTTTCAAATGCGTTCATGGTTCCTGGGTAAAAGAAATGGATATAGCACTCCAGTAGTTAGGTACGTAAAAGTCCGTCATATCCGTAAAATTCCTTTCGTCGGAATAGTTCATGTAGATATCTATTTAAGAGTAGGTACGATCTTACTGGACAGACTTTTGATGATGATCTATGTTCCATCATATTGGTACAGAAATCTGTTGATTCAGAATATTCGTACAGAAAGTTGGGTTTAGCAGTACTTGTTGGCTATAAATATCCGTGTGTGATCCACAAATGTTTTTTTTAAGTTTGGGCGTTCTATGTGCATGTGATTTGATTGTTTGAAAAACCCCGACGACACAGGGATAAAATTCCTTAGAGAGGGGAGTATAAAAAGAAAATAAAAGTGTTTAGGACTTTCAACGAACCGTTCCCACTTCAGGTGAATAGCATGTATAGGGCTAACGACCAGGTGAACTAGGCCAGTTCTCAATAGGATAACGGTTATCGATACAATGGCCACACTTTGTGGAGCGTAACATTGGTCTGTCACACGGTGACACCTGTTTTTGTGAATTGGTTGACACTCACACCTATAATTGTCGATAACAATCGCGATCTTCAGTTGTTTTGAATGACTTTTGGGATCATTTATTGTTGATAACCGATTGTGACATCCATTTACCTATCTAGATCTTCACTTGTTTTAAATTTTATTGATACTTTATGGGTTTGTCGATTTTTGACAAGGGTGACAAGTACCTAGGTACTAAACTAACTTCGCTGTGACCGGGCACAATGAAATTGTTTGATAAGTGACTTATAGGCCAGGGAGATATGACGTTTCGTTGTACCGTCGTATACGTAGTTTGTGTGGTTTCTTTAGGCCAAAAGATACTGAAAAGCGAATGTGCTGAATGGTTTGATTTAATTCGCTGGCCCATTAACAACCTGAAATCGACAAAGTAGATAAGACGGAAACGAAGATCACTACTTGCTATACCTACTTAATGCATAGATAACTTTCTTATTAAGTAAGTTAAGGAACCTATGTACTTGACGTTAATTACCATCAAATTGTAGATTTTTGAAATATTTAGATTTCAAAAATACTGCTAATGTAATATTATTAATGCTGCTGAAATAAATAGTAAACATCTATATTCATTCTATCTGTTATGCTTTCCCGGTTAACTGCTCAACCGATTTCGATCAACTTCGTAAGGAAAGACTTGGAACGCAAGAAAGGTCATAAATGCTTTTTACCGAGATTACCGACGCCTACACAAGAGAAACCGCAGTTAACAAACAGCTAGTATTAAAAGAGCATTCAAATTATTTTAAACTAGAAATAGATCGTTGAACATTATAACAATGAACCATGCTTCACACATTGCGATAAATGATAGGTCAAACTCATTTACTGACATTATAGTTAGGCACACTAGGTATTGACATTAAATCACACCGAATTTATCAAATGAGATATTGTAATGCACGAAAAATGGAGCGGGTTTTGTAATAAAATAATATCCATATTTTCATGTCCTTGATTGGAAATGATTACTATAATTATAGTATCGTTTACTCTGCGTTTGGTGACGTCAATCAATTTGTTTGCGTGTCATTGGCAGTTATTCTATGTTTCAAGAATTTTTGTGAACATGTTTTAACACATCTTTTATAATAATTTTACCGATAAGTCGGTAACTTGCTTTTCCATGCATTAGTCATCATCTTTAGTTATGAACAACCACTTTTGGACTCTGTTGGACTCTTTTCAAAATCCAATATCTGACTCCTCTCAAATCCATAGATTCTCAAATCTAAGTCCGTGTTCTGAAACTAGAACGCCATAGTGTTCTAGTTTCAGATCCTCAGAAGAAATAGTTTGACGAAAATTGCACGGACACAGGAGTATGAAATTTCGCTCACTTATAGTTCATTTAGAGAAAAAGTGTAGAATGGTTTTTTTTTAATTATGCATAAAAATACATTATATCAATAAAAACAACATTATATCAATAAACACAACATTACACATTCTATCATACCTATATTTTGACAAATGAGAATATACGTATTACAGAATAACCAAAGCTGAGAATCAAAGAGATCAATACTGTTAGTCTTTACTGAATGTTTGTAATTCGTGTTGTTAATAGTTACGTGAAGCAAAAACTCTGACACCTTTCTCAAACTTGAAATTAAAACTAATTATGTTCGACCACTATTGGGCGTCTAGTTATTTTAATCATGTTAATTCCATATAGGACCTATATGAAAATCTTGTTTATATTTAATATATATTTTGACATTTTATTCCACACAATTTTCCGCAATCCTAACAATCACATTGAGCAGTGAAATGCCGAACCCGGGCCCACGGCCGGTGCAGATAAGGTTCACGCTCGGCAGCACTTCCGCTCGATTTCATCACACTTCCGACTGCCGGTCACTGGACGGACTGTGTTTTATTTCGTTTGTCGTAATACAATATTATTTTAGACTTTATTTGATCGTATACTTAACTGTGAGAGACAGATGTCTTAGATTTGTCGTAGCTGTTTCTCGTAGCTGCGTAGGCAAACGCGTAGATCATAAAATGATGTCATTTGTATAGTAGAATTTAACATTATTAGAATTGGCGGTAGCCTAATGGCTAGGGCGTCGGATTTGCGATCATGTGGTAGCGGGTTCGAATCCCACCCATCACACTACCGATGTGAACCCACTGGTGACACAAGCATCTTAGCTTAGCACGAGGGGAAAAATATTTGGTAGGTTGTAATGTCTAGACCAAATTGTATAAAAGCAGAAAAAACTAATCGCGATAGGCCAAGTAACAAGTAACTTTATACTTAAGGTTGCACTAATATTAAGAAATATAAATATGCATTTTTTTTTATTTTTCCAGCAGAAATAATTAGCTGTTACGATGAGGCAGTCTAAGGCGATTCTGTTGTGGTGCGGCGTTCTGATACGAGCTGCTTTCTCCTCGGAGGTGACACATGAATATGAGAAACATACTGAAGTAAGTATTTATTACAAAATACTAGATCTTATCATAAACGTAGGTTATGTTACGGTGGATTTTACCAAATAACCTTCGAATAAATATTGAATTGTTGGACGCTATTTTTAAAATGATTTGTCAAATCTGATTGAAGCTGATTTTGTCAAATCAGATAATTTAGAAAATAATCGCGTTTTTTTACGTTATACAATTCTTACTGAAAATAAAAAAAAGCTGTTAACGACAAAAACTACTGATTAATAAAAATTGGGTCGATATTTCATGACCGTCTTTGTTTTAATTAGTTAATTAAGACTTCTTTAATAAATAAATTCCTAGTTGGATTATATCCAGTGCATTAAATAATAAATCTTCTCATATCAATACTAAAAAACTATGAAAGAAGTTGTTTCGTATGAGTTTGTTGAAAATACACTGCGATGTCCCAAAAATATAGGAAATATTTATATTTTTGTTTTCGTAAATGATGATGTCGGCAACTTCTTTCAAACAATATTAGCCATCTGTTTGGGACATATTTTAGTGCTCTAGTGTGTGCGTGAACACAGTTGCAATTACTGTTCCTTCACCCTCATATTTTGATGGGGCGGTAGACCGACACGACTAGAAATAGATCAGGCGCAGCAGCAAAGGTTTTACGTGCTTTCATAGGCACGGGGGTTTAAACGTCGCCTAACATCCTGATTCTGGGCTATAAAGAGTACCTATTTCTAAACAGAAAATACCCAGCAACTTTAACCAAGGAGGTAGTTGTTCGTTCATACAGCTGTATCAAGAAACACGATGACCTGAGACCTGATTAACTAAACAAAACAATAACAACCTAAAATATCACGAACATAAAGTGCTTATAGACACGCAACGAAACTGTTATCGAAACTATTAGCAATAAATAAACTGTTTGTCCTAACACGTTCGTTCACACCTGTACCATTCTTGTTTCAATCAGTCGCGAAAACCATCATCTATATTCAGTTAGAATAATACACAAAGAGTATCTGGATACATCGTCCGTTCCGATGTAGTGACTCAGTGCTTTTACGGACATGAGAAATGTGTATAAGCCCTCAATGATCCATTTTGAAGTTACTTTTAAACAAAAAATCTCCCGTTTTTTGTTAATCAATGTATTGGGCGTTAAAAGCAAAAGTTGAATCTAAACTCGTGGCTATTCTTATATTTATTTGTCATTTTAACTATTCTGAACTTCTGATTATAAAATAAGGTTATTATAAGTTTTCGGGCGGGAAGGGTTTCGAAGAAAGTTTTAAATCAATACATAAGCTCATACCAATAAAATATTGGTTTGAGTACATATGAAAGTATGATAGATTCATTTCCAAAATAAATTCAGTCACAGCAAGTTATGTTTGAAAATATAGTTCGAGTTTAAACTAGCACTGGAAAAGAATATGGTTCTTAGCCATCGAAATGCGACCTCATTTCCATTTACAAGAGTTAACCTGCTGCATGTTCCAGAACTTTTAACTAAACATGTTTCATTTGTATCTAATACCTAGTCTAGTTAATACAAAAATTCATGTTATGTAAAAAAGAATTCGATCGCAGATATTTTCAGCAAACGTAGGTGTTTTAAATAAACGGTCTGATTCGAAATAGTCGTAGTTTTACAGTAAAAAAAGTGAAAGAGCTGTATAGTTTAATTTTGTACAAATACTTTATCGTAACGATCAATCTCTGTGATACATGGAATCTAGAATTCTAGAACTTACACGTGTTTATTTTTTGTCCGAAGAATATTGCACATTAACTGTTAAAAAGCAAATTTCAAAATAACATTATTCTATTTTAATTTCGTTGATTTTAATTCCAGATCAATTTAGAATCGGATTCCGTGAGGGGTCGACGGGGTGTTATCGAAGAGGAAAAGTACTACAACATGCAAACCCATCGCCAGGAGTCTAACATGAACCAACCGTGGATACCAGGTCCATTACCACCTGAAGATGATCCTACTACCAAAATTTCCATAACCAACGAGGTGAAAGAAGTGCTTCCTCTGTACCAAACCACAGAGAGAGTTACTGACAAGCCCACTGGTCGAGGAGCAAGAGCGTCTAACGAAAACTGGATAAAACTCCCACTATCAGGTCGTGATGACGTTCAACGGGACCAAAGAGATCAGAGAGACCAGAGAGACCACAGAGACCAAAGAGATCAAAGAGACAATATTCTAACACCTCCTCAACCTTCAGGTGATCTCATCAATTCTCGAATGCCGAGAGTTAATTTCGTCACACAAAACAAAGCGCTAGAAGCTTCAGAATCCCGCAATGAAAAAGAATCAGTCCAAAGACCAACAAGGACTGATGAACTGCGAACTGAATTTGTGAGACCCGATGAGGATAGAGATAGAGCTAAATACAAGCCAGTATACCCTCGACAAGCTGTTTATAACCCACAGGTTCCAGAAGAATCCAGAAGGTACTTCTACGATGATAGATACTACCCAGTCCCAGACGATTTGTACAGACGAGACCCTTACTACGATATGATTGACCGAAGACATTACTACCCATACTACGGTCCAAGAGTTGACAGGTTTGATGAAAACTACGATAACATGGTACCGAGGAAACCGAAAAGAATCATTTATTATGCTCATTTGCCAGAGGTAGTTCGAACTCCTCCTAATGTTGATCTAAGGTACAGATACTCTGTGGATCCTTACAGGCGCTTTGATGATGATATGTACGCCAATGCGAGGAATGGAAGGTACGATTACAGATTCAGAAACAGGTACCCCTACGCTCCTTTGAGGAAAGACGAAAGGAACTACAGGGATCTGGCTGGAGCCGGTACTGCTGTCAAAGATAAGAAAGTTGAAGATAAGGTGACACCAACGCCGATTTTACCTGAAAAACAGGACAAGTTTAAGACAGCAATGAATGCGAATAGGAACCTTATTAACAGCCACCAGTACCATGAAAGCGTTGATACATATAATGACCCGCTAACGCATAAAGGTTTCCCAGACGTAGTTCGACCCGACAATGGATACATCAGATTTGATGAGCCCCTATTTCACGGAACAGTCGACGATCCCTATCAAAGAAAATATTGATTGAATAATGAATACAAACATCGTTTTTGGCTAGATTTCAATACTTCAATGAAAAATAGCCTTAAACGACTGTGAACACTAGTAAACTACTTAATAGATTACAAGAGCATTTAATTTTGAATTAGTATTTATTCTTAGTATGAAATGTAATATAAAATGGAGATTTCCGAACTATTTTGTGACGCTAATAAACGTAATAACTGATGGGTTTGTTTAATTACGAGGGCTGTGTTCGCGACAAATTGTACAAGTAATAAATCGAGCATTTAATTTAAAACACGCTAACCGAGGGTGGAGATGAATTTCATTAAGAATTAATTAATGTCATTCTTAAACGTTTTTGTTTTTCCACGGCGAATAAAAAACATCTGTCGGGGATGTTGAGAGCGACGCGTTTTCTTGAGGTAATTAAGCAATAAATTTTGTGGCTGGCAACATCGTGAGGTGGGGGCAATTACAGTAGTTAAGAAAATTGATGTTTTCCACTCGAGAACGCGTACAAAACCAACGTGACTAATTAAAATGAGGGCTTAGGAAAAATCCTACGACGTGACAGCTTGTAATCAAGGGGATAGATTTTTTATTTTTTTCGCTTCTTGTTGGCTTAAAGCGTTCGCAGATTAGTGACGGCGATAAATTACGGGTAATTAAATGTCTGGTCTGGGGCTTAAATGACGGTTTGAGGTTTGGGAGAGCACCACTTTGTGCGAATAAATCATTTTACAGATTTTTATGCAATATTTTTAACAAGGTGTGTTTCTACAGAATTAGGCATATAATATCTATCTGTGAACAACTTTTATGTATCAATTATGTTTCCAACAAGGATATTTGTGTCTGGTGTTCTAGCAACATTATTGAATGTTTTGCATCGTATATTGGTTTAACATTTTTTTAATCCAACATTTGAGATGTGATAATAGATATAATATTAATTTTCATTTAATAATATTTTTCTGTCGAAATCAACAAATATATCGTACCTAACTATTATTTGTTTGTGCAACATCAAAAATATCCCGAGACATAGGTAGTGTCCTGTGTACAGAGACTACCCGACATCGATGTGTGGTCACAATCGGGCCTTGATGAGTTGAATTATTTATATAGAGTCGTCGTCAGTGTCCATGATTTTGGTTTATTGGGATAATCGTCTTTAAGATTATGGTCGAAGTTATATTGTAAGTGATTTGTATTGTACGATTATTTTTGACTATCTTTTTGTGTAAATTGTAATCATTGTGTTGTTAGAAACGACCATAGTGCAATCAATCACAAAACTTCGTTACCTTGAATATTGTGTTTAGTAATTTGTCTAACTGAAATAAAAAAATCTCTGCCTTCTGTCTTTGCGCGACAGTGCGTTTTACCAGGTCTCAAGTTTCAATCAGTTCTAAATTCGTTGTTTAGTGAACCAGCGTAGAAGGCTATTGTGTAGGTTACTGATAAGTAAGCAATGATGCGTTTGTCGGCCATTTTTATACCTGCTTAGGTAAGTATCCAATAAGGTAAGTTACGTAGCGATATTCTTTTTTTTTTGCAGTGTTTTAGTTTTATTTTGTGCTGAAAGTTTATTGCTCCATACGCAAAACATATAAAGGTAACTACGTTTTCGTACAACGTGTTCGTTTTATCATAATCTTTATCCACATTTCTCCACAAAGCACAGTAACCCTACACCAAAGGGCTGTGACAGATGGCGCGTAGTATAAACAGTAGTGATGTCCTCAGGCTATAATCATTATCTTCAATATTATCTAACATCAACCCACTAGCGGTATTACGTACCTTGTAAAAGCAAAAGCTACAGCAATTAGCAAATTTTGTTAAATTATTGGTGTCATATTGGTTACTAGTGGACCCAGAGAGTATAAAATAAATAGGCAGACCTGCCCCGGATTAGGATCAGGGTAGGCAAGGACAGAGCATTTAAAATTGACGTCTTCTATAATTGTCGTTATATTTCTAGTAATTTGGTCTAGCCTGTTGGTCTAGTGGTTCGATTCCCACCCAGGACAACTCTTTGTGTGATGAGCACGATAATTTATTCTGTGTCTGGGTGTCATTTGTCTATAGTATGTATTTAGAAATATATAAGTATGTTTATCTGTTGTCTGGTTGGCATAGTACAGGCTCTGCCTACTTGGGATCAGATGGCCGTGTGTGGGTCGTCCCAAGATATTATATTACTATTCAAGTCTCACTCTATACATTGGTGAAAACCAGATGACAATCTGTCCTATAGTTTTTTTTAAAGTGTGGTACTTTGTTTTATAATAATGTATAGTATACCCGATGACATTCCTAATACAGAGTAGCAATTTGTAAGCAATGATTGTGCAATAGTATTGTCGATTGCTGCCGTTTTGCTTTTTTCAAGATACGTAATTCGGTCGCGATTTCCTACCGTATCTTATGAAAAGATGCGATAATTGGGAGCTTGTTACGTAAAGGGATAAAGGGTAAATTCGATTTTGTATCAAGATATTGTGTAGGTAGGTATTTTTATTTACGAACAATGGGGTTGGTTTAAATATAAGGAGTATTTGTTATCGTTGTACAAGCGAAAATATGATTTTAAAAATAAATTAGAAGGTATTAGAATTTAAAAGAGAATAAAAAATATATCCGCTGTTCACGGATACGTATTGCTTATCGCGTTTATTACCACAAAACCGTTGGTAGTAGTATTATTAAATAAAATAAAAGGAACATGAATTTCAGTAGGTACTAATAAGAATTTTGACGACCTCCGTGGTCGAGTGGCGTACACACCGGTTTTCAAGGTGTCGCTAGCTCTGAGGTCCCGGGTTCGATCCCCGGACGGGTCAGTGTAGGAAACACTTTTCTGCATTGTCTCGGGTCTGGGTGTTTGTGGTACCTTCGTTTTCTCTGATTCCATAACACAAGTGCTTTAGCTACTTACTTTGGATTAGGAGCAATGTATGTGATGTTGTCCACAATTTTTAATGATATTCGAGATTTTTTAGTTTAGCTTAGTTTTTTTTTAAATCGTATTCGTTTGCACAACGATAACAAATTCACCTGCTATAGACGTTAGATGAGATGATTTATTTCAGGGGAGGGTTCTGTTAAGAAAAGGTTCTATTAGAATCAAATAATAAAGTAAGACACCTAAGTCGTAACTGATGTATTACTCGTAATTTAACCCTTAAAAAAATTTGTTAACAGCCCTTCATACTTCAGCCCTAGCAAAAGATGTCTAGAAGGTCTTCTGATTGCCTGCCTGTTGCTATTCCACCATTTTTAGACCTTGCAAATCCCCAAAAATCAGATAGAAGAACTTCTTACAACGTTTGTGACAGAGATAAGTTAAGGTAGTTACTTACTTAATTAATATTTTCAAACTACTTATTTTGCAATTCCTCAACAAACAGTATCAAACCACAAAACCAACTAACAGCCACACATATTTAAAATTAAATTAAACTAACAACTTAACACTAAACTGCGACTTATTAACCCTACACGGTATGTTACACCCAGCATTACCCAGTAACTCCCTAAACAATCTGTTTGGTCGTAGAGACCAACTTGTGACATCACGACATTCAAACTATTAACATGTCAATAACAATTTGCTGAATTGCTTTTATGTTGTACTTGATATGAGGCCCGAAGGGAAGGGGTTACTGTAGGGTTGTCACTGAGGAGATAATCAAATTAATCAAGTGAGTTTTTTTTTGTAATGTACAAGAAAAAGACATAAACAACAATACAAACTTAAATACTAAACCCTAAATCTAACTACCACGCAATCCAATCCAAAGCTAACTTTTTCGGAGAACCGAGAAGCCAAAATACCATACTAATACATTATTTGATATTGAAGTTGTCTAAATAGGTTCACGGTGATTTTAGTACTGTAAAATCTCTACCTTGGCTATAAGTTAGGTATATATGTTTTCTAGAATATAAGTTAAAGAAAACAAAAAGAACAGAATTAAGAATAAACTTGTAGAGCTAACTAAAATTTACTATGAAGTAATCTTTAATTCATATATCTTCAATAGCACACGACAATAAAATTCTAAATATGTATATAATACAATTTGAGAGAAATAAATACTCAACTGCGTTTTTCTGTAAAAAGAATATTTTTAATTAACATAAAGTATTTACAATAAAAAATAAAACTGTACAAAATAATATTTACCTGTAAAAAGAAAAACAACATTTAAAGCTTTTACTTCTGCTAAAATAATTATGCTAAAATAATAACTTGGAATATAACGTAGATAGAGAATGAACTAGAATATAATTAAGAATTACGTGACGTTTTGTCAGTTTGACAGTTCGAAGAAAAGCGGCCAGACTTCACCTATGCTAAAGAAGTAAAGAGGTTTTCTTTACATCTCCCCCCCTCAGAGAGAACAATCATTATGCAAATAGCTTTTGATTGTTCATCCATTAAAGACTGGATATAATTTTGTTATATGATATAAATTTGATTCAGTCTTCTTGTGACCAGTATCAATTTCAAAGATTGAATTTGAAATTCTTTTCAAAATTTTGAATGGTCCAATCCTCAATTCATCCATTTTCTTTCTATTTAATCGATTTCCGTTTTCTATGTAGACACTATCTCCTTCTTCTAGTTTGCATTCCTGCCGACCAAGGTCAAATATCTTTTTATTATAATTGTGCGATTTGATCGTATTTTCTAAAGCTATTTTCCTATCTCTATCCAGATCTTCTTTTGTATATCTTGATTTTAATTCAATCGGCAAAATATTTACATTTTCCCCTTCTAAAAGATATTTTGGAGCAAATTTTGTAACGGTGTGTTCTGTTTCGTTATACTTCTCTACACATTTCTGCGCTATAGTACTCCAAGCAGTTTTAATATCATTTTCATTTATTTTACATCTTATCTTATTGACTAAAGTTTGATTAAGTCTTTCATTAAGTCCATTTGAAAAGGGCGTATCCACAGCAGTGAAAACCATTTTTATATTTTCCCTCTTCAGAAATTCTTTAAATTCTTTAGAATTTATACCAGGGTATTGGTCTGTTAACACTATATCTATATTGTAGCTTTGTGTCACATTCTTCATTAATTTAATAAAATCACCGGAGCTTTGATTTTTTGACGTAGAAATATAAGCATATCTTGTGAAATGATCAACAAGAAGATGTAAATATTTTTTTGTTGACCGTGACCCTCCAAAGCCCCCAATGGTATCAATAGATATGATTTCAAATGGTCGTTTTGCAGGACCTAAGTGTGACATTAAACCGTATTTTGATTTCCTCCTTGATTTATTTTTCATACAAGTTTCACATTCATCACAAATTTGTTTAATGTTTGCAATGATATTCTTTGCAGCATAGAATGGTGTTATCTTATTTATCATTTGGGTCCTTCCAATGTGACAGTAAAAATCGTGCACATCGTTTATAAGTGTTTTACTCAGTTCCTCTGATAGTATGATTTTTTTCAATCCTTTACTATTTTTATAGTAAATTCCATTTTCCTTAATAAGTTTCTGAATTTTTAGATCCTGATTTCTGTTTTGGTCATTTTTTATATCTTGCAGTTTTATTAAATTTACTACTTTTAAACAATCATCTGTATTATCATGAGGTTCTAGTACCGGGTGTCTGCTTAAACAGTCTGCTTCCTGGTTCGATTTGCCAGGATTGTATTGTATTTTGAAATTATATTGGGATAAATAGTACATTAAATCCCCTAGTTCTTCATCAGTTCTTGCTTTGATGTTCATGTTTTCTAATGGTTTATGGTCTGAGTGAACTATAAATTCTTTACCCATAAGCCAGTGCTGCCAATATTTCACAGCTTCTTTTATTGCAAGACATTCTAGATATATTGCCTTTTTTCGTTTTTGAGTTTCAGTTAACTTTTTCGAGAAATAAGCAACTGGCTTATTATTTCCTTTTTCATCTTCCTGTTTTAACACCGCTCCTACGCCCTTGATACTGGCGTCTGTGTAAATATTTATTGGTAGTTCAGGGTCAAAGATGCTCAAAACTGGTTTTGAACACAGTAAAGCTTTTATTTTATCAAATGCTTCTTGACATTCTGTCGTCCATATGAATTTCACATCCTTCCGCAATAAATTGTGTAACGGATCTAAGATAATTGCACTGTGTGGTATAAATTTATGATGAAAATTGACCTTTCCTAGAAATTGTCGTATATTTTTCCTTGTTTTAGGAATTGGAAAATTTTTGACTGCACTTAAATAATCCTTCAACGGTCTGACTGAATTGTTTTCGATTATGTGACCCAAATATTTTGCGTAAGTTTTTGCAAAAGTACACTTTGAAAATTTTAATTTAAAGCCTTCATTTAATATTGCCTCAAGCAGCTTTGATATGTGCAGCATGTGTAAATCAAAAGTTTTAGAAAAAATTAAAATGTCATCTATAAAATTTACCGCAAAACTTGAAAGTTCATATTTTCTAATTATATTGCTCAATATTCTTTGGAAAATGGCTGGAGCAGTTTTCAGTCCAAATGGGAGACATGTCCATTGAAACTGTCCTTCTTGTGTAACAAATGCGGTTTTGTATCTATCATGTACTTTCAAAGGGATTGACCAAAATGCCGAATTTATGTCAAAAGTAGAAAAGTATTCGCAGTTAACAGTCTTAATCATTAAATCCTCAATCAAAGGAAAAGGTTGTGATTGAGGCACAACAATCTTGTTCAATTCTCTAAAGTCTATACATAACCTCGTTCTCCTTTCATCTTCTTTTTTGTAAGCTAGAGTTACTGGAGCGGCAAATGGGCTATAAGATTCCTCTATTAAATTGTTCTTTAGTAATTTTGATATTTGAATTTCTATTTCCCTTCTATCTTCAGCTGTGCATCTGTATGGACGTTTGCAACAGTATTTATCTACCATCAAGTCAATGTGAGCTTCATAATCTTGTACTGTACCGATATCATATTTGTCCTTAGCAAAAACCTGTTTGTATTTTTCTACCAACTTATCAATTTGTGATTGTTGGGATAAATCAAGATGATTAACAAATATTTTGAATACTCCCGTATCCATATGCTCATTGAAATTAATTTCACATTTATTTATGTGTTCGGTTTCTTGTTTTAATACCTCAGACCCTAGACCAAGATCTTGTTCATTTTTGTCACCCAGTGCATCAGGAATATTGACATATATCGAATCTGAAGTATCATTACTTTGGTAGTCTTTGTCACTTGAACTCTGTTCAATAAAAGTTATTTCCTTTTGATCCGGATTGTTACATTGTATAATATTTAAGTTTTCATCTTGTATTAGTTTGAAATTTTTTATACAATCCAAACCAATTAGAAAATCATAATTAAAATTTTTATCTTCTATTACAAAAATATCCATAACTCTTTCAATGTTATAGATTTTTATCTTTAGTTTTACAATACCTTTAGTTTTCTTCTCACCATTAATAGTTTTTAAGTTTACTATTTCTATATCTCTTGAATTTTTTTGTTTTTGCTTTATTTTTAATATTTTAGCATTAATTAATGACACATTCGAACCCGAATCATAAATTCCAGAAATATTCATTGTATCATTTAATAGTAACTTTATTTTTATTAATGGTGGCACCTCTAGTTTTTTTGATTCTCCTCGTTTAGTTCAACTTCTAATTCAGAGTTATTTACTGTTTTTACGATCGCTGCCTGATTTTTAGATTTAAACCAACAGTTATCTTCAGAATGGTAACGTTTTCCTTTTTTTGCTTTCACACAGATTGAGCATGGACTTCTATCATCGTTTTTTTTTATTTTAGGTTCAGAGTATATAGGGCTTCTCTTATCATATGTATTTTTTCCCACAAGATGTTCATATTTTCCAATATCATTGTAGAGATCTTCGGTACTTTGTAAAGTTCCTCTGTCGATCTTGTCCGCCACAAAATTGGGTAAGCCGAATGCTATAAGGTCAATAAGTGTTCCTGTATCAATGGATTTCCTTACTTCCAATAATAGTTTTCCTTTTTTCAAGGCATACTCAAGTAATGAACCTGCTTGATATTTAAACGATAGAGCATATCTAGTGGATGACCATCCTTTATTTCCGAATGTCTCACAAAAATTTTTCTCCCATTTGTCCCATTCTGATTCCACTGTAAATTTTATTATCATGCAGCTATACCAATCTATACTAGAGTGTTCCATAAAATTTTTTAGGATTTCAATTTTCTTCCTATCTTCTTTTATTAGAAAACGTTCACATTCTTTATTAAAATTCTTGATCCACTGGTAAGCATTTGGGTTTCGGCCAGTGAATTTTTCAATGACAAAATCTTTTGCAATTTTCCCTAAATTTTGAGTTTCAGATTTTGTTTGTTTAGTTTCAAGTATTTTTTCTAAAAGTTCTTCTAACATTTTATTTGAGCCACTAGGTATAGATTCAGCAGTAACCCTTTCTTCTGAAATTTCTTCTAAATAAAAATCATTAAATTGCAAATTCTGTTCCTTATCCAAATATATTTCTGATAAGTCCTTTGTCAATGTTATCCAAATTTTTCTTATTTGGTGTCTTTTACTGAGTGACTTCCGTACCTTCATAAAGTTCGCAGTGTGACAAATTACCTGGTGTAAATTCACATTTTGGCATTCAGTTGGTATTGCATAGACCTTACCTTCTGTTGTGGCTATTGAGACAATGGTCAGTATGTTTGATTTGCCATCTGCCGAGGCTTTTACAGCAAAATCAAATCGTAATTTCTCCATATTTTGTTCTCAACAATGCGAATAAATGTTGTTTTATAATACAATTTGAGAGAAATAAATACTCAACTGCGTTTTTCTGTAAAAAGAATATTTTTAATTAACATAAAGTATTTACAATAAAAAATAAAACTGTACAAAATAATATTTACCTGTAAAAAGAAAAACAACATTTAAAGCTTTTACTTCTGCTAAAATAATTATGCTAAAATAATAACTTGGAATATAACGTAGATAGAGAATGAACTAGAATATAATTAAGAATTACGTGACGTTTTGTCAGTTTGACAGTTCGAAGAAAAGCGGCCAGACTTCACCTATGCTAAAGAAGTAAAGAGGTTTTCTTTACATGTATTCAAAATTTTTATCAATACATATAATAACAACGCTGTGGCAACCCTAATCAGTCAAACAGTCCCAAAGTTAAGGGTTGTCTGTCCCGAGGCGGGTCGCTCTCGGCAGGAAATTGATAATTTTCAGTGTACCCAATGTGGTCATAGAATTATTTATTCACGTCCTAGATATGATCCCTGACCGATATTAATATTAATTAGCCATTGTCCCTTTGTGTCCCATCACTTTAATTTGGGACTTATTTAGATTGTACACTCAATCACACAAGTTTGCACAACACTTTTGCTTCTACAACTTTATCCCATATTCTTAAGGTTGATTTTCGTTTGGTTTTAACCCTACTGTGTGGTAGCTTGTTTGTGAATAGGTTAAATGTTTCGGTATAGGATAGTTGTGGGTTTGGGATCTATTTGTTTAATTAGTTCTGGGAATTGACTTATGTTTAACCTCCTGCTTAAGGGATTAGTGGACTAGTGTAGCGAACCTTCACATGAAAGACGTGGCTATTACATAATACGATCCAATGTAGATTAATATCTGTTTGGAACTTTATTTATTTGGAGAGGCGTAAAAAGATTCCACTAAGTACTCAATTAAATGCCGTATTAAAATGAATACTTATGTAATTTTTTTTTTACATACATGATGGAATTTTTAAATGCCACCCGGAGTGAAAATTCTCTAAATACTGAAGATAGAAAATTATACTCAAAATAAACATACCCTTATTTTTTTTAAATAAGCAAAACTGAATTCGTAGATTAATTTCCGATTGCCAATGATGTTTTAGAATGATTAAGAAAAATGTGACTTTGAAAAAGTCATCCTGTTACCTTGTCTGGGTTCTAACCTGCAACTATGTGCATGCGAATCCGGTCATTGAACCGCTAGGCCACCACGGCATTCATCAATCGATAGGGTCAATCATAATGATCAATTCTCTCTAACAAACGTGTAAATTAAATAAAACAATAAAATCTAAACTTTCATACACAAGTAAATCGCATACAGTGGTCAAATTTTAAAAAGCAAAATTTGCATTTGCAATTAACAGTTCATTTGATATTCATATAAAAAAAAACTAGCTAGTTTTTAGTTCAATAAACCGTATAAACGGTTTATTGGATGATAAATTGCGTATAGCGCAATTTATCATCCAATAAACCTTTCCTACTACCTCATACTTCCAAAAATTGTTAACAAAGTATGCAAATAATTTGTCCACATGAGTCGAGGACAGAGATTGTTCTTAGAAACCGAATATACCCTTTGTTGGCGCGTCCTTAAGGTTCTAATAAAATGTCACATAAAGTTGTATGAGTAAGTTGGTCGGTCAGTGTTTAGGGTTACCACTTTTGTTATGTATTAAATTAAATATTATTAAGTAACGAATTAATTAAGTTATAAAATATCTAAGTATTGTTTTTGAACTTTACACGAATGACACACATCGAAATCAATTTAAACGGTTTCTGTCGCGGTTTATTTTTATTTTAGTTCTCGACGTTTCAACACCAGGTAGTGGTCCCTATGGCACATAAACCGCGATAGAATCCGTTTTAAAATTAGTTTTATAAAATATGATGCCTACGTAAATATATAATGTCGAAAATTGAAACTTCGCAGACTGAATAGATCACCGAAATGACCAAATAAGATTAGGCATTATCAACCATATTTGCTCAATGACAAGACAGAATTTCAGTATGTAAGTAGTGCCATTTTCCTTCTTTCTTTAATAAGCATATGAATGATTGAGTGGCTGAGTAAGTACACGTACAAATTAAATGCGCAATGATTCGAAACTAAAGCGTGCATACCTAAAGCTGAGTTTGAGAAAGTCTTAAGTTAAGTTAAGATCGTAGAATAATAAAAAAAATTTTATCATTATTTATCAGTTGTCAATTATTTTTATTGCGATGACCCTAAGCATAGCCAGTTTGACTCCGGTTCTAAGAACAAGGCCCTACATTGTCGCGAATGTCGCACTTAATTTATTGGGTGACACCCCTGTTTATTGCCTTTTATTATTAATTTTAGTGTTTTATGGCGTACCTGTGTTAAAGAATACAATCGTTTGATTTAGAGTTAAAAATAAATGCCTTCAAATTATTTACTTACGTGTCAAATGTATAAAAGGTAGAATTTTTTAAGAGGCAATCTTCGTCATGGCACAAAAATGTATGATAACAATGTTGTTTCAAACTAACACACATAATAAAATTACGTTCATCAATTAATTATTTGTTTGATTTAGGTAATTTTCAGTAGCGTATACAGTTCTACTAGTAGTCTGTGTATTATTTTATAGCTGGAATGACAAAAAAAATTATAAGGCGTCACCTATTTATCAACAGCCAAATTTTTCCAAATCCAAAATCACGAAAAAAATAAAGCAACCGACGTGAATAATAATATCTTGGGACACTCCACACACGGCCATCTGATTCCAAACTAGGCAGAGCCTGTACTATGGTGACCAGACAACTGATAAACATACTTATATACTTCTAAATATATACATACTATAGATAAATAACACCCAGACACAGAACAATAATAATTGATCGTGCTCATCACACAAACATTTGTCCTGGGTGGGAATCGAACCCACGACCTCCGGCTTAGCAGTCAGGGTCACTAACCACTAAACCAACAGGCCAGTCAAATGTTGCTCTACTCAGTTTTCCGTGTCGCGCGATGTCGCGGCGATACGGCTGATGTACGCGCTCGGCAGCCGGCGGCGCTACGACAAAGGCGCGCGCCATTAACTGATATGACATGACTATAAAGTAACCTCACCGTGGGACGATGACGTCGACGGTCCAGGCAAGTGGCTCTACTTCGTTGGTGGGATTTATAATATTCATCGATCAGAGCGTTAAAAAACTTCAGGAAGTATCGAAAGTTGAAATCATTTGTATTTTTTTGGATAATATAGAAAAAAAAAAATACGTTCGAACTGCAAAATGACATGCGTATTTCCTGTAGGTGATTATTATTGCTGAGGACTCGATCTTCATGAAAAATAAGTGCTTCGTGATATTAATGTTGTAGGTTCGCGATATTAGGTATTTATTTGCCATAAAAAAACAAAACTGTTTCATGCAAAATATGACAAAGAAAAAAATCACACAGCAAAATGTAGATTTTCCATGTAGAGCGTATTATCCACCGATGCAGTTCACCACAATATTTTGCACCGTACACACATTACGAACGATCATTTCACATTATATTACGCTCGCGGTGTGTTGGACGCGTTTTTGCGTGAACCGGGTATCGAACCCGTGTCGATGAGGCTCAGTAACCATAAATATGTGTCGTGCCAACACGACTCCAGTCGTAACGTATCAATTGTCTTTATGATCGCAATTTTTATTATTTATAAGGAACATTATCGTGTGAAGATTATATCAGTCACTGATTTTGTTTTTTTTTTTCTACTATTGATCCGCTCCATATTTGAATATCGTTTTTCTGCCTGTATGTTGAAAACATTGAATAGCTGTAAACTGCTGTCCAATATTATTTCGAGTAGCTAGTGGTTTTTAAAACATAAATACTGGCCACTGTATCCCATTTGATTATTATTTTTAAAAAGCTCGTCCGTTTTTATAATACTGTTCTAAATTCAAATTTCGCTTTTTTCTGCGCTTAAAATTGCTTTTTTAAAGTTCCACGATTTGTTTTCTCTCGTTTGTCAATTGTCTTTCTATTTATTAGAATTAAATCTAGGCTAGACTACCGGCCCTTTTAATTATCCAGTTATCTTTGAGATACCGTTAAATTACTGTTATAATTCTTAAGATAATGTATAGAGACAGCTACTGATTCTACAGATGTTAAACTATGCGAGTTTCTATCGCCAGATCATTAAAGGGGCCTACTTAGGTCTACTAGGAGATACTTAGTATGCGTTGATAAAATCGGTCATTTGATAGCAGTCAGTCCGAATGGCTATGTACCTGTCTTTATTAGTCTATAAGCAGTTGGTCTTATAACACAAACGAATATTGGTACTGAATGATTGAATGAAATTGGTAGATTGAATGATTTAAAGATATTTTGGGTAAGTTGGTGAATGGATGAAGTTTGGGTGTTTGCCGCGTAGCAATAGGTGTAAATCATAGATACGTCTAGTTTTCTATTTATTGATTTATTTTTCTAGTAGGTCATGTATTAAAGTTCACCTATGTTTTCTGATAAACCGGTCTATTGTTAATTTTGTCTACAATAAAAAAAAAAAAAGAAAGTATAATCAAAAATGTGATCAAGTTAATTTTAAATTCACTAATTATCTGAATTTATTGTAATAATATTTCACTATTTATTAATTTGTTTAAGGTATGTAGATAGTTTTTAGTTAGCTTTTATGTTTTTACAACCATTTTTATGACACTAGGTGTAGCCTGCGAATCCAACCGCGTGGTTGTCGGTTATCGCGTCGAAAAGTTGCCTATGACCATTCTCAGGCTCTAGACTATCTCTGTAACAAATTTTATTGAAATCGGTTCAGTAGTTTAGGCGTGTTTGTGTAACACAGACAGAACGAGTTACTTTCGCATTTATAACACAAAATTATAATAATAATATTAGTATTTTTTAATAAAAATTATAGTCGTATAAATCAAATGTAACACGTAACTCGTGCCCTGTCAAATAGTTAGCCGACAGTTACAGTAGCAAAGTTCTCAGATGCGGGGTAAAACTTATTGATATATAGTTAGTCCCAAACGTACTGTGGATCATGTGCCTGATCTATATTCTGGATGGATACTTAAATGTAAATATTGAGATCAATTTTATAATTTTTTTTACTTTTGTGACCAAATGTGACGGTTTTCTTAGGAACTGCAAATCAAATCATAGATTTCATAATAACTGTTCGGGATTGTCCATGGAATCATTTTAAGAAAAAAAAAGAGGTCACGTAGCCCATACGGATGATTAGGCTCATAGTAGACCTTGTAGTAATATTTTATATTCAGACGCAATCAATCGAATAAGTTTTCGAGTTGTGTGGAAGGAATAAAAATAAAAAACGAATCTTATTATCGTTAGGGCCTATATCACCATCGTCAGATAACTTTATCCGAGGCATAATTTTGAAATATTGACAGTTGTTTCACACAGAAACTGTCAAACGTCAATTTTATTCATCGAATAAAAATTATCTGACGATGGTGAAATCCCTTAATAATCCCAACCAAAAAGTAGTTGTTTTTGCAAAAACATTATCAAAATTTTACCAAACGCTAAAATAATAATTAATCACGAGTCAAATTCGACGATCGCAATTTAGGGATGAAAAATGATTTGTCAATTGTTTTACACGGTGTCCAAGGGGTTAAGTAATAAACACTGTATACTAATTTGAACCTTATTCGAAACAGAAATAAAAATCATTTTGATTCCAACATAAAATGTTGTGCAAAACATATTTATTGGAAAATTAAATCAAGCAAAATTGAGTCTTATTACGTTTAAATAGGGTTATTGGCGCCTGCATGCATAAAGTGGGGAAGTGTAGGGTGGCAATAAATAACGTGTCGGAATCTAGGAGTATTGGTATCGGTCGCGACTGATAAAAGTCCTCCTTCGCACGACCGACTTGTGATCTCCTTGTAGTGATGTGAAAAAGTATTATCGATAGCAATGCAATTAAGATAGTAATGGAGGGTCGACAAACTATTTTTTGAACGAACGAAAAGTTTAGCGTTTTTGTAACCAATATAGAAATGGATTCAGACTCATACATTTTAGTTGAACACCTATTTTATATCCTTCTCAATATGGGAAGAGGCCTGCGCCCAGCACTGGGACATTTATAGGCCGGTATTTTTATTTTATACCAATTTTATAAGGCGTCTACGAAAAAATATTTACAAAGCATTTTTTCTTAATTGGTTTAATAGTTAGATATAATAATAGTATCCCAATGTGTCGTGGTGGCCTAGTGGTTCAATGAACGGATTTTCGTGCACAAGGTTGCAGGTTCAAACCCACTACAGGCAATTACCAATGTGACTTTTTCAAAGTTATATGTAATTTCTTAATTATTCTAAGACATCATTGACAATCGGTGAAGGAAAACATCGTGAGGAAGCCTGGATTACAAAACATTTGAGAAATCGCCAACCTGCAGTGAGCCAGCGTGGTGATCAGTGCTCGTTTCTTCTCTATATGACAGAGAGTATGTGGCCAGAAGTGGGGCAATTACAGTTCGGTATTATACAAAATATTTTCTCCATACATTGCATTTCTGTAAATCGATATTCGCTAATTCCCCGCACTATTGCTTAGTGTTCTCGGCACGTTCCGGTCAGCTGTGGCCTTTTGTCTGTTTTCTTTTTAATTACCTCCAATAAATAGCCGCTCAGCAAGCAACTATTTAAGATAGGGGAGACATCGCCGGCTTCGACACTGTGCCTCGATTTACAATGATAACGATGCTGAGAAAAGTACTTACTTTGAGCCGGACTTGTGTGCTTTTACAGTGCATGTTTAGTTGGAAGCTTGTGAGTCGTTTTGATATGAAAAGGAAAGGAACAGATACAGTTATATAACATTATTTAATGTTTTTAAACGCGGATTTATAAATTACACATTCAAATTGCTTGTACTACTGAAATTATAAATAATATAAAACTTAAATATTTCAACTTAAAAAAATATAAAGCTCATGGATACCAGTTTAATAGAGAACTATTTAAGTATTACCGGTCAAAAATAAAATACCTTATAGATATAGCATTTAGGCAATATTTGGATAATGTTGAAAATAATATAAAAAATTATCCTTCTAATTTCTGGCAATATGTAAAGGATAAGCGCAGAAATAGACTGGATAATAAGGAATTTATTTACCAAAACAAAACTGTAGAAGGGCAGGACGCTGTTGATGCTTTTGCTCAATATTTCAGTTCTGTTTTTCACTCTAACACTCCACGTCTTGACCCAGTGGCAGCGGAGAGTGAAGCCACCGATAATGTCAACGTTCCCAGTGTCAGTATTGATAGTGTTACAGTAATGGAGTTGAGACGAGCAGTCCGCAAACTAAGGGCATCATCTGCTTCTGGTCCTGACAACATACCACCTTTTTTAGTTAAGGATTGTTTGTCGGTTCTAGAAGAACCCCTATTATACATATTTAACCTTTCAATCCAACAAAGTCTTTATCCTAGTAAATGGAAACTATCTAGAGTCGCACCAGTACCTAAAAGTGGGTCATCTACTGATGTATCAAATTATAGGCCAATAGCCGTGCTGTCCGCTTTCGGAAAGATCTTCGAGTCTGTTCTCAACAACTCTATATTTGCACAAATTAAGGGGCGTCTAAGCAATTGTCAACATGGTTTTCGTCCTGCTCGCTCAACATTGACAAATCATATACAGTTCGTCGACTACGTACGAGCTAATATGAAGTCTGGATGTCAAATTGATGCAGCATTTTTCGATTTTAAAAAAGCCTTCGACCTCGTTGATAATGATGTCCTTCTAGTCAAACTAGCTTATCTCGGATTCGATCAACAACTGTTGAGATTCATGGCAGACTATCTTAAGGATCGTAGGCAGTACGTTAGATTGGGAATCCATCAATCTCCAGAATATTACACTCGCTCAGGAGTAAGTCAGGGCAGCACCCTCGGGCCTACACAGTTCCTCCTTATGATAAATGATTTGCCAAGTGTAGTCACTAACGCACAATGTTTAATGTTTGCAGATGACTTAAAGTTGTTTCTCTCTGTTAGTAATAAAGAGGACTGTGTAGCATTACAAAATGACATCAATGCAGTGTTGAATTGGAGTGTTAAAAATAAATTGTATTTCAACGTTGCAAAATGTCAAACAATGACTTTTTCCTGGGCTCGATCTTCAATCGTAAATAATTATATGTTGGCTGGTGAATCCCTGCAATGTGTATCCACGGTTCGTGACTTGGGGTTAACGCTAGACAAAAAATTAACATTTCACGAACACATATTAAGGATATGTAAAGAAGCTAACAGGTCCCTTGGCTTTATAATTAGAACCTCTTTTCAATTTAAGAACCTCCAGGTATTAATATTACTTTATAATTCGTACGTGCGCAGTAAACTGGAATATAACGCCATAGTCTGGAAACCTCATGAAAAATTATACTCACTCATGGTTGAAAGAGTTCAGCGTAAATTTGCAAGATATATCTACAAGCGCCAATATGGATACTATCCGTTTTTATATCCATCGTTATTTGTGTCCGGAATGGTCGGTTTGGATACCTTGCAACTTCGGAGGGATTATGTACATTTAATACATTACTACCTCATGCTAGCTAATAAAGTGGACAATCCATCGGTACGTGAAACAATGTTCTTTTATGTGCCCGACCGCTACACACGGGGCAGTGGTCGACGCCAGCACAGACTCTTCTGTTATCCCCCTGCCCGGCACTCTCCTCACGCTAATTATTGCCCAACCGCCAAAGCAATCATTTTACTTAATGATTTATTAAACGCCAGACCGGATGTTGACATATTTTTTGATTCGCTGCTTGTTTTTGCTAAAAATGTTAAGTTATTTTTAGATAAAAGATAGTTATAGGGTAAATTTGTTTGTTTAATGTCATATATTATTTTATTGTATTATTAGATTTAAGTATATTTCATGTATTGTTATTAATAACTTATTTTCTTAGACATGTAAGCGTTTTGGTGTAAATTGTAAGCTTATATTGTTCTTCTTAAATAAATAAATAAATAAATAAATGGGGTGTACCTAAACCTTTGGGTTTGGGTTTTGATTGGAAGAAAAACCAAGTATATAAATTTATATTATAGCCTGTAGCCTTCCTCAATAATTAGGCTATCTAACAGTGAAATAATTTTTCAAATCGGACCAGTAGTTCCTTAGATTAGCGCGTTCAAACAAACAAACAAACTCTTCAGCTTTATTATATTAGTATATAGTATATATAGTATAGATTACTTCTTAGCTCCTGCACGCGAATTCGTCTGTGGACTTCAGGATTGGGTCTAAAAAGAAAAGAAAATTGTGAAAGTTATAAAAAATTTGAATATTTTTTTCCCTCGGGCACTACCTACTTAAGGAATCGGGATAAAAGGTAGCATGTTCTTTTACATGCCAAATTTCATCTAAATCCGTTCAGCCGTTTTTGCGTCATAGAGTAATTTGTTACTCTATGACGCAAAAACGGCTGAAACATCCAAACATCTAAAAATCCACACTTTCACATCTATAATATAGTAGATTATATTAACGTCGTTCATTAAAAAATCTCCAATTCACCTATACAATAAATTTAACTTAGGTAAAATGAAATAAAATAAAGTTCAGAAACCACTTCCTGAATTTTTCACACGCTCAAAGTGATTTTCGCAGTCCCCGCCATAATATTATGGCAATAAAACGACACGGGTAAATGTAACTCTTGAATGCGGTTGCTGTCGCCATTACGGAAATAAAGTGTCCCATTTGAGAACAGGGATGTATTAGATAAACTTTACGATTTTAGAGAAGTACGACGGCAAAGTTTTGGTAAAGCAATTTCAACGATTAGCTGCGATTAGCTGAAGGGTTTTTTTTTCTTAAATTGGAGCAAATCATGACTTTTGATTTTTTTTAAATTTATAATTGTACTTTTAGGGTTCATCAAATTCTTCTTCTAAGTACTAGAAAATTTATTGTTTGTTAAAAAAGTCCTACCACCATACATTTCCCTAGCGTGAATCGAAAATATCTTGCATTATTTTTTGTCTTTCATGGGTATTTCGTTAATATGGGGTTAAGCCTAAAGTCCATCAAGGAAGCATTGAAAAACTCAATTCCTTTGACTAATTCTAAAACTTTTAATCTTCACAAAAAAATATGTCAACATTTTGGAAAGCACACCAGAATTTTCCTCACTTAACATGATTTTTTTCCCCACCAATAAAAACAACATGAGTGAATGTAATTCTCATAACGCATCAAAATGGCCATTGCAAAAAATAAAGTGACGTACAGTCAACCACATCTTCTAAGACACTTTTGTCACGACCTTAACTTCGTAGTTATAAGATTGATTTTTGTAGTTCATCGGTTTTGGTGATGTGTGATGCGTTGTACTAAAGGGCAGGGCCGCACTTGAACGCGTTGGTGATTCCCGAGTCCCGAGCGTGACTCGATGCTTCTGTTTTATTGATATTTTAGCGTTGGAATGATTTTTCGTTGCGACTACGAGTCTCCTGGGAGGTAACCGTTAGTATTGATGGTCTGAAGTGACGGACTTGGGAGTTTTAAAAAGTTTTTTTTTTGTATATTTAAGAAACGTTTTTTTTATATGTTCTATACAAGAAATAAATGTAAGTAAATGCGTTAAATATACTTAAATTAAATGTCTTTAATGCATGTCTATAATAAACCAAATAAAATAAACCAAAAAGGCAATCGTTGTGATTAGATTTTTACATAAAATCAAACCCAAATAAAACTTATCTATGCTTCTAGACAAAATTTGTTAAAAAAACTGTCAACTTTCGGGTGTTTTACCAACCTTTTGATAACTATCCACACGATAGTTCTTCTATAAATACAGAGTAACCAACAAAACACAACTAAGACGACTCAAATGATCATTTTTTTTTCCTGTTTTCAAGTCCTGTCCCTGCTCTACAGGACATTCAGAAGATGCCACATATCACAGTGATCGACATATATCAGGCTCGCTAAAACATTCACGCTAACGACACACGGTAATACACGGTTATGATTGGACCGGCTTTACCAATACTTACGACCTATAAAGTACCCGGGTTTTTCGGTTCCCTATTATAGTACCTTGGAGAGTACTCAAGTTGGTACGATTTTTGCTCGTGTTTTTAACGTTTTTATAATATCTTCCATTAGTTCCCTCGTTTTTTTGTCGTACCTTGTATAACTAGATATTGATAGAAAGATACGAGAGTATACATATAGCGATAAGGAAACAAATTAATATAATATGTAAAAAAATAGAAAAAAAATGACTCGTCGATTGGAAGTTGTTTTTTTCTAATTTTACGTAAACAAATTAAGTTATTGCGAAGTTAATTTTTGATTGATCCTCAACAAAAAAAAGTATGGTATCTAAGTCTTAATACAGGATTCATTTAAAAGGAATGCGTATATTCAACGACGTAGGTATTAGGTGCATAAAACTGAATAACTTTCCCCAAGAATCAAAAATCAACTTTTCATACAAACATAAGTCACGTGACTTGTCACTTTGTATGAAAAATTCATTTTCAATTTTAAGATTTCGACCTATGATCCTTCGTTGTTCACCTCGATCAATATACGCACTTCTTTTAAATTAACCCTTTATATTGTAATCTCATAGGTTTTTTAGGTGGCTATTTCTTATAGTTCTACATTCTTGTTTTAATTTTCAGAGAACAATGCCAATTAGGTAACTACCTTTTAATAACAAACATCCACAAGTCTATCAATAATAATTAACATAATGATAATTTACTACGTGTAATTAAATTCACCAAGTTAAAGTATTAATAAACAGTTGGTATAAATCGTAAACATTTTAAATAAGCTTGTAACAAAACCTCGGAATGTCGTAGCGAACCACGACAAATATTTCACAAAACAATGTGAACAAAAGATAAAAATACGAGAAGGCGACATGAGCTTCAACAGATATTGTCAACATCGTAAATCGTAATTCGATAACACCGCTGTGTACCGAGAAATTCCGACAATATTGTCACCCTACAATAATTTTATTATTTTCTTGTGTTTTCTTGTACATTGAGTTATGAATTCGAATATAGATTTTTGCAAATCAGAAAAATAAGGTATGTTAAAAATGCGACGGAATTTGATGAATTTAATGATTATATTATTTCTAAGGTTTAATAAACTAAAACTTAAACGGGAACTAAAAGGTAAGTAAAACCGAAAGAGTCAACTCAATGCAATTTTGAATTTAAAATGTGCAGTCAAGAATAGCTACAAGAGTTGCTTTTCGGTGCTTTTGTTGACGAATATCTTAAAAATATGCGTCACAATGTTCTTTCAGCATTTTGCCATCTGTTCTGCTCAATCAAAGTCTCTAGCGCTTTAAAAGTTCTCAAGTAAAAGTACCTACCGATAAAATTAATTGAAAACAATAACACCTTATTCCCGGAACTTATCATCAACAAAGCTCGCTCATCGCTTCAGAACTCAGCGCTTTAAAGCATCATTAATTGTGCAACAATGCACAACTTGCAGTATTGTCACCTTCTCGATAAGATCGGGTGTAGCTATCGGGGCCTGAGTGGGCATCCTTGTACTACAAGAGGGTTACTTTACGCGGCGCCCGCCAACGGATTTATGAGACTAAGGTGCAGTAGATTATTCTGATAGATGCGATTGGTGTGCTCTGCCGATATTTGCTTGATAATTTGATGGCGGTGTGATTGTGTTAAGAGAAAGTTTTAAAATTACGCAAGAACAGAGTGAATTCGTTGAGGACGAATCTCAACGACGAATCAAAAGTTTGCTAGAAAACGTATCAAATGTATAGAAATTACATTTCTCCACGATTAGTGCATTATGTAAAAACATACGCATTGCCTTTATTCCTGAGCTTCGACTGATTTCACGAAGACTAATATTCACCAGCCTGTCTAAACAAGTGACATTTCTATAAGCGTTAACGTTGATGGAATTGCTCAAATGTATGGAAGTGACCAGTCACAGTCACGTGACGCATCAAAATAATTGTCCGTTTCATACATTTTATGTCATTCACGCGTGTTCTATCATCGTTAACGCTCGTACAAACGTCACTTGCCTACGGAACCAGTACCTACGTAATCAAATCAATCCAATAACAAAGTTCACCTCTAAAACAAAGTTTAACAAGTAAGAACGAGGAATTTCGTCAGCTGCCTCCAACTCTCTTTCAGGACCTTAAAACAAAGTGACGTAATTAGTCAATAGGGGGGAGACACGGAAACTCCTAACAAGTTATTTGGCGCGGCCATTTCGTGCTGTGTTTATTATCCCCGTTGTCCCCAACTAATTTATTGGACCCTTAGCGCCCTTGCCCTTAGATGGATCACCTAATTTAACATTAAGGCTACCTACAGGTGCTTTACTGCTATTGATGGTCATAATTTGTGTTTTGCTGCTTCCGTATTGTTCAAATTGTTGGTGCAAAGGTACCATGGAGGTCCATTAAGTTGGAAGAGTTTCGTTTGCAACATCCTTTATAGTATTTTTTTTTAATTTATGTGACACTGGATTGGAACCTAACATAGCTTATGAAAGTTAGGTAGAAGAAAAAAGTTATTGTGAAAAGCTTGTGTAGGTATTTTACGATTTAAACTTAATGGCAGCTGTGTTAGTTACACATCTCTACATCTGCTCAGTACCTCGCCCCGCATTCCAGCTGCATGATTTTGTTACTGCGCAGCGACTCGCCTCATGTTCACAGCCGCCATTAAGTTTCAATCGCACTATATCTGTAGAGGCGACATTTAGCCAGCTAAAATATCAGTGACCATAAAAAAAATAAACTTTGAACAGTCAAAGAACGATTCTTGTAAATTCGATAATGGTCTCATATTTTTCTAATCGGCCCAAGTTATTTTTAGCATATCCCTACTTAGCTTTGCACCTCTGATATTATAAGCTTAAACTAAATCTTGAACTAAATTTTAAAACAAATCTCTATTGATCTTACAATGATAAATATTGTACCTCGAACACTAGGAACAATTCAGGACATTCTTAAAACATGGTCGTTGTCCAACATTCTCACCAAAAACAAAAGAAGCACGTTCCAACCTCGCAAATAATATTGTCACATCCCCAAATAAATATGGGTGTTATTTATCGGTCACGCAAGACAATCGTACGTGTAATTATTGGTGGACAGAAGGCTCCCTACTGTTAGCTCCCACACGATACACGCACTTGTTTCTGGACGTTTTATGTGGGGTCAATACGTGATAATGTATGTTTAGGGATCTTAAGATCAATTCATACGAACGCAGAGTCGAATCTAACAGTTATAAAAATATATGATTTAGTAGAATACGCTTCAATTCGCGAAGATTCGCTTTTATATCTCGGAAGAAGTAAGAGCATGGCATTGTTGAATTTGATGAATTTGCTATATTAACTTTTAAACTTACGCTTCGATGCGCTTTGAATTTCTGTAGTCTGACTTGACCCGTAAAAGTTGTTTTTTAATATCGATGTAGGTAATATAAAACTTCCAAATTTTAATGCACCCTAAGAACACAACGTCTATATAAAAAGTATGTCTATACTATAATTATGTTATATATCACCTACATACCGGGCTCCAAAAGTAGCCTGGAGAATTCAAGCTTATACGAACTGAGTCAAATTCTAACGAGGATATTTGACTGGTTTTGCAATTCTTCTTCTTCTGTTTAGCCTTTTTTTCAGCTGTATTGGGGTCGGCTTGAGAAGTTGTAACGTTGCCGGATTCAAATGAACACCGTAATTTACATGGAGTGACTGCTTATGTGACCTTGAAGTCCCATTTTACTGGGTAGCACGGTGTTCCTAGATAAGACTGATATTAATTGCGAGTTTTTCGAGATGAAAACGGATTCTATCGCGGATTTTAGTCGGGAACTAAAATGAACATAAACTGCGATAGAATCCGTTTAAAAATAAGTTTATTTCAATGTCTAACATTCGCGTAAACTTCAGGTACTTACGTACTAAACCTTAGGTACTTAAAAGCTTTTTCTGATCCGTTGCATTTCATAAATCGACATCTAGTGGTGCTCATCTAAGCAAACCAAACCATCTTAATACAACTAGTCTTAGGTAACCCTGGTATATAGTTGTGGTTAGCGTCCAGAGACTCCCCGGGGTGTGAAGGGGGAACGGGGGGGTGTCCACAAGACACGTAACGACGTCTTCACATTAATTATCTCGACAAGAGTTCGCCGAGATTCGGACGTGGCAATTCTAAGTATTTAGTTGTTTTGTTTTGTGTATTTATGCTATATTGAAGCCTTATACGGCGTGATATAATTATGATATATTTTTTTGTACTTTATCTTACAAACAAACAACATAAGCCGTGAAAAGTGATGTAAAAATGTATACGTCTTATTGTATAGGGAATTGATAACATTTCAAAACACACTGAAATGACACTGAAATTATGAATGAAAAATACATCATTTTGAAAAACGGAAAAATAGGGGTGCACTAGTTTTCGATTATCTTTTATAAAGTAATAATAAATGCAGGTTAAAACTTTGAAATGTGGCAATTCTCTTACAGACTTAATCTCAGAATCTCGTGTCACAGTGACTGTAATGGACACCTTCAAAATGGCTTCACCAATATTTTTTTATTTTTGTGTGATGGTTCGGAGAATATGTCGTAGGCAATTTTTTATACCCCTAGGTGATAAAGGAGGTCCGTTATTTTTTATTTAACTACCAAAATATTCACTAGTAATATGGCAACACAGTACAACTTTTTTTTGTTTATTTTAGGGAAGCATTACAGATTAATTTCTTAATTAAGTTTACATAATGATTCTATAATAAAGATGCTATTAAACTTACTTACTTATTAAAAAGCTTGTAGCCTTGATTTGATACGTTAGGGATATTTACAAAACAAAATATGGATGAGATTTTTTCCCATTTATGTAAATTTTATGAACATAATAAGACGTTTTAGTCTTCCTTTGTAATATATGTTATAGTTTTATTTGTATCACAAATGCCATGTAGGATGCTAAAGAGAATTACTAAAATTGTCCGGACGATGTTCGAGAGCGGAAATTATAAGTATTATCAGATTATGGTCACATTATGTAGGAAAATATTTTATGTAGGACGTTTTTCAGATTTGATAGGCGATTTAAATATTGACAATACAGTTAAAACAGAAGTTCTATGGAGTGACTAGGGCCTTTAACGTTTTTTTATTTTAAGATAGAGCATAATGTAAAATGGTCGACATTTTTTTACACTAGTGGTTTACACGAGTCCAAATGGCGGTAATGATTTTCTTCTCCTGATTCATTCTTTATACTTTTTTTCGCTCCTCTATTTAATTGAAGTTATTCTTTACCTAGTATTCGCTCTTTAAATAATCAGAAACCAAAGTATTTTCGGTGAACAAACCCCTAAACTTACATATAAACGTAATATTGTGATCCGAATAATGAAATAAAAGGGTTAACATTATAAAGGTCCAAAAAGTTTGAAGAGATTCTTTCCTGTTCATCCTTCCGAAGTGACAATTATGTCTAAATGTAATGCAGACGGCTAATGCCCTTTTTTCTTAGCCTTCTAAGCGTATTGGAGGTTAGGTTGAATCTTCTACTAATTTTGATATTGTGAAAAGTAAGCTTACTGTGTTTATAGTTTTATATGTACGGGATGTTGTGACGAGGTCCCCATCAATAATGAGCGTTGGGCCGCGTTCGCGGGACACACACCAAATTATTCATCGGCGGCGTAGGGTTGTTTCTCTCAAGTTATTGCTAAAATATCCGTAGTTTATTTTGATAGATTTTTATTGTGGGAGTTGTAGTTGATAAGTTTGTATGTGTTTGTAGAGTATTTCTACTTATAAAGAAATAAATACTGTAACATTGCTGTGAAAGATTGTTTGCTTTACAGTGAATAGGAAGACATAATATATTTGCTGACTGAAACTGTGATACAAAAATCGCATTCTAGTACGATATAATGACAAGGAACAAGTATTGCCAACTACAAGTATATAAACAAAAAATGATTAAATAATTCCATCCCTTGGTGTTTAAATCTGTTTCGTGTGTCGATGAAAACGTTACGATATTTTTATTTTCGTTCCCAATTTTTGCTAACCCTATCCCCAAGCGGTGTCAAGAGTGACCGTTCGTAAATTATTTGTTCAAATTTAGAACGGGATCGGCTAAACGTTTCGGGGCACCAATAAGTAATACGTCGACCAAATTGAAAAGGTCCCTGGAACTCTTCAAATGATATGTAAGAGGGGTTGATTGGATTTCGGTGGGTGTGTAGCTATATTGCAATTACTCGGACAGTCCGGTTAAAGACAAATGTTCATGAGTTTGTCACTTGTTCTGCACTGGGGAACCTCGTGTACCTGCCCGGGGGAGACATATGAGTTTCGGTAGAATTAAGTTTAATGATCTTTTAGATTGATGCTCGAATATTTTGTTCAAGTTAATTGTTCGATGTTATTAATGGTTCATCCTTTTATTTAATTTTGATGGAATTTTGTCATAGGGTTTTAAACTTTCAATACGTTTAGGGGCATGCTTTTTTTTTCTTTTTTTTTTTTGTAAGAATACGCGCTTACTTCATAGGCCTTTCCTTAAAATAATCCGTGTACTTATTGGGTTTTGAATAAAATAAATTAACATGTAAAAAACGGTAATCATTCTCTATTCTTTCATTTTCCTTAACGTTTCATGGAGATATCAGTGAATATGTAAAATAAAATATTAATTTTTACTTCTATCTATCAAAATCCTAATTTAATCTATAAATTTCATTTCATAATTTCATCTACCTTATACCTTTTTTTTGAGTCACGTAAATATTGAAAACTTTACTAACGACCTGGCAACTACAAATCAGATTCTTACATCACACTTTCCTATCAGTTTTTCCGAGCACATCTTTCGGTAATTAACAGAAAAACCTCGTAAGGTGGCATACGTATGTGGGAGCCGGCAGCAGCGAGATGTGAACAACGAAATGCCTCCATAAACCAGTTGTTGTGCCGAATGACATTACTGAGTACGTGCCTTCTTCATGTGGCCTTAAGTACAGCGGGATAGACAGAAGAAAGAAGTGCTGTGATGTGGCTGGATCTCTCAGGAACATTTGAAACAAAATCTGTTCATTAATAGTTGGTTATTGATAGGTGGCCATTGTTTTTTTTTTGTTTAAGTGTAATTCACAGAAATATGAATAATAAACTTCTTTCTTTTATCTATGGCGTGAACCCTGAAAATAAAGGATTTATTCACTTACACTTACTAACAAATAGGTAGGTACATTATAAGACGGTAGGTAATCCAATAATTTCATTCCTGTTTTTTAAATTAGGTATTCAACATCATTTTTAAAAATTCTAGTTACTAAGAATTTTTGACAATAAACATGAAAAAAATATTATTTATTATTATAAAAATGACACTAAAAGAAAAAAAAAAACGATTTGTTAAAGCGGATACCAATTGTCAAGAAAAAGACACTTTAAAATTTTATTGCAATAAAAGGCATTTTAATTTTACCGTTTTGTTTATCCCTTTTTCAATGGCCCACAAGGCCCAAGTCTATGCGAGGAGCGTCGTTACTGTGCGGCGATCATTCTCTCGTGAGGAGCCGCCGACTATCGCACGTAATTAACCAATGTCCGACCGTCCCCGCACACAACGATATAGTTCACTAGATAGGGTAGATAATAGATAGATTTCATAATTAAACATACCTACTCAAGCACTAATGAAAACCAAGAAAATTGAGGCTAATCTCAATCTAAAGTACAATAATATCGCACCCGCCTATGCTAGTTTGTTCCACGGAAGGTAAAGTCCATAAAGGTTAGATTAGAATAAAACCATCGACTAGGCATCTATCTACCTCATCATTGGGATTGGAAAAACATAACACATAGTAACATAACATATAGTTTTTTAAATCGCTATCATTTAAGTGGCCAGCACGATTTCTTCTTATTTATTTGAATTCCGAATGTCATGAATCCATATCAGCGGATCCGTTAAAATAAATAAAATTGTTGTCTATTAAACAAAAATAATATATATTTTAATAAAAAAAAGGAAAATTGATTATCAGTTTGAAATGCATTCCAAATGCAAAAAACTATTTATATTTTTGAAATCTCTACGAGCGCCTCCACTTATTTTACATCTATGCGGCCAGTTGGTCGCGCCCTGCCAATATAGCTGGTTCATTAGCCAGCCTGCCAAACGACCTCCTTGGGTCACCGGGGCCTAAGGACAGGGAAACTTATTGTATTTTTGCTTCACCCCGTGATGGAATGGTCTGTCATTTTGTACAAGAAAACGAGGAAATAAAGTGGCGTCGTAAGAAAGTTTCGTGAATGCGTTTTGCTTGATTAGCTGTTGTTCGAAGGAAATATGTGTGCTATTTTGTCTTGATATAGTTGTGGGATGAGTTTGTTTATGATTTGTTACACGTAGTATTTCAATTAGTATTTGACTTGTTTTCTTTTGGGACATCAATATTTAAAGTTTACTGTATCAAATTAGTGGAAACTCTTTCTTTTTTATGTTAACAGAGTCACGTTAAAGGATGTAACAAAAGTCGATTGCCGATTTTAGTAATTAGTCAACTCGAAACTCCTTTGTTGTATTACCTTTAAGTTCAGTTTTAAATTTTTCATTTACCGTGTAGTTTTTTTTACACTATTAGGTGAATAAACGACTTAATTTGCTGTATAAATATACTATTCTTGTTATAGACTGAACTATAACGCACGAGCGCTGTGTATTCGTATCAAGGCGTTAGAATGTTTAAGGAGAACAGTGTTCAAAGGTCGGGAAGCGATGAACAGTGTTCTAAATTCATAATCTCTATTCAAATAGTGACGTATACGTTTCAAATACTTTATCGATAGTGCCCGTGCTACGGCCTCTGTTGACACGTCATAAAGAAAAACAAAAGACAAATAAATCTGGGGTATTAGGCGGGCGATTGATTTCACGCAAAGTGTGATACACGCTCCGTTTATATCCACCCTGCGGAAACGGAAATGACGCGAGCGGTCGTCATCCCCGCCGGATGTCGCCACACTAGCGCCACATACGGATTAGTTAGTGATGTAGCTGAAATAGTTATGTACGTTGCCTGCCAAGTTCGGTGAGAAAAGTTGCGTATTTTGTTGATGATTGAGTTCAAATGTGGACAAAGTCTAAAATACGTCTCGAAAAAATAATTGGGTTTAGTGCCTCGGAATATAATGAATACCTATCTTATTCTTAGTTTATTTAGATTCAGCACAGAGGCTGATTGACCAATTCGTTGAGAATTATCGCAATTTTAATCCGAAGTATTTACATAAAATTTTACAATCTTTGTCCCGAAAATAAGGACAAAGCAAACAATCACATTTTATCTAAAGAATGAAAAATAACAATCAAAATACATACTTAATACAACGTTGACAAAACATTCCTGAGCAAATACGCAAAACAAAAAAGATGGTCGCCGCGACAGAGATGTAAAATTAAATTAATTTATGCGTACAACGCCGGTAAAGAATTCTGGAAACAAAAGACTGGGGAAGTTCTACGTTTTAAGGTTAAGATAACCTTCCAGTGCGAACAGATGTAATCTTTTTTGTAGCTTGTGTTATTATACTGTTATGAGATGACTCAGCATGCGTCGTCAACGCCGTCAAGCGTTATTCTTATAAACTCGTATGGCAGTGTAGTGCATATTAAAAATATTTTATATTCCTTATATGGCTTTTTCTTTTCACACGTTCGATTGGGTGTATTATTTTGAGAAAACCATTGTATTTATATCTATCATGTTAACCTGTGTTCATGTAATCAAAATCAATTTTGTATTTAGAAAACCATTTTTTGAACATTAAATAAAAAAATATTTAATTTGAAGCTGTTCCATAACACAAATAATAAATGGATAGTGATGTCGATGGCTTCTTCCATTTTTCTTTATAGTAACGTGAAGCACTGGCTGTGGAGTACAAGCTTTAAGGAGCATGAAATATTATCTGTTTAAAAGTTTACGTGGTGAAAATTTCGACATTTTGGAGCAAAGCCACGACATTTGCGGGATGCCAGACAAACGTTTGGCAGGGGAAAGAAGTCCTTTAATGTCTACCTTACTCTTAGCAAGTATTCCTGATATGGCAAGGTCTAAGAAATAAAAGATGAAAATTGTAATTTGTAAGGAGGAGTTCGAGTTTGGGTGAGACATTTTTGAAACCAATGACGTATAAAAATTACATCACTTAACTATTTAGTAATTTAAGCTAAAGCTTTATTGATCTTTTAGTGCGATTATTTTTTATTACTATAGAATATAACTTTACTTTGTTACGTAATTATAGGTTTTAACAATTTTACTAGAAAGCGATTTTGTAATGCCGTACGTATATTCAGCGATTTCTTTTAATACAAAGTGTACTTACACGAGTTTGAGGTATCTTGGGATACCGTTACTGAACGCGGCTGTTTTCCTAATATTATTGCGTTTTAAATTACTGTCTTTAAAGCTAGTAAATACCAGATGTAGGTGCATGAATATTAGCTGTATGTGTCTGTGGGTGGGCGCGGGAAACTTGGCCTCCTGTCGCGAAGACGAATCCTTAGCCGCGTGACTACAGCCGGGCGATTCCACCCTAAAATTATAACAACTTTATTACCACCCGCCAAAAATAGAACGCATAGGAATGCTGTCTCTATTCTTTTGACTTAAGAGTTGAAATTATGAACTCTTCGTTTCCGAAGTGCGTGGATAATGTTGTGTAATTGTATATTTTGCCGCGTTTTTAATATAGGCAGCAGACACAAAGTCCTGTTTATGGCAATTTGTTTTCGTGGCGTCGTCGCCATATTAATAAATTTATGATCAATTTTTCGGGTTAGCGCGAAATTAACGTAACGTTGTTTATTTTTTCATTAAATGTTATAATGATTGATTAAGGCAATATGAGAAGGGAAACGTGTTGATAGATAAATTATAAAACTTGAATATAACTAAAAATATATTATATTATGCAGTTATGACACTTATTAGCATTTTGAACTGTTGAATTTCTTTTGTCTTTTACCGATATTTTTTAAATATAAGTGAATGAGATAATTCCAAATTGTTCTAAAGAAAAACCTAAGTATTTTTACTAGTCTATCCTGAATTCTTGACAAATACTCAACTTAAAACAAAATAAATCTTCGTTCGTTCAAAATTCCCCCATGTCTAAAATACCTCAAGCTACTCTATTTGGACGTTTGACCTCTGTCCCCTGCTATCAGCTCACACACGATTTACGTTCACAACACAAGTGTATCGAGATCGACCGCCGCTAATCTACCGTGTGCGACCTTACAGAAATTCAATTGAAAATTTCCGGATGTTTCCGGATTTTTCCCGAACAGGGAATTCCTTTAAGTGATGTTTTTCAAATGGTTTCCGTTAGATTAGACACGGTGTGGACTCGAACTGGCTGGTAATATATTTTAAGTAATAAAATTAATAATTTTAAACGTAGAATTCCTGCGCATTCATTGCAACTTATGTGGATTTAATAAATAATTTACGTTATTATGTAATAAAAAACTCATTCATCAACTCAAAGATTTATTCATTATTTTTGTTTTTGTACGAGTTTTTTATTTATTTACGTAAATTATTTTTACGTCTTTATTAAAAGTGTACTATCATTATCAAAGTTATTGATCCGAGTTATTGTCATAAATTCGTAAAAATTGTAAGATATAGGTACTTTGTCTTTTTTTTTTAGTATTTATTTATTATTTTTCTCGTCTATTTATTGTGAGTCCTGTAAATCGGCATCAATAAAACTATTAGAATGTATGTCACGGCGGTCGACGGTCACATTTCACCGTCAACGAGGGGTGGGACGGAAAGTGGATTTTAAAGTGTTTCCTACTGATATCGTGGAAAACGTATCACGAATGTTGAATTAAATGCACTAGAAGTAATTTTGCTGGTGGAAATGTGGTGCACGTAGTGTGTTATTTTTTGACAGAATAGGCCCTAGTAAAACTATGTTGATTTGCTAAAAGTGTTCAATCATTATTTCTTTTTTTCGTAATATTCTACTGCTGATTATTTATTAATCATAATAATATGGTCAATAGGCGATTTCCTAAGATCTAGGTTCTCGGATCTCACTTTGTAAGGTTTTCGATGAACCTACTGAACAGAAATTCAAAAGCAAATTTTTACTTCTGTATCTATAAAAACAGAACTTGATCGCGTTACAGACGTACCAAAAAATCCTGTCGATACATTATTCAATATGCGTTGCAAATAAAACGTAGCATTCACAGTAGAACGGGCAGAGACACTAGGACATAAGAGAGGCAATTTTGATCTCGCAAAAAGGTTGGAAACATAGCCCTCTCCAATTTCACAGAGAGCCCCTACAAAAGATCACTCACGTTAACTATGAATGAACCAAAACAACCCACGAGTCCGAATACTAAAAATTAAAAAGTAAAACATTTCCGAAACGGAAATAGGAATTGAATTTAAGTACATTTTAAACGAACCCCTGGCTTTGACTGGCCCAAATAATAGAATCCCGGTCGAATGTGAATGCTTTTTTGATCTTTTTAGTGTTGCATCCCCTTAACGGCGGAGGCATTTGCGCCGCGCGACTAAATGGATTATTTTCTTCGTGTGTTCTTTTTTCAAAAACAATTTCCAACCTTTTTTGAACGTTCCTTTATTTCAACGGCCATTTTATCAAAACCTCCTTCGTTGCCCGCGTGTGAGGTAAAGAGATTTAGTAAAGGGTATTTTGTTAGGATGTTTTCGGGTCCTCTTATGTTGGTGGGGTATCAAAAAGAGGAAACAAAACGTTGACAAGGACGGGGTGTGATTGGATTAAGGAGGGTTGACTTTATAGTCGCGTCGCGGTGCAATTTGGAAATTGACTTTCGGAATCTGTTTATGTTGTGGTTCAATTCTTTTTGTTTGTAACATTTGGTGTCATTTTTTAGCTCTATCGAATTTGCGTGGCTATTTCGCGGATTAGAATTTCGTGTGGTGTTTTTATTGCTTTTTATTTGCATCTGGATGTAGTATTACAGTGTTTATTGTTATTTAGTTTTTCATTGGAATGTGCAAATGTATTGATAAATTATTGATACTGTTATTGTGAACAATATATGAATTCAGTGCAGTAAATAATGCAGACTTTTTATTTTACTAAGACTGACAAAGATATTGTATAATATTACTAATTATTAATGTCTAATACTTTATTTTAATTTAATCCCTACTAGAGTTTAAAAATGCTTCATATTCAGATCAACATTGACTTTTTAAATTACTACAAAAATGTGTCATTATAGATAAAAAAAAATTAAAGATTACTAGTAATGTGGGTCGCACATTACTAGTAATCTCGTTAACCCCTCGCGCTAAGCTAAGATGCTTGTGTTACGAGTGGGTTCACGTCGGTTGTGTAATGGGTGGGATTCGAACCCACAACCATATGATCGTCAGTCCGACGCCCTAGCCATTAGGCTACCGCCGCTTTTTTTTTCTACAATATATTATGTATAAACAATAAAAATATTTCCAAAATAATACTTGTCATTGAGCAATCTCGTGTTTCCAGGCGTGAAGGACCACATTAATATTGTTCAACAATCCAAATCACACTCCCTTGCGATGACAGACCATTTGTCATGACAACAGTGACTCGGCAAAGATGGCGGCAATCGTAATGCAGTTTGCATTTGTTTGGGTTGATATCGGAAAATAGGAAGAAAGTATTTACGGAGCTCCTGTTTCTTGTGTCGATGGCTTAATAAATTTTAGATGTGTCTAAAGAGGCTAGTTCAATGGTCGTTTGACATAGGTTGTGACAAAAAAAGGTTTGAGTAATGAATGATAAGCAACATGTAATTTGATAGGTATAATTGTTTTTTTTTTGTTTTTTTAAGGTTCATAGCAATATGAGCCGCACATTACTAGTAATCTCGTTAACCCCTCGTGCTAAGCTATGATGCTTGTGTTACGAGTGGGTTCACGTCGGTAGTGTAAAGGGTGGGATTCGAACCTGCAACCACATGATCGCAAGTTCGACGCCCTAGCCATTAAGCTACCGCCGCTTTTAAGTGTCATTGGATGATTCAGCTGTCAGATCTCAGCACATTGGCTTAAAAGTACGCAAAGCAGCATTGGTCTCTTTCACATCTTGCACCTTTTTAAAAGGTTCAGTAATACCAAAAAGTGTTAGTCTGAACATGATATTATTTTTGTTGCCTTTGTGAAATATCTAGTAATCGTCTGGCTTATTAAAATCGTTTGCAGATGCGAAATATATCGTGCGATGAAATTGTCTATGATCAGAATAGGACGGCGACTAAGAATCGATCCTTTATTTCCAAGTTTATTTAATATTTCCTTTTTTAACTTTGTACGTGTATTATTAAAATAATTTGTAAGTTATTGTTGCTAACTACAGTTTTAACAAGACTCTTATGTCTTGTTGCTATATATACCTAAACCTTATTTGTATCTATAAACATCAAAATTCTTCTGTTTTGTACTTCTTAATATATTCAACACAGTTAAATCCTGCAGAGATACAGTGCAGTGAGAATTATGAAACAATTTTTTTTTATTATCAATTCCCGAGTGGTCCTTCGGTCCGGACATACTCGATACATTAAAAACTTTATTTTCGTATATTCGCGGCAACATAGCAACTTGGAGGCAATATTAGCACAACAAAGCTTGCCGATCCGTCATACCATGACTACTGATATATTTTAATGGAGCTGTACTTTTGATCAGATTACTCTTGTTATTGTAAGGGGATTAGATGCTGATAATGGTGGGCAATCGGATTGTTTGGCTGTGGACATCAAATGCACAATTATTATTAGGTAAAAATTATTTAACAAGATGTGTAGTTTATAACTATTGTAAGTTTTTTTTATACATAATTAAAATCCATCTCATTTTATCTTTGCACAAATTTTGCTGTACTTTACAAAACGAGTTTTACTAGAAAAATAATCGTTGACGTTAAACTTAAACATTATCGATTTGGATAATGAAAGATTAGCAATTTTTCATAAGACGAACGCACTGTTATCACTTTCCTAACCATTTGAAAAGCATCGAATGATCCTACCTAAACTGGAATCCATCCAACGACGGCCTCTATCAATCACTTACGGAAACCTATCAGGGCATATCCATTATGCAAGAGATAAGTTTGTACAATAACTTGTGGAAAACTTGCCCGCGGACCCTTGGAGAGAAAACATATACTCATTGTATGACGACATTACGTAATGATGGTTTAAGTCTCGGAGGATCGGAGGCAGTGGTATTGTTTTTGGATATTTACCTGTCGAAAAAAAAAGGATTAAAAGATAAACCTGTTAGTTTAAAATTTCCTGTCATAACTGTCATTCTCAAGTTATGTAAAATAATCTTCGAATAGAATTCAACTCAAGTGAGATCAGCCGTTTACGCAGGAGGTATTATAGTGCATAAGTGTGTTCTCCGTTCCTTCACCCTCATAGTCCGATGGGACGGTAGACCGACTCGATTCTTAAGTTATGATAATTGTATTAATAGTAAATCTTTATCTACTATAACTAAAATAATGGTACTATTTATTTCAATGACGTGGCTCTTGTAGTTTGGTGTAAACACAGTTACAAACCCTCATAAAATGGATATCACATTCACCACCTTAACATTCAAACTCCTTGATAGTTCGGCCATTTCAATTCACGACATGTCGCTCAAATCGCAATCTTAAGGCCAAGCTAACTGTGAAACTGCTTCTAACATCTGTTGTACACGACTTTCCAACCCCAACGTAACCCCATCCAAATAGCATTACCATAACCTTTATGGGAAGGAAAAAATAATGGGCACTTGGAACAAAATGCCACTTCTAAGGGTCAATATAGATTCTGTGAGTCCCCTTTGGCGCGTGATGAAAAGCGACAATCTAAATGACGGGTGACACATACGTGGTCTTTGTGTACGGGGTTCATTGAAGGGTTGGTTGTATAGCCTTTTGGTGGGTGAAAAATATGGGTTTTAAATAAATATTAATTTACTAAAAGCACAAAGTTCACATTCAAAACGTAATTTTCACATATTTTTTTTATAATTTCACTTATTCTATGAGCTTCGAAGGATAAAAAGAATTTAGAAAAACCTAACCCGAACGTTTTGGAGGAAAACTAAAAATCATTTTTTTTTTGTCTAGCCTGTGCTGTCTAAATACCTATAGAAATATCTTAAAAACGTTTGAAAATAAGTCCAAGTGGATATTCCAAACTTCCTAAATGTTATGAAAGTACCTTTGACCTTAAATAATGTTGTTCAATCGCTATGATCGTGAGTCGCATGTATGGATAAGGGTCTCAAGACCCTCGCCAAGGGATCTTGGACACGTCCCTGCGTTTTGGGAATTCCACGGACGAAGCTAGTTGGGAAGATTGGGAACGGTGGGAAAAATTCATGGTTCAACGCTTTGCAAATATGTACGGTTTTCTGAAGCTTATCGAATGTGTGTTGCAAAAGTTTTCGTCATGTTAGGTTTCAAAGTCCGACCACGTCATCGATTTGGTTCGAAATTCGGTTACAGTATTGTCGTTGCCAATGTTTTCTAACCTATCATATTCGTATAATTTTGAAGCGGTGGTAGCCTAATGGTTAGGATATCGGACTTGCGATCATGTGGTTGCAAGTTCGAATCCAACCCATTGCACTACCAACATAAATCCACTCGTAACACAAGCATCTTAGCTTAGCACGAGGGGTTAACAGGAATACTAGTGATGTGCGACACAAATTGCTAGTAATCTTTTAAAAAAAATGATGGTACAAAATATTATGCGGACATAATTATTTCAATCTCGATACATGATAGAAAGCCAATAATAATAAAATTAACTACAGTGAGACCGCCAAGAGCAATAAAACACAAGAAATAAAAAAACGAAAGGTGAATGAAATGATGAATTAATGCAACCTAATCACAGCTCTGCGAACAATATCAGATTGTTTTCAAACCAATACCGACAATATTAAGGATCGCAATACAATACTTTAGTATCTGGCAATCAACGAAGCTGCGTATCGCACATCCACCTGTGCATTAGCATAAGAGATTAGACCTTCCAAACGTCTAATTTCTTAATTATAGAGCAAAATCCTCAAAATTCAAAGGCAAGTTCGTCAAAAACGTGTTATTACTCTAATACAGAGGGCTTAAGAGGTTTCTGTGTAAGTATTAATGCGGGATCTCTACGCATCGCGTTTTAACCGGATGTCCTATTAAAGTAATCGCCGAATTTCAATAAGCAACCATTTGTTGGTTGCTCGCGGAAAAATTTTAGTTTGATGTTTGAGTGTGATTGGTATTATTTGATACTTGCTGTTGTAACGTTATTTTTTTAGGAATTATTTTTATAGGTCAAATACTAAAAAAATATGAATCTCAAATGTTTAATTATCTTGTTTCATATTAGTAAAAATATTTATTTATTTATTTTATTTATTTATTTTATTTATTTATTAAACTTTACATTATAAAACTGTTTACTTTTACATAAACCCCACAAAACTGTTTGCACAGTTTGTCTGTGGGCATGACGACTAAAACTAATTAATTTTTTTTAACAATAAAACTTATTATAACTTAATACTAAAAACATATAATATTATAAGATAAATGTATATGTAAGTAGTTAGTACAAAATTAAGGAAATTATAATATTGTTAACACGTCACTTATCGATAACAATGTACATAATAAATTTATTTTCTTTTGAATATGTGTAGGTATTACACTGATATTTTATTACATTTTCATCAAAGTCGTCGTGTTAACGTAGGAAAATAAACTTAATCTCAACTTCGACAAAGTATCAAAACCTCTCAATCCTTGCGGTTGACCAAATTAAATGATTGTGGGGGCTACCTGTTTTACGCCTAAGGATATATTATGTTTTATTTTGTCTGCCCCGGGATGCGTATCGCATGCTAAACCACACTAAGACCCGAACCCATCTTAAAATGTACTGGAATATTATATTTAAAAGTTATTAGCTATTACTGTTTCCTCTGTGAATGGAAATGAGAGTATTGATTTATATTATTATTTACTTTTTCCTGTACGAAGAATAAGAAAGTAGAGGGACCTTGATTTAAATTGTAATTAAAATTATAGTTAGGTTTAGGTCCGCCAGGCGTAATGTTGAATACTATATTGCCGAGTGAGTATATTTGGTTGTGGACTGGCCTCAGAAGGTTGCTTTATGTAAAATGCGGTGTTTAGCTATAGCCATTAGGACTGGAAGCCGACACCATCATAGCTTGGGAAAAAAAATGGCAAAAGAACTAAGCTTAGTTTTTTTTTACTAATGGATAAATATAATCGTTGTGTATTAACGCACTTTTTATAATTCGCCTCATACGCAAAACATGAACATTCATCAATATTTTCATCTTTTACCTGAGCGCATACTCGTTTAATGAACAAATAAAATTATCTGCATTTTAATCTTCACGTGAGTTTGATTTCTAAACCATCTTTGAAATTTAAAAACTAAATATTCGACGTAATTATAAATACAAATTTGTTACAAGGTACACTCAAAGTTTATTTATTTATTTAATTGATGGTTTACCAACAGATGCTACAGCAACACATATACATATACCAACTACTGAGCGCATCATATTTAAATACTTTTTGAAAATAGTGTACCATCGACTCGAAAAGAAGAAGAAGAAGCAACACATATAAAAATACTTAACTATAGATCTAAGTTCTACTGTACATCCAATTAAAGGTAAACACAAAATGCACAACACACAAAATATACACAGGTTTACTTCGACATCGTGTCTATGACTTATAAATATTGACAACATAAATTATACTGTTTGTATGTTTGTAAATTTTTCATCAAATATGACTACTACTACTGCATCTGTCATCCCCACTTCATATTTATTAGTAACTGTTAACAAACCTTTTACCTCTAACATCTAAAGAAATCTACGACCACAAACCCTATTTAGTTAATTGAAAAAATACTAAACCGTTGGCATCGAACGTGTACTTTATCTCACCCCTTTGAAGAGGTCTGGTCGTTAGGGACGGCCCCGATTGGTATTCTTTATTACGAGAGGAACCCCGTGCCTGTTTGGCTCGGGGAGTAATTGGCGAAATATTACCAAATATTTGTTACCGGTTACCGTTCGGAAGTAAATTAGGGAGCGTCTTCTGTTTTCGTGTTTTTTTCTGGATTAGAATTATTGTTGACATTACAAAATTAGTGGTGTTTTATATTTTGTGGTTAAGGTAAATAAAATTTTGCCGAAGGACCAAAAATAATCAACAAATACGCTTCTGTTCTTAGGATGAATAACTTGCAAGTCTCTATGTTCATGTTCAAGGTACTTAGTGATGGTTACAACGGTCTTTACAGAATAAATTGATTCTAAGATAGCTATAGACTTTACTTTTGATGTCTTATTCATTTTTTTTATCCTAATAACCCCAAAAGAAATAAAAACGCGTTTCAAAAAAATACACCTGTTTTCATACGTAATTGTTTGTTGTAAAAAGTAATGGAGAACACAATACCTGCCTACCCAGTTGTTCTCGTAAAAGCGACATGCCCTATCGCAGTCGTCTCGTGCCGTCTCGACTAAGCTTTTCAAATATTAAAATTTAATCGCCCGGTTGTCGCGAGTCAAATTAGCCTCTCTTGAGGCAGATACAAAGAGCAGTGGATTGGTTTGTCTTTTATTAGAATGTAGGCAGAAATCGTCGAAACGTTTGACTTTTGTTGCTTGTTCCTCTGTGGGGATATATTGGTACTCATAACCTGCGTATAATACATGCAAAGCTGTCGCTGGTTGATCAATGAACTCATTTTATTTTTCGCATAAGTTCTAACCACATCGCATTTTCAGTGGTGCTAAACATGTTTTTGCGTTTGCAGAACTGTAAACTGAGTATCTACGATATATATAGTAGGTATGTCCTGAAAATATATGGTTAAAAAATGTGAGCATATTTCCTGCAGTATATCTGAAAATTTTGCATAAGGTCCTTTAATTTTTTATTTGTAACACTGTAACTAATATGGACTTGTCCGAAATAAAGTTTTATTATTATTATTTTGACAATTAGGTACATATCTCATAATAATTATGTCGTATCTGCAATTTTTTCCTGGCTATTCTTTGGTTTAATCGCGCCAGCAGTGATACGGACAACAATGTAATTGCCACGGAGACGAAGAAAACTGTTATTAATATCATTCGGGAACAAAATGCGAACACTGAATGATACATCGTTCTCTGCTGTATTAAATATTCTAAGTTAATATTCCCTTTGATCTCTTGAGTGTCGTAGGATTTTATTTTGTTTAGTGACAGCGTCTTTTGTTTGTTTTGAATGAATTAACGTTGCTTGTTTCTGTGTTCGTGACGATTGGGGATTACTTTTTGATTCCTTACACTTTTCTTTATCTTCGTAGTCGTGTAATTAGTTAAGCGCGCTGTCAAGTATTTTAGAAGTTGATTGTTTTTTGTTTTGAACTAAATTGAAGGATCCTTTAAGTCTCACCGCATTCAGCAAGCATTACCGTTAACTGCAATGGATCAGCCGTAGCTATCTGACCTCCAAAACCCATGTAAAGATATGATACAGTGTCCTATAGTAATACTGATTGTCAACATTTTGAACTCTTGACGAATATCCAAGTTCATTATTATGTAAAACATACCGACAATAGTAGATAAATAACTATACTCCATTTATTATAGCATTAGAAAAAAGAGGCTCGCAGAAGCAGGAATTGAAAACATTTTATTTCAAAGAAATTGTTTTAAGTACATAAATAAACGAAATAATTTTAATTACGCTTTATTTATAACAATATCTTCATCACACATTACAAACTTACACCAAAACAATGAATGAGACAACCAATCATGTCATGATGACTTATATTTAATTAAGATTAAAATAAAAGTAATTTTTAGAACAATATTTTAATTAAAATAACAACTTACAACACACTATAGTGAAACTTCTTCGTCTTCATCATAGGATTTAGTCATAATAAAATAATAAATACATAATAAATAAACAAATAATGGTAGGATAATAGTAAAACGAAAAACGTTCCAGTATTGTTCATCACTGCTTCTTTTAGGTTTTTAGCATTGACACTGTCATTTTAGATTGGAATGAAATATTATAAATAAATGATAGCCACATAATTTGTTATGAAAAATGGTTAACATGATTACAAATAAGTGTGACAGCTGGTATGTAAATAGATTTTAATTTATAGGCATCAATCGTAACTGTAACAAGTTTATTGTACTTTTGCAACAAAGTGTACATTATAAATAACCTTTTTTAACTTCTGTCTAGTGCTATTTTAAATGGAGTATAGTGCCTAGCAACTGTTTACTAAACTACATAATTGTTTACTATAGGCGATTACGAGTATCAAGTCAGAACATTGGTCCTTTCATCCGCTACCCGCTCCGCTCATCACCAAGTCGCGGCGCTATCGATGTGACCCGGCCATGTCGCCGGTCGCCGTCCCTGGATCGATACAGCCTCCTGCACTTGAGCTTTTTGCCACCCCTCCCCTCCACCCCGCACCGCACCCCGCGCGCCCAACCACCCCGCCCGGTCTTGGGCGGTGATATTATGTTGCTATTTTTATGTTTATTTTACTTTTATTTTAGCTGTGAGCCTTGATTATTTTGGGATTTAGATGAAAACGAAATTTGTCGTGTGCTTGTATTTGTAGGTAGGCACAGTGATGTTATTATTTTCAGTTTGGGGTCTACCCATTAAGTTATCATTTGTGAGTTTATTTTCGTGAAATGTCAAGTTGGGGCTTTGGCTAACAGTATGATGGAAAAGTTTGTGCCGTTGGACCTTAGTTCCAAATTCTGATAAGATGAGTTGAGTGAGTGAGGTTTCTAAACAAAGGAATAATTTTAGATTATCTGTAATAACTAACTTAAGAGACATCATCTTCACAGTGCCTGACATTTATTACTAATGCAAGTACCGTTTATTACTTTGCTAAGTGCACATTAATTAAGTAAATAATCTTCGCACTTTCTATATATCGCTTGGTAGGATTCTATACGAAATCTATCACATAAGATTCGGTACATAATCCCATACCCTCCCTACGAAGGCTTTTTAAAGGGCCCACAGTGACACAACGACGTTGTCTCTCTCTGCCACGCCCATTGGCGACAAAACCTTCGGTCACGCCCAACGCGACACTTTCCACCAATCAGGGGACAGACTGAAAGGTTTTTTATGATTATTACGTAAGTGGGAGGCTTTAGTGGAAATAAAAAGTTAAGGGCGTGGTGACTTGGAAAAGTTATTGAAGAAAAGTTGGGTCTTACTATACTATGATCGTGTAAATCGAGATATCTTTGCAATATATACACTTAAGGTAGCGGTCTTAGGTATATTGTCTGTTTATTTTGTAAGTACTTTAATACTTTGTGGTCCTATTTCTGGTCCTTTGTTCCGCGCTCGAAGGAATTTATTTCGGGATTGTTTACAAACAGATGAATTATGTGCCTGTTAAGTAAGTATTTGTGACCTATTTTAACAATTAAAAGCATATATTGATTCCCTACCGAAAAGAACCGTAACTTTTCTCTCGTGTATTGTATAAGACGATAAAGGAATTGGGTCACGAGGCCGTTAGCACTTTACGGCCATTTAAAATGGAAAAAAAAATCACACATACTTTTTTTTATGCGATATTAAATGTTGATTCGATGCATTGGCCGAATATAAAGTCCTAAAATAATATATCGAAAACTAGGGATTCAATATAAAGATGTGAATAAATATGATTGGGAACAGGGCAAGAATTTAATTATAATTATTAAATTTTCGTTAACTTGTGATATTTATTTTGTATTTAAGGGTCCATTTTAATATTTTACTGTCCTCCAGTTTTATATCTTACTTTTATTTGTTTATCATATGGAAAACTACAAACAGGTAAAAAGGTAAAAATGCTGTAAAAAAACAGTAAGAATAGAAGACATAAAACCAATTACAGTTTCCACGGATAGCTACAGCAAAGTTATTTTAACAGTTCTATAGTGTATTGGCTGTTGACTCTTATTTTTCAGCCACAAAGCCTTCATTATCCCCAAACCCCTTCACTAAATTAATTAGTAGGTACCTACATCTAAATACGGTACAATATTTAACAGCCGGCCCTAACTGTTATACTGCTCAAGATAAAAACATAATGACGTATAAACGACAAGCACAGCGCATCTTGTACCCTCCCCCCAGGGTTAGGAGGGGGGTGGGGAGGGGGTGCCTTCCTAACTACCCTCGCCTTTGTTCAGTACCCTGAAAGTAAAGCTTAACATTTTCAGGTCAGATTTTTATATAAGCGACAGAACGTTAGATTTTATTCTTATGTAGCTTTTTATGACGTATTTAATATACACGATGAATTAAGATAAATCAGATGCTGGACTAATTTTGATACGGAGTTAGCTGACACTTTGGCTACATTTTTTATCTCGAAAAAAAAGTAATCTGTCAAATCACGGATACCGAGGGGAGCATCTAGTAGATACATAAAATCTAAGTAGTTTCAGTGACCTGTATCTATTCATAAAAAAACATACAGTCGAACATAGTACGTCCTCCTTTTTGGAGATCGGTTAAAAAGGGATTCAGTGGTAAATTTTGATATCAACTTGCTCAATTACAGTTACTATTTTGAGTCTTCTGAAAGTCAACAGTGAAATTTTTCTATCGAAAATTTTAATAATAGCACCCTTTCTTCGTAAACAATTTCAGTACTTTGCTTTTTTTAACTGGACACAATATCAGTAACACGTTAAGTTAGTAAGTACTTATTTAAAATTTAACTCAACAAACGATCCTTAAAATAATGACTATAGTTAGGCGGAAAAATAAACACAATTTGTACCTCACCACAAGCACTCAATGTTATTTAGTAACATCTCAATTGAATGCTGAATATTGTGTATTAAACCCTCCAAGTGCAGGCCCAACCATTCATTTATTTTCGCTTCGGGCCCATTCAACCACCTACACTTAATTTGTATATTTTTTACATTATGTAAGCAAGCTTCTTTTTGATAAAAGCACCCATTCACTGGCGATACATTTATTAATGTATACGTGTTGGATCTTGAATAAAGTCTGAGTGGGTCGTTTGTAGACAGGTCTCAATTAGAGTGCCGGGTCAAAAGGGCCCTTTCAGCATTTTGCGAATGAAGCTTTTTGTGTAGCGATGTCTCGGTAGTTGCTTATATCAAGTGAGGAAAGTTCACTTCAAAAGAACATACGTTTAAATGGAACATGTTTTCTCGTATATAAAAAAAGTGCTTTTATAAATTTGAAGTATCTAATACTAATAATATGATTTTCTAGAGTATACTGTGTTACCGAGTAAAAATTGGTTGTGGATTTCAGATAGGCAGTGGCTCCATGTGAAATACGGTATTAAGCGGAATACGGTTATAATACTGGAAGCCGACCCCGACATAGCTTGGGAAAAGGCTAGGCAAATGAAAGATGCGGTTCTGTAGAGAAGGGGTAAATTAGATTTATTTAGTCTAAATATATGAACCACTGCGCTTGTCGTCTGCGCTCAAGAGTAGTGATCCATATTGTTCGTATTTTTTTCTTTCAGAAGTATACCTTCATGTACCCTTAAACGCGGTACGTGCTATGTGTCTTCACACATAGTGTATGTACCGTGTTGTGAATGACCCTACTCGATATTATAAATGCGAAAGTGTGGATGTTTGGATATTTGAATGTTTGTTACTCAACCACGCAAAAATGGTTGAACAGATTTGGATGAAATGTGGCATGAATGTAGCTTTTGACATGGAACAGAACATAGGCCTTTTATCTCGGTTCCTTAAGTAGTTCCTGAGGGAAAATTGAAATTTTTATACGAGCTAAGACGCAAGCAGACATCTTTTAAATTGGTGTGCATGTCACCTATGCTATGGAAAAGGACATGTACTTACTATACCGATCTCTCAAATAGTTCCCGAACGAAGCTTTAGACCCAATTCTGAAGAACATGCAGACGAAGTCGCGGGCAGAAGATAGAAAAAACAAAATAAAATTACATATAAAAAATACTGTAGCATTACTCATTTTACATTTGAATAAGCGTGGAAATTAAGTATCTATTTAATGTAAAGGCTTTTATTCAACGTCTCCTTTAAATAAGATGATTTCTCAAGTAAGACATTATGCGCAGTTAAATGTCACGGTGTGGCTATGATAGCTACGTATGGCCCTTTTGGTCTAATAGCGGTGCTTCTTAGAAGCTATTGTGACCTAGCTTCAGGCACGAGCCATATTAAAATGATTGGGTGTGACAAATTGAGTGAATGTATAGTAAGTATACGTGTAGGTAGACGTAGTGTGACCTCCGTGGTCGAGTGGCGTATAAAATACAACGAGCTGCCAGTTCTAAGTTTTTGGGTTTGATCCCCGGACGGGTTAATGTAGAAAATCACTTTTCTACATCGACTCGGGTCATGGTGTTTGTGGTAGCTTAGTTGTCTTTGATTCTACTGAGGTTCCCGAAAGGGTGTATCTGTCAAAAAGGGGTTAAGTGCATATCCGGTGTAGAGAGATCGGGTGTGGTGAGAAAAAATTAGCTTAAAATTAGTTAGTTGAATCTATATATATAAAACTCTTCCGTTACTGACTGACTGACTGACTGACAGACAACGCACAGCCGAAACTACAGATCGTAAAGAGCTGAAATTTGGCATGTGTGTTTGTTGGGAGGAGTAGGCTACCACTAAGAGAGGATTTTTGGAAATTCCCCCCCGAATGGGAGAAAAGGGTGGTAAATTGAAAATGTTTATTTCTCAATGGATTCACTTAAAACTTTTATGTAGGTTCCACCATTGAAGCAAGTATTAAGCAAGCATTAAGAAAGGGTTTTAGTACATTTAATCGATAGACCATGGAACAGGCGATAACTAAGTGAAAACCCCAAATTCTGACAGAAGTCATTACTCCACGCGGACGAAGTCGCGAGCAAAAGCTAGTATTTTATATACAGGATTCATTTAAAAGGAGTGCGTATACTCTACGAGGTAATCGGGTGCATAAAACTGGACCACTTTCCCCAAGGAACGTAGGTCGAAATCTTAAAATTGAAAATCAACTTTTCATACAAACATAGGGTGTTTTTGTCTCATGCGGGGATCGATCCCGCAGCACGTCGCGCACCATGGTAATTAGCGTGGTGACCTATATCTACCACTCGGCTATCCATGCAGTCTTGTAAATTATAAAAACACTGATCACAAGTGGACTTAGTTTAGAAGCTTGCCCGGCAAGTGAAGCAGACCCTTGGAATAATTAAAGAAAATTTTAGGTAAATTTAACAGATTAAAATAAATTTTAAGTCTTTCTTACTTGAAAATTCAATATTTATAGGGTTATTTATTTCTTTAGACTCATATGTGAATAATTCATCGACTCAGATTTACACTCGAATTTGTTTAGCCAGCATTAGCTTCTAGACTTTTCTAGAAAATATAATCTTTATTTTGATATGACTTTCGTTCTACTGTCCTATGTATAATAGACCTACTTTATTCAAACAGTTCATATTTATTAATTAAAGAATTTCATAATACAAACAAAACAATGTACATTGCTAAAGTAACATAAAGATGCAGATCAATAGCGAAACATCCTCTTAACATCGCTCGCTAATTGGCTAAGAAAAATTAATTCTCCAAAAGGGTTCCGTATCCGAAACGAGGCCCAAAGGACCCCTATTAGGGTTCAGTATCAAAGTGTAAGCGCATACTCAAATAATTGAACATCGTGCACAAAAATATGTAAATGAGTTTTCGCTCCGAAAATTAACTTTTTCATTATGAATTATGTCGTTCGTATTGTCTTCTTAACGTCTTTTGGGAGTTTTTCGAGATTTTACAGTTTTCTAGTGAAGGGTTAGAGGTAATTTTGTGAGAGGGTTAAAGAACCCCGGCAGTTAGGGAGGGTTAAGTGTTTTCGAGTTTTAAATAAATATTGAGTTTTCTTGAATGAAGTTTTGTCGTAAAGGTGATTTAGAGTTTGAGTTAAGTGTTGTTTTGTTTTTGTTTGGAATGCTGGAAACACGGGGCATCTTATGTTCCTATAATTATATTTAAATATAAGATAGTTACAATATTATATTATTATTAGGCATTTGTTAGAAATTAATAGATTTCTTAAATTTCTTTAAGTAGGTATATTGTATGCAGTCAACTCTGTACTATAATATTATTAGTAGATAATAATATGATCACGTTAAACATGAGTTTTACGAACTAAAAATATTTATCTTTGCCTATGTAAATGCAACGGATGTTACATAGTTAAAAAGGTCTTCTAAAGATAATTATTAAAAAAGAAACCTTCATTGAAATTAATGATTCAATTATCCTCTACATTATTAAATGTAGCCGAGCTAACTACTCAATCGTTCATTCATTCACTCGTTCATGTTCACATGTTGAGTGTGTAGTATTTGCAAGCTATCGTATGTCGATCTTCTGTCGCTCATCTACAATTATATTGGCCATTTATGCAAAGTACATCTACAATAACCTCATAAATAATGAATAATGAAAAAAAAAGTTGTTGTTGCTAATAATATTACCTACTAGCTGACCGAACAATCGTTGTTCTGCCATATTAAAAAAGTCTGGAGAGGGTCACAATAGAGGTGATCCTCTCCAGATTTTACTAACTTAGGGGGGTGAAAAATACATTTTATGCGATTCTCAGACCTACCCGATAAGCACACAAAATTTCATGCAAATCGAACAGTCGTCAAGTATAATACCATAATTATAACATTAAGTACATTTTAGGTTAGGAAAACTGTTCTGGGTTCAACTGTTGTTTTTTACGTCGAATAAACCAGAAGTTTAAGTTATAAAATAATTGCTTGCTTGAAACTAAACCGCTATATTTATTTAATTTCGCCTATTCAAAATTAAGTTTTGCAAATATTTTGCGTACATTGTAGAACGCTCGTCAGTCGTATGACGCCCACGCAAGAGATTGAGACGTTATGTTAACCTGAACAAGTATTCAAGTATTGTAATTTGTGAGCATTACATTATTGTATGCAATCATATAATTATCAAGTGAGTCAGCGTGAGAAGAGAACCCACCATAGGACTAAGAAGAGTTTAGTTTTATTATTTATTAATTATTTTTACACATTATCGCATGTGTTAGCGAATATTTGTAATTAAATACAAATTGTAGAAGGAAAAACTTAAACCTCAGGCAGGACTCGAACCTGCGACCACTGGCTTGACGCGCCAGTCGCTTTACCAACTAAGCTACCGAGGTCACTGCCTGGAAGTTTAAATTTCTCCTTCTACTTATGACGTCTTTATAGGGCGACGTATGCGACATCTAGTGAACCCACCTTACGGTTGGCCTCACCGACTCTGATTAACAGTATGTTAATTTAGAAGTCCGAGAGATGGCGCTGGCCCAATACTTATTATTTATTAATTATTTTTACACATTATCGCATGTGTTAGCGAATATTTGTAATTAAATACAAATTGTAGAAGGAAAAACTTAAACCTCAGGCAGGACTCGAACCTGCGACCACTGGCTTGACGCGCCAGTCGCTTTACCAACTAAGCTACCGAGGTCACTGCCTGGAAGTTTAAATTTCTCCTTCTACTTATGACGTCTTTATAGGGCGACGTATGCGACATCTAGTGAACCCACCTTACGGTTGGCCTCACCGACTCTGATTAACAGTATGTTAATTTAGAAGTCCGAGAGATGGCGCTGGCCCAATACTTATTATTTATTAATTATTTTTACACATTATCGCATGTGTTAGCGAATATTTGTAATTAAATACAAATTGTAGAAGGAAAAACTTAAACCTCAGGCAGGACTCGAACCTGCGACCACTGGCTTGACGCGCCAGTCGCTTTACCAACTAAGCTACCGAGGTCACTGCCTGGAAGTTTAAATTTCTCCTTCTACTTATGACGTCTTTATAGGGCGACGTATGCGACATCTAGTGAACCCACCTTACGGTTGGCCTCACCGACTCTGATTAACAGTATGTTAATTTAGAAGTCCGAGAGATGGCGCTGGCCCAATACTTATTATTTATTAATTATTTTTACACATTATCGCATGTGTTAGCGAATATTTGTAATTAAATACAAATTGTAGAAGGAAAAACTTAAACCTCAGGCAGGACTCGAACCTGCGACCACTGGCTTGACGCGCCAGTCGCTTTACCAACTAAGCTACCGAGGTCACTGCCTGGAAGTTTAAATTTCTCCTTCTACTTATGACGTCTTTATAGGGCGACGTATGCGACATCTAGTGAACCCACCTTACGGTTGGCCTCACCGACTCTGATTAACAGTATGTTAATTTAGAAGTCCGAGAGATGGCGCTGGCCCAATACTTATTATTTATTAATTATTTTTACACATTATCGCATGTGTAGATGTCGCATACGTCGCCCTATAAAGACGTCATAAGTAGAAGGAGAAATTTAAACTTCCAGGCAGTGACCTCGGTAGCTTAGTTGGTAAAGCGACTGGCGCGTCAAGCCAGTGGTCGCAGGTTCGACTCCTGCCTGAGGTTTAAGTTTTTCCTTCTACAATTTGTATTTAATTACAAATATTCGCTAACACATGCGATAATGTGTAAAAATAATTAATAAATAATAAGTATTGGGCCAGCGCCATCTCTCGGACTTCTAAATTAACATACTGTTAATCAGAGTCGGTGAGGCCAACCGTAAGGTGGGTTCACTAGATGTCGCATACGTCGCCCTATAAAGACGTCATAAGTAGAAGGAGAAATTTAAACTTCCAGGCAGTGACCTCGGTAGCTTAGTTGGTAAAGCGACTGGCGCGTCAAGCCAGTGGTCGCAGGTTCGAGTCCTGCCTGAGGTTTAAGTTTTTCCTTCTACAATTTGTATTTAATTACAAGTTTAGTTTTAAATTCAATTCTATCGTGGTGGCCTGTTTTGGTTGGGGTTATTGTATAGGAGTGTAGAATAACACATAATTTTTAATTTTATTTTGTGAATCGGTTATTTAAGGTAGTAAGAATTGTTAGGCTTTTTATATTATTACTAGCTGTTGCTCGCGGCTTCGCACGCGCGTAAAGTTAAGAGTAGTAAGTAGTAAAGGATAGATGGATGTATTCTGTGATTTTCAAAGTAAGGAGCATTAATTATATTTTTCATAAAATATTATGGCGTTAAGATAATAATAAGATAATGTGGGAAAACATCACATACATTGAGTTTGGATAAACTTTTAAAATGGTGGCAACTTTTTGGTCAAACAAAACTTGAAAATCATTGACACGAAAAGATGAAGAAGAATCACATTCAATGCTCCGAAATCAAAGAAAGTAAGCTCTTGTGTTATGGAATCAGAAACAACGAAGGTACCACTAACACCCAGACTCGACATAATGTAGAAAAGTGATTTTCTACATCGACCCGTCCGGGGATCGAACCCGGGACCTCAGAGCTGGCGACACCTTGAAAACCGTTGTGAACGCCACTCGAACACGGATGTCATTGTAAAGATATGTTTCAGATGGTCATTTATTTGTATCGAACCAGAAACCCGTATGAAAGGCATGGCCTTATCTTTAAAAATAAAGTCCACAATATAATACCTTGCAACCCCTATTTAACCATCTTAAGGCGTAATTTCTAAAATCGCTAAAATATGTTTTCATTTATTTCTAACCAAAAACCCTTATACCTAATCTCATGAAACCAAATCTCATCTCTCTCTTTGAAAATGACGAACTTCCTAAAAAAACTTCCAACCACTATTGAACCCCCTTAGAGGGTAGATTTCTAAAATCTCGGAAATAGGTACGTCTTATTTATTTCTAACTCATAATCCTATGAAATTTAATGTGCCTATCTATGAAAACTACACAATTCATATACCTACAAACTTCCATCCCCTATTTTACCCTCTTAGGGGGTAGATTTTCAAAATCGCTGAAATACATCTTTATTTATTTCTATCGAGAAACCCGTGTACGAAATTTCATGTGTCTATCTTTAAAAATACTGAACTTTCACCCCCTATTTAACTCCCTTAGGGGTTGAATTTCGAAAAATACTGAAACACGTGGTTTTTAATTTTTTACCAGAATACTAACCACGAATTTTTATGGTTTAAACTACAAAAATAACGTTTTTCCATACAAACTTTCATCCCCTATTTTACCCTCTTAGGGGGTAGATTTTCAAAATCGCTGAAATACGTCTTTATTTATTTCTATCGAGAAACCCGTATACGAAATTTCATGTGTCTATCTTTAAAAATACTGAACTTCCCCTACAAACTTTCACCCCCTATTTAACTCCCTTAGGGGTTGAATTTCGAAAAATACTGAAACACGTGGTTTTTAATTTTTTACCAGAATGGTAACCACGAATTTTTATGGTTTAAACTACAAAAATAACGTTTTTCCATACAAACTTTCATCCCCTATTTAACACCTTTAGAGGTGGAATTTCGAAAAATCCTTCCTTATTCCTTGCCTACATTATAAAGGAAACCTCTGTGCAAAATTTCAGCTTTCTTTCTGTCAGGCCTTCTCTTTTTATTTATATAGATGAAAGTGATGTGTACTTCTTTAAGTGACAAATTTACAATAATCTCATGTCTAATGTATGTGTTATATTATATAGATGTATTATAGTGGATAAGTCGTTGAAGTACCAAAATAAATAAATAAATAACTGCTATTTAATTTTAAAGTATTCTCAAATGTATATTTGTCGCTACTTTGTTCTTTAAAGTGACAGAGACAGCATGACTTAACGGTGTCATCAAACTGATTGATGTTTCTGTATACGGCTATTAGTTTAAAATATCTATTTGTATTTTATATGTTTTAATACAACATTAACTTATTTTGAAACTGGTAAATACGAATGCCAAACTGTACTTATATCGATTGGGTTAATGATCGTTGATCTTCTGTCTCCAAGATATATTTTTTATTCTAGATATAGTACAAGTTAGATTGCCAAGTGCCATACTCTATAAAGAAATGGTTAATGTTCAACTGGTAAACAGTTTCGTACTTTTTGTATAATACACATATTATATTAGCCGTAGGCTGCGACTCCGCCCACGACGGTTTTGATTATTGCGGTAAGAAATATCTTTCAAAGGCTCTAGACTATTTCTTAACTAAAAAACTTTTAAAATGGTTCAGTAGTTTATGAGTGATTGTGTTACACACAGACAGACAGAGAGACAGAGTTACTTTCGCATTTATAATATTAGTAAGGGTTTCTTGTATTTATGTATAAACCTTTCTTGACTAAAAGTTAGCTTGAAATAATTACAACTCCTTATTATTTCTGAGTAATGATTCACGGGTGCTTGTTATAATAGCTTCTGACTTAACGATTAGTTAAACCAATCGAGTCGTCAAAGGTAGTTTCGTTTTAAACGCAGTAAAGTAGGGCGCCTCCCAACTACCCCTAACGCGAAAATACATCGGAACACGCTTCAAACGTAATCCAACTATATCACGGAGCTAGGAATAAAATAGGAGGCCTCAAAAGCTATTAATAAAATACAAAAAAGGCATCTAAGACAAAATTGGGCTTATTTTCTTTAGTTTTGTTCTGGTTCCTAATTCTGCCCTTATGTTGATTTCGTTTCTTCTGGATTCAGCTGATCCTACGTGGAGCAACTGCATATCTGTAATCGGTGAAGGAAAACATCGTGAGGAAGCGTGGATTTTTTGGTTTCGGTCATATTGTATGTAGGAAAACCCTGATCAAGTGTGGTCAGTAAGTAGAGCATGCAGTGTAGGATCCAAAGTTGACCATTAAAATATGCGGTTTTCGAAGGCGCTTGGTGAATAATTTTTTTCTTGGTCAATTACTGGGTAACTAAGCCCACTTAGCTGTAATAGTTTTCCTTGTAATTAAATACAAATTGTAGAAGGAAAAACTTAAACCTCAGGCAGGACTCGAACCTGCGACCACTGGCTTGACGCGCCAGTCGCTTTACCAACTAAGCTACCGAGGTCACTGCCTGGAAGTTTAAATTTCTCCTTCTACTTATGACGTCTTTATAGGGCGACGTATGCGACATCTAGTGAACCTACCTTACGGTTGGCCTCACTGACTCTGATTAACAATGTGTTAATTAGAAGTCCGAGAGATGGCGCTGGCCCAATACTTATTATTTTTAATTATTTATACACATTATCGCATGTGTTAGCGAATATTTGTAATTAAATACAAATTGTAGAAGGAAAAACTTAAACCTCAGGCAGGACTCGAACCTGCGACCACTGGCTTGACGCGCCAGTCGCTTTACCAACTAAGCTACCGAGGTCACTGCCTGGAAGTTTAAATTTCTCCTTCTACTTATGACGTCTTTATAGGGCGACGTATGCGACATCTAGTGAACCTACCTTACGGTTGGCCTCACTGACTCTGATTAACAATGTGTTAATTAGAAGTCCGAGAGATGGCGCTGGCCCAATACTTATTATTTTTAATTATTTATACACATTATCGCATGTGTTAGCGAATATTTGTAATTAAATACAAATTGTAGAAGGAAAAACTTAAACCTCAGGCAGGACTCGAACCTGCGACCACTGGCTTGACGCGCCAGTCGCTTTACCAACTAAGCTACCGAGGTAGAAGGAGAAATTTAAACTTCCAGGCAGTGACCTCGGTAGCTTAGTTGGTAAAGCGACTGGCGCGTCAAGCCAGTGGTCGCAGGTTCGAGTCCTGCCTGAGGTTTAAGTTTTTCCTTCTACAATTTGTATTTAATTACAAATATTCGCTAACACATGCGATAATGTGTATAAATAATTAAAAATAATAAGTATTGGGCCAGCGCCATCTCTCGGACTTCTAATTAACACATTGTTAATCAGAGTCAGTGAGGCCAACCGTAAGGTAGGTTCACTAGATGTCGCATACGTCGCCCTATAAAGACGTCATAAGTAGAAGGAGAAATTTAAACTTCCAGGCAGTGACCTCGGTAGCTTAGTTGGTAAAGCGACTGGCGCGTCAAGCCAGTGGTCGCAGGTTCGAGTCCTGCCTGAGGTTTAAGTTTTTCCTTCTACAATTTGTATTTAATTACAAATATTCGCTAACACATGCGATAATGTGTATAAATAATTAAAAATAATAAGTATTGGGCCAGCGCCATCTCTCGGACTTCTAATTAACACATTGTTAATCAGAGTCAGTGAGGCCAACCGTAAGGTAGGTTCACTAGATGTCGCATACGTCGCCCTATAAAGACGTCATAAGTAGAAGGAGAAATTTAAACTTCCAGGCAGTGACCTCGGTAGCTTAGTTGGTAAAGCGACTGGCGCGTCAAGCCAGTGGTCGCAGGTTCGAGTCCTGCCTGAGGTTTAAGTTTTTCCTTCTACAATTTGTATTTAATTACAAATATTCGCTAACACATGCGATAATGTGTATAAATAATTAAAAATAATAAGTATTGGGCCAGCGCCATCTCTCGGACTTCTAATTAACACATTGTTAATCAGAGTCAGTGAGGCCAACCGTAAGGTAGGTTCACTAGATGTCGCATACGTCGCCCTATAAAGACGTCATAAGTAGAAGGAGAAATTTAAACTTCCAGGCAGTGACCTCGGTAGCTTAGTTGGTAAAGCGACTGGCGCGTCAAGCCAGTGGTCGCAGGTTCGAGTCCTGCCTGAGGTTTAAGTTTTTCCTTCTACAATTTGTATTTAATTACAAATATTCGCTAACACATGCGATAATGTGTATAAATAATTAAAAATAATAGTTTTCCTTTTGAATTCCTTGTATATTCGTTGACTCGGGAGTTTGATATTACTGATATTTTTTCACTAATCAAAAAATAAACTAAATATTTTCGAGTTGGAAATGAAGATATGATTTGTAGAGTCCTATCCAAATATTCGTAGGTCCGTTATCCGTCAATATGTTAGTTGTTTCAGCCGAGTATTATGCCCGCTCACCGGAAATAATTACACTCACACGAGTTAAAAGTGTTCCCGCGTTGTTTCAACTTCGACGTGTACCTACTATATATTGACCCTCACCTACGTTTTGTTATTATTTGTGGTTTCGCGTACTGTGATAGTATCATAAGGTATAATTCAGATCTTGATTTAATTTCATAAGTACCTATTTTCAACTTATTTAATATGTCAGCATATCAGTTTTACACAACACTTTCAGAAAAAAATATATGTGTGGCTCATTTTCAGAAAAAAGAAATATATTTATACATAGTATATTATTATTAAATATAGTATATAGTAAGATAGAGGCATACCCCATAGAAAAGTGTAGGAGACCGGGATAAAATGTCTCTCGTAAATATTATTTTGTAATAATAAATGTAGGTACCCATTAGTTCTGATTTTACAATGACCAGATAATTATATTTTATTGGAGGAATAAAATTGACGTTCGACAGTTTTTGTATCAAGCAACTATCAAGATTTTCCTCATATACAGTAACCTGACGATGGTAAAATCAGCCGTGAGTAACTTCATATTTAAATAGTTAACAGAAAACTAAGATGACTTGAAAATTGTATTTCTGTTAAAAAATACATCTGTCCACGTAACAATTAAAGCGTCAATAAACACAAATTAATGCGTCTGCCTTTTTAAATAACCCCTGTGATTCATACTCAGTGGACTGCACCTTAAGCTATTAAACTTCCCGAGTTTTCCTATTACAGCCTAGCCCATGGCCTTGTTGGAGTTAAAAATGCATTAAGGTGATACCTCCGATGTGGCCCGCGAAATTCAAATTTTCATGTGTTTTTTGCAATTTGCTTATCAGTGACAAGTTGTAATTTGATCAAAATATGATTCGCGACAGTAACAAATATAACTTCAAATATAAGAATGATTAAAACGTTCGCTCCATTCGCTCGCACAAAGAATAATTGAAAATGAGTTAGATTTCGGAAATTTTACTAACTTTGAATTAATCTTTGTGAGAATGAATGGAGCACATGTTATGATCATTTTTATATTTAAAATTATACTTGTTACTGTCGCGAATCGAATTTTGATCAAGTTACAACTTGTCACTGATAAGCAAATTGCAAAAACATATGAAAATTTGAATTTCGCGGGCCACATCGGAGGTATCACCTTAATAGGCAAAGTTTCTGTAACTGTTAACTGTTGTATAATGGTGGCTAATTAAGTGCGTGTTATACAATGATTTGGCACGTGACTAATATTATAAAGCTGAAGAGTTCGTACGATTGAACGTATAATTCACAGAAACTACGGATCCGATTAAGTTTTTTTTTATCGGACCCAGAATCAAATTTCAGTGTTAGGTAGCCGCTCACCGAGAAAGGCTTTTTGTCGAAATAACTAATGCCCAAGCGGGTGCAGCCGCGCGCAAGAGCTTGTATTTAACCCAACAATTCTTCCCTAGAAACATAGGTTTAAATCTTAAAATGGAAAATGAACTTTACGTATAAAGTGATAGGTCACGTGACTTATGTTTGTATAAAAAGATGATTTTTAATTTTAAGATTTCGACCTATATATTTCTTGGGAAAAGTTGTTGAGTTTTATGCACCTGATTACTTCGTTGAATATACGCACTCCTTTTAAATTAATCCTGTATAGATAGAAGAATCGATGTAAACAGAAGTTTGTGATGGTCATACGGTGTCCACTTATGTTACAATGTTTATGTTTCAAGACACCGAACTATAATGAGTGTTTGTCATTCTCCCATTAGACACTCATCCTGCACCGTGCCCCATGGGAACACGTCACATGGTTTATTCAGACTCCGCCAGACCCCTAGTTTGGACGTCTTTACTGTTAATTTACTTGTACGAGGTAAGAAGTAATTTATCGTGTTTTTTATAGTAGGTACTTGGAGGACAAGTTTAATAGCTGGTATGGGGTTTGGTTATGTAGGCGTGCTTGTATTTTTTTCTGTTCTGTATTCTTCTTGATTTTACTCTTTCCTTGGATACTATTTGCTTCAAAGAAATTATCACGTGCAATAAGGCTGCCATTTTAGGTACTGCTTCTCTGTACTACATTTTATTAATTAGCGTTTAATTGTGTATAAATAAAATCAATGAAATAATCTCTTTAATTTACCAGTGACAAGCAGTTGACTCCTACAATAAATAAACAAAATAATTAATCATAATAATAATATGTTCCTGACTTGTCAATGACAAACAGTTACCTAATGACGTCGCGTCTGCTTAAGGAGTAGAAACTGATTGCTTTAGTGTTGTTTGTGTCGATGAACTCGATTCAAATATTGTGCAACCTGAACAGCTCTATCATTAGCCGTTTAGGTCTAACTTAACCAAGTTTAAGTCTAATGTCTAACTTTTTGGGGCGTAGATCGTTTACCTTGTACTAGACTGACGTATGAATGAACCCGGAAGTTATCAGATCTATCAGACAGAGTAGTTCATTCCCATTAAAAAACCGGACTCAATCACCATTTAAACGATGTTTATGTTTACTCTATCCTGTCAAAGGATTAGGGTGGTCAATGTTTGAACGCTCGGAATCGCGACGCCTCGGGCAAAGCCAATCGGAGTCCAACATTCATATATTTTAATTACTTGTACTGAGAATGTTTGGTGTTGATATGGGTAAATATTACGAAAATGGATTCCTAGTTTGATTTTGAAATGGAAATTGATTTTGGTTGCGATGTGGTCATTTAATATTCTCGCTTTTTGGAGATTTATATTCAACTGATAAAATAAAAATAAGATAAAGATGCTTATTTAAATGATTTATTTTATACTAGTTGTGCCCCGCAGAGTTGCCCGCTGATTATCAGATAATTTATAACCCTAATCCAGGGTGTCAGGTACCTCTATTAGAGCATAAAGACATACATACTCACTCACAAATGTTCATTTTTTTAATATTAGAGTGATATTTTTATTTTATTTTCCATAAAATATTAAAAAAAAAAACGAAAATCTAACCTACTATAATGGAAGGATAAAGTTCGATGTTCTGTGAAAATTACAAAACAACTTTTATGAAACCTAAACAAACGATTTGCCTGAAAAAAGAACAATTTCTTTTTCAGGGACCAACATATTCCTCATTCTTTCCGGCATTGTCACAGAAGATATATTATGACACCTCAACATGCATGATATATGTCGCGGAATATAATGAACAGGGAAATTCAAAGGAAAAATTTATAGGGTGTGCGGAAAATATTTTTCTTCATGCTTTTCCTTCTTACGTAGGAATAGAACTCCCTTATTTTGTAAAAATATTTGGCCATGGCCAGTAATTATTTAAATGACTGTAAATGTGTGTCATTTTGATTTGTTTATTTTAACAGTTTACATTAAAAATTAAAAGGTGATTTTGTGAATAAAAATTTTAGTTTCCTTTTATTACTTTCAAATATTGCCTTTTTTATTTGAGATTTTATTAAATTTTATTAGCATTAAAAAGAATAATAAATTCGTCTTTTTCTGGACACTATGGGTACATTTTTATTAATTTATAAAAAGAATGTGATTTAGAACTTTAGTTCAACTAGAAAAAACACGATTAAATATCAGTAAAAAATAATGTGCAACACATTCACACTACAATCTTTTCCCTACCCTCGTAATTCTCAAATTCAGATATACATGGCATAAGTAACTGCCCCCAGGAGTGGCATACCTCGCATGCTAATACCACCTCTGCTTGCCCAGTCGAGCGCGCGCCGTGAATATTTTCCTCTTACCTCAACCAAATCGTTCCCGAATATGATTGTTCCAACTCTAACATATAAATTATATGGCCTCTTACACTCTGCCATGAATATTGTATGAGAAGCAAATTGATATTATACCCTCGTAAGTTACACATTGGCTTTTACGCAGTTTTTTCGTCCAAAATTGGTTTTTTATGCCACCACGTATAAATTGTGACCAAAATGTGTAAATTGTGATGAGGATTCTATACCATATGGGTGGGAGTGTTGTTCTTTTTCCACTTTAATATCAGCTGATTATTGTTCACGATAATAGGGACACATAATTATTATTTGGCAGGCTCTTGTTTTTGATTAACAGTTAAATGAATCTATAAATAATAGAACTATGAATGATGATTTTAAATCGTATGCGTAAATAGTCCGTTTTGAATAAAATTGAATCAAATCAAAATTAATTAAGTTTGACAACTGTTTTAGTAACAATAATATTAGAGTCTTCTAGTTCAAATAGTAAGGAATAATTTAGAAATTTTGACAGTTCTTCTGTTTAGCCAATGAAAAGCTTCTGTCTAGACAAAAAAAGCTATTGTGTGTGTCTTACCGGATTTAGCTAAATGCCGTATTTGACTTACATGGAGCAACTGCCTATCTGACCTCCATAACCAATTTCTAGGTAATACCTACAGTATTCCATAGCAAGACTGGTTGTCAAAATTGTAATGACTTAACGACTATCAACGACCAACTTAACGTGCTTTTCTCTCTCGATCGGGTCTCGATATGTTTACAAATAGTCACCCATCCACGGACTAATCCCAGCGAGCGTGGCTTAACCTGTATTATCGGTCAAACCGTACGACTCATTAAATTTACACAGTTGTTTCATACAAATAATTAATAGTTTAAAAAACACTAAAAAGCACGCTTTACCTAATCGTGGTCAAAGTTCATTACAAGACCTTTCTAACAAGTCAAAACACTGCTACGATACGATATTTCATCACGGAATGCTAGTGCCTATCTTCCGGCTTCATCATCAGACCTTGAAACCTAATCATGGTCAACGTTCATTACAAGACCTTTCTAACAAGTCCAAACACGGCTATGATACGATCATCCTTCATGAAGTTCCAGTTCATATCTTCCGGCTCCATTATCAGATCAGCTCGACAGTACCATATTATTGTATTGTCATCAAAATCACATACAACTGCCAATTTTCATAACACTAAGATCTTTAGAAGATGGTTAAATTAGTTTTCTTAGATTTGAGTACATAGTTACATACATACAGGTCGACCTAATAAAAGCGTGTTAAAAATGACGAATGACAATTTTAATTTTCAATTCGAATTAGCGTTAATTCAAAATTAACACTATTTCAGTTCTAAAGCAAATAAAACTACTTTAACACAAAAATACGTCTTGGTATTTGCAAATACAAAATAGAGTGGTAGCGTCCCTTGAGAGCGTCCGCTAATTCGGCTCCACGTCGGCCGAAGCCGAGGCCGAACATAAATAAAGGCCGAATCGCCACAGTGACCACAAAACCGATAGTTTAAGAATATTCCCGCGTATAAATTAAACAGCACTCGCTGCCGCGCAGATTTCCCTAATGGTTGACCGTTGTGTAGAAAGATAAAAAAATCTTGATACTTGATAGTATTACTCTATATAATAGTATCATCATCCTCCTGCCCTTATCCCAATATATTTAAGGGTCGGCGCTTCATGTCTTCTTCTTTCATACATCTCTGTTTGTCGGCATCTCACAAGTAACACCCTGACAGTGTAACAGAAGTGACTAAGTTTTCATTTAGGAGGTTTAAGAACTGTTCTGTATAAATAGTCAATAAAAACATTGGGTACTTCCAAAAAAAGAAAAACTAAGTACATACATCATTAGCACTATTTACTACTTGGAATTCGTTTTCCATTTAATTTCTGTTCGAAGGTATATCTTTCAGTATAAAATATACTAGTAACTTTTAATTTCTTTAATAAAATATTGCATTTTCAAGGATCAAGACTACTTGTGGGTGTACATGACACGATACGTCCGGGGCGAGCCGGTAAAGACAAGACGCATGGCCGGCAGCGGCCGCACCAGGGATACTAGAGATATCGCCTAGGTTGTGTATATCTAGATCTTTAAGCTCATGTGATTTGGATTTCGTAATGTTCAGATTGGTAAAATAATCTACCTCATTAAAAAAAATATGAATTAAATATTTTATGCTAAAAAAGATTGGGTTCTTATTTCCGCGTATTTATTATTTTGTTTTTATTCATTCAAATACAGAGATCTTATATTGATAGATTGCATATGTACCTAATGTAACTTAAATATAGTAGAATGTTTCTGACAAACATTTTTAAGGCAAGTTTTTTTTTTATGATTAATGTTGGAAACATAGATTTACTTATATCCAAAAATAGCACCTTTTTGCATCACTAGCGTTGGTAAATACTTTCATCCTTTTGTCGTCACATAAATATTAATCAATAAGACATGACCCTAGTTATTGACCGTAAAACGTTATAACGTCTCATTAATAAAGTGCATTTAATAAAAAAAGAAAACCAACTAACTAACCCTCTAATAGCTTGCCGGTCTAACACACCGTCTTTCCATTTACCAAATTGAGTGAAATATACGTCCCTAAACACCGCTAGAGACATTAAAAAAACGCCTACAAAACTTTTAATATTCTAATAAGACTTTGATTTAATTTCCTTTTATCATTATTTATGTAAGGATCCACGGTAAAAAGGCGATAAGTCTGTGTTATTATTATTTTTTCGGCGCGGATTTTTTTCGCTCCCCTCCGATATTGACTTTGCCTTCGGAGGGTTGAAATCGTCACAGAGCAGAAAAATCCGAGACGATTCAATTTACATACTGCAGCTTATCATTTATATTTGTTTCGTAATATTTCAGACTACGGTTTTAGTTGTCACGTTACGCTTGATAATAGTCTATTCTTATTGCTTACAGCATAAAGTTGAAGTTTCTTTGTACTTTTTTCTATTATGTGGTGACAAGTGTAACAAGGGCTTAAACAACTTGTTGATCGGTTTTTGTTAGCGATGTCCGGCTTTTTGTGAACACGTCAACTAACAATCGTTGTGAATTGGATGTTTCAGACACAATACTTTTGTAGGGAAATGTAAAGGGAAATAAGCTGAGTTCCCTCCAGGAAACACGTTATAAAGAGGGCTAGCAGTAACTATGAAAATAAATGCGTATTATTATATATTTTTATTTTTAATAATTTGATAAGTGTGTTTTACAAATTGGACTATTAATAACTAGGTAAAAAAAAAAATTTTTAATGTAATAAAACAAACAACTTTTCTTTAACTATACCTAAGCTGAGTTATAAAATATGTATTAACAGTCTGAAAAGCAGTAGTGTAAAGCCGTGTAAACAACAGTTCAAAACTATAAAACGCTTTAAATTAAATAACAAATAAATAAAAAAATATTTTAAAGGCTTTTACGTTACTTTACCTTGGTAGCTATTTCCTTCCTTTGAATAATGGTACAAGATACGCCTTATTCGTTTAGTATCGTCATTCAGAACTTCGTTCTTCTTGCCCCCATTATTAAATTGCATTAGCAAAAAGGAAATATATCCATTTTTCCGTAATCAATTAGCCGTTTTAATTTAAACGTCCCTAGGTACCCTTAATCCGGATTAGTCACGGCATAACGACGTCTTCAAGGACATTACGATACCGCAAATGTCCTGAACGCATTAGTTAGTAAGATGGGAAGTAAAAATGTTTGATGCACAAGTTACAGGAGGTAGCGGGTTAATAAGCGGAGATTGAAGCAGAAGTACTTGATGAAGTATTTTCTGATGAAAAGCCGATTTGAACGCTCTATTTAAATACCCTAAAATATAAGTTTTGTATGTTTCTTTCGTGATATAATTATGTGATAATTATGATAAATGGGTCCATAAAAAAAATGTTTTTGATTGGGTAAGGTCTTCTCATATAAATATCATGAAATCGATTCTGTAGTTCGGTTTTTAATCAGAAAAAAAAAACTTTATTAAGGATAACTTTTTTATTGAATAACACAAAATTGCGCATTTGTCCTTTCATGCTATTAACATTTGTAATCAATAATTAAATAATCAGTCTTACTAGGTAGGCTGACTTTGTTCACATATTATTTCGCTTTCCGCTATTAACTTGTACCATATTCAAATCCAATAGCCATCGAGGGTGATGCCTTTAATGTGTTTGCATAATGTTCGTCATTAAAACATTTATTTCGAGTCAGTGGATCGAGCCCCTAATTTACGTTTTTTCGGTTTTTTGTTTTTACGAGGTAGGAAATTATAATATCATCGCTAAACTCGGAGATGGTTAAGGTTTTTAAGTACAAAAATAATAAACTAATTCATTTATTAATTTCTTATTCTTTACAATTCTGACAGCCAGTCTTACCATGGAATTCGTGTTACATCTCTCCTCAAACCATGTCCCACTTAATGAGCTGCCCAGCGTGCCCCAACATCTGCACTCGCGAGGACCTGTAAAATGCCACCGACAATGCTGTATGCGTGGCTGAGTCATCCTCTGCCTTTTCCCAAGCTATGTTGGGGTCGGCTTCCAGTCTTACAGGATTTAACTGAATACTGTATTTTACATGGAGCGACTGCCTATCTGACCTCCACAACCCATTGCTGGTTAATAATATGCGTGGCTGAGTACTGGTCTGAGAAAATGTTATTTGATTGCCCTTGAGCGACGCTCTGAAACGAAGGCACCCAATAATTTTAAATGCGAATAAGCAGTCGTTTCACTTACTAGGTAAACTGATATTTAACTTAATATGATGGGAATGGAAACCAACCTCAACACAGTTTATGGAAATTCTATGTAGAGACACCGTTATTTATCGACTTTTTCAATAACACAACTATTACCAGAACCTTTTAGTACATTTCAAGCATCATTTAAACTCGTCGAAAGATTAAAGACAGCGTTCGAAAACACAAATAAAATTAACTAACGGTTTCCTTAATGAGTGTGTCGACGCGAAATGACAAGTCAGAATGTCGCGAATGAGTACAACAAAATAAATGATCACAATGACTACGGGGTTTACTAAACGACAACCTTTTAATGAATGTTTGTAAATGTTTGGGTACACTGTCAGATACGCGTTTTTAATGCTAAAGCTATATTTCGCTCTTGATATTTATTATGGAAGTATGTAAATTGCAAGCTAATAAAAAGTTAATGTGTTAAGTATGTACACACAGCATACCTGGATAGTTACACAAAAACTAGTATCCTTGTTTAACACTCGCACTAAGCTAAATGCTTGCATTACGAGTGGGCTCTCATGAGTGCAATGGGTAGGATTCTCACCGGAAACCATGATTATGATCGCAAGTCCGACGCCCTAGCTAAAATATTTTTTTAACTATGTTTTTTATACTTTGTCAAGCCTTTTATTTGTTCATTTTGAGAATAAATAAATAAAAACGATGCCCGCACTAAGGAATTTAATCCTTGTGTCGCGTAGAGTTTCACAGACATTCATTAAATATCGCATATCTTTAACTACTATCCAGCCTATTTTAGCGTCTCCAACATTTACGACACGCTAGCTCTTAAAAGACTCGAGCAGAAACGATAAATTTTCACGGTGTCGTCACATTGAACACACAGTCATCGAGGGTGGTAATTTGTTTCTATGCAAATGAATTATATTCTGAAACATAAACTTATGGAGGGAGAGGTTATTTCTAATGCTTAGTTGTAACTGTTTACTTTTCCAAGATAAATAAACAAAATAAACAACAGTAATGTTAAACCAGTCCTTGAATTGTAGAATAGAATATAATATTCTTTATTGTACACCATGAAAATTACAGGTTAAAATTATACATAAAGTGAAAGGGTACAATGTACCTTAAATTGTAAGTTCAGTATAGATATTTATAAGTTTGACGTAGTTTTATCAAAAGAAATGACATTACGATACTATACTTATTTAATGTTTCAAAATTAAAGGGTACATTTGAATTATAATATTGTTATTGTTCTATAATTTAATTAAGATAATGTTGTTGAACAGTCAAGTGGACATTACAGGCGGCATCGCGTGCGCACGCTCGCGCGGGTTATTGCGCAAGCGGCGTACTGCTTGGCTGAGCAAGCAGGCCTCGCCTGAATCACTTCCTCTGTGTGTACATACGTCCTCGCCTTGCCGAAAGTCTACTCCACTTAGGACTGAGAGATGCTCCAATTTAACATTGAAAGAAATCATGTCCTATTCTAATATAAGTAGTCGTAATTAAGCGGTAGTTAGCCTTTAGTAGAGAATAACAGCGGATAATAAAGCATTTTAAAGATTTATTAGTTATTGCTTAATTAGTAAAATAAAAAATAAAAAAAAACAGTCAAATAAAATGTTAAGTTGAATGTTAAAGTTAAATATCCAACATCACATACATTGCTCCGCATCCAAAGTAAGTAGCTAAAGCACTTGTGTTGTGGAATCAGAGACAACGATGGTACCACAAACACCCAGACCCGACACAATGTAGAAAAGTGTTTTTTCTACATTGACCCGTCTAAGGTTCGAACCCGGGACCTTAGAGCTTGAAAAAACCTTGAAAGCCGGTGTGTACGCACCTTGACTGCGAAGGTCGTCAAAAGAAAATTGATATAGGCACCAATGCTGTTCTGTAACAGGCCTGGTTTCCAATCACTCTTACTTTACTATCTACTACTGGTTAAACATGAAGTACTTTACCCAGTTAGGTAGGTAAAGTAGTTCAGGTTCTTTTAAGATTAACGTAAAAAGTTAATACTATAATAATATCTTGGGACAACTCACAAACGGTCATGTGATCCCAAACTAGGCAGAGCCTGTACAATGGCAACCTAACAACTGATAAACATACTTATATATTTAAAAATACATAGGTACATATCATAGATATATAGCTGCCGACAAACTGCTCTGCAGTTTGGCAGGTGTAATATGAATAAACCGCTGTAACTTTTTTTTGATAAATAAATAGATAAAAAAAAAAAAAAAGATAAATTACACCTAGACACAGAACAAATGATCGTGCACATAACAGAAAGATTTGTCCTGAGTGGGAAACCAACCCACGATCTCCAGCTTAGCAGTTAAGGTCACTAACCACTAGACCAACAGGCCCCTCAAAGATTAGTATGTTTGTTTTTCACTCAAAATATCTCATTAAATTTTAACTTAGTCCGGCACGGATTTGTTTTACGATTAATGGTAAACGAGGCGCAATTTATACCACTCGATCATATTAATAAGTTCAATAAACTTATCAATATGCCTGCTAAAACAACTACTTACATAAATAACTGTTTTCAAACAACAACACCAAATATCCATTTACACAGAAATTCGAAAAACATATTCATTCTGGGAACTTAGTACACGGATGTATGAATTTATGTTTCATCGGATTTCTATGAAATGATTACACATACATGTGTTGATATTTCGGAAATTTAGTTCCCTAGAATAAATATATAAAAAAACTTGAGAGGTGTCAAGGGACACCCGGATGGAACGAAGTTCCTTTCGATTAATTAGGGAAGGAATTGTAATAAAATTCAATACAATTTTATACACTCAACAAAAATAATCGTCGCGACACCACACTGTTCAATGCGAAATAGAAATGAAAATATCTGGCTTGCTTTCTATAAGAGAGAGAGAGACAGACAGACAGACAGACAGAGAAACATGCGCACGCCGCACAGCTTACAATAGCTTAATACAGCAAAAAGTGTCGTGACAACTTTTCGTAAGAATTTTTTCCGCCTAGCCCCCTTTCACAACGCGCGATAAGGAACTTCGTTCCAAAAAGTACAAACACCTCGCCTTTTACCTGCTGAACACCGTATAGTTAAATGAATTAAAAGTTCAAACACTTGCGCAACATGTTTGACATCTTTCCGTGTCTAACACCTGAGATAGAGATTGGTAGCGTATCTCCCGGTTCTTTAAGAGCTAATAAATGTATTTATTCTATAATAGCTTTAGTCCGCGACTCCATCCGCGTGGGTGCCGGTTATCGTGGCAAAAAGTAACCTATATCTTTTTACAGGCGTTAGTCTATCTCTTTAGAAAATATAATTTAAATCGGTTCAGTAGTTTAGACATGATTGCGTAACACAGAGACAGAAAGACTTATTTTCGTATTTATAATATTAGGTAAGGATTTTTACACCATAAAAACAGTAAAATCGATTCATCAGGACTATGATTGGAATTGAACAAAAGACTGGCAAACAATACATAAAAATTACATTTCATATATACATATTTTTATATTTGATCACTTTTCAAAAACCGGGATTTAAATAATCTTCGCAACTAAAACGTAAGTATTACACATACGCATTGAAACAAAAATATTTTATTAAATATAAAAAAATCCGTTCCAGGAAATTTTAATCCGTGCATCAGAGTGTATTTTCACAAACATGTATGTATACCACACACACAAAGATAACACTGAAATGTGAGGATCAGAACCGGAGCACACAGAAAAAAGGGAGCTGTTGTGTGGACTGTACGTAATGTATTGATAATTTCATTTATTCATTTAATAAGGTTTATGTATATCTCTTAAGTGGAACCTACCAACATCGCGACGAAATCCGCGATGTATCATTGCTTTTACTTGTAGCATCCGCAGGGGCGTTACACGGTTCGAGTCCCGCACACCACACCGAATTACTTAATAAATTATCGTACTTCTAAGTAACCGTTATCCACACCATTTAATTTATAACCTTAACTCCATAATATAAGGTTGAAATTGTATCGTGTTTTTTGTAGGTTTTTAATGTAAGTTGGGCGGATTGTCCTGTTATTATATTTGGAGGTCTGATGGCAAAGGATGCGATTTCGTTTGGCACCGCTTTGATTGTTGTTTGTTGCGTAAGTAACCTCTGATATGCGGCGGTGATATACGAGTATTTCCTTCGGCAGCGGATTTTGTCAGCCGCTTTGGCCGACCTTGCGATAATAATAAAATTGTTTGAGTTATAACTTATTAGACTAGGTAAATAAAATTAGTATCATTACATGTTACAGGATGTTTCTTGCTCGAAATAATATTGGATACATTTCGTGCCAAATAAAAATCACTTTGAATGACAGTTATGAATAAAGACGTCTTTATGTTTGTGCAATAATTAAGTATTTTTTTAGGAATCATTTAGCATTTATTCACCCAAGCGTAAGTGTTACGAGGAGTTGTCGTAGAGTTGACTACGAGAGCTCTTCATACTAGTTTTATGTATGAAAAACATTTTTGTAGACTATTTCTAGATGTTTTTAAGAGTACATGTTTTGTGTACCTTTTCAATTTTATCACATGTAAGTACTCGTAGGTATAGTTTCCATCAAGTAACTTGGCAAGTTTTTAACGAAGTGATAGCGCACCTATATTACAATAAAAACTATCACAAATAATTATTGCCAGAATTATTTTTGAACTTTCCTTTATCGGAGAAAGTAAAAAAGAAATACTCATAACGCCTATTGTCAAGTTACTTCCCGGTCAATGTACTTACCCTTGAAATATTAAACATGCATAATTCTTAATCAAATACTACAATTATATTATAAAGGGGTAAAGAAAGAAAGAAAGAAAGAAACGTTTATTTGCAAGAAATGTGGATAAAATAAGGTGTTACAAATATAATTTCAGCGCAGCACATTTCACCATTCCGGTATGCAAAATACAGTAAATGAGACAATAAAACTAATTTCATATTAATGTAGACATGCAGTAACTATGCCTAATTTATACATGGCAAAAAGAGATAAAAAAACCAATACAGCGCGTTCTGAAGGATTACAATTCAAAAAATTCTCTAATACTATAGAATGTGTGTTCTGTTAGCCATGATTTTAGTACCCTTTTCATTCTACGTAGTGGTAACTCTCGGATAGATTTAGGCACTTTATTAAATACTTTAATACACATCACATAACAATTATTTTGGAATAGTGATGACTTACAGGTAGGCATGAGTAATCTAGTAGGATCTCTTTTGCCAATAATGGAATTGTCACGAGCATTTATAAACTGATATGGAAACTTTTTTACATGGACACAGATTTCGTAAATGTACAATTCTACGAGTGTGAGTAATCGGTTTTGTTTAAAAAGGGGTCTACATGACTCCAGTGGTCCGACATTGCACAAAGCCCGTACACATTTTTTCTGACTGATAAAAGCCTTATTTACATCAGTCGAATTGCCCCAGAGTAATAACCCATATCTAAGTATAGATTCGACATAACCATAGTAAGCAGTTTGTGCAGCAGACTTACCGGCAATACGTTGTAAGTTACGAAGAGCATACACAAATTTATTTAGTTTAGTGGAGACGTTTTTGACATGTACTTTCCAGTTGCAGAATTGATCTACGTGTATCCCCAAAAACTTTATATCTGCTACTTTATTTAAGTGTTCGTTATCATAAATTATGCTTAATTTTTCGTGTATGGTTTTATAATTGGAAAATTGAATGTATTTAGTTTTTGAAATATTTGCGCAAAGGTTATTTGATTCCATCCATGTCATTAATGGCTTGATTGCATTATTAACTGTTAGATTGAAATCGCTGGATAAGTCATTTTTAGCTATTATTATTGAGATATCATCTGCAAATAATATCGAAGGATACGGTGTAACCGTTGGGAGATCGTTTATATAAATGATGAATAGGAGAGGTCCGAGAATACTGCCCTGAGGCACCCCGTGTTTGTTTTTTAGAAGCTGCGATCTAAATGGAGTCAAGATTCCGTTCTCATCAACTCGTGACATTTCTACGTACTGCTGACGGTTACTCAAGTAGCTTTTAATCCATTCTAGTGCTGGACCTCGAATTCCATACCTTTCACATTTATCCAATAATATGCTGTGATCTACACAGTCAAAAGCTTTTGACATGTCAAAAAATATAGTAACTACTGGGGTTTTCTTATTAATGTACTGGGTTACTATACGTATCAGGGAAAAGACTGCAAGTGTTGATTTTTCTTTCTGAAAGCCGTTTTGTTCTTGTCGCAGAATTTTGTATTTTGATAAGAAGTTGTATATTCTAGAGTACATGACCTTTTCAAGTAAGACCTTAAAGTTTGTGCGAAGTTATCCCGTGACACACTGAACCAATTTTGTAAATTCTTACACCAGTAGGAAGCTACATTATTTCTCAGTGCCATAGGCTATAATTATATTTGTTGATGTTTGATGCCCAGCCAAGTAGGTACGGGTCAACTATTCCCTAATACTATCTGATATGCATGATGTATTTGACAGCAGTGGTCTGTCGTGCCGATATTGTTTTGTATAAAACCAGCCCCCTAGCCAAGTGACATTTCTACAAGCGTTAACGATGATAGAAATCGCTTAAATGACATTAAATGTTTGAATATGACATTTGCTTTCGATAAGTCACGTGACTTAGACTTGTCATTTCCATACATTTAATGTCATTCAAGCGATTTCTATCATCGTTAACGCTTGTAGAAATGTCACTTGACTAGGAGGGCAGTTCGTGAGTCTTTCTTCTCAAGCCTTTAATTTTGCGTGTATGATTCTACAACAAATTACCTAAATTCAACATCACTTAAACCAATATATCAATGATATTACAGTCTTTGTTCGTATCCAAGTCAAGGATGAATCCTTGCGTGCCAACTAACATGAAAACAACGCTCTGTTTGTCATGTGGCACGGATTTCGGCGGCCATTTTGTTCTACTAGTGTTCTACGTTCAAATTATGATGCTTTTAGCATAATGCGTGTTTTTAATTGAGATAAGTACTTAAGATTGGGTTTAAAGATCTGATAGTTGCAAGGTTTGTGTTTTAATTATGTTAAATTCTCATGTAAATATTTTGTCTTATTGTTAACTGTATTATTTGTAAACATTTCTGATAAAGAAAAAGACATACCGTAGTAAAAGCTAGTTACAAAATCAGTATATATTTTCACATAACTACGTTCAGTATCACCACTTTTCATGTTTTTAAATATCATTATCATAGTGTGTAGTTATGTCTATGAAAAGGAAAATAAAAAAACTAAATATATTAGAATTAACACATCATCACGAAAATGATACAAAAATAATTTAACTCACTCAACCTACCTAACAAAGCGGAAACATCAATTTTCACACAGTTCCACCGTTTTCAGTTCAAATCGAATCAACCTTGAGTTTTCAAATCGAGATAATAATTACATCGATTGAAGGAAATATCGATTTAATGACAATACACACGATATTCGCTTGAAGAAAAACACGTTTTTTTTAAATGGTTTCCGGTGTCCGTTCAGCCGGATATATGTGAGCACGCGAGCCGAGCTAGCGGGCCGTGGTCATCGAAAGTGTTATGTATCTATTGATGATGCTTACATGTTTGAAAGACTTTTATACTAGTGAAGGAAAAGTAGCTAGAAAGAGCCTACATGAGGGTTAATTTAGTTTTTTTTAAACTGCTTTTAAATTTTCAAATGGAAGAGGTTCTTGACGAAATAGCGTAGTTTTAAGTCAGTTATTTTATATATTTACGTGTAATTATTCTTATTATACACATCTCACGCACGGCCATCTGATCCCAAACTAGGCAGAGCCTGTACTTGGTAACCAGACAACTGATATACATACTTATATATTTCTAATTACATACATATTATAGATAGATAACACCCAGACACAGAACAAATGATCATGCTCATCACACAAAGATTTGTCCTGTGGGAATCGAACCCACGACCTCCGGCTTAGCAGTGAGGGTCACTGACCACTAGACCAACAGGCCCGTCAATTCGGTAAAATGTGATATATGCTTTATTTTGTATCTATCTTTATTAAAATGAATCTCAATCAATTTAATTGTATATCTGCCACATATCCATGTACCTTTTTTGCATAATAAGGTCGACTGGCAGAGAATGCCTTCTGGCATTAAGTCAGCCTATGTAGAACGGTGCTTAAAGTATTAAATAAATAAATATAGAATAATTTGCTCGTCACAGCATATAAAGCAATTTTTTTAATGTGTTTTTGTTGTTGAATCAAACATATACGTTAATGGAAATATATTTTGTCTAAACCGTGACATAAGAAAAAATCTCAAGAATTCCAACAGGAACATAGTAACGTGCGTCACGGTCCACGAAAAAGTACACACAATTTCGGCACGTGTCTATAATTTTGTTCGCCAGTTTCGTACAGGGAGATACTTCGTTCGTACAGTGTCGTGTGCAAGTGTAGCCAGAAATATTTTTAATCCAAACAAAATACAGCGCTCTTCAAAATAAATATGTCGGTCGGATAGTTAGGGGGCTTGCACATTAATTTGGTCGGCAGTGTACTAAGCGTTAGTAGATACCGGTAGAATCCGTATGAGTTTTATAAGATTGGGTTCAGTATAATTAAAATTACACTTTCTTTTAACATTTCTGTTGTTGATTTTATTTGAAATTACTATAAGGGAAATTGATAGGACGTATCGGTAAAAATACAGGATTAACTTTAAGGGAATGTTCTACGAGGTAATCAGGTGCATAAAACTAAACAACTTTCTCTAAGGAACATAGGTCGAAATCGAACTTTTCGTGTAAAGTGACAGGTCACGTGACTTATGATTTAATGAAAAGATGATTTTCAATTTTATGATTTCGACTTATTATGTTCTTTGGTTTGTTTAAACGTTGTTTAGTTTTGTGCACCTGATTACCTCGTTGAATACACGGACTCCTTTAAAATTGATCCTGTATATTAAGAAAATCGCTCCAACACTTTTGACAATAAAGATCCGTCAATTATTTTCTAAAAACTCTTCTTAATTAATATTTACAGGGTTCGCTATCAAATCAGAGGCAATTTTCGCGGCAATAAAATACCGTATTTGTCATGCAAGCAATGAAAAAGGTTTATTAAATAATGGATTTTCTACGGCCATTAAGGTGTTGTTAAACCCAATTGTAATCAATTTTATATTGTAAGTAATGTGTTTTATTCCAATTAATGTGTTTTTCCCAGAAGTATATGTTCTGAAGTTGGTAACGACCATAATAACGTTGAAACTAATTTAATCCGTTTAGTTGCTTGTAATTTTACGAGATGGCGCTAGTTGTCTCTTCAACTTACTGCAATACGCTGCATCTACTCAAAGTTAATGGGTACTTAAGAATTTTCTTATTATATAACTAGCGATCCGACGCGGCTTCGCATGGGTAGCACAGCATTATTAGCCTATTTTTTTTTGTAGTTTCAATGAAAGACTGTTTTTTTCGACATCTTTAACAGTTTTTAATAATAATAAATTCTTTATTTGCTGAAAATATGGTGCAATAAGGAGTTACATAGTATAATTTGGTGACAACATATTTTCATCTATTAAAGGTGTGCAAACTTACCTACTTAGCACAAGTTAGTTACATTCTAGTTAGTGTGTTTAACTAATAATAAAAGTAAACTAATAAACATTATAAGAAAATGAAATCACAAAAAATTGCCAATGGAAAATAGTACAATATTTTTACAATTCACTGTATTACCTAGTTAAGTAATCTGTGCGCTATGTTACGATGTATAATTGTTTAAAATGTTTTTATCTACATATTATTATAATCATTCATTGGTGAAAACCATTACGAAAATCCGTTTAGTAGTTTTTGAGATTATCAAGTTCAGACAGAAGAACGAGGCAAAACAAAGTCATGTAGACAGTTTGTTGTTTTCTGTATAGATACGTAAAGAAGATATAATATGGTACTTAAATCGGTTTAAGTAATACAACTCCCAGATTTATAGTTTCATTAAATTGATAATATTAACTCCCTTTAATAACAATTAACGTCTCTAAGCAAAGGCAATAAGTTTATTTAATTTAGAAAGTAGCTAATTTGATTTAGTACATAAATACTTAATAATTATTGTTATAGTCACTTTAGTATCTCTTAAGAAGATGTTTCGATCGGTAAATAATGTTTAGTTTATTATTTGAAATTTACCAAGTTTACTGCAGCAGTAAATCCTACAGTAGGTGAGCATTACCTGGGCCTATACCATGAGCTTATTAAGCAAGGTTGTTGCCGCTGTGGAAGCGAGACAGCGCTATACAATGCACGTAGCAGCGTCTCGCTTCCACAGCGGCAACAACCTTGCTTAATAAGCTCATGGTATGGCACCAGAGCCATAAAAAAATACTACTTACAAGAAATTTTACAAGCTTAAACACGTATCTAATAGATATTTTTTGTTATATAGACGAATCTACGCCAGTGTGTACTTACCCTAAGCCGATATAAAAATGAACGTTGACCAGAAGCGGATCACTTAGGACAAAAAGAGATCTTGTTTATGTTACGTACCGCGAAACTGAGAGTATAATATGGGTGACTGTACTAGGGTACAAGTTAGGAGCGGTGAGCGGGGAAAGTAATATAGGGTAAAACTAGGATAGTTGCGCCAAGGGTATATGGTATAGTTGGTAGGTATAGTTGCATCGATTGTAATTACTCTAGTTTCGTGGATGAAATAATGCTATTTCATTTATTTATCGGAGGACTCTACAGTTTTTTATTTTTTTTATTTACCACTAAGTTGTTCTCTACCTCTTTCTCGCAAAACGAAAACTTGTAGGGGGCAACCGCAGATTTGTATTAAGTTTCGAAGATTGAAGATAACGATGAAAATGATTTAATTTCGAATTGTATTATATAATTACAATTCGAAATTAAATCATTATGTAAATTGGTAAAAAGGTAAACCAGCTAACGTCATCTACTCTTATCAAACATATTTTTTTATGAGAGTTATTGTCATAACCAGTTTTCTTATTAGAAAACAAGTGAGTTGAGGATAGAGTTCATCGTCTTAAAGGATATCATGTTTTGATATCTGGTTAGAATATCAATCTGATTGGACCGCTAAGACCGTAATATTAAATCAGGTTGGTACAATAGGGAATATGCACCAAACAACGATTTGCTTTAAAATTTTCTTTAAATTTATAGTTATTTGTTTTATTTTCATTTTACATATTTAAACCTATTATAGTTCAAATTACTTAATGATATTTTTTTTCCGTTCGTATTCCCACCAATTAAAAAAAACATGCGTGCGTACAAAGTACACATGTCAGAAGTGAAACTTCTTTGGCGAACTAATTTATAAATCTTGTTTATATTTATACAAATCTAAAACTTTAAATTTCCAAGATTAAGAGGAAGGGAAAAAGGAAGATAGGTTAGGAATTTAATTGTCATTAAAATAAAAAAAGGTTTGAAAATTAATGTAAATTATAAATTTAATTTTTTCAATTTATTTCTTCAATATTTACATTGTTTGACATAACGTTTATCTAAAATAAATAAAAATAAGTATTGTTACAATAATTAACAATAGCGAGATACACAATTTGTAAAACAGTAACTATTATGCAAATGCGCTTCGTCTATGGTCTCACATGCAAAAATTCTAGATTGAGATTGAGACGAATACATGTAATTTCATATAGAGAAATGTCCTCCATCTTGGATCAGGAACTTTTGCGCGATAGACATTTCCGCGAAAGCTTGACCTCATTTTTATTTTTAGTGACCTCGCAAATCTTAAAAATGACTTATCACAAAAAAATGCATATTTTTCTCGGTGCACACTTGGATTCTAATTTCGACCCCATAATCGTTTTTAGCGACCTCGGGTACCATGAAAATGACACCCATGATGAAAAAAATGCATATTTTTCTCGGCGCCATCTTGGATTCTAATTTCGACCCCATAATCGTTTTTAGCGACCTCGGGTACCATGAAAATGACACCCATGATGAAAAAAATGCATATTTTTCTCGGCGCCATCTTGGATTCTAATTTCGACCCCATAATCGTTTTTAGCGACCTCGGGTACCACGAAAATGACACCCATGATGAAAAAAATGCATATTTTTCTCGGCGCCATCTTGGATTCTAATTTCGACCCCATAATCGTTTTTAGCGACTTCGGGTACCATGAAAATGACACACATGATGAAAAATTTACAAATTGTCGTCGGCGCCATCTTGGGTTTTAATTTCGAACTATAATCGTTTTTAGCGACCTTGGGAACCATGAAAATGACACCGATGACGAAAAATTTGCAAATTGTCGTCGACGCCATCTTGGTTTCTTGGCACCCATTTTAATAAAATTATTATATTTATTAAAACTATGTAATAGAACTAAACTAACACCAGATAGCCCTGAAAGTTAGCTCCCGAGCTACTAACATGGTAATGTATGCAGCTCGGGAGCGCCCTTCCCCCGTCTCGCCCCTCGCACCCCGCACGATTGCCCTGTCTAGACGTCTTCGTCGAACGACTGTATGATGTTAAGACTGTGATAGCACTATGCGTGATACGACGTTCGCTCTGTCTCACTTTTTCTCTCAATCTTTCTCACTCGCTTGCTATACTCTCACTCCACGGCTAGTTGCTCATGCTACGTTCGCCCTGTCTTACTCTCTCTCAATCGGTCTCGATCACTCTCTCTCTCTTTTCTGACATTTCCGTTGCATACCGGCGTGACGTTTCATCTGTAAAAATTTTACCCTCATGCGCCTAAAGAAGTTTCACTTCAAAAATACGCTGTACCTCACACCTTGGACCACTCAACAAAAGAGCGTTGTATACGCGTGGTGCGCAAACGCTACTCGATTGTAACTGTTTCCGAGATGGAGAATAATCAAGCGCGATACGACATCATCCAGACTATGGTACGGACGCTGACGGTAATCTCCTGCGATTGAGATTTCACTTATTCCGGGTGCAGATGGTATTGCAAAGGCCGGATACTGAAATGTGAATTAGTTTAAGGCCGTCGTTAAGTCTCCCTTAAGGTTTGAAGTAGCGACGGATAGATATTTAAGAACACCTTGAAGTTAATGATCGTTTAAGTATATGGGGGTAATAATGTTCATAAATAAATGATGAAAGGAAATTTGGTAGGAAAGACTAGTGTTTACAGATAAATAGATTTTTTTTAAGATTAGATTTTTTCGAGGTAGTAAAAAATTGATGAAGAAATTAAATCCGATTATCTTAGATACTCCGGATTATTAAATATCTATTTATCGTTACTTTACATCTTAAAGTGACAAAACTTAACGGTGACTTAAAACTGAGTCTTAACGGTGACTTAAAACTGAGTGACGTCTCAGTATTCGGTCATTAGGTAGTAGGAAGGTAGTTATAAGTTATTTGGTGGTATGTTTAAAGCTTGTCCAATAAGGTTCTCTTTATAGACGAGAAAGCTAGTGATGATAAATCGAGAAATATTACATGCAAGAACATCTTAAATATTTCAGCATTTATTTCCAATAAGGGACATATTATTCCAATCAGAAAAAAAACTGGCATTAAAATTAAATTAAAGTCTTACAAGATTGCAATAGGTTTATGTGACTTTTTTGAAAATATTAATTAATATGGTTTTATGAACGACAAAACCATTATGAGAATATTTAGTAACTTAGGAACACCGATGTAGTATTCAGAGCAACGTGCATTAAATCTAAGTATGAGCGATATTAGTTCTAAGTTTTTATTTTAATATTATTTTTCCTTTAAACGAATTACCAACTTCTACGGCAACACCCTGTGTTTCAACCTTGTACTATATTCAAGTATCAACTAAAAACATTCCTACTCAATTTACGAAGTCCGTAAAAACCGCTGAAATCACAAGACTCAACCAAAAAGTTCGCCCGTTTGATGGTTAAAACACAACAAAATCTTCCTGTACCAACATCAAATAAAAAAAAACTTAAAGAAAATCCGTAATTTTATTACAACCGCCATGTTTGTTCGTTCTTTACACGATTCAAAACGTTTTCAAATATAGAACAATGATTTATTGACACGCGTGATCTTGAGTAGAAGATTTTCATTGATGTGGGATTAGTTTGTTCGTAAAAACATAGATGGCGTTAGAAGTGTGGTTGGTTGTGGAACGGTTACCACAACCGTTTGTTTTTTGTGGTGTCGTTATAAAAACAAGTATCATTGCTAACGTTATTTAATGGTATGGTACACGTGTATATTGTTTAGAAAATCTAGTAAGAAGTAGTTAATTATAAACTAATCTAAGATTAACTTCCACTTAAAAAAATATTTTTAAATGTATCTATGTGCTTACTTGTAAAGCCTATCGACATTTCTATGTAGGTATGTAGGTAGTATAATATATATTTTATTTTATTTTTATTTAATACTTTATGCACAGTGTACATAGGTGGACTTAATGCTAGAAGGCATTTTCTGCCAGTCGACCTTAGCTAAGGTGATGCAGAAAGGTGTGAAATTGAATTTATGTTTAAAATTTTTGCTAGTGGTTGATCGTTAGGTTGTTGAAACTACCTGGAACAATAATCACAAAGTACAAGTTTTGTGAGATTTTTATTCGTAGTTATAATGCCTAATAGTCTACAATCATCTGTTAATGAAAAAGGAAGTAAGTACGTCTATCATATGCATGCTCTCAATTCAATAAGAGAGAAATACCTCAGCGTTTTGTTTAGCTTCACCACACTATCGTAATGGAATCGAAAACGCAACCCCGCGAAGACGCGCTCTGTACGAGTATCAAAATTAGCTACACTAATACTTTTCGAATACAAAGTACCAACCTCGAGTTCTAATTTAACCATTTTTGAAAAAAATTCAAAAATGGTTAAATAATATTTAATATTAATGACAATTAAATTAAATCAAGTTAACAAAAATTTTAGGAACGGCTGAGCTTATAAAAATATTTTTAATTTTAGTTTAAATTGTCGAATTTGTTAGTTCTTACGTTTAACACAATTTATTTCTGCATGTATAATAAACGTATTGTGTCTTGTTTCTAAGATAGATGATGATATAGGCTTAGATGTTTTCAGTTGATGTTATAGGATCAGTTATGTTTTTTCCTTTTTTTTCGACGCAGGTAAACATCTAGCGTTATGTAAGTCTATGAACTGTATTCTTAGCTTCTTCGTTTGATCGTGTAGTCCACAGTATTCGTCGTGGTCGACATCTCTATAATTAAACACGGAACTGAGTCGGTATGCAATCGTTCGTGTATGGTTATGTGCAATCGTGGCGTATGTGTCTAGTTACGTAACGGCATGCGATGCTTTAGTTCTCCAGTGTTTACAGTGGTCGAGTGCGCGAGTGTCGCGTGTCCCCACCGTGCATCGATCCGCTCCGCCCAGCGCTCGCTCCTCCCACCTGCGGGCCGCCGCGCCCGCGCCCCCGCGCCCCGCGCCCCCGCTCGCCCGCCGAGCCGCCCTCACACCCCCGCACCGCTGGCCTTTGTCGCTTGCCGCCCGCGCGCGGTCACCTGTGTCGCACGTCCTCAGTCGCAAAGCGGCCGCGACGCGCGCCACCCGCTTCGCACTACGCGCGCATATTATGACAGTGACGTGATGGAACCCAAAGAGTTCGGTGCGGTTCCCGGCTTGCCGGCCGGCCTGGACTATTTTATGATGCCTCGAATGAGTCAACCTACACCGCAGTTCGATTTCCGCAAGCTCGGCGCCAGCTTCAGCGGCCGAGACGATGACAAGATCGACGATCGCCGGTCGCCCGAGTACGTGCCGGACAGGCGCGACCCGCCGCCGGCCCCGTGGCCCCTCGGCCTCGGCGTCCAGTTCGTCAACCCCGCGACTGGCAAGAAGAGAGTTCAGTGCAACGTCTGCCTCAAGACTTTCTGCGATAAAGGCGCGCTCAAAATTCATTTTTCGGCGGTGCACCTGCGAGAGATGCACAAGTGTACAGTGGAAGGATGCACCATGATGTTCAGTTCGCGGCGGTCAAGGAATCGCCACAGTGCTAATCCTAATCCAAAGTTGCATTCGCCGCACGTGCGTCGTAAAATCTCAGCTCACGACGGACGGTCAGCACAACCGTTCCCGTTGCTACCTGCACTAGCACGGCTACCAATACCTCCACCCGGGCTGCTGCCTCCTGAGCTGGCGGCTCGCCTGCCTCCTCCACTCACCGGGCCTCCGGGACCGACACCTCTTCCTCCTCGTGTGCCTCTAGACGATCTCCGTAACTTCAGTGAAATCGAAAAAATGTACAGAAATCTTCCTCATCCAGAAGAACAATCGCGTAGTGCACTTGATCTTGTCAAACCTCACATTATGCACGAAGAAGAGTCTAATAACTATAGTGAAATTAATGATGATGTTTCCGATGATGAACAGAAGGATAAGTCTGACGAACGGACTGACAATTTAGCTGCAGAAAGGCTACATTACGAAGACGAGCCTGAAGATTTAAGTGTGAATAGAAACAAAGACGATACCAAACCCGTTGTTGTGAAACCTGATAGTGTAAACAGCCGCGCTGACCCCACCGTTTCAGACGATAAGACGTCGTCCCTTGTTCCTAACAAACGTAAAAGGAAAAGTGGCAACCCTACTCGGTGCTCGCAAAGCAACGAATACATTGTGTCCGATGAAGAATATAATGCGGATTTATTTAGAAACCTCTCAACCCCATCGTCGAGCCGCGCTGAAGAGGAACCTTTGTCGCTCAAAAAGCAAAAGCCTGAAAACAGAGAGCCATTTCAGAACGGCGAGGAAGCTACTGTGGACTCGGAATCGGTAACGCGTGTTAAAGCTGAAAGTGAATCGGACGATGAGTCGAGTGCCCCTAGCGTTGTACGAGAAGGATTGAGATTACGTTCCGACTTATATACCCCTAGCGACAGCGGGAGCGATTTACATACTCTAGAGGAGCGTTTAGCGAGAGCGAGATCACCGTCAGCTAGCAGTGACAGAACCGATGACAGGTCAGATATCAACGATCTAGAAATCCCCATCGATGATGAGAACCCAGACCGATGTACTGCTTGTGGAAAAGTATTTCAAAACCATTTCACGCTGCGTATGCATTACAGAAACGACCATTTAAAATTACTTCACCCGTGCGAGGTAAATGGTTGTGATGCGGCATTTCCTTCGCGGCGTAGTCGAGACAGACACAGCTCGAACGTTGACCTGCATCGGCGCCTGTTGTCTACCAGCTCACCGGACAGCCGGGAACAGCGGCCAGCATTCGAAGTAAACGCAGAACTACTAAATAAACTGTACGCAGATATTAAAGGGCTTGCATCGACACTGGAAAGCTTAAGATACGGTGGCAACGAAGAAGCGACTCAGCTTCCTAGCTACGTGACTGAAACTATGAAATTCTACAGTCGGAATTTGTCCGCACTACAGGCTGGACTTTTTCCACAATTTGGGGAACGGGGGTTTTTCCCGTCTCCTTTTCTGATGGGTAACGGAGTACCGCAAGCAGGCGGTGGGCCGTACGGCGCTCCCGCGGGAGCACAGACGGCGCGAGAGTCGCTGTCGCCGCTCTCGGCATCGTCGCCGCCGGTGATCTCGCCCGGCAGGCTGGACGCCGCACACGCGCGCCCGCGGGACGACGCGAACCTGCTTTTTCGCGAGACCTCCGAGTCGTTCAAGAAGATGACCTCCCTATGCGAGCGCCAAGAGCAGTTGTACCAGCACCACGTCCCGGTGTCATGACGCAGCCGCCACCCGCGCTCGCCTTGGTGATACCTCACGTCTTGAAGCGACACAGACTCTGTATATTTAATTGTTAATAATTTTAATTGTGTTAATTCTATTTCGTATTTCGTTTTTGTATTTTCTTGTGATATTTAGACAAATATATCGTAATTATCGATCCCACGAACTGTAAGTTAATAGGGATAGCAGCTTGGGTGTTGAGTTGGCGTTTGTGAAGCGAAGTGCAATACGGACTCGAATATTATAAATATTAATGGACTCGGCGTACGACATGATATCGTGTAGAGTATTCGTAATTGATGTTGAAAGTAAACGTTATAATGATCAGCTTCATTTATTGTTCTGGCGCAATAAACTCATTGAGGAAAAAAATATACAATTGTTTTTATTTTTGTGGTAAGTGTGCCGAATTATTGACGAGATAATCTTGTTACGGCTGTTAATAGCGGCGGTCTGAGGGGAGCTACTCAACTGGAAACATAATGAGCATCTGCCTACACACTTTTTGTACCCTTCCACGATAACAATGCTACGGTTTAAAGTAAAAGTTACCTTCAAAGCTTGATTGGATAATTGACTAACCGAGCCTTTTGCTAATTCTAAGCTTCTCGCTTGAATTCATATGTTAAGAAATAATAGATACAATTAAAAAAAAACACACACAATAGGTATTTTTAATAACATACAATATTAAATGAGTTTAAAAAATATCTCTTGCAATAAATACGGTATGGTATGGTTAATACGTTATTTTATTAAAGACATATAAATAAAAATAAAAAATAGTGTCTTTTTTAAATTTGTTTACAAATTTTTATGCTAATTAATTACTAAGAAAGTGATCAAATACGTCGTTAGCCTAATAAAAGACAGTTTATTCACATAATAACTGTCTACTATATTACAGTAGATATTAAATTGGAATATTTCTTAATATCTACGTGTAATAATTTATTGATTACATTATATGGATACTTAAAGTTAACCTAAACTCATAATTAATATAATATTAAACAAACTAAAAAATTACCCCCATAATAACATATATTTATAAACCTACATAAGGAAATTTAATATTTTTTAAGGGAATCTTTTAAATTGAGCTGTACGCAATAAAGACATCGGCGTTATTACGAATAACTTTGTCACCTTCTATTTAATCGATACAATAATAGTTAAAATGCTATTTATTTATATTTAAAATCATAAATTAAAATATATTAATTTAATAAATTTAAGGTTGTGATTTTTAGGATTCAATCATTAATTTCACAGACGCAGTATTTGCTTAGGCAACATTTAATAAAAAAAAATATCATGTTAATTTTACGTATTCAACCTATTCCAGATTATTGAACAGTCCAAGAGAAGATTTTCTTTTTTGAAAACTCATTTCGTTTTACGATCAATTTTTTGTGACCTCAAGACATTTAGAGACACCATAAAATATCTGTACCTCAACGTAGTAATTACAGTGAGCTCATGACCGTCGTGAGAACATCACTAATTGTTCCGCGAGACTTGATTTAATAATAGGGCGACGTACCAAATATTAATTATTTAGGGGTCCCTAACAAGCTCCGTGATTTTGTTAATTTGAAGCGTCTGCCGTGTAGATGTTAGATTATTTTGTTTATGTTTTAGGTGTTTAGGTTTGGAGAGTTTGAAAATAGATCAATTGATATTTCTTATAATATTTATAATCTATAGTGTTTTGTTTTGGTAGCAATAAATATCTTAAATCTTATAAATTTCTTGTGACACTGTGTTAGTACCCACGCTCCTCGGAAAAGGCTTGACCGATTTTTATGAAATTACATTTGTATTTTCGGTAGGTCTGAGAGTAGGTCGTAAACTGTTATTTATTACCCTGGGTGATAAGTATAATAAAATACCTCAATATTAGTATAATCTTATGATTTCTAATCCAATTCCAATCTATGTAAATAATCTGCACCCTGTTCAGGGATACCACTAAAAAGAACGGTTACATGTGTCTAAATAAACACGTAAAAAATCTATAAATGAAGGCCAATCAGAAACGTAAAAAATATACACTATTACAGTCCAAGGCTCTGGTATGGTGCTATTTTTTAACCATCGTATATAGCAGTAATACTAGCGCGTTATGATAAAACTGTTCATAAGTTTAAAATGTCGTTTGTACGAATGTAATGAATAAAGTTGTTATATATTAATCTTTATAACCTTGTAGTAATGTAGAGCTTTTAAGCTGCAATATTTTATTTTACTGTAACGCACTTTATTATACACGAGCTATTTAGCCCCGCGACTCCTCCCGCGGTACCTAAAATTTTTAGTAAAAAATATAGCCTATGTTACTCAGGGTGAATGTAGCTTTCTAATGGTGAAATATTGTTTAAAATCGGCACAGAAGTTTTTGAGTTTATTCATTACAAACATACACGCAAAAATACAAATCTTTCCCCTTTACAATATTAGTGTACATATAAACCTTCCTCCTGAATCACTCTATCTATTAAAGAAAACCGCATCAAAATCCGTTGCGTAGTTTTAAAGATCAAAGCCTACATGGAACAGACAGCGGGATATTATTTTTAAAATGTCGTGGTGGCCTAGCGGTTAAATGACCGGATTTATATGCATATGGTTGCAGGTTCGAACCTAGGCAAGTACCAATGTGACTTTTTCAAAGTTGTATTTACTTTCTTAATGATTCTAAGACACATTGATAAACGGTGAAGGAAAAACATCGTGAGGAAACCTGGATTCCAAAAATTTGAATCTGAAATCGTCAACCCGCAAGGAGCAAGCGTGGTGATCAATGCTCATTTCTTCTCTATATGGGAAGAGGCCTGTGCCCAGGAGTGAGACATTTATAGGCCGGTATTATTAAATACCAACCTATAACTACTATTATTACATAAATAACTCTACCTACTGTAACATAAATTGAAAGCTACTATGTAATGATTTCTATGTACCTAACTAAACAGTTTCATTCAAAATACACCGACAAATACCACAGCTACCTGAGCTTGTGTTTATATGAATAGTGTTCACAAAGCACCGATAGATAGAGCCACAGTCTGCGTTTCATGTTAAACATTACTTGAAAAGGTTATAAGTAAACTCAACTGTTCATACTTTTTCAATATACTTAATCAATACATGTTTTCCTATCTTTTTTTTTATATCTAAATACGCTTACTGTGTGACTGCTTCGTTGGTCTAGTGGTCGCAAGCGCGACTGCCGTGCACGAGGTCTCGGGTTCGATTCCTGGGTAGGGCAGAAAATATTTACTGAGTTTAGAAATTCTCATTACCGTTCGTGGTCAGGAAGTGTGGCGTTGTTTACACCTCCGTTCCTCGGAAAGCAAGTAAAGCCGTTGGTCCTGCGCCTAATCCCTCTCCGGTCGTGTCGGTCAACCGTCCCATTGGACTTTGAGTGTGAAGATACAGAGAGAGCACCTGTGTTTGCGCACCCACATGTGCACTATAATATCTTCTGAGTATACCACAAACACCCAGACCCGAGACAATTCATAGAAAAGTGATTTTCTACATTGACCCGTCCGGGGATCAAATCCCGACTTTAGAGCTGACGACACCTTGAAAACCGGTGTGTAAGCCACTCGACCACGGAGGTCGTCGTTATAACTTTATACAATGTCGTACGATGCAAGCATTAAATCTTAAACCTCATAACTAAAACAAAGGTTAAACGGAGGGTTGAACCGCACAATTTGTCAAACCCAAATTAATAAACTAACCGTGACTACACAAACAAACTAACTTGCCCCGCGGCGCTGTCTGTCTGTTGCCTATTACTCTAACTTGTATTAAGATCACAGTAATGTAAGCATTAGACACAATTCCCATCATTTTGGGTTACTGCGTGAGGGACTTGTGATAATTCGTGGTAGTATAATATTAGAGGAAACTGGAACTGTTTGTTAAATCATATTTAGAGACCTAGTAGATTGTGAGTACTGGTAGTGAACGTACGTAAGCTTTGTAAAACAAAATATTGTTTGACTTTTTTTAATACCCCACATCTGGAAACAGATTTTCCCTGATTCGACCCAGGTTTTTCCATCCTGCCCTACTTGTTCTTAGCGTGTATATATGGCAATATGATGATTATATTTTGCCAGACCAGTACTCGGCCACGCGGACAGCATTGTCGGTGGTGTTGTAAAGATCTTCGCGTGTACAGGTGTTGGGACACGCTGGGCAGTTCATTAAGTGGGCCATCCTGCCCTGAACAAGTGACATAAAATTTTACAAAAGCGTTAACGGTGATGAAATCAATCCAATGAATGGAAGTGAAAAGTCAAGGTCATGAGATTAATCGGCTAGGGCATCGGACTTGCGATCACGTGCTCGCGGGTTCGAATCCCACCCATTGTACTACTGACGTGAACCCACTCGTAACACAAGCATTTAGCTTAGCACGAGGTGTTAACAAGAATACTAGCAATATGCGACCCACATTGCCATTAAGTTTAAAAAAATCAAAAATAAAGCCATTTCCATACATGAATAAAATGACAATCTGATAAGTAGAGAACTTTCCATACTAATACGCCTTCAGATTGTACACTGCATTGTCGCACGTAATATAATACGTTTTGAGATGAAATTAGGTTGTTTGATTTTATTTAGGGTAAGACAATTCTTGTGTCTTTAATGTATATTTTTCTATTATACCTTTTTATATCCACGTTCTTCTATACTTTGGGGTCGTGTATTCTCCCACCCAACCTTATGTTTACAATATTCATAATCAACGTGTAATCTTAACTTCAAAGATAATTCGGCGCTCATTCGCAGATTACACCAGTCTTTACGGCACACAGTTTCTTAATTAACATTTGACAAAATGTACAAAGACGATGCCTGAGGCCTGATCTTAAGGATTTGTGTAAGGGGTGGCAAAAATTTGTATCAAGTACGGTACGGTACGGTGTTAACTGGTAGAGGAATGTGCTTTTGCTGTTTACTTAAGTAAATTTTGGTTTAGCATAAATTAATTTTGGATGAGTTCAAGGTGGAACAATGAAATGAAGTCAATCATGGAGGAAATTTTGGGGACTTGTGATTAGTAAAATTACATCCTTAAAATTCAGTTTTTCGTGTCATTATTTGAAGTACATGGTTTAATGATACATTAAGTAAAAAATAATGTTTTATTTAAGTACTTTGAATATTTTTATTCTTGAAGCTTTATTTGTCAATAAGCTAAAACTATGACGTAGCAAATGGTTAGAGTATAATGAAGTAAGATTATCGACTTTATCACAATTTCTAGTAGAATGTACGATAAAAAACCTCTTTTCTTGTATACTAAAAATCTATATTAAATTAGTAACCTTCTCTGTGATACACATAGTTCAGCGTTAACTCCCCAATTTCCTAGAAATCTCAAAGATTGTGTGTCTAAATAATTTATTTATATGAACCCGGAAAATTCCTGGAAGCGGGGAAGAAGTTATTGAAGAAACCGAATGCCTGAAGCATGGCTTTAATCTACCCTGTCTCTTACAAAAGGTCCTTTCTTCAAGTGAGAATATATAATGATTCATTTAATCTTCTTAAGAATTCTTAAAGGAGTTTAAACGGATAATTATTAGCGGCATGGTATTGCTGCGGGCGTTTTACAGACGCTATGTTTTTAATTTAGGACTTTTCTTTTTATTATTTATTATTATATCATCACTCATCATTCACATTGGCACAAATACGAGAGTTTACTTGTGTGGGATGACATTTCTTAATGACTAATGCAGTATTTTTCCGGCTTTTGTGCTTTTACGTCTGAATGAATCGCATAAGCTGAGTTTACGTCTGAATGTGACCGTTCCTCACACATTTGCTAACTGTTGTAAATAAAGGTTTTGAAAATATGACGCGTGTGACTGAGGTTAGACAAAACTCTAGATAGGTTATATAGAAATTAGCCGAAACATTAAAAATAAATCACTCCAATAATACATAGCATAGCCTGCTAGGAAATCTGAAGCTCACACTATGAATTTATCTGTATAGGACTTTGTCCTACGTTTAATTGCCAGGAATAAAAAACAAAATGCGATCGTTTATTTCTTAATTTTTCCGAGTTTTATGACAGTGTAATTTTATTCATGACGGCTGAATGTTATTAAACATTTTACCAATGCTTGCTTAAAATTTTCAGCTATGCTATCATTGATCGTGTTTTTTTTTCTTAACATTCTTTAAATACGGATAGTAAGCTTAGGTTTTAGTTAAACTCAATCTTCTATTCTTTTATTTTTATTCGAATTTGAAAGCAGCCAGTCTTCACACACTTGATCTATGAACTGTCACAAGGGAAGGGGAACTGTTGAATAATTCACGTATTTGTGATCAAAGACAATTGAAACGTCAAGTGTTAGGGATCGGGCTTGCCAACCGTCACGTTATGCTTTTTATGTTGGCGGCCTTGTCAGCGGTGGATTTACATGCTGTTACGTTGGTATGGGGTCACGGCTTTCGTCAGTTGGTTTAAATAGTTACATGTAAAATTTACAGGTGGACGTGTTTTGTTTAGTTTGTAGGATCACACGATTTTTGTTTTAAATGTGTGAACTGTAAAGGGCGTAATTCACTAAGGCCCAGTTTTGTGATCCCGAGTTGACGCAACTAATTAAATATGCTAATATTCGGTAGAACGCGTTTGTTTATCAATTTTTATTTTAACAAATGGTTAAATTATTAACTCTCCAACTAATTTGATCATTTGATAGCCTAACAATTGATGAAAAAACGCGTTTTGAAACCAATAGTTAGCATATTTAACCATTGGTTAAATATGTTAACTTGGGATATATTAACACTACCCGGTGAGTCTCAGAACACAAAAAGATTTGGCAACCCGGGAGTCTGGAACTAAAATCTGCGTCGTACCAAGTTGTGTTAGGACTTAGAGAATAAGCCCCAGTATGTATTGAATTCGATTTAACTGCGGATTAAGAAAATTACAACTTGTTTTATCAAACAATAAATTCTTTAAAAAATAAGTTTTTATAGTGTAAACGGCAAGTTTTGACATTGTAAATAAAAAAAATATCGAACTGTGATTGACACCATGATTGACGATATTAAACTGCGAATATTATAACAAGAAGGTACGATCAAAAAGTTTTGTTTCTTTACCGCAAACCTCTTACACAAATGAACAATTCAATGTACGTATCTACTTAAGATCTTAAAAAGAAACCAATAATCCTAAGGTACCTACAAGAGAACAAATGACCAACATTTGACCCACAGCAGTGATCAGTCAGTTATTTTGAGAGTGTTTGGCTGACACTTGTTAGTCAATTATTAATTACCGTGTGTTTGTAAATTAAATGTCGAGGTGAATTACTCATCTGGCGAGCGTTTAGTTATGGTGTAGTCGTGACTAGAGGGACAAAACAGGTGTATTTTAACCGAATACGAAGGTTGCTGTCAATACCAATTGTATTGCCAGAATGAAAAAAGTAGTATTTGAATCATTGAAATTTTTGATACTTTAGCTTTGACCATGATAATCTTTGATATTTCAAGAGGTGATAACTAAATTATTTACCAACATAAATAAAAAAATCAAAGCAGCATAATAAAGGGTCGTGTCAATAACCTCCTTATTTTTAAAGTCGGTAAAGCCAGCCACTACTCAAACAAAAACAATCGTGATCCACAAACGTCACAGAATTCGGCAGCACATTTTACGATTCTCGAAAAAAACAATTGAAAGTCTCACCGTGAGAAACCCTACAATCAGTTCTCGCAAATCGACAGATATTGGGTTTTATCTGAACGCGGGCCGTCAATTAGACGTTATCAAGCGAGTTGCTTGCGAATAAAACTCGCACTTTCCACAGTTGCAGGCTAGCAGCTGTCGTGAGAACCATAGTATGGGTACGCGTGTGTATTGTTTCTTTACATTGTATGAGTAGTCAAAGAATGCGGTTTGAATTTATCAGACTGATTTTAGTTGATATTTTAATAATGTAAAAAAAACAGGTTGTATTAAATAATTGCGATGAAATACATTCATAGGGTTGCGGGAGTAAAGAAGAAGAAGGAAAAGAAGAAAATGGAAGAGAGTTTTAAAATTAGTTTTTGTGGAGACAGAGATTCTATAAAAAATGATGAACACAATTAGTTACAAGATTACTAAAGCACAGTTTAGACTCCATAAATCGAGTAGTAGCTAGGAATAAAAATTACCTTATCATATAGGCCGTTTTAATATCCATACCATTTCATTTATGAAATTTGATTGAGTTAAGGTGCATTGAAAATCGAATTGTGTTTTGATAATTGTTACTTCTGTTACTGACTGTACCAATCAAAATTTCATTTGTTATAGAATAAAAAAACCGCCTAACGTCAAGTCTTAAAAGTAAGTGTATAAACGCAAATAGGTTTTATTCCCGTTACGTATTAAAATCATGATGCAATTCAACATTCTTTGGATACTTTGAGTTTCCATCTTTAAAATTCGGACTAAGAAAAAACCTATTTATAAAACACTTTCGATATGTCAACGTCAAAGTTTAATGTATCTTAAAAAAAGGGGTGAACGGCAAATCAGCAAGGACATTATCATAAAACGCAGATAACCATAAAACCACGCCATAGAACAAGGGGTGAACACAGTCCCATAAACTGACGCGTTACCATAGGGATGTAAGACGTGTAGGAAATTATTATGGGTTTTTCATGGGTATAAGTGAGCTAGTGATAGATTTTATTGCGGTAAATAATAGCTGAAGTTGTGACTGACTAATAATATTTATAACATACTAGCTGCGACTTGCGGTGTTACCCGCAGTTTATAATCATTTTTTTTTTCAAAATTTAATTGTTTCGGGATGAAAAGTCACCTACGTGTAAATCCAGGGTGTCAGTTACCTCCATACAAAAAAATAACAAAATTGGTACAGCCAATTGGTATAGCCGTTGGAGGGTAAAGAGGTAATATATAATTTTTTTAACGTGAGTACTTATTACGAAGAACTAGCACTTAAAATAATAGATATTCACTGAATATTAAGAAAACTGTCTTCATTTTATTTAACGTTTTCAATTACGTGTTACATATATTATTGAGGGTTAACTTTAGTATAATTTTGTTAGGTCCTTCAGTTACTATTTAAATGGGAAAATGTAGTGACGACGAACTTATTTTTTTTGTAAAGTTTACCATTGTATGGTACGGTTGATTTACACAGAGTTGTAATTGATACAAGTGTGCATCAAATAAAAGCAAAATAGTAACAATTGTTTCCCCTTAGAAGACACAGTTAACAGTCACTTGTTTCCTCATTCTCCAGTAATGAGGCGTCAACTCAAACAGTGCATATTACACGTATTTCCTGCAACGCATCCTGTTTAACAATACGAAACAAAACAGACAGTCGGACCTACATTCTATACACAAACAGGGTTGTCGCTTGTCACATTACCGCCCCGTGTGAAGGGTATTCACATGCAAAATTCACCGAACATTAGAGCCAGCCCTGACACGCGGAAATGATATTTTTGACGTGTACACCACACTGCCTAGTACAGTATAAATTCTCTTTTTACTGAATTGATGACGTCACATTATTTTGAACGTTTGAAAGACATGGGTTTTGGGGGAGCTGTGAATTGAGTATTATTCGATGAATGAGGTTAAGCAGCTATATGTCGGCCAAAAAAGTGATTGATGATTCTCTTTTTTGAAATATTCGCTGATTTTGATTAACTATTGCTTCACTTCTTGATATTCTTATGAAGCTTCAAAAAGCTCTTGACATGCACGTCTACATTGTCTTGTCAAATTCCCACTTTTCAAAAATGATTATAGATAAATGTCTTTTACACTTCGTGTGGTCATTATTACCTATGTCCGTGCCATTGTTACCTTATGTCAACTGTAGCATTGACTGACAGAAATTTTGTGAGTAGGTATCATCTTGTTTTTATAGGTTTTACTCCGGTCGCATTGCCTTCAATTACCGCGGTAAAAAGTACCTTATATTCTTCCTCAATAAATGGGCTATCTTAAACTGATGCTGAAAACAATAAAATTGGTCTAGTAGTTTCCGAGATTAGCTTGTCCTTCAATCTGGATACCCTTTCACTTAGAGGTACGAAAAATAGATGTTGGGCGACTCTTAGATCTAGGTAGGTCTGAGAATCGGCCAACTAACAGGTGTTAAGCACACAAAATTTCGTACAAATCGGTCCAGCCGTTTCGGAGAAGCTTGGTAACAAACATTGCGACTCGAGAATTTTATATATTAGATAGTATACATACATTTTGTCACCACTCAGTCAGACATTGCACTTAATTTAAATTGTATTCTCTAATATACATCTACCGTTAAAAATGAACTAAAATCCAATTCAATTTTCACTTAACAATATTCTCGTTAATAAAACGTACACAAAGTAAAAGTCGGTATCACGTTGTCAATCAATTTCTAAGTGAGTTGGTCCTTTGTCGCGTACCTATCTGTCGCGATCTGTCACGGTTGCAACGGAGCGTCGTGATCGTTAAATAGATAACATCTCTATTTTTCGTGACTTTCGTTGCTTTATTTTTTATATATTTTATCGTGCGTGTTGTTCTTTCTTTGAGTGATCAAATATCAGTTTGTTGACTTTCTTTTGTCATTTTTGTTGTAGATGCAATTTATTGTTAAGAAGCATTGTAAGTAAGGAGGTTAAATACTTTTGGTCTTTTTAGTTCTTTTGATGCAGAGGGTGCGTCACCTTAATGATTTAAAGCATGCGGTAACGAAACAAAACATTTTTTAATGTCGGAAGTTTTTCAATTAATCCGTCAGATAAAAAAAAATGTTTTTGACACTTGTGAGATGGACGAAGAAGCCATGTAGTGCCACAAGCTTACTTGACCTGGTAGCCAAATGTGAAACTTATATATTTTACTAATTTAATTTTGCGTAGCTAAAATGAAAATAAATTAGAAAAAGATTTTATTACTCCTTGTAAACTTTTTTGTAGCGGCGGTAGCCATTAGGCTAGGGCGTCGGAATTGCGATCATGTGGTTGCGGGTTCGATTCCCACCCTTTTTTTAGAAGAAAAAAAAACTTGGTCGAGGGCATAATTAAAACCATTAAAATTCTATTGAGTTAAAACACTAAATTCACAAAAATTCAGTCAGATAAGTTTCAGGCACTATATACGGGTGCTTTTTATTAACAAATTGGAAATCAAGTTATTTGATATTCATGACCGTAGACTGCTCTACAATACTCGACAAAATATTATGTAGTTTAGTTAATATCATGTTCTGATTGAGTACATAACTCATGAACTGATATTCGAGGGTCAGTTTTACTCTAAGAGACTGAACTCTCTTCCTTTGATCTCTTCAGAGCTTTTATATCAGTGCTATTCAGTTATAGTAACAGGACTAAGCCAATCAGTTGCTAACCACATCAAACGCAATTGCTTATTAAAATCCAATTTTAAACCACAAAAAACAACTTAACGTTTAAACGCTATTTATAACCAAAGAAATTGCTATACTCTCTGCCAGTCTTAACCTAAATTTAAAAAAGTTAAAAAATCTTTACAAAAACACATTGCGCACTTGTTTACGGGACAAACTCCATGGTGTTCTAGGCGAGAGGGGAAGGGGTGAGGTAGGGAGGGGGTATCGGGCACACCACAGTCGCAACAGAAATAGAGTTTGACGTTTGTATCCGCGGTGGCGCCTGTTCACTGTCAACTTTACAGAGTAGTGCGATGTTCAGAGAAAACTATTTTGAATGTGTAAAAAGTAGTGCAAGTGTTACTTAATGGTTGAAGGTTGGAAATATTGCGACGGATAATCACGTTCTTTTTGTTTACTAAAAATTTCGAACTAGAATACTATTATTATTTCGAAATATTCAGTTTATAGTTTATTAAGCTGAGAGCCAGAAAATATTTAAGGTAAACAATAAATTAACCAAATTTTTCAAGCCTTTATGAAATAATACTTAAATATTAAACAGTCTTTTTAGTATGTATTACTTAATTACCTTCGAGGCAGTTAAATAAATGGAATAGAGTAAACTAATTAAAATTAACCTTCATCTTATTTTTATGTATTAAAAATATAACATCTCAATTGCCGCTGCCTCTGACTGCTACGACTACTCTTTACCACTAAGGAGGGCGCGTTAAAATTGAAAATAAATTCAATATCAATTTGAGCACGAGCCAAGTGCTGTATCGCGTTTGTGTCGATACGTGACGTTTATGTGCCCACTCGACACTGGCCGGCTAGGGCTACCTACTTCTTAAAAGTACAAAAAGATAAGTAGAAAGATTGTGTTCTTAATCCTGAAACGATATCCCAAGTTTGCCTTTAAGTGTCACTTTTGGGCATGTGTGTAATACGCTTGAAAGATATTTAATTTTAAGAGACAATGTTAGTTCGATACAATTTCCTTCAGATAGGGTTGTAGATATGCCAGTAGTTAGGTTAAAAAATCAACTTATCCAATGTTAGTTGGTGAGGAAAGATGATGGATAGAAGAAACATGGTACGAATGGTTATATAAAATAATTAATATCCCGATCTAGGATTATATTAAAAATATATATTTTTTTGTTTAGTTTTTTTTTCGCTATTTTGGCAACCCTATTCCGTCACCTAGCTTTAATTTTAATAGGAATTTATCGTTTATCTATAGACATACCTTCTTCTAAAACGAAGATTAAAATTTATCTTAATTCGTTTGGGCTTAGACGCCAACTGTCAAAATAGTTTTACTGTTTGAAGATGAATATTTCATTATAATTCGTGCACTTTTCTTTTTCGATAGAATTCACGGAACAATAGTAATTGGAAAGAAAGAGGTTATAATTATAATGAAAAATAGCATACAGTGGTACAATTTCTACAAACTTATCTGAAGACGGCCAAATCTGGAACTAATGTTATTTTACTGATTTCATTTTAAATAAATAATAAACTAGTAAATAATTTAGTACAAAGAACTTAAAAAAACATGAAAATGCTATTGGGTCGAAACACTTTATTCAACGACAGCGACTCCGTCACTGTTTTGGTCAGTGTTTGTAAATACTCGAAAACTAAAAAATAATTGTTAATGTATTTTTTTGAATAATAATAATTCATTTATTTTCTCACCATAACGTTTGTACACAATTAGGCTTAAGTAAATACATAGTCTTAGTTTATTGTGGGAGACTGGTGCCTGAACTAGGCCCCCCTGTATTTCTGGCCACCAGCCGCCCTAGCCAAGTTAATTATCTCATTTGTCATTGTCATTAAATGTATGAAAGTGACAAGTTTAAGTCACGTGACTTATCGAAAACAAATGTCATTTCCATACATTTACTTACCATCATTTAAGCGATTTCTATCATCGTTAACGCTTGTAGAAATGTCACTTGGCTAGGGGGGCAGGCCTCCTTTTCAGTCTGTACAGTTCTTTTATCAATGATCAATATTCAATACCTATCTTCAGACTGCATAAACCTTCTTTAGTTTCACCAATCATAGGTACTCCGTCTGTCTCTCATCTATAATTTTTTTATGATCAACTTAGCAGTAGTTTTTGTTAAAATAACTTCACGTAATCATAGACTAGACAATAAAGAAATATTTTATTGTAATTTTCCATAGATATTGACCTATACTCATTTTTACGAGCCATAAATATTTTATGTTTTCAACAGTGATCTATTAGCATTCAGAAATTCTGCTCTTCGTTATTCGATGCATTTTCTTTGACAAAATTATCATGACGAAGTGGAATTTTTTGAACAATAATATTCACTAATGTAAATTATTTCGAGCAACAAAGCAAAGTGCATGTTACAAACATTACAAAAGAACACATAAACACACAAACATATTAATTAATATCAAATTAAAGAAATATGAACTATGGCCCATTATACCGTAATGGAGATCAGAGCTGTATAGAACACCTATAAAACTATTCTACAGAATAAGTTGACTCAATATTCGGTTCATAATTGTAGATACAGATTCTGTAAATGTAGGTTTACATTAACATTTTTAGTAAATCCATTGAAGGGACAATTAATTATGTAATTACGAGTAATTTAACTATAAATTCATTAGAACCCTTTACAAGGTTTCAGCGAAACACTACCATCACGGAATAGAAAACAATTTAAGATATTATGAAGGCTGAAAAATTTCATAACAATGTCCCATTTATTTAAAATTTATGGATAAGTATTTATAGTCCAAATTTATAGCATACAATAAACAGCAGAACGAGAATCATACAACCCTGATCACGTGGATATAGTTGAAGATCAATGCGTACATCGGGAGACGTATCTCAGCAGATTGTATTTATAAATATCAATGTATCAATGTTTTGCGACGTCCGGATTGACTGGATGTCAGAACATGGCTTAATTTAGACGTGATACTTATAGGTTTCCAAAAGAAAATCACTTATTCTTGAATAAATAGTGCTGGACGTAATACTTCGAAATACTTTAGCTTTTTTTCATTATTAGGCTTTAAACTTAGCTATGAAACATACCTACAGTTGAACATTTAATTTCCAAAGATTTTCAACTCAGTCTACCGCGGTCCACTGCTGGACACAGGCCTCTCCCAAGTTGCGCCACAGCACCCGGTCCTCTGCCTTCCGCACCCAGACCGACCCAGCTTCCTTTTTCAGGTCATCGGTCCATCTGGCTGGGGGGCGTCATACACTACGTTTGCCGATTCGCGGTCTCCACTCAAGGACTCGTCTGCTCCAACGGCCATATTGGAAGAAAGTGCCAAAGTGCGACTTACAAAAAAATATTTTTGTATATTATTGAAACTTTTCCTGAAAAAAAAATTTTGCATCCCAATACGACTACCTACTTTCATTTTATATAACTGAGAATATCAAAGTTCCAAGAAAAAATTAGTCATTTAATTATCAAAACACTGCATATTCTGTAGTGTAAGCTTTTATATGGGAATTATTTAAGCATAGGATTATTTTTATGGACTGCGTATATTCAAAGACGTAATCAGGAGCATAAAACTGAATCACTTTCCTCAAGGAACATAGGTCGAAATCTTAAATTGGAAAATCAAATTTTCATACAAAGTGACAGGTCACGTGACTTATGTTTGTATGAAAAGTTGCAGTTTATTTTTAATATTTTGACCTTCGTTCCTGGGGAAAAGTTATTCAGTTTTATGCACCTGATTACCTCGTAGGATATCCGCACTCCATAAAAAATAATCCTGTATAATATCGTTCGTATTCAGAGTAGTTATATTTGCGTAACGTGGCTTCAATTCACAGATTTATGTCCATTGCGTTATTTGTAGGCAAAGTACAAATATAGAACATCAATCATAGTAGTGAATCATCAATGGACATCAAACACATACCAACGTTGGCCCAATGTGTGACGATATTGTTTACGTAAAATGATATTAATGTGTTTGTGTTATATTGTTATATATTATTTGAATATAACATAACAAGAGCATGTTAATGTTACAGTCAATGTTTCGTGAGGACATTTGTTGATGTTATGGATTTGAGTTATTGTTTCTATAAATTATAGGTTAAATAAACATTGTTTTTGATAAATTATTGTTAGACGTTATATTGTGTTCTTTATATTTCTGGACGTGCACTATTAAACTAACTGGGACGTGCAGAGAATATAATAGAACGAATATTTTATACACAAGCGTAGGCTGAACTTTACCTACAGCATATTTTGAAAAGTTGTGAATGCGACGATACTATATCTTGGGACAGCTCACACACGGTCATCTGATCCCAAACTAGGCAGAGTCAGAGGTAGGCCGACACAGAACAAACGATCGTGCTCATCACACAAAGATTTGTCCTGGGTGGGAATCGAACCCACGACCTCCGGCTTAGCAGTCAGGGTCACTAACCACTAGACCAACAGGGTAGTCGAATTGGATTTCAATCCTCATCCTCCTGCCCTTCTCCCAATTACATTGCTTTTTTTTTAATAAACTTTACTAGCAATGTGGGTCCCCTCGTGCTAAGCTAAGATGCTTGTGTTACGAGTGGATTCACGTCGGTAGTGTAAAGGGTGGGATTCGAACCCGCAACCACATGATCGCAAGTCCAACGCCCTAGCCTTTAGGCTACCGTCGCTTACTGTCTGTCGTCATCTCACAAGTAACATACTTTCTAGTCATATCATCTTTCACACAATCCATCCATTGCCGTCCCCTTCCTCTATGTCTATCCACATTCATGCGTAAACCCTCGAAACAATTGAATATAATTATTGTATTATAACTTACCACTCAAGGAACTCTTATTCCCACCAACCACTCTTAAAAACAGTTTTTATCATGTTTCTAGTATAACTACTTAAAATAATCCTGTAGAACGTAATGATAATATAATTAACTAGCTTTTGCTCGCGACTTCGTCCGCGTGGAGTAGTATTTTCAGTTTACCACCCTTTTCCCCCCTTTGGGGGGGGGGGGGAATTTCCAAAAATCCTCTCTTAGTGGTAGCCTAGTCCTCCCAATAAACACACATGCCAAATTTCAGCTCTTTACGATCAGTAGTTTCGGCTGTGCGTTGTCTGTCAGTCAGTCAGTCAGTCAGTCACGGAAGAGTTTTATATATATAATAATTAATTAAAAAATAGAGAAACGATTAATTCTTAAATGTGTTTGTTTCCGGTGTTTTTCTTTTGTTAAAAAGTTGGTTTATTAAAAAAAAAAATCAACGAGGTACTTTTAAAATCGGTCCACAGTTAACGGAGATATCGATGGAGTATATAAAAGAAAAACATACAGGCGAACATAGAACCTCCTACTTCTGAATAAGTTTAATTTTTAATTCGTGAAGTTGTAAGTCAGATAATTGTTTGATCGAATCGCGATCAAAATGACTTTACGTAAGTATTTATTATTCAAATCTAATAAGGAAATTGTCTCTTGTAGCAATTTCCCTAAAACCCTACCACAAGGGTGTGATGTACAGGGTCCGTCTCCATACATAAATTATGAGTCTGTCCGTCTGATGGTAATCACGACCTACGGAGATTTAACACTTTTTGTTGTGACTGTCCAGTGTGGTACAGGCTGTGTCTTTTTATGCCAATCATTTTTGGTTTGTGTAAAAAAAAATAGAAAAATGACAATGTTGGCACTACTTAAACCTAAGGTTTCAGAGGATACAATATAGGGTGATGTATTTAGGGTCTGCAGTATAAATGTGGATAAAAAGTAACGTTTTTGTATTATTATAAATTAGCGAGCCTGCCTCTGTTTCGCTTAGTCACATAATAATAAATGCATATAATTATATACAAAAACTTTTCTTTTAAATCGCTCCGTCTATCGCTGAAAATTGCATTAAAATATGTTGCGTAGTTTAATTGATCCAAGCGCTAGCAGTGAGTGCAACATTGTTTAATATGTATGCAAAGTAATTTTTTAAGGATTCAACGGTTTACTCACGCGCATTCTCGGGATCGCCCGACTAGTTTCAGAATCAATAGGAGTCCTTAATCATGAGCTGACGCGGCGGCGGCGGTGTCGCGAGTCGAACTGAAGTTCTCGCGAGTGGAAGTTATTATAATAATATGTATGTAAAGATTTATGTTTTAAAACCAGAGACAGATTATAGCTCTTTGGTCTAATAATTATGTACCTATTCGCATTTGTCAAGTTTTATGTAGTCGCGCCAATAGGGTTGTCAAATTACCAACTTGTCACTTTAAGCAAAGGTCCGTACATATAAAATAAAGGAGTGCCAGCAAGCCTCGTAAAACTTGAACGTGTGAGGTCAAAGATCACAAGTAAATAACATATGATAAGCCTTCAATCATCGCTAAACATCAAAGTAATTTTGTCAATAAGATTGCCTGGATTATGTAAGCTTGTATATTTTAATGAGCTTCACATGTATAATTTGTAATACTACTTACCAGACCTACGGTACAGTTCATGTAGTAAGTACTCTCGGCCGCTGAAGATATTGTCGTCTCGTTCGCACTCACCGATTATGTGACACAAACTGTCTTGTATCTCGTTTCAGACTCGCCAAGACTAGCCGTAGTGTAGATACTTCAAACTCATATCCCCATAAGTAAAGGGTTTTCAAAGATCTATATAATTTTTTGCAAAGCATTTTATTCGGTATTAACAAGATTTTTGCTACAGTATGCCTAAATGTATCCTGAGTAGCCCTGTTTTACGGTATTTTTATTCCTCTGCATGAAAAAGATTTTTGTCCATCAGTGGTATGCTGATATTCTTTATACTAGTTGTAAATTATAAAACCTAATAAATAATACCAGCCTATAAATGTCATACTACTAAGCACAGATATATAGACATATAGAGAAGGATGAGCTTGATCACCACGCTTGCTCATAACACTTTTGCGGTTTCAGATTACAATTATTGGTAACCAGGTTTCCTCACGATGTATCCCTTCACTGCTTGTCAATGGTTTCTTAGAATAACTAAGAAAGTACATATTACATTGATAAAGTCACATTTGCACTTTCCTGGGTTCGAGTCTGCAACCATGTGCATACAATTAAGTTGTTATATACTTAATTAAAACTTATCCCCTTTCTTTGGTTTCAAATATAAGCCAATTGCCATAAAAAGAGTTTATACCGTAACTTTAAGCGTGGTACTAAGTGTGACTACATTTACCCTAACTTAAGTATTTTTTTTTTGTTTTTATAAGTTTACTAGCAATGTGGGTCGCACATTACTAGTAATCTCGTTAACCTCTCGTGCTAAGCTAAGATGCTTGTGTTACGAGTGGGTTCACGTCGGTAGTGTAATGGGTGGGATTCGAACTCGCTACCATATGATCGCAAGTCGCGCAAGAACTTGCGATCATGTTCGCAAGTCCGACGCCCTAGCCATTAGGCTACCGCCGGCGCCGCCGCTTCAATTTTATATCACTATCCATTTTCATTACATTCCACAAATAAAATATCCTTACAATATTTCCGACATACAACTGTCAAATTTGTCAATATCTTTTGACATCAGCCTGTATAGCGCAGGGTTGCCTCAATGTATCGCGATAATATGGGTATATTTCAAAGACACTTATTTTATTCAGTGGCTTAGGCAATGTTCGACGTTGATTTATTTATTGCTATCTATGCCACCCCTAGTGATAGGGTTTGAAAACAGATACTTTTGAAAGTATCGACTTGTCGGTAGGGATGTTTTATGGTATAGAATAATGGAATGTTTATTTTGCAGTACCTATAGAATATTGACATTAATGAATAGAAAGCTGGCACTAGTATAATTACATTATCATAAATTCTAATAAAAAAAAATTACACTATTTGGTAAAATAACTAGATGTGCTTCTTGGTTTCAAACACCTTAATCTAAGACTTATGACTTTTATAGCGCCGTGTTATAATGCTTAGAACTAATTATTAAAAGACTTTGCTAAAAATATAGTAAACTAGCTGCGCCCCGTGGTGTTACCTGCAGTTTTCAGAGGTTTCTTTCCGGGATAAAAGTATTTTATGTGTTAGTCCAGGGTGACAGCTACTTTTATGCCAATTTTTATCAAAATTGCCCCAGCTCTTTGAGCGTGAGTAACAAACATACACATATACAAACTCACAAACTTTCGCCTTTATAATTACGTGTGAGTGTGATACACTGCCTACATATATGTTCATATTAGGGAGATAGTTATTTGTTTTTTTCAATTAGACTTTTAGGTTAAGACGAAACTATCTCTCCTTATTAAGTTAGTCAAAAATAAGATATATTACCGGTAGCGATCAATAAAACGTGTTACCAAAACAACAACCAATAAAAAAGTGTTAATTTATAAATAATGTATCAAATAAAATGTATAAGGAAGCTATTATTACCGACAGACAGTAGGATGTAATAAAAATGTTAGCAAATCGATCATTTTAATGGAAACGTGAGTTTTATCACGAGATGATAATTATGTTGGTATGACGGCCACTAATTGTATGTCAGCACTAGCTTTTACTCGCGGCTCTGCCCGCGTGGGCGTCGTTTTTCATGACAAATTATAGCCTATAGCCTTCCTCAATAAGTAGGGTACCTAACAGTGAAAGAATTTTTAAAATCGGACCTGTAGCTTCTGAGATTAGCGCGTTCAAACAAACAATAATATTTATTTTTATTTTATTTATGGTAAAAATTAAGAAAGTGTAAAAGATATGTATTAATGGAATCAAACTAGTAATCTTATCAAACTGGTTTATCCTTAGTTCCTACTATAAAGTACATTGATAGATCTAATAGTGATTTGTCCCTAATAAATAAACATTTACCTGAAACAGCAAAATTTTTTTTTTTTTTTTTTTTTTAAAGATTACTAGCAATGTGGGTCGCACATTACTAGTAATCTCGTTAACCCCTCGTGCTAAGCTAAGATGCTTGTGTTACGAGTGGGTTCACGTCGGTAGTGTAATGGATGGGATTCGAACCCGCAACCACATGATCGCAAGTCCGACGCCCTAGCCATTAGGCTACCGCCGCTATATAAAATAAGTAGTTCAGAACTGGAAAAGCATTTATTTATGTATCTTTATATATGAATAATTTTTCCGTTAAATCTTACTTATCAATACATCCATACTGGTATCGATTAGCTTGGATACCAAGAAAGGACATAGGGTTTTTGGCCCTAAAACCGACATGTACGCATGCGAATCCGCTGCAGTAAACAAGCTAGTTCTTTATAAGCTAGATTTTCTTAATCATGTTGGTATTACAAAACCCTAAAACTTGACGTCAAGGACCACACAGGTGTTTCTCTCAACACTATTCACTAATTGCTTGAGAATTTAAACAATATTACTTACTTGTTCCTAGATCAGCTCCGATAACATTGACATAAACGATTTATTGCTTTTAATAGCGTTATAATTGATTCAGTTCTCGTTAACAATACAGTTCACGCATACCATTATGCTATTCAATGATCTCACTGTTTAAGAGAACTGGTGAATATAACCAGTTTAATTTGATCTCTAGTTTGTATAAAAGAGAGTAGTTTTAAGAGATCAGCTGTATTTGACGTTTCAGTTGGCTGATTGCAATAAAATTGTTTAAGCATTAAATTTTGTTATTGTTTTTTTAATAAAAGTGCGGTAAAATGTGACTTGATTAAATACAATATAAATAAAGATATTAATAGAAGCTGAGGTACAGGACTTACCAAATTGGTAGGATTTAGGAATAATCTATCTATATCCTCCAGATCCTCCTCCATAGAGGTTATTTAACAATTAAATAAACAAGGTTGTCAAAACTCCTTGCAATGATATTAAAACGTTTTCTTCTTTAAATATCAGGCTCGCAGACTTTTATGTTTTTTTTTCGTTTGTCTATTTGGTAGGGTGAGAGTAGGTCGTAGGTTATATTATGATTGCCACCAGAAAGAAAAAGAGAAAGTACTCTCAATACTGAAGAATAGCAAATTAGACTCAAAGAAAACATTCTTTTATTTTTTTAAAGAAATAAATCTGCATTAAATTGATGTTTGAAAATACGCTTTGCGGACCGGGAATCGAATGGGCTAAAATGCGAAAAACTAGCACCGTGTACTTTTTGGCATCAATCGATATTATATATAATTCCAGTGTCATGATGTTTGTCGGGGATGAACTCCGAAACTACTGAATCGATTTTAATTTTAATCAAATTTGCACACCGTGTGCAGTTTGATCCAACTTGAAATATAGGATAGCTTACATCACAAATATAAAAAAAAGTGTGTGCGTGTAACCTTTACGCGCGATTGAAGTAAAACTTCTTTGACGACATATATCACTGAAATGATTAACTTAAAAAAAAAACTGAGTTACTCCCTAGTCGCGCCTAAAGAAGTTTTACTTCAATTATTATTTTTAAATGGCGGAAACTACACAGAGCGTTACTTCCGTCAGAAAAAAAATCTGAGTTACTCCCTAGTCGCGCCTAAAGAAGTTTTACTTCAATAAAACTTCTTTGACGACATATATAACTGAAATGATTAACTTAAAAAAAAAATCTGAGTTACTCCCTAGTCGCGCCTAAAGAAGTTTTACTTCAAAAAGTTTTACTTCAAGAAGTTTTACTTCAATTATTATTTTTAAATGGCGGAAACTACACAGAGCGTTACTTCCGTCAGAAAAAAAATCTGAGTTACTCCCTAGTCGCGCCTAAAGAAGTTTTACTTCAAGAAGTTTTACTTCAATTATTATTTTTAAATGGCGGAAACTACACAGAGCGTTACTTCCGTCAGAAAAAAAATCTGAGTTACTCCCTAGTCGCGCCTAAAGAAGTTTTACTTCAAAAACAAAAAGGTTTTATTATAAAGAGATTTTAAGCAAGTACCTACTTGCATAACTTTATATTGTACGCGATGTTGAGGTTGTATTGATACTCTTTGGTGTTTAAAGAATGTTACCGGCCATGTTAAATGAAATTGATTTCAAAATAAGAAAAAAATACTTCAATTATTATTTTTAAATGGCGGAAACTACACAGAGCGTTACTTCCGTCAGAAAAAAAATCTGAGTTACTCCCTAGTCGCGTCTAAAGAAGTTTTACTTCAAAAAAAAAAAAATTGAGACCGCGGGCGGAGCAGCGGGAAACAGCTAGTATGTATATAAAAATGAATCCCTATTTCCCTTGGTCACGACATCACGTATGAAAGGCTGAACCAATTTTGCCAATTCTTTTTTGTCGTGCTTGTTATCATCAGGAGAAGGTTCTTATGAAGGAAAAGATAAAAAAAGCCTCGGGAAACATTAAAAATTGAAGGAAATTAACCACCATATTATTGTCTCTCCTAATGTAACCTATAAAGCGTATGACATTTGTCTGTTAGTTGTTTGACATGACAACGTCTGTCAGGTCAGCTAGTAAATAAATATATAATACCGGCCTACAAGTGTCCCACTGCTGGTCCTCTTCTGATATGGAGGAGGAACGAGCATTGATCACCATGCCGGTTCAATGCGTAGCGATTTCAGATTCCAATTTTTAAAATCCAGGTTGCCTCCTCACAAGTACTATTTTCTTTTACCGATTGTCAATGATATCTTAGAATAAAATATAGGATTAAAAATATTATTTCTTACTAGAATCCAATTTATTGATAATCAACAGTATGGGAACGTTAGTCAGTGTGGTTAAATCATGACGTGATGACGTACTCGAGTCCCGATCGGCGTATAATTGCTGGGAAGTCGTGAACTCTTGCTAGTATTACTTTTGCGTAAATGTCTGATTGTATTGTGACTAATCGCTTGATTGTATCCATTGTTGAAGTAACGTCATTAGTGGCTTCGTCACGCTCGTATATTAAGGGGTAGGTTGAGGTGTACATTTGGTCAGTTATAATTTCAAGGTTATAATGGTATACGCAGTCAAAGGGTTTATTATTTTAAGTTTGATTTCCTTAAGTACTGTAATATGTCGTTAGTTTTGTAGAGCATAATGAGGATTAATTAATATTAAATTGTCTCGACAGATTTGCATGATTTTTGTAAGGATTAAAAGATATGCAAGAAATAAAAAATTGAGACCCCCCCTGCCTCGGAAAGCACGTTAAGCCGTTGGTTCCGACTGTCATACAGTCTTCGACGTCGTTAAGACATGACAATTCTGACCATTCTTACTATGGAATTTTGTATCACCTAGCATTGGGTTGTAGAGGTCAGATAGCCAGTCACTCCATGTAAAATACGGTATTCAGATAAATCCAGTAAGACTGGAAGCCGACCCCAACATAGCTTGGGAAAAGGTTAGGCAGATTATGATGATGCAAGAAATAAAAAAATTGGTTTCTAATAGCAAATTAAATACTACTACCTACTAAGTGCTTACAGCGTATCCACAGAATAGAATTTATAGAACCACACACCTTGTCATTTAGACTAGGCGCTATTCTTACGTTCCTAGAACGCCTTCTTAAAAACTTTTTGTTTATGACATTGCTTATTAAAACCTCTTTATATATTTTAGTCTTCTTTGTTTTCATTATAAGGCAAACACGTTGTTCAATTGTTTTTGATCTGAATATCGTATCGGATCGTCGAATATTGGAAACGAACGTCATCTCATCGCACGTCCTTTACGCTGAACGAGGACATTCGCACGTCTATACAGCATCACTATTAGCATAACGAATGCATTATTACATGTCATGTGCAATAACCACTAACATTGATAAACATCTCTAAACATTTGATAGCAATAGCGGTTTGTTGTACTAATTGCTGGGTGATTCGTAATTCGTGCCTCCTTGTAATGTTGGTTTAGATGGAGATAAAGTTTGAAGCTCTGTTTGAGCACGATTTGCATTTATAACTGAAGACTAACATGATAAATGCACGTTGTTTTATTTGGCAGCTTTTAGTCTTAGATAAAGTGATTTTAATAACTCGAAGTGTATAAAAAGTATAGTAAATTGGGGATGTGAAATATAATTCCGTCCTATAAATGTCCCACTGCTGGGCACAATCAATGTTGAAATGATATAGAAAAGTGTTTTGTTTTTTCTAGATTGTCAGGGAATCGAACTCGGGACCTCAGAGCTAGCGACACCTTGAAAAGTGTGTACGCCACTCGACTACAAAGGAATTTGCTTCGTTGATGAATCATGATCTAATCACCCTAAGTTTTCCCGCGCTTGTCAGAGCTAGCGGCATCCATGACACCAAAGAGATCGTCTTTGCGTCTTTTTATCCTCATATTTTTCTCTATAGCGTCATACATTATAATTGATGATCCTGACTGTCTGTAAGTTGATTACCACTAGACGAATCACACTATATATACCCTTTGACCCGATACTTGACAAATGGCTTTAAAATTGTACTGTAATTCAATACAGGTTAACTTTTACCGTGAAATGAACTTTATATTTTGGAAATAGGGTTGGATTTAGATTGCATGTTCGTAAATTGTCGTAGTTTTATTTGAACTTGGTTAAACTTTTGTTCGGTAGAATATTTTGTTAATCTGTTGATTATTTTCTATTATATTATATATTTTCTATAGACTACGCTGTTAGTATTGTTATAGTTTTACTGATATCAGCATTCACAAGGTGAGTTTTGCTATTATTTCTTGTAATTTATTGGTGAAATAGGATGAACGTGAACGGTGACGGTGATAATATGCATAGGTATTTTACCTACGCATATTTTCACCATCAGATAAAGACTCGGATATAATTTATAATCTTTGTAAATTTGTATCGTTATACACATACTTTCATGATGATAATGTTTTGGTCTTGAAAAATGTTTTAAAACCAGTACATTTTTCAAGCATAAGCACTTAAATATACATTAGATAAAAAAAACTGTGGCTGTAAATTATGTATCTACTTTTAAACAAAACACTGAAAGCAAAGTGGTCGCAAAACCACAAACAATAAGCCAAGTGATAGAACCCAACTCTTCAATAACTCGATTTGCTTCCACACCACAATATTCCAATCATAGCTCAAACAACTAAAGATAAAAATCCAATTTATATAAGAAGACAATTCTCACTTAAAAGGTCCCATGATAAAAAACCTCGTCATCAAACGCGGGACGATAAAGTGACTTTCGTATCATCTATCAATCGAACATAGAAATGCCAGCGGGAGACTGCTATTAAATTCATCATTTCCACCACTACACACAAAGAAAACAGCCCGACACCGTGCCTCAAATATCCTCAACACACAATACAAATTGGAACACGGTGCCCGTAGTTGGAAAGGTGTCGGTCAACAAATAAAAAGAGTCGTCTACGACATCCTAAATAGAAAAAACAATTACATTCATGACATCTCACAGTGGTTTTTGTGAGTACAATCTCGATCTGGTGTTTCGACATTGAATGACAGTATTAATTTCATTTTGTATTACCGCATGCAGTGTTAGATTTGGCCGTTTCGGTTCGGTCAGGTATAGACCGATCTATCTATAAACTAGACACATTCGGTCACACCACAAACGTAGACCTAGCTGTCATTCTTCTACAAGTTATCCTTGTATAAAAGAAATGCTTACAATCTCTATGATCTTGCTTTTGAAAAGCGTTATCAACAAATGATAAGTTAAAATAAGCCTATTATTGAGAAAATAAATAATGATTATTATGTATCTCTCTTTTATATCACGGGATATCCTCAGTTATGAAGATACCCGGTCCTTAGAAAGACTAACGTGGGGTCACAGATACAACACGCAGTGGCCTTGTTGAGAACTTTACTTAAAAGTGGAATGGGGCATCTACGAGGGATCATCCAACCCTGCTCTATGGGAGAACAGCTATGAGCAGCTATTATTATTATTTTTAATCAGTCTGTTTTTATCATCCCATCTTTCCCACTGCTGAGGCCTTTGCTGCAAAGACCTGCGTCTTTTCCACTCTTTTCCATTAAAAGCAAATGTAGACCAGTCCTTCACATATCAAACCTATCTCGCAACCTCAGCCTGGGCCTTCCACATCGTTCTATGATATTATTATCGCCATTTGAAACTACTTTTATTCTAACCTAGAAGGTACAGAAAATAGCAAAACTTTACCTCAAGTACGTTACATTATATTCAATGACACGCCTTTATCTATCGAGTAGGTAATCTTCCATAAAATGCCAGTCTCTTATATTATCCAGGGGTATCAAAAGAAAACTTTAAACGTTAGAAAATACCGGTAAAAAAGTCACCTAGTTATTCTTGCATCAGTCGTGTTGACTACATAGCGAGATATACGAGTAATGTAACAATTTCGGGGGAGATCGAGTCACGTAACAAATTCGTATTGGTGCTTCTTTCTAATGAACTATTTAATGTCAAACGATGCCACACTTGTTGTAATTCATAAGCGGAAGCGGTTTTGTATAAATTGATCTTTATTTAACTGTATTTACTATACCTTATATTCATAAGTTTTAGTCTGAATTTGCTATATACAGGTGTCCAGTAATAAGTGTGAAATACTGAAGTGTGTAATCCTTAGGTCAAGACCTACTACACACATTATTCTGCAAAGAATTACGAGTAACGATCTAAAATCGACCCTAATCGAAAATACATGAAGAATCTTCAATATTTTTATTCGATTCGTACTGAAAAAAAAACATTGTTTTTCTTCTTTAGCTCGCAAAACTAACTTTCATTTGCAACCTCAAATCTCTTTTGATTTAGACCACACAATGTTTGTCGTCGACCGGCGCCTGCGCCGCCGTGTCACAACAAAATAAAGCCTGTCCCGACCCAGTTCCCACAGTAGCCGATAGATGTGACACATGATAATAATCTACAGAAGATCTGTTAAAGATAATATCACTGTGGCAAAATCTCTGTACCAGAATGAGACCTTTTAAAGTTTTAAGCCGGATAAAATCTCCAAAGAACGGAAAAGTGTTTTGTGTAAATAGAATTCCAAAACAATAATAGTATCGAACCTAAATGCTTGTATTTTTAATCCACATTGTATTTTTGAGCTCAATTTGCTATACAAATTGAAGTGAAGAAACTGATGTATTTGGTGGATTGTAACAAATAAATGTAGATTAACTTTTAAATCCAAACCCAACGTAAGCATATCTTTTTCATTGGATTTGATTCCTTGTGAAATGTTTTTCAGTACTAAGTCAATAGTAAATAATTGATGTTTACCGTTTCGCACAATGTGAAGTATATTACTTCCTTCAAAATTTTTTAAAGCACTTGTTTTTTTTAATCTCTTTCTTATTTTTATGCGTAACATGTGACGCGAATAAATACATTTTTTTTTCTTATTTCCATGACATTATTTGTGAATCATACGAAATGTGACTTCTGTGTGTAACTTTATGGTAGTATCTTCCGATATTGTAAACTGGTTAACTTTTTTCCAACACGCTATCGAAATAACTCATGTTTTAAATAAGTTATCGAAAAACGTGTTGTTATTAATACTTGACTGTTAAAACCGTTTTCTGTAATGAAGATTGACTTACGTAAATTAAAGTTTATTAAATTCGGAATTGTTAATTTTTTTTCGATGTCGCGGGATTATGTTTTTTTTATTGGATCATAATAAATGTGACTTATGACACATCTTAATATTTTTTTTATGATAGGTGTGAGAAACTTCTGCCGTAGTACGTAGTAGTAGGTGGCACAGATTTTAATATTTCTTTAGATGTTTTTATAATAAATTAAGAAAAAAAATGTATCATGTTGCCGTTTGAAAATTTTACTAACATTAATTTTATCTTGGACTACAAGGACAACAAGGAAATGTATGTACACACGATAAACAGGTCAAGTCTGGACATAGGTAATTATTTGTTTTGACGCAAAAAAGGACACAGCTCACTTGATTGAGATCACTATTTCATTGCACTAAAAATATTGAAGTACCTATATGCATCTATAATTTTTCTTTCACCGTTTTATTTTTCACAGACTCCAACACTGACATAACCTCCGTTATCCTTAATTAGTAACCAAAACGAATTTCCGCAAAAGGATTGCAATTAAATGAAAGTGTTTCTTTCATTTGTTTTGAAACCAGTTTTAATTCCAAAATTCACAATAATCCATGAGACACGACAAGTTGTGTGATCGTACTTTCAAATTGTCTCCGTTACGGCTTTTTAAGTATTTGTTGTAAAACTTGTCTTACCGGCAATTAGCATTAGACAGAAAATATTTTCGATAACAAAACACATGTTGACTTCTCACGGACACGAATTTTGTCACGGATCCTTATTAGATGGCTGATGCGTGTCCATTGCAAAATAAACGCAGATTTACTTATTAATACAATTGGGAATGGAGCGAAGAACTTTTTCCATACATTATTGCTGTAAGAGATTTATCCTAACTACTTGGTAATTAAAGAAAAATCTGAAATTACCTAAAATCTATCAGATTTATGTAAAGCTACAAGCTAAAAGCAGAGCCTTTCCTAGTAACGATACATGGGGATATCTGCAAACACCTAGAGTGTCTTTTGTTTTTTATTAAAAACCAGCTGATCCGTGTCTACTTTTTAGGGCATCGAACATCACCAAATATAGTCGATGGTACTAAGGCGTAATGTAGCTTTCTACTGGTGAAATTGTTTTCAAAATCGATTCAGCTATCCAGATATTCCTTACCTACAAAAGAACTTCGATTCACAAACTTTACCTCTTTATAATTTTAATATAGAAGAAGTAAAGCATACTCCTTTGTGTAAACCTTCTTATTCATGTCAATGAAGCATGACGAAATAATAATGAAAGTTTTGTTGATACAAAAGTGACACAATTAAAATAAATAGAAACACTACTAATTTGTTTGCGGTGTATCTTAGAATCTACTAATTAGCCTAAAACATTGATTTATACCTTCCTTAGTTACAACAGTTATAATCCTATAATTAACATTTTATATGACGAACAGATAATATGTTTTTAATAACGGGATGCAGACGAGTCACGAAAGTTCTACATTTTTTATGACATTTGTCTTTAAAATTCATCGCTCATTTCCTACTATTCAATCACGATTAGCGACCAAATTATACTCTAAACAACCTACTTAAATCGATATTTTTCATTAGCCAAAAAAACAGATGGAATAAACGGGCTTGACAGCACAGTATGAATGAGTACCATTGCAGAATTGCCATTCGCTATTGTAATTAAGTAAAAAAAAATCTTTGTTTAAGTAAGGGTTAAATACCATTATTATGTCACCCATATCGTGGCCTTTTTGGTAAACGTGGCTTGGTAATTTTTAAATTTTTATTATAATTTGTATACTACTACTACATAAAGCTGTTAAACTTCATCAAACTAAAATTATTTTTAGGTATTAGGCATACGATAACACACCTTTATAAAGTAGCTAGGCCACCACCCAACTTGGAGTTGCCAGTATACTATTAAGTTTGAATGTGTGAAGATTTGGTCTTACTATACGCTCACATCTCTACGACTCGTTGCGATCACCAACCCGCTTGTCCAGCGTGGTGAGTAGGCCTTCCCTTCTCGCCGCAGACGCCAAAGGCGCCGCAACACAGTGGTGTTATTTGCGCGCAACGACCTCAGACCACCATGAGGTTGGGCCTGCGGGTGACTGGGAGGGTTGATTGAAGCTTTGTGTGCAATTAGGCGTACTGGTTTTACCCACCAAAAATAAAAACTTGGTTCTTTTCGTGACTGTCAACGCAGTCGCCATTTTGTAATTAAGAGTTCAACCATAAAGGAACTCAAATTAAATATTTGCTAGCGAGACGAATACTAAATTATATTAATTGCAATGACACCGTGCATGCGTGTGAACCTCTAATTCGCAAGAAAAGGACGTGACGTAACTGTGTTAGTGATTCTTTCGCACGCACAACATAGTTACCTATTATAGTTTTCATTTCCTTAAAAGGATTGAGTCGAGAATAGTTAAGGCTATATTGTATTGATAAAAGAAAAGCTACAGTCCTCAACATCTATATATAATAGGTACAATGTTGGGTTTGATACAACACATGTAAATCGAAGAAGGATGAACCGACTTTCAAGATCCTTGATTTATTGGATTCGTCTTCGTCCCGAATAGCAGAATAAAGTTAAAAAAACAATGGAAATCACTAAAAAAAATGATGTTTACGGAAACGGGGATAATTTGCGCGGGTGGAAACGCAGGGCACAGCTAGTAACATATGTATTTATAAAAACACACATGATTGTTATAGCACTAACATTTCTGTTGTGACGTCATTATGGTGACACTCTACTTTCGAACACCCCTTATTCAATTTACCTTATAAACAATAATGTGATGCCCTAAAGACCAGGCTCCAAACATGGAAAGAGGGATATCCATTCACTTTCCCCTCCACACTAAGCGAAAAAATCCCTCCCGGCAATAGCTTACCATGGCCAACGTGGAAGTCTATTAATAGACTCCGGACGCAAGTTGGCCGGTGCAAAGAAAGTATGTGCCGGTGGGGTTACAGCACACCTGAGCCATTTGAATGCGGTATTTTCTCTCAAACCATGGCCAACTTAGTGAACTGCCCAGCGTGTCCCAACACCTGCACACGCGAAGATCTTTACAACGCCACCGATAATGCTGTCTGCGTGGCCGAGTACTGGTCTGACAAAATATAATCTTCATATTGCCATTGAAGATAGACGAAGAAGATAAACAATAAGGCTACTACTATGTTGTAAATACACCACAAACTTTATTATATTTTTTAATCATATATTTTCCATCACCTGGGTTTTACACTGCGACAACTTGTTTTCCAAATCCTTGTGAATACCCGTTTGATTTCTAAAATTATTATCTCCTAAGTAGTGACATTCGTCATGGTATAATTTTATGTGTTCACCATTGTATTGAGATCTCTCATATAATTTCAGTTATTATATTCAATGACGTCATTTTTCTTAAATGTAAACATGTCAGTAGGTTTTTCCAGTTTATTTCTTGTCACACGATCTACAATAACTATTTAGCTTGTATATAATCTAGGAACCAAAGATTTTTACCAGTAAATATTTTATACCAAGTATACCAATAACAAAGCCATTAAAGAAAAAAATAATATGTAGTATTTTTGTTCAAAATATACTCTTGAATTTTTTTAAAGTCTAGCATTGGTTTTTGTTATTCAACGCACCTCATATCGAGTGCGTATATTCAACGAGGTAATCAGGTGCATAAAACTGAATGACTTTTCCCAAGGAACATAGGTCGAAATCTTAAAATTGATCCTGTATATATAAGAATTTATGTTGGTAAGAGCATAACTCAAGAATGGCTGGACCAATTCGGCTAATTTATTTTTTTGTATGTTCCTTATGGTCCTATACTATAAAAAAAACTACGTGATCACTAGAATTAACTTTAGTCAGAACGAAGTCTGTCCGGGCAACTAGTTTTAAAATAATTTTATTTGCCATAAAATAAAAGCTTTATGATATAAAGTTTACATCAACTAATGATGGTTATAAAACCACGAGGTTGTCGTCAATTAATTAAACCTACCAATAAAATTTATTAGCCACTAATGTGTGTCAACTTCAAAGAGGACAGTATTATAAATGTAAAAAAGTTACTGAATTGACTATTTACAATCAAAAAGTAAAAACAGCTTTTGGATCGTGTTTTGAATGTTCCGTCTATTTAGTTTGTTACACTAACTACGACTTATTGACGCGTTATAATAAGGTCCAATATTGGTTACATTTGTTTTTCTTCTTTTTTTTCCATTTCGATGGATCTTCAGATTTGACCAGCCTAAAATAGCCAGGCTCAATTACCACAAAAAGATAATCAAATAGGTTTATGTCCCTTCAGTGTGGTCACTTTCGTTTTCATTCTCTATGGCCTTACAGTACATTGGCTAACCGTTCCACGAATCAAACATATTACGACCTCTTCACAGATAATCTATCTCCACACTTAATATCTGTCCTCGATGTGAATTAGCCGTTTTACGACATTATAAAAAAATATTGAAACAATATTGCGTAGGCGTTCGTGTACATATAAATACGCAGGCAAAGGCCAATCCAATTAAAATAATCGACATTTGCATAGAAAATGCGCGTATCAATACGAATTTACGTCCAAGATACGATGGTTGTTTGGTGCAAGTGACAAGAAATTCGTTATTAACTTTACTGCTTTTTGGCCTGTATTTATATACCTACAAAAGTTTATTTATCTAGAATCTGAGAAACTAAGTTTTTTTTGTGTTAAAACACATGTTTTGCCTAAAGATTGATAGTTTCGTAGAGTTACTATAGTATAATCATGTTTTTTTTTGTATATTATTGATTTAAGATTAACACTATATTTTATCCAAAGGTGTGTAATTATTCCTCTCAGTTTTCATACTTACAAGACATAATCCCCGCTACCTCTCACGCCTTACGCCTCTCAACTGCTGTACTCGTCACCTGATTAGCTCGCCGCTCACGGCGGTCGGTTTTCCACTAAAATTAAACAAATCCACGACTGTTTTGTCAACTCGTGACTATTGCCAAGGCCGCGATCATCATCAGTGTAGGGTTGACAATAGAAGCTGAATGTACTTACTTTTGTTTTTTAAAAAAAAAAAAAGATTACTAGCAATGTGGGTCACACATTACTAGTAATCTCGACTAACAAGCATCTTAGCTTAGCACGAGGGCTTAACCTCGTGCTAAGCTAAGATGCTTGTGTTACGAGTGGGTTCACGTCGGTAGTGTAATGGGTGCACATGATCGCAAGTCCGACGCCCTAGCCATTAGGCTACCGCCGCTTTAAAAAAAAATCTGTTTATTTTGAAGGCGGTTTGTTCGAGAGACTAATAGATGGACTGCATTGTTGTGACCGTCATTATTTATAGAATGAGGTTTCTAAGTGATGATGGAGCTAAGAAATAACTTTTAAAAGCAGTCGGAACACCAATTCTGACACATCTTATGGACCTGTTACATCCGTCAATCCGTAATCCACCTCGGTACACTACATCAGAGGCGTGAAAGTGTGAAATACACAATCGGGTTCATAGGTTATGTAGGTATATAGGTTCATATATTAGGAATTGAATTATTTCAATGACACTGTTTCCATAAATTTCTTGCGATATCTATTCTCTTCTCTCAGCATTTACTTGATTGTAGTGAATGTTTGACACTATAAAAACGTAGTGTTTTTCTTAAACGGATCTAAAAAATATGTAATTAATTTATTTCGTTAGAAAAATATTATACAAAACTTAACTTAATAAATGAAGCGACGGTCAACGGCTTAGCTTAGCTCGAGAGATTAACAAGAATACTAGTCAGCTTAAGTTAACTCGTAAGCTTTAAAACAAATAAAAAATTTGAATTTTATTCATAAAGATTTTCCATGTTATTCAGTCTTATAACTACTGGAAAGCATTGTACAACACACAGAAGCTTTATCTAAAGAAAATTGAATTAAATATTCCAATTAGTTAAACTTATGAATCTCACGCAAAATCAATTAACATTAAGAAATGCAAATTATGTTATTCAAGTGTAGTATGTAAGTCTTTTACCAAATATCAAATTTGGGTAAAGGTTATTAAATTAAAGGTGGTTTTATTTTAAAGAAATATAAATTAAAGGTTATTTTGTGTCTATATTAGTTTATGTCGACTTTAACACAGGTCTATTTAGGTACTTACCTGTCAAGTACCTACAATGTTTTCTACACTTACGAGAAAGTACGCTACACAAAAAAAAATATTTGATGTTAATTCTAATAAAGTAGGTAAGTACAATATAAGCTTACAGCAAAATATTCAATGAACGCTAATAAAAAAATAATGAATTACCGAACTTCATATATGATTATATTAAAACTGCTCGCCCACTTCCGATAATGTGACCGTTTTTTTTTTGTTAGAGCAAAATAGGACTGTAATTGCAATAGTGCAAAGTACTACAAAAAACGGTAAGAAATCGTATCATGATTCGAATCTGCCCGATATCCGTTACTACAAAAATATCTGACGAGGGAAGGCTTAAAGTAATAGAATCATAATTGACCGTTAAAATACCGTTTCCCTTTTCTTCAAATTTCGGGCACAAACCTTTCAACTGGCAGCCCTACGCGCTGATGACAATTGCGGGTAATCACGGCGGGTGACGTCACACAGCGTGCAGCACTGCAACCTTCATGCCTGTCAACTGATTGCGAGACATTCGATTTGAGTAAAGTACTGCGCCCATTAGATAGATGATTTGCGATGATCGCGAGTTTTTGTACGTCAAAGTCAACATAATATGGAAAACCATGCAACTTTTTCAATTTTTTTGAAATAGAGTTTGTTGAAAATGTTGTTCTATGATTTGTGTGTGTAAGTACATCAATTTAAAAAAAAAAACATGGGCTTATCTAGTCATTTGAATATTCCTCTATACCTTTAGTTGACTAATATTAAATCTGAATCTAGATTAACTACCTCTATCAAGAATATTCAGGTTTATAGGATACGAACGTGCAATAGAATTTTCATTATTTTTTTCATATAAATAACAACCATAAATGATGACAATAAGCTTATTTATGAATCACTTCATGTTTATTACCCATCCTATACCTACTCAAAATTACCGCGAGTTTACCATACTTGCGCAGGTTATCAACACTGTCCACTTTAGTTAACAAGCATCCTTACATAAGTTGACATTCTCAGTGGTCACATTAGCTAAATTAAATTATAATTCTGAACAAAACAGTCATAATAAAAATTGAAAAAGCTATTATAATGTAAAGTCTTGATTGTGGATTATTATTATATATTATGGGTTAGTTCCTTAGAGTCGGTGACCTTAACTTAATGGGAACATTCTATGACATTGCGTGTAAGTAATGTTGACTTGTAAGTAATTTTACACTTACTAATATTAGTGTATAATTTTCATTATTTTGGGGTGGGTGCCATTTTTTAAATCTGGTCATGATTATTTCAACCTTTTGGCTAAAAAATGTGTCAATAATTGCATAACTGCAAATTACCTATAAGGAAAGAAACACTGAATGAGACGGTTCGTAGAAAGAATGATATAATTGATGATAACGAAAATAAACTTGCACCGCTGAATCTGAAAATACAAAACATATTATATTGAATCTCCTCTTAATAATATGTCTTACGCTAACTTTTGCTTGCGGCTCCGCACAAGTGAGCGAAATTTTTAGCATACAACAACATACATAAACGTCACTCAATTCGCCTTAAAATAGAGGTTGGCAACCTGCGGCGAAATATTATATTTTATAAAAATTGCAAAAAAGGTGTTTTCTATTTGGTCACCTTTTAATTTGGTCACCCTGTATATAGTTTAAACTGTTGAAAAAAAACACTACATATTATATTTTAATATGAATAAATACATAATTTTCTTATGAAAATTATCAAAAAATAATTGTGGCTCTTTAAAACATAAAAAAATTGTAAATTATATTTTTTTCTCTTCCGACTCAAAAGATGGCCGACACCTGCCCTAAAGCAATAATTTAGCCTTCTCTAGCCGCGATGCTCCGACACACTGGATACACTGCTTAGATCATCATTTGTTTTTATATTTCATTGTTACGCTATTGTTAAGATGTTGAGATAATTCTAAAAGGTTATCAGATTAGATTTGGAGATCTTGGATGAGCCCTACATGGAGAAGTACAATTCGTTAATCGTTCGTAAGTGAAAGTTGAGATGGACGCAATCTGGTCATTAGTTGTAAGGCCCGAGTCACACCGGAATGGCAGCGGCCGACAGCGACGCGGCGAGCACTTTCAGTGTGAAATAATTTTAAACTTTAACTACATACTTAAAAGACCAGTATCGCTTGAAAAGCTTGAAAAGGTCGCGAGGCCGCCCGCGGTGTCGCGAGCGGCCGCGCGGCGACGCGAGCGGCCGCTGCCGGCCGCTGCCGACCGCTGCCATTTCGGTGTGACTCGGGCCTAAGTATTTTAGGCGCAATGTTTGCTTGGTAGCGTTTTGTTTTTATTATGTACACAGTAAATGAAATTGGTGGCTTAGCGGTTCAATAGGGTTCGAGCCCAGGCAAGAGCCAATGCAACTTTTTCAAAGTTACATGTATTTACTCAATCATTCTAAGACATAATTGACAAACGACGAAGGAAAACATTGTGAGGAAACCTGGATTCCTAAAATGGAATCTGAAATCGCCAACCCGCATTGAGCAAGCGTGGTGATCAATGCTCATTCCTTCTCTGTATGGGAACTACTGTACCCAACAGTGGGACATTTAAAGACCGTGAAATGTTATTATGAATGTTATTATATTTTATGGCGGTTCAAAGGGAAGTCTTAGGTTGAATTTTCTACGAATACATTATTTGCTGATCAGTCAACATTTTGCATGTTTTTTCCTTGTAGCGTCTACGTTTTTGTCACTATATTTCGTGACAGCCAATTTAGTATAATTAACTACTTAATGCTTTCTCTACGCACTTGTATGTACCTACCTTTTTTTAATCATACATAACCATTTATTAATTTATAACTAAACAAGTTATAAGTATGACCGTGGATGGGTATACAATCAGAGGGAGAACGAAAAAGAGATGAGGATTGTGTAAAAGATGATATGAGAAAGAAAGGAGTGGATGCCGCGATGACGAGTAATATAAGGAAGGAAAATACGTATTGCGCCGACCCATATGGATGGGATAAGGGCAGGAAGAAGAAGAAGAATCAGAATCATTTATTAATTTAACTGAATTTTTTTTATCAACTGTTTTTTTTTATCACGCAACCGACGGGAGTAAAGAGTCCTTTCTCTTTAGTGATTAGTTTATATTAACGAGTAGTTCAATTTCAAGGAATGTGTTCAAAAAGTAGCTTATATTTTCTTTGTTGTTACTTATAACATGGATGTTACTATGTAAGGCATTCTTTGCAATTAAATATTTTATTATATTTATTATTATTATATATTATGTCAAAGCTGTTGTATCACAAACTGGACGACCTCCGTGGTCGAGTGGCGTACATACCGGTTTTCAAGGTGTCGCTAGCTCTGAGGTCCCGGGTTCGATCCCGGACAGGTCAATGTAATAAACACACTTTTCTATATTGTCTCAAATTTGGGTGTTTGTGGTACCTTCATTGTCTCTGATTCCATAACACAAGTGCTTTAGCTATTTACATTGGATTCGGATCAATGTATGTGATGTTGTCCACACAAATAAAAAAAAAACATTTATTTATTATTCAAGCGAATAGAACTTCCCTTTCAAATTAACGAAAACAAACAAAAAACTGCCTACAATAGTGTTCTCAGTACATTACAACACTGAACTATATACTCCCAATCAACACGTATACATTAAAACTTACGGCAAACATACTAGTACCTGGCGTTTCGTAAAATATCGTGAAGTTAACTTTACATTTAGGTGTTGAGTTCCGTATAATCTTTTGTACATCTTATTTATTCTTTATGTTACGTACAGATAGCTGTTTAAAATACAAAATGTTTTTTTTTACGATGATGATATTATTTATTATTCAAGATACATATTTTATTTAAATATAGGTATACAATCTTAACATAATTAAAATTTAAAAGATTTGTTAAAAGTTTTATTTTAAACGTACCTACCTATTGCCCATGCCACCGACAATGTTGTCTGCGTGGCCTAGTACTATAATAAATTGCCATTGGTCGATACGCCAAAAGAAGATTGCGCAATTTAAAAAAAAAACACTTTCGTTCATCTTTTGTCGATCATATAAATCGATAAGTAATGTGTCTTGTCCATCTGTCTTGACTTAAATGATGTAACACAAATATATATAATTCTGTACGTTCTTATTGGAGAGATACAGATCTCATCTTCATCACGGTACCCTAAAAAAACTTACAAAACAAACGCATATCTAGAGACAATGAGCGTAGCATGATTCATAGAGTTTAGCAACACTTATGGTGGAGTACCATCAGTTATGAAATAGTACCAAAATGTAAGCTATCGATCAATTGTAGCTAGATATAACAAGATCAGCTTTGATCTAGATTTAATTTGACTTTAGATCTAGTTGATAAATTATCTGTTTTTGCTAATGACCCTAGATTACACGGATCGTTAGTATTATGGTTATAAGGATTATAATTCAGAAACAGAAAATAATCGTTGGTTTTTAAAGAAACATTAATTGAGAAAAAATTGTAAACTATACCGTAAAACTGTTTGTGATTTGTATTAATATTTTATTAAGAAGGAAAAGAGGTCTTAATTTCAATTTCAATTTCAATTTATTTATTGCAAATATGTGTAGATACAATTTGGTGTTAGGGTACAGATATAAAAGAGCTTTAATACATATTTTACCATACAAGGCGTGCAATTTCATCGCAAGTTTGAATTTAATAATTTACATGTCATATTTACAAATAAAATGGCTTAATTGTTATAATCTCAGTCACAATGAATTAAATGTCGACTTAATAACTATCGCATGTCATCATTTAAATATTCGTCGATTGAATAATAACATTTTTCTGTTAAAAAAACTTTAAGGTGTCTCTTGAAACTATTTATGTCTAGAGAGCTAATTACATTTTTTGGCAACTTATTATATATGTGGGGAGCCCTACAAAATATACTCCTATGCATTAATGTGGTCCGACTCGGCACTACACATAATTTGCCCTCAAATCTTTGTCTTTCTCGTTTTTTAAATAGCTTGAGATTATTTTTTACAAATATAGCACTCTCATAGATGTATATACAGGGAAACGTCATTAATTTATTTTCTTTGAAGTAGGGAAGTAGGGTTTACATGATTCCATTGGCTTAACTTTAAACATTGTTCTAATACAGCGTTTTTGTGCTCTAAATACGAGAAGCCATTCTGTGGAGTTCCCCCAAAACATTACTCCATACCTTAACGAGGAAGAAACATATGCGTGATAGGCTGTTAAGAGTGTTTTTCGATTAGTCACATTTCTGATTTTAAATAAGCCATATACAAATGTGTTTATCTTTTTACATAAGTATTCTGTGTGTTTTTTCCAATTCATTTTTTGATCTAAATGTAAACCTAAGAATTTAGTCGTAACTTCCTCTTCAATTTGCATATTATCATAGATTACTCTGATTCCATTATAATTAATATCTTGTCTTTGTCTGAAATTAATATATTTAGTTTTGTCATAATTTACATTAAGATTATTTGATGTCAACCAGTGAATAACAGATGTCAATGAATTATTAATATTTGCTTCTAAATTAGACAAGTCTTTTCCACAGAACAATATTGTACAATCGTCAGCAAAAAGTGTAATTTTGTCAGTAACATTATTCGGCAAGTCATTGATATATAGGATAAATAACAGAGGACCCAAGACGCTTCCTTGAGGCACTCCATATTTGACAGTTTGAACAGCAGAGTTATATACTTTTTCTGTTTGTGTATCCTGACTAATACTGCTTATTTGTGTTACTTGTTCCCTATTGGTCAAATACGATTTTATAAGTTTATAAGCATTACCTCTGATTCCGTATCTATACAATTTATTCAAAAGAACACTATGTTTAACACAGTCGAATGCTTTGCTCATATCCATAAACATTCCTATGACTGGTTGCCTTTTATCCATGTTATTTAAAACTGATAATAAAAAATCATAAATAGCCATGTTTATGTTCTTATTTTTTCTAAAACCATATTGCTGTGGAACAAGTATCGATTCTTGTTCTAAAAATGAATACAGAGTGTTATAAATAATTTTCTCATAAATTTTTGCAAAAATTGGCACCAAAGCTACTGGTCTATAGTTTCCTACATTAAAGCCATCTCCTTTTTTGTATATGGGTATTACTACAGTTTGTTTAAGTTTATCTGGGAATATACCTTGTTCAATGGCTTGATTTATTAGGTAACTAAGAATAGGCGCAATGTGATTTCCTACCTTTTTAATAGCCGTAGTCGTTATATCGTCCTTGCCAGTACTTGCAGTATTTTTTAGATTTTTCATTACATTAAGTACTTCATTTGGCGTTGTAGGAATCATAAAAATTGATTTAGGCAAATTTTCTGGTAATCTATATGGATATTTTAAAAGATTATCGCAATCATTTTTTTTCACAAAAAAGTCATTGAAAATATTACAAATTTGTTCAATGTCATTAATCAATTGTCCATCAAATTTAATTCTACCAATACCCATTTTAGGAGTATTAGTTTTTGTTTTATTTATAATTTGCCACATAGCTTTAGTACTATTAGGGGAGCTATTAATAAAATGATCATTTTGTGATTTTTTCGTTAGATTAATAATAGTTTTTAATTTTCTCGTGTAAATTTTGAATTTTAATTTATTATGCAAGCTTGGTATTTTCCTGTATTGCCATAGTAATTTGCGCTTTTTTGCACTACATAATTTGATTCCCTTTGATATCCATTTAGTTTTAGTCCTAGGTCGTATTTTAAGTTTGTAAATTGGGAAACAAAGATCATATATTAGTTTAAATAATTCAAAAAAACAATTAAACGCCTCATTTGCCTCCTTAAATTCTAATACTTGATTGAAACTTAATTGTTGTAAGTAGTTTTTAAATTTGTTTAAGTTCTCAATCGAGTAATCCCGTTTAAATGTATACCAGTGATCTAATACACAACTTTTACTTATCGGAAATTTTAAGATCTGCGCAGAATGATCAGAAATAGACAACTCCAAAATCTCCCCCTTACAGCCCCGTAAATTATGAAACATGTTATCTATACAAGTGCCACTCACAAAACGAGTAGCTTGCTTGAATACTGTTTTTAAATTAAATGACCACAGAATGTTTTGGAACTCCAGAGATGGTTTAGTCTTCTTTAATAAATCTATATTGAAGTCACCACATAATATCAGTTTTTTGTTTTTACCCTTACAGAAATAGGTTAGCATATAATGTATTTTTTCATAGAAACTCTCCAAAGATGAAGAGTCATATTTTGGTGGTCTATATACACAAGCAATATAGATATCATGATGAATCAACTCAATTGCAGCACATTCAAATTTATTTTCGACTGATAAAGTACTAATATTTTTAATCTCTATGAATTGTATTCCCTTTTTTACAAGTATGCAGGATCCTCCATGTTTAGTTTTTCTCATAAATGACGCGGCTAGCACAAAATCATTCAATGTCAAATATTGTTCATCACCTAGAACCATATTATGCTCAGTTATACAAATAATATCTAAATTTTTATTAAGTTCTTCTAAATGTACACTTAACATATCTGACTTATTGAGCAGTCCATTTACATTCTGATGTAGAATATTTAAATAATTATACACGAAATAAATCATTACGTTGTTGAGAGTCATTATTTGCACCTATGCTAGGATCATCAGTAAAATTGTCAAGATTAAGATTTTCATCACAGTTAGTCTGTACACCCTTATGTTCACATTTTATCCTCCTAAAATCATGTTTTCTAATTGAGATTTTGTTAGTAACAAATTTAATAAAGTCGTTTAATTGTTCGAAAATCTTTACAGTTGCTTTATTATTAATTCTACCGCTTCTTCTCCAGAACATTTCATTTGAGTATTTAATATGTCTGTTTGTGTCTAGTAAATAAGCAAACTGGAATTCGAGAATATCTGTACATAACAATTCATTAAATACTTCAATACGATTATTAAATAAAGTAGAATAATTATTCAATTTATAATTTGGAAGACACAGTATAATATTAGTACTATTATTTAAATTTTCAATTTGTGATTTAATAAATTTAACTAAATACTTATAATTGTTTGAAGTTTCAAAATCTTTTTCGCCAATAAAAATTACGCAAAAGTCATTTTCAGTGAAACTAGCAATTTTAGAGTTAATATTTGAAAATAATTCTGTAATTCCGCCTTGAGGTATACAATAATGACATATCTTACAATTTGATAAAATACTTTCAGAAATTTCTAAAATTTTGTTAGTGTTATTGCTACTAATCATACAAATATTTTTCTTCCCTTGTCTATAATCAATTGTTGTTGGAGTTGTAGATTCAAATTTGTTGCAGCTTTTTTCTTTAATATTCGTTACTAAACTGCGCGTAGTTTGGCCCTTTTTTTCATTTGATAACATGTTTTGATTATTCAAATTGATAATGACACTTTTCTTAATGTTGTTTTCTAATGGTTCTATTATTTTCGTATTCTGTTCCTGTTTTTTATTCTCTATAATTTTTTTCGATACTTCTTTAATTGAATGTTGAGCGGGTTCTAAAATGTTCTCAATGTTGTTCTCAATGCTGGAATGGTTTGCTAATTTTTCCAAGCATTTTTGTAATTGTTTTTTCAAGTCTGCATTCTCCGTACTTAAATTTTCAATTTCAAGTTGAGCTCCATCAAGTTCCATTATTAATTGTTCCATTTGCAAATTTAATTTCATAACCCGTTCATCGTCATTGTTTAGACTTGATAAACTTCTCATAGTACTATTAGCTGGAGACGAATTAGAACTAATGCATTCATCTTCCGTCATAATAGAGAAATTTTTGCTTTTTTGCGTTGTTTTTCTATGTGTAATATTATCCATTTTAATGCTTTAATATTTAGTGCACTATGTAAATAATATTTAATTACTGATCGAAACAAAAAATTTTAGTCGATTATTTTAGTCAGTTAACGTTATTGTCTTTATGTAGTTTCTGAACGCAACTTTTAATTGTCAATGTTGGTAATGTTGGTATCAATGAATGCTCATTGTTAATTGTCTATGTCGCTCAAAATTATCCAAATTCAAATGCAAACCGCCTTTTCAATGAAAAATTAATGCAAATTATGAAAATACACTTCATTCGTTTTTATAAGTATTCTTAGTCAACATCTTTGTTATTGTTAACACTTTTTTCATTAATGTTAACCACTTTTTAAGAGTTTATGTGTAGTATTTACGCTGTTAATGTCACTGTTCACTGTTTGTATTTGGTCTTTCACTCAGTCACTATTATACGATGAAAACGTTTTTAGTAAGTTACTGTTCCCTAGTTAACACTTACAACTGGTCACTTATAGAAAAAAACTACAAATTACATTTATTATTGAATTAGAATTACAGTGTATTGTTTACATTACAACGTCAGTGTTGCCAACGTAGTAAGTGTTCTTATGTACCTACAAGTAGGCTCAGGGGCCTTATTCACTAAGTCCTACGGTTAATGTGCTGTTACGTGTAGGGTTATGCTGTTACGTGTAGGGTTATGACAGGCTTTATCTCTTTCAACTTACTACACTTTTAAGTAAAAAATCTGTTAAATGGCCTAAAACCCTACTTACACTACCCGTCGATCCTCGGAACACAAAGAGGATTTGGTGACCCGGATTTCTTAAACTGTAATCTGCGTTATGCCATGTTGTCTTGTTTGGACTTATAGAATAACGCCCTGTAATGAAGCACTTGTAGGTTGGTATCAGGTAAAGAAAAACATAGGTAAAAGATCTGAACATATTAATTATACTTATTAATGAAACATTGCTCTGAATTGCAATTTCCGAAAAGATTGAACCGAAACTACAGTCCCGTGAAGCCAGCAAGCTTGCGCTAACTGTGGTAGACTTTTAAAAAAAGACCTGACCGAAAGAATAGGACACTTTTCACATACCATTTCGATACAACGCCGTCAGTTGTTTCGATATGATAGTAAACTATACGTATAGAAAAAAGAAGATTGGCCACTATTAAGTAATTATACGAAAAATACTTAATTACATGTTATGAAACATAGAACCAGATCTGTTGAATGTCGAGACGGTCACATGGCGGTTGACGAATGACCATTTATATATAATTAATTATTCTAAACATAATTATGAAGATAAGTTTATATCTTCTATTACGGATTGAGTAAATCTTACGAAATATTGTCACTTGTTTATGACCGGTTGTTGCGTTTGTCTTGTTTTGCTGGTATTTCATTCATTCATTATGCTTAGGTATTCGTTCATTCAATGATCGAAAGATCGTGACCTATCTAGCAATTCTCGAATCACGGTGTACTTTTGTGTGTAATATGAAGGAGAGAATACAGGATTGTTTTATGGAGTGCGTATATTCTACGAGGTAATCAGGTGCATAAAACTGAACATCTTTTCCCAAGGAACCTAGTTCGAAATCTTAAAATGGAAAATAATCTTTTTATACGAACATAAGTCACGTGACCTGTCACTTAGTATGGAAAATTCATTTTCAATTCTAAGATTTCGACCTATGGTTATTGGGAAAAGTAATTCAGTTTTATGCATCTGATTACCTCGTAGAATATACGCACTTGTTTTAAATTAATCCTGTATAATATTTGAATCTATAATTATAGTTCGTTGGTTTGGTTGGTTTTGCTGGGCTATTTCCGCACTGAGCCTCTTGATAGAGCCATTGTTTTGTAAACAAAAGTACGCTTTCTTGATCTATGTGAATATAAAACCTATATTTTTATTTGTAATGTATGTTAATTGAGGAAAATTAAAAATTAACCTTCTAATGTGCGACATAATTAGCGTGTTACGCTTTTATTACGATTCATAGGTTTTTTTCTAAAGGTAGCCCACAGTTTTTCGAAGATTTTTGAGACAGATTATTTCACGTGCACCTTGGAACATCCGGATTAATAAGTGCCAGTCATTGATATAAATATATATATATCACAAGCATAGTAGCTAATTTAAACCTGCTAAATAAGAAACTAGTCATACTATAAACAAAACAGTACTTGTAGAGATTATCTTATAGCTCTCAAGTACCTACATTTTCAACTACCATTAAATATTATTGCGACTTCCAAATTAGCATAAGTGGCCATTTAGAGACCAAGTGGGCAAAGGTCACACTACTGAGTTAGAGATTATCAAATTTATTATTTTGTCACCAATCTTCTAAAGACTTTATGTGGGACGATGATTTACTGCCGTTTTGTAGAATTAAATTTTGTATTATTACTTATTTTTCACATGACATTTGGAAGCTAGAATTTGGGAGCAAAAGGTCTTAAGTCTGCTGATTTTTATGTTCGTTGTTTGAATTGAAAATGGTAATTATTTAAAACTATACTCCATTTAAAATAGCATTAGACAGAAGTTAAAAAAGGTTATTTATAATGTACACTTTGTTGCAAAAGTACAATAAACTTGTTACAGTTACGATTTACGCCTATAAATTAAAATCTATTTACATACCAGCTGTCACACTTATTTGTAATCATGTTAACCATTTTTCATAACAAATTATGTGGCTTTCATTTATTTATAATATTTCATTTTAATCTAAAATGACAGTGCCAATGCTAAAAAGCTAAAAGAAGCAGTGATGAACAATACTGGAACGTTTTTCGTTTTACTATTATCCTACCATTATTTGTTTATTTATTATTTTATTATCACTAAATCCTATGATGAAGACGAAGAAGTTTCACTATAGTGTGTTGTAAGTTGTTATTTTAATTAAAATATTGTTCTAAAAATTACTTTTATTTTAATCTTAATTAAATCTAAGTCATCATGACATGATTGGTTGTCTCATTCATTGTTTAGGTGTAAGTTTGTAATGTGTGATGAAGATATTGTTATAAATAAAGCGTAATTTAAAAAAAAAGTTTTATTTCGTTTATTTAAGTAGGTACATACTTAAAACCATTTCTTTGAAATAAAATGTTTTCAATTCCTGCTTCTGCGAGCCTCTTTTTTCTAATGCTATAATAAATGGAGTATAAATTGTGCTGTAGTGTCTATAAAGGCATCTCTAATTTCAAAGTTATTAAAATATATTCTTAAACATATAAGGACACAGGCCTCTTCTCATATATCTTTATTTATTTATTACACGCACGACAAGGTACAGTCTGTTGCAAATTTGAGAAGATAGACCATATTTAGGAGTTGTAATAAAATTGTAACAATATTTGTTACGAACCGATTGCCATAGTCTCTTCTTCGATAAGGAACGAGCATTGATCACCAGGCTTGCTCATTGCGTGCTAGCGAATCAACGTTGTCTCACGACGTTTTCCTTCACCAATTAATAATAACATCTTAGGCACTTCTCACATGATCTTCATACAGTACATATATCTTCAAAAGAGTCACTTACCTGAAATTAGTTTGAAACTGCAACCTTGGTCATGAAAATCTGTTAATTAAACCGCCAGGCCACTTTGTTTAATGCCGTTTCAAACATATTAAATGTATCTCAGACTCCTCAGCTTTAATTACAAATAACAGATAATTAATTTTACATTTATATTGGTTTGTAATTAAATACTAGGACGATCTAATCGTTTTGAGCCTAAAACATAAATTACTAATCAATCTATTTGTCCATTACAATTATCATTTGATCTTCTATAAATATGTATGTTTATGATGTTTCGTAATTAACATAAATATAAATATCAGAAGATCCACAAATAAACCTCTACTATCTACATCATTATATAAGTGTGTGAAAAACGTACGTCACAGGTTATAATTAAATACGTAACTCAACCTGATCGCTTTGACATAAAGGTGCTTTCAATTTCAGAACTTCACTTCTAATTATGTCCTACGAAAAAGAAACTGGCTTGCCTTTTCCTTCAAAGATAAAAAAGTAAAGTTGAATTTTCGTAAAAATAATAAAAAATAAATATATTTCTTGTAGATTAGTAACATAGTATCAGCGTCGCCATCTTGGATGTCGGATTGACAAGACACCGATGCTTGTCATCAGCATCACCGTCCTTTTTTATTAGCTTTAAAATTTTGATTGGAACCACACATTTCCTTTAATAATTTAGTCCCTTGTTCTTAATCAATTCTGCAAGGTGTTTTACACGCAGGTGATTTGATGAATTTACAAAACACATTACGATTGCGTCGAATTACGTAAAACTGGCTACGAAAAAAGGATTGACAGTTTTTTTTATCTGAAATTAACAAATTGATTTGAATAAACCATTAACAACACGATATACAGAATACTTAAAACTTGTGTGTAAAACCCGCTTCTATTTTTCATAAGTAATTTGTATTTGGACTTCTGTTTTATATGCATAGTTAGTATGGAAAATGAATGTGGTTGTCGGCAAGTTGTGTCACTAAATAACAAATTAATATTCATAGTGATGACCGAAGATATAAAATAATATCCTGCTTGATCATCTTGCATATTACTTAAAGGATATTATAATTTAATGCGCTACTGTGATTTTTCCTGTTAGAAAACGAAAGATGCGGCATTACTCATGTTTCGAGGTATCTTGTTTCAAGGTAAATGATTAAAGTAAAAAATTTACTTTCTTAGGACTTTTTCTTCTATTATTTATTGGAGTTTTGTTGGTAGTGAAAGTTGGGATTATTTTCATGACTCTTCAAATATTCGAAATATACATGAATTAAAAAGTAGTGCGGATAGTCGACGAGGTAATCAGGTGCATAAAACTGAACCACTTCCTCAAGGAACATAGGTCGAAATCTTGGTAAAGTGACAGGTCACGTGACTTATGTTTGTATGAAAAGTTAATTTTTTCGACCTATGTATCTTGGGAAAAGTTGTTCAGTTTTATGCACCTAATTACCTTCTAGAATATACGCACTTCTTTTAAAATAATCCTGTGTTTATTAACCCTAAACATTTGGATTAGACTAAGACTTATTTGTAAGTGAGAATTTTTTTAAATAAATAAATATTATTGTACCAACCATTTTTTAAGCCTCAGCGTTATTACAGAATCCTTCATCAGGTTCAGATTTGTTAACAGTAGCCTCCATCTGTGTATATCATCAATAAAACACATTGATTACTAGATTTATGTGTCAGGTATACACCTTAATATCTAATGAACCACAGATGGCAATCAAACCTGCGACACTACATTCAAATTCCATCACAATGTCATCATGCCATCAATAAAAATGTCATCATATTTTAAACACGAGATTAATACCAGTAGCTTATCATTCAAAATATGGTAACGGTGTTAATTCAATAAAAACATTGTGGTTTTTAATACGAGGTCAGGGATCAACGATCTGTTTCAAGGAAGTGTTAATTTTAATAAATATTATTTAAATTTGTTTTATTAATAAATGGATTATAAGGATTACGAATATTTTTTAATAATAAATAAATAAAATTGTTAAACATTTCTTATGACGCAGTTGATCTCATTTCAATGAGAGTGTAAACTTATTACTCTTTTTTTGTAGTTTTTAATCATTACTATTAAAGCCTCTACACTGCTGGCCAACCCTTTTCCAACTTTAGTTAGTTTTAACTATATATTTAATGCAACATTTATAATTAAATAATTTATTAATTAAGTTACCATGAGAAAAAAAACTTTTTCAAACACCTAAAACTACGTCCGTTATATTTTGAACATTAGCCCACGTTTAACTATTACTAAATAACTAGGTACTAAAACAAAAAAGATTCTGTCATAGTATTATTCTTTTCGCCGAGAATCGAAGTCTAAACACTAAGTGATTCGAAACAAGAGACAGAATGACCTTCCTTCCTCAGGGTCCGACTAATGCACCTTACATAATACAATTATAATGATTGCAAGTGCAAGCACAAAGTGTTCATTGCTCAAGCAATATAATCTAAAACATAACTTAGTTTCGTAATTCGCGACAAAATTAATGTGTTCGTCTTTAGCCTTGAGAATTTACAATAAACAAAGTCTATCGTAACAATACATCCTAAAAATGAACCTTATGTAATTGAAATAAAGATGATAATGGCAAATATTTCATTTGATGCAGTCTGTACAATCAGTGAGAAAGGTCACTCGTATTTATCGGTACAGTTGTGCTCAACGGTGGGTTAATAGGTAATAACGATTGTTCGTGATTGTACCTGTTTGGTAATCGTTTGGCTCTCGTTAGAGTAATTTTTGTGATGAAACGTGTATGTACTGTTTAGGAAATTAGTGTAAGTAGTGTTTGAGGTGAATCGGTGACGAAGTGAAAGTTGAGTCGGAATGAAATCAGATGGCATTTGTTTTTATTAGTACCTATAACTATTAAAAGTAAATACCCATTCATTGAAAGCCTAGTATTATTGTCATTTTTCAATTCGTTTTGAACTTTATAGCTGATTTTTTTATTCAATATAAATACAAGATATTCGTAATCAAATGTTATTCTTATAATTTTTTGAACACACGGTTATAATTTACAAAAAATACATATTACTCATTTAATTTTGTAGTATAAAGGCCAATTAACGTCAAAATTGGGTTTTCTACCAGCAAACTTTCGCGTCAAAGAGAGATGTGTTTATATTGAGTAAGGAAGAAGTTCATAATCGTTTTTGAAATCTTATTGATAAGTATTTCCTTAAGTGAAAGTGATTACTTTAATAAAATAATAGGTGGAGATACTATAGTGCACAAGTGTTCGCAAACACAGGTGCACTATCTGTTCCTTCACGCTCATAGTTCGATGGGACAGCAGACCGTCACGACCGGAGAAAGATATTAAGTGTTTTCCGAGGCACGGGGGTGTAAGCACCGCCACAATGCCTCCGGCCGGTATTTCTAAACCCAGTAACTATTTTAGGCCCAACCCGGGATTCGAACGCGTTCAAGACAGTCGCGATTGCAACAACTAGACCAACGAGGCAGCCACCTTTAATAAAATGAATAGGCGTAATTTAAGCGTACTTGTGATGACAATCATTATAGGTCAGGAAAATTGTTTTTTTTTTTAATTCGTCTCTTATTTTTTCTGTCACAAGACACTTAACTGCCATTCAGTTCAACAACAATTAAGTACCTAGTAAAAGGTTAGGCCAATAATGATAAATTGCAATAACGAGCCTATTTTCATACATCAACAATTCACGTCCGCAATGGTCATTAGTTGGTTGATATAAAAAATTATCACTTCTCGTTGAAGGCCTTGTGAAATCACGACTACCATATGAATAATTGACCAATTAGCTATAGTGCATTTTCAAATGCATTTTCCTTAATTATAAATCGAATTGTCAGAATTGTCAGGTGATTGGATTTTATGGTCCAGTTTGAGGAAGTTTCTTTTCCGGTTTAATTGGAGTTGTAGATGAGGAAGTAGGTTTTATTGTTATTTTGGTAGAAATGTATAAAAACTGGACATGTGCGAGATGGACTCGCCAACCGATTGCCCACCGATTTCATTACAAAAAAACACCTTATTTTTCGGTTTAAAAAAAGTAATGTATGATGGAGCGGGAAGAAATTTATGAACTAAACAAAATGGTATGCTTTGGAATAACTTCATATCAACTCAGCCTATCGCGGTCCACTGCTGGACCTGGCTCTCCAGTGTTGCGCCACAACACCTGGTCCTCTACTTGAGGGCTGTGTTTTGTGGCGCGCCATCATTAACGTGTTTGCCCTAGTAACCACGCTGGGCAAACGGGTTGGTGACTGAAACTTCATATGAATAGTTTTAAAAATAACAAAAGGATTCGTCAGTTTCTGACAACGGTAGTTTAAAAGTGACCTGTTTAAAATTAGCAGAAAAATTAGGTATTATCATCAACTTTTCTACCGGCCATATGCAACTTTCCCAAAGCATCTATCAGATCTGTTTTGGGTCCTGCATAGGTTTTCAGGTTTTGCGACTTTTCAGAATATAAGTTATACGATTTAGAGATTGCAGCATTTTAGTACTTAGTAAGACATTAATTTTTTTTTGTTTTCATAACAGACTCTCAGTCGATTGTTTTAGAAAATGCCATTTTGTGCTTTTAAGGTAGTCTGCTTAAAGCCAAAGCTTATTTCTACTAATTCCAATTTTGTAATACTACATTTTTTTATCGTTTGTGAGTCAATGAACCTAGACGTCAGAGTTAACACACACCGCTGCCTAGATATGCTATGCCAACACTGAATTTTTATAGTGTCGCCATAATACTATGTCATAATAACGCAGGGTGAGCTAAACTCTAAGTTATTCTCAAATAATGACACATACTCAAACATAATTTGTTAAGTCAAACAATGAATGCTTTTATTGATTGAGTAAAGCACTAAATTAATCCCAAATAATGTATCATCCATATTTGTACATATTAAATGACATTCTACTATCAATAAAACAAATAAATGTGTATAGTAAATCTGTCTGAAAGTCCCATTTCTGCCTACATCACTTGTAGTGGACCATAAACTTGCATTTAAGGAGTTTACTTGTGTATTTTATTGAAATTTCTAATAAGTACGAAATATTCATTGGGGTAACTTTGTACATTGAACTGTTTATTACGATTAATAACGGCTCACACTATTATTTTCATCATAATTTCTTGTGATATATTTGTAACTGTTTCATACTAAACAAACAATTTTGCGGACATTGTATTTCTGTAATATTATTTACATCAAATTTGTAGATGTAGTGAAAATCCAACGTTTATGTTTGTTATTGAATAGAAAATATATTGTTTTATTTATATTAGATTATCAGTTTTTTAACAAATCATGGAATGTCCATGATTTTTCTTTGATTTTTATTTCTTGCCTGCTATTCTATGTAGGGCAAAATACATGTGTTTTTAATTCTTTGTTTACTTATGCAGGATTAATTGTATTTTTCATATCACAAGTGTGGTGATCAGCTTAATTACAAGGATTCTAGCTAAACAATTGATATACAAACTGATATAAATAATCTTCAATCTACAAGAGCACTGATCACGTACATTTAATTTTAGCAATTAAAGTATGCCACGGTCAATAGGTACACAAATATAAACAATCAAAGACAAATCAAATACACAACTATCAAAACATCTACTAAAATCCTGATTCATTCTGATTAATGGCACGAAAGCCCAAGGCGTTATAATTACAAGTTATTCAATCTTAAACAATTACTTAATCAACGACATGTAATTAACAAGTTCAATTGAAATATCTGATTCCAAATCGGTGTTTTCACAATGAGTCATCGACCCACCTTTGACAGTTTAGTAAGCTTTAGAATCATAGCAAAGTGCTAAACTAAAATGGCAAACGTTTTATCATTGTAATGAAATAATAGATAATTCAGGATTAAGTTAAGAATAGTACTGCATCCATTAGCATACATTACTTACACCAATCCTTCATTCATAATATTAATTATGATTTTGAAAAGATACTTGGCCAAAAATCTTAAACTGATTTGTTAGAGGACATTTTACCCACAGATAACCAGCTAACGACTTTTTTTTAACTACTATTTTTATACGTAGTAGGGTGTTTCAGTTAAAACACCGCATGTGAAAGTCTGCATACAAGCTTGTAAATAATAGTCGAAGTTTGTTTAATTATACAATTTTACACAAACCTTTACGTCAAATGACCGTAAGTGGTAAACAATAACATATTATTACGGGTCTAAGTAGTTTATTCAACAGTTTATCATGCATTATTTAATAGTAATAACACTTAAGTGTCGCTAAAGGCAGAATAAGGCGCGCTAAACAGTTTTATAAAAGTCAACTAAATTATAAATATCTAGGTACTAGACAATTAGTTGTAAGAATATTGTTTTTATCACACTTAAAACTTTAATATAAGTATTTTTGTCAGCTCTGGCATACTTTTAGTTTATGGTGAAATGTTACTACTAGGTACTACTAGCATTTTTTTTTTGCAGCCTACATCCCACAATCATACAGTAATTCTAGCCATGTATGCCCTTTATACCTGACTAAGTCATCACAACAGCTTCAAAGAATTTCATTACGACGTGTTCCATATTTTTGTCACATTAAAATTGACTTCAGTCAGTTATCCTAGCGGATGGGTGTTACAACAACGGATGGATGTCAAGCCGCGTTGGCGTATTGACACTACGACTTGCGAGTCAAGTGTCGGTGAGTGTTACGACACTACCGTCTAGTGCCCACATCACTGACTCAGACTGAGATCTTATTGAGGACAGTGACAAAGCCTTAATTAATTATGTATTTTAGAGATAATTATAAGATAAGCCGTTAAGCTGAACTTGTATTTAATTGTACTATATGTATCTATGTCGTATTTAAGAGATTGCTGGCAAGAAAATTATTTTCTATCTAATTATATATTAATACAGGATTAATTTAAAAGGAGTGCGTATATTCTACGAGGCAATCAGGGGCATAAAACTGAACCACTTTCCCCAAGGAACATAGGTAAATCGAAATCTTAAAATTGAAAATGAACTTTTAATTTTAAGATTTCGTCAATTTTATGAACCTGATGACCTCTTTGAATATGGGTTAAGATATTAATCTTATAGCGTCCTTAAGATAGCAAGTCAGCTTTTTTATCCTTTAGCTCGTGTAACTATAGATACCTACTTATTAAGGATTCGCTAACTGTTTCTGATAGACACAGAGAAAAATTATTGAGCGCACAGCCAACTTCCACTTTAATAATTTTGATCTCCCGATCTTAAAGTTACGTAAATTACTAGTAGGTACCTTTTATTGCACAAGTGTCGCTTGTCCCACGTTCGCTGACTCAGCTGTTCCAAATATAGCGCTATCGATGCATACACACAATGAATACTACCATTCATTAGTGTATATTAATTACATACACAAACACCCACGGTAACCGTTCATTTCGTTCACTCCGTTCATTCAGTTCGTCGTTGAGTAACATGACCTTGTCCCTCATTTTATGTCGATCTATTTATATTCTCGATTGTCTTTTAACGAATTCCAATCTGAATGTTTCATTGTTATGGAGTCAATGACCGCTGTTGTCAACTGAAATATTGTTGACACAATCTCAACATTACATTTGGTTTTGCAGTTGTTAATCGTTTGAATTTATTACGTATTAAATTTACTTTCAATTATCGATCTTTAAGCATTATTTTAATAAAATTACGTCACGGGAATTAACGCGAACTCATGCATTTACCTTATAAGGCTTGACGTTACGGCCGGGTTACACTGGCCGTGGTCGCAAGGAGACTGGTAAGTGTAACCCGGCCGAAACGTCAAGCCTTAAAAGGTAAATGCACGAGTTTGCGTTGATGCCCGTGACGTAATTTTATTAAAATCATGCAACTTTAAGCATTAGTTACTTCTATAACTCTAAAGGTTTTAAAAAAAATATACATATTTGTATTTTATTCGACTTTCTATTCATGCGCCTAATTCTGCCACCTAGCTTAAACAAAATATATCCGAGCGACGAAAGCTTCCACAATTACTTACCATTAAGCCGAAACTTTCATACCACAGTATCACACCATTATCCCACACGCGAATACAATTTATGGCATAAATCACATAAAAGACAACTAAAAAGCGCTCGGTCACACAATCTCAACGACTGGTCCGCAATCAGTTGTAATTGTCTCAATCAACGGCCGAAGCGCCTCGGGACACTATTAACATTGCAGTGAAGGCAAATAAACGGCCCAACACACTTGCTTACAGATCGCTACGTTCAGATTTTACCGCTGTAATGAGCGCGTTAAGTAATGTCAAGCTATTTGTGCGTTGACGACCATTCTCATTGAAGTGAAAGGGAGCGACCTATATAGAAATTGATGACAGAAAGTAAAACTGTAATTAAACGAAGAAAAATTAGACCTATTGCATGGTTATTGCATAGTTTGTCATGATGTATAGACAATAGCAATACATAGAATCAGTTTAGTGTTATAGCTAAGAAAGTCGCAAGACTAGATTAGATCTAGATTATTTATTAAACCGCGACGGTTTTACTTAAAGTGTGAACGTCATTTAATAGCCTTGAACTATGACAGGTACCGCCAAATCGCTGCCGTCACGACATTAGCTTCTAATGTGGGCAAAGCATGACACACTGAGACCCATTGTTACCCAAATATCAGATGTAAGGAAGTTTTTGTGAATAAATCATAATTTGGCGAAGCAAGGACACGAGAAACCAAAAAAAGGAAGATGACCGAAGTGTTTGATATGTTTATTTCGGTATTTTACGAGTGATTCGGAGATTAGAATAGTAGTGAATTAGAGATAACGTGTATATATAAAGTGGGACTACCGTGACAGATCAACTGAAGGATGTACATGTGGAGCTCAGTCACAAACCATGCTCCACTTCCTATCTTATCTCCTGTGCCACAAAACATGCAGTTTTTACCTATTTATACATATTTGCTGCCATCAACGATGCCGTAGATGTGTCAATGTTTCGGGCCACACAAATATAAAAAAAAAACTGTTGTGCCAGGGACGCAAACAAGAATAATCTTGGGACAGCCACACACGGCCATTTAATCCCAAACTAGGCAGAGCCTGTACTATCATGGTGACCAGAAAACTGATAATTAATTAGAAAAAAAAGCTAAATACACACATCAAAAATGTCTAGGGATCAAGCATTTTTATGCGGATTTCTTGAGATTGAGATGTGGCTTTGTAATAAATTTATGATTTTATAAATTTATATGGATCCTTTTTGGTGCATTTCATAATTCGAATCAGGAAATGTGAATCAAATTCGAGTAAAAGATGAAAATCAGCTGTCAATATTTTCCCTATAAAAACATACAACGCATTGAAGACATTATTAGTGCTACTGTTTCCCTACTACTGATTAAAACCAACGTTATTATGGAGCGGCGACGTCATTTAAGCAGGGAAGAAATGCTCAGAGCCGTGGGAATGATAGAAGCTGGTTCCCGGCAACGTACTGTGGCTTTAGCTCTGAATACAAGTCAGAGTGTTATCAGTCGACTTTGGACACGTTACCGAAGCACTGGTACCGTGGCTGAGCGCCATGGAGGACGGTATCGCTGCACCACACGGAGACAAGACCGATACATTCAAATCTTAACTCGAAGAGCTCCAACAATAACCGCCATGATGTTAGCCGTGAGGCTTCATCACTCTTCAGGGAACTTAATTAGCGACCAAACAGTCAGAAACCGCTTGCATGAAGTGAACCTTCATTCCCGAAGACCGCTACGGGTACCACCTATAGCAATGCACAATCGTAGGATTCGATATCAATGGGCTCTTGAACACAGAAATTGGGCAGAAGAACAATGGCGTTTCGTGTGCTTTTCTGATGAGTCTCGTTTTGGTATGAGACCGGATACAAGACGTATACGACACTGGAGAACCCCTGGACGCCAACAGCGATTAAAATCCTGCCAGGAAGTCCATCCTTATAGTGGTGGAACCATCATGGTATGGGCGGGTATTTGGATCGGCGGAAGAACTGAGTTGATTTGGATCAGAAGCAACCTCAACGCTCAAATTTATGCTGAGACGATTGTATCAGACGTCATCGTTCCTCTACAAGTGCAAATCGGTCCCTTATTTCAGTTAATGCATGATAATGCACGACCGCACACCGCAAGAGTTGTAAGACAGACTCTCGCCGCAGCTAACATCAATGTCCTGCCCTGGCCTGCTCAGTCGCCAGACTTGAACCCGATTGAGCATGCATGGGATATGCTACAGAGAAGAGCTCTGCCGAATATGGAGGGTATCCAGTCGCAAGAAGACCTTTTTTTGTTGTTGCAACGAACATGGGCGGCCATTCCACAGCGTGATTTGGATGAACTCATTTTGAGTATGCCAAACCGATGTTCTTGTGTTGTTAGTGTTCGCGGTAGAAACACGGATTATTAATTGTTTAAGTTACCCAATAAAATTTTAAAGAAAACTGTTATTTCAGTCTTTTTTTCGAACTTTTGTGTTAGTGGTTCAAATGTCAAAAATCCCTTTATTAGGAAAATGGCAAATTTCTTTATTAATGCAAAGGTGACTTGGTTTATCGTTACTGTGACAAACGAAAACACTTTATTCGATGAATCCTTAAAGAAAATTTTAATTAATATCAATCAGGAGAAAAGTTATTGCAAAAATATATGTTGATCCCTAGACACTTTTGATGTGTGTATATACATATTATATTATAATAACACCCAGACACAGAACAAATGATCATGCTCATCACACCAAAATTTGACCTGGGTGGGAATCGAATCCACGACCTCCGACTTAGCAGTCAGGATCACTAACCACTAGACCAATAGGCCAGTCAAAAGAAGGATGCATAACAACATAATATTTTTATGTTTTCGGAAGAACGATGCTTTCTAACGATCCGATTAATCAAGTGCCAATTAATTATTTATTAACAGCTTTCATTTTATTGATCTTTTTCCATCGATATGTATCCGCTTCTAATTTGGTTGTTACTAATTATGAGAGTTTTTTAACTAAGCGGTAGCTACACAAGACTGCCAATTAGAACGTTATAAAAATTAACGCGTTTACTGACTAATTTGTTGTGTGGTTAAAGGTTCAGTTTAACTTATTACATAATGGTGCTGATTCCTCTGTACGCAAACTAAACTAAATTTACTAACATAAAGTGTGGGAAAAGGACGGCAACAAATAACAACTAACTTAGAAACGTCAAACTAGTTTTCGCTGACGTTTTTACTTGTCGGCAAATTTTTATGAGAATTTAAGTCGGAACTAAAATTGACAGTTCTAGTTAATTTTCGTCTGTCATTTTCTAAATATGTACAAGTGAAAAAGATACCGATGAAAACAAATTAGTTTAGTACGTTTTAACAGAATTTGGACTTAGTTCCACCGTAGAAACAACAGTTCCACCGTAGTTGTTCCTACGGTGGAACTAGTGAGACGAGTCCGATTAAGTTTAATTTCACTTGTTTCATTATCAAAGTCAATGGAACTACTGAGAAAAAAAAATCTCACTTGTCCCATGGAACTAATTGCCGGTAGAACTAGCGAGAATGATCCCCATAGGTTACTCTTATAAAAAAAAATATAGTTTTACAATGGATAATTTTTAAATGAACTATGTGCGTCAATAACGCCAAAAACATAAAAAAAATAATGATGTGACTGTTTACAGAGCTATTGATTAAATGAAGTGGTGCAATTCTCAAATCATATCGTGGGATTCGTCGCAAAACTATCTCTCATGGACGATTACATAATGTTGACTGATCATAAAATTTTAGCACTACGCCTACTGACGTCCAGATTATTAAATGGTTTATAATTTATTGCTTTACTTGAAGTTAATACGACTTAAGCTTTTCAGGTAAATTGTATTAATGTACACTATTGCGGGATCATATTTTGATATTCGTGGGTGGTGCGTAGATACATATCGCATTTATAAAAGCATGTTTTATAACCTAATTTAAGATAAGGCCATCGTTAAGATTATAGTGGTCAAAGGACTTTTTCGCATCCCTATTATTTGTTCATAGAAAAAGCTTTTTATTAAAAATTTTGCGCAGTTGATATTTCGAATAATAAAACAGTACTGACAATAGAAATAGAACAAAAGTTATTATTATGATCTTTCGGTATTACTTTTTTTTTCTGATGTTTACTCCAATTATAGCTCAATGATTGACTACACTTTTTGACAGCATTTATTAAAAAAGATCCTGAGAGAATACCTTAATAGAGTTTAATTGAAAACAACGGGATAATACCACTAATTTTAATTAAATAATTAATTCAATCTTCAGTCTAGATAACGTAATAAATCGTATTTCTTTTATCATATGTTTTTGAAATTTTGTTTTAATTTAAGAGCGAATTAGTTCATTACTATGTCTAGTTTTATTGGGGTTTTACCGCAGCAATATAACTGTTATCTCTGGGTTTCGCAGTTAGAATTATCCTAGATCATATTTATAAATATAATATAAATAAATACTTTCAATTTGACCGTGCAAGAACAGTCTTACGAAATATTATGCAAAACTTACTTTATTAGAAAAGTTTTGAAAGTTTGATTACATACTAATGGTCATTCTTTATTGCATGAAAATATGGTAAAATTCAATAAGATTTATCATCTAATATCATAGTCTAAACAGTAGATAATTATAATAATAGAAAAGAGAATTACAAACCTTGTTTAATTGAGACTGTATCACGAAATGGTGTAGTTCCGGTTACGAATAGTTGTTCCCATGGATGACGCAAGAGGTGACGAAGAGATATCAGTAAGATGCTACTGGTCATCTAATTTAATATTATAAAATAGCTATTTATGATATCTTTATGCAAATTCCTTACAGACTACAAGGCTTTGTAAAGAGTAAGTCCAGGATGACCTAACTTTTGCGTGAGCAGACCTATACAAGGTGCTACAGAAATCTTGGTCATAATTGAAATTTTCGTTTAACCCAGTTGACTCTGCCAAGCCTTTAGAATCAAAATATTTTTATTCCAAAGGCTCTTTATTCCAAACACTTTCGAATTTAAAATGACTCTAGTTGCGCGGTTCGAAAATGTCATTCCTGGAGAAGAACTGAAAATGAAACTCCATCGGTTCCTCTTTTAAAAATGTTAATTGGTATACAGTGTTTCATCAAGATATACATCAATTAATTTATGCAAATAATTCTTCATGGATGTACTCAGTAAATTTTACTGGCTTGCACAGTATCCATCCATATTATATCTTCAACTCATTCGACTATCCCTAAAAGAAATGTCAAAATAAAATCAGGGGCCATAGTTTCTTTTATTTTTGGCAATTATTCGCAAGTAATTTTTCCTAGACAAATCAGAGTTTTACAGTGTGCAGGGCATACGTAATAGTAATCCTAAACTACAATTTAACAGCCTTTCAAATTTCAAAGCAAATATAAAGCGAGTATTCGTTTTAGGACCCATGTTACACCGATGAGTCCACTCAATCGGATGCATAACGCAAAGTGCACAGTTAAGATTAATAACCAACAATTACACAGAACAAACAGCAGTAAGCAAATTTATTCAAAGAATATTTTATACGCTGTGTAATAGTAAAAACGTGATAGTGTTGCGAACATTTGTCGTTGTCGCAAAGATACCGGTTACGGTAGTGTGGTGATAAACTATGTATCGATATTATATTGTTTGCAGAAGACAGTTTGGATATCAGAAAAACGTTGGAACTCAAGATGCTATATCCACGCTTGTCAATGACGTAGTGACTAGACTTAATGATAAGCAAAAAGTAGCTGGACTGTTCCTAGACTTAAGTTCTGCTTTTGACACAGTGGATCATAACGTACTATTAGATAAATTAGAGTACTACGGTGTAAGGGGTAAATCTCTGAAACTCTTCACGTCTTATTTAAAAAATAGGAAAATATTCGTTGAAATTAAATCAGTGATAAAAAAAGCTAATCCTTCGGATCGCAACAGTCTATATGAAGAAACATATAGGTCTAAGATGTCATCTGTTTACACTGGTGTTCCTCAAGGCTCGATATTGGGACCCATATTTTTTATCACTTTTATTAATGACCTCATTCAACATATAACTGAAACAGCCACAGGGTCGGTGCAGCTGGTGGTCTTTGCTGATGATACCAATGCTGTTGTATCTGCAGACAATATAAATAACCTCAATGACGTAGTAAACCAAACTCTGGAAAACTTCTATCACTGGTTCACCGTCAATAACCTGAAAGTTAACGCCAGCAAAACTAATATTATGCTTTTTCGTCCAACTTCCAAAAACAATTCGACTTTAAACTGCGTAATGAATGGAGAATTAGTTTACTTGACTCCAGTAGTGAGATTCCTAGGTGTTCACATTGATAGCCAATTAAATTGGAAACATGAGCTAACTTATCTGGAAAAAGCAATCAGCTCAGCCTGCTACGTGCTAAGGAGTCTGAGAAATGAAGTGGGAACGAAACACTTAATAATGGTATATTACGCGTTAGTGGAGTCAAAACTGAGGTACAGCATTCTCTTCTGGGGAGGAAGTTATGATTATAACACTCAAAAAGCGTTTGTGCTACAGAAGAGGTCTATTAGAACTATAGTCAGAATTCAACAACAGGAATCGTGTAGACCATATTTTAAAGAATTAAACATATTGACGGTTCCTAGTTTGTACATCTTAGTCTTGCTTACTCATTTGTCAAAATATGTCCATGAATATGAAACGGCAGAAGAGAGGCAGAAGAGAGAGAGCACAAGAAGAAAAGATCTCCAGTCAAAGAATGTGCCTCATCTCGAGGTTGTAAAGCACAGTGCCTACTATAAGGGTATAAAAATATTTAATAAACTGCCAACAGAACTTAAGGGTCTCGTGTACACTAGAGCTTTTCATTATAAACTTAAACAGTTCCTGTTAAATCAGTGTTACTATTCTGTTGACGAATTATAAACTTGACATTAATTAATTTAGTTTGACATGAATGCTGTTATAATGTTAATTTGGATTATTGTAGGTATTTATTTAATGTAATTAATGAATTTTATGGTCCTGATTTGAATGTTAAAAATAATATAAATATTGTAGTATAGTGCATGTATTGAAAATTCAAATACAATGTAAAAATTGTTACTGAATAAATGAAATGAAATGAAATGTTATATTTATTGAAGTGAATTTCTAAATGTCAACATAATATTATGGACATTATATAATTTCTACTGCACTGTCAGTGATGCTAAAAATAACTCTACACTATTGCTTTCTATATCGTGATTTACCGTGCATCATTGCATCACTCCATCTTTGTATAATTTCCTAGGCGACACTTCGGCAGACTTAATAATGTGTGACGGCGATGGCCTATACAAATGATGTTAACCATATTAAACTAACGGGAAATGTATGTGATAATATATTTTATGGTGCTACGCAATATTTTAATGGCTACTAACATTTTGAATCGCACTTTACGTATTGCAAGATTGTTTTATTATATTTAAATTGAAGCTGCTTATTATTTTATTCAGAATAATACATCTCCAACACGTATATTCCACAGAAAATTATTTTATTTGAATTATAATTAGAAAAATATTAAATACATTAATTGTTGAAGGTTATTTTATTCTAATTACCACACACTATCTAGTAAGTTTAAAAACGGCAACTTGTCGTTTCGTCGTCGTTTATCAAATGCCGAGAGTCGATATTTCGCAACCTGTTACATCCCTACTTTAAGACTCGTCGTGTCCTCCACTCAGCCATCGAGTTAATATGACAAATTTGTAATGCACCGCTTCAATTGGGTGCGGCCGTGAGAATTTCGGCTTTCGGCCATATTTCGGTCTCACTTTGGCCTCTAACGGTGATTGCGAACATTAATTTCTTAGCTTTTGACACGATCGTTGACTGAACGAACGTTTATCACTTGTTATTATAGATTGTTCGCAAGCAATATTTTAGTCCAAGTCACAGGAACCGACTTTATTGGATATAAGAGTCAATGATGAAATTTGTGATAGAATAAAGTGTTGACTTCTTTATTATACCACCAACTGTTTTGACTTTTATATTCTAAAATATAATATACAAAAATAACATATATTAAGCTATGTGTTATGTAGGTACTAGTAAAATAATGTTGAGCTCATTCTTGTCTGCATCTTAGATAACTTAACCCCCAAAATGAATACGATAAGCGAGAAAATAAAATTTAAAAATTAATTAAATTTATTCAATATTTAAGTTAAATAAATTGTTGTTAATAAATCGATAAATGTGTTTATTCATTTTAACATCACCCAAACTTGACATTGCCAAAATAATTTTCCACATTAGCGAATACAAAAGGACACAGAATAAAGAAATATAATTATTGTCATTGCATTTAACCTTTATACGCTGTCATTCTCAACTTAGACCGCGTCACAAAAACTCTGTCTCCCACGGTTATTACCAGTGCTTTATCTTAGTGCTAATTGCACAGGTTAACTTTTTGTCCAATTTGCGACGTTATGCGCTCAACATATTGAGGAAATCGATTTGCGGTAATAGAATCGTATTGTTCAATCGATAAAAAATCACTTTAAATTATTCGATTGTAGGAACTGTGAGTAAGGTCAGGTGCATCATGATTATTTTTGGCGTTGAGGTGCGTTTACATGGACTGCAGTTGCTCAATTCGAACAGTAGTAAAAAATGACGTCACTAAAATTTAAATAAAATATTCGTAAATAGCAATATTATGTTCAGTGTAAATTATTCATGTTGCTCCATAAACCTATTCTTAAAAACTGTTAAATTATACTTAGATTATTTTTGGAAGCGCAGTGAAGTTCTTTAAATGGCCAGTTTACTACGATTCAATAATGGCCGAATTTCTATAACGACGGCTTCTCTGAAGGAGATAAGCCATTTCCGCGGGTCATATTGAAGTGCACCAGCATTATAGCAAGCCTGGAAAAGTATACATTTAATATAAATTATACACCCTTGATCCTAATTAATTGGGCAGTATTGGGCTCTAAACGGGTATATAATAAGCTATCAAGAATTGCTCGTGTAAGCGCACCTTTACTGGATAATCGCAATATTGCAAAATGTCAAACATTTTATGAAATTAGTTATGGTCGTCAAGTGAACGGGTAGATGAGTTTGTTTTTAATTGATTATGTAATACCTGTTAAGAAGATCGTGTGATCGTGTCGTGAGGTAATTGTTATGTAACATTTATTGTCCCTATTGCAAGTGTCCAGTTTTACTATTGACTATTACTCGAAGTATGTTAAATTAATTAACTCTTATTGAAGCTACTTGGCTGGCAAATATCCGCATTTATTTTAATACTTAGTTCTTCTGTTATGTTTTTTTTTTATTAAAATAGAAAGTACGCTACAACAACTTTCAGACCTAACCATTTTCTTGTCTCGTGACATATAAATATTTTCATTGATCATCTACTGTATGGACGGTTTAGTTAACAATAATTTGTTCACCATACTAATTTATCTTGGGACAACTCACACAACCATCCGATCCCAAATTTGGCCAATGGTGTTCAGGCAACCAGACAAAAATACATGTAGACAGAAGTAAAAAGATTTATCCTGTGCGGGAATCAAACTCACCACCTCCAGTTTAGCAGTTAGGCTCACTAAGCAATAGGCCAATAATCATTTACATAATTGTAATCTAGATCAAACATAAGACAATATGTGAGTAGGTACATAAATAATTATAATCTCCTAATGCTTCTCTAAGATTTAACGCCATAACATTTATCGACTTAAACTCTATAATATAGCGCTAACCAATTAGCCACGTCCAATTGTAGTACATTAGTTAACGTGTTACGTAATTGGTATTGAATGAGTTAATGTTCAATGGTGTATTGAATTTAGTTATAGGATTAACAGAATAATAATGGTCTTGTGGTTGGCAATATATTAAAAAAGAGATCAATGAAATAAACTTATTAGCTGATGCCTGCGGCTTCGCCCGCGTGGATCTTGGTTAGCCAATGTATACAAAAACTTAACAAATTATATATCTATTTTGGGTTCGGAGAGTCATTGGGCAGTGTTAGTATAATATACGTTTTAGGCCATTTAACAGATCTTTTACTTAAAAGTATAGTAATTCGTATTATAATACCAGCGAGTAAGATCTAAAATAATGAATACCATCTAACCACAAAAATGACAGCTAACCCCAAAAATTTTTTTGTTTTCAATAAACAGTTAGTAGGTATCCTATGTTACCTACTTCTAATACCTCCAAGAATATGTATACAAAGTTTTATAATGATCGGTTCAGTAGATTTAGGGTGAAAGCGTAACAAACAAACTTACATTCAAATTTATATTTTAAGTGTTAAGAGAGGCGTTATTTCTATCGAATTACTATACTTTTAAGTAAAAGATCTGTTAAATGGCCTAAAACGTATATTACACTAACACTGCCCAATGACTCTCCGAACCCAAAATAGATTTGGAGACCTTGGACGACGACGACCTCCGTGGTCCTCCGTGGAGTGGCGTACACACCGGTTTTCAAGGTGTCGCCGGCTCTGAGGTCCCGGGTTTGATCCCCGGACGGATCAATGTAGAAAAACACTTTTCTACTTTGTCTCGGGTCTGGGTGTTTGTGGTAGGTACCTTCGTCGTCTCTGATTCCATAACACAAGTGCTTTAGCTACTTACATTGGATTTGGAGCAATGTATGTGATGTTGTCCACATTTATTTATTTACCTATATAATTTGCGTTATACCACGTTCAGTTTTGTTTGGACTTAGAGAATGAGCCCCCAGTAAGTCTAGCGACCACTAAAATGAAAATATATGCTTAAACAAAACAATACAAATAAAATTTAATTTAATCAAACATGTTTACAATAAAACCTTCAAGTTCAAACATTCTTGACCCGAGCAAATATTTCTCTGAAGGATATTCGTTCTGAACCTTTGTGTCAAAGCATACTTGATCCGATTCGCTGGATAAACGTTAACGTTAGTAAGGGGAAAAACGTAAATCCATGGGAAAGTCGTGGCAAATATTTGTAAAGTTCGCGAGAACCGAACGCCACCTGCGGTCAAGCTTATATTGTCCACTTGAAGATATTTATGAAGCTGTTATTACCGAAGAATCTAATTTTATTTTAGACTACACTGATAATTTATTATTCTTGGATTCTGTATATTAATTGTCTAATTGTTCTGATGAATGCATACATAATCTTTTAAAAGATAATGATAAAGTAGTTTCAGATATAAAAATATGTACTGTTCAATAACTGTATGTGGCAAACATGTATAATAATAGGCGTATTAAAATTCAGTGTAGATTAATCATACGAAGGGTAAATAGTGCGTAACATTTGATAATTATATTTCCTATGACACTGGTACCTTTCCAGCTGTTTAGATTCGGATAACTACGTGTATTATTAGAATAGGAATTATCTACAAGTTAGAACCGAGTTTGAGAACAATACAAAAATTTAACTTTGTCACACAACACCAACAGCTCTATATAATTTTCCAAGTAAAAGAATTTCCACACACCCTTATTTTATTTCGCGACTCAATACGTTCTCTATTTTGGGTCGTTCCCTTTAAGTGTTTGCTCTTTCCCTTTGTGGTTCCAAGGGTTGGCGAGAAGAATACAGAGTGAGCCCTCTAGGCTCGAGTGTCGAATGGCCGTTTCTTTTGCTATTTTATTATATGTCGTGGCCGTATCGTAATTGTGTTATGTCGGAAGTTAAGGGTCGGAGAAGGGTTACCTTTCAGTTATTGATTGTTTTTATTCTTGGTAATGCGTGGTGGCGGTTAGTAGTGTTTAATCAATGTTCCTCTGTTTTATATTCTTTAAGAACTTTCAAGGTTTTTTTGGTGTCACAGACTGTAGTGTCTCGTCGTAAGAAGATATTATGTGTACGTCAATTTAACAATGCATGGACATTGACTCTGCTTTATAATTGTACATTGTATATTCTGATTGCTGTAATGGATTAGTTTGACAACATTTTTCAAGCTACTTAACTCTGTAACAATCTAGACGGGCCCGTCGCAGATCACGAAGGAGTTGGCATGACGAGAGCAAATAAAATATTATTTTATTCTTCACTTACTTCATAATAATAACAGATATGCCGAATTTTTCAATTTTTTTTCTGAATAGTGCAGTCTAAATTTGAAATTATGTCTTAGTATAAAACTATTTTTTATTTTAAGAAAGCATATTTTTTTATTATATTGTATAATATTATAAGAAGTATCTTTAATAACAAGCATTTATCAAGTATAAAATTCACATGGATCTTGAGTTCAGTTCCAGTTAATTAAGCCTGTACTATCTGTGCAAAGTGATCTCTCTTGGAGACCATTTTGACCTGCCTCGGGCGTCGTTTCTTACCTATGACTAAGGTAACGACCATAGATTATGACACAGAAACGCCATGTAATTTTGTATCATTTGTTTTATTGTATGTTGTTAAAATTGGAATATGTTCAACTGTATATTGTAGCAATGGATTATTTATATGAAGTTTTAGTGTTGTAAGATAAATTTAATCACTCAAACATCTACAGTAAATATGGTTTGTAAGAAAACATTATAATATGTAGTAGCGTAAGACAAGGAGATGGTTATTTTTGTTATATTAAGGACTGCTTACTGCAATGTTAATTATTGATGTTTCTGCTCTAGTTTAGGGTAAAAGTCCCATGACTCAATTTTAATTAACTTCGTATTCATTCGTATCATAGAAAATAATATTTATATTTAGGTGATTAAAACAACATAATTATATTTAAAAATGTACTTTTCTTCCACTTTTGTTATGTTATGTTGTGTTATGTAGAAATTTTAGTTATAGGTACTTACGTTAGATATATTAAGTATAACATAAAAATATTTGTACACCGGAAATGGTAGAATATAAGATCGTATTACTTTTGTGTAACACCTTTTAAACTATATTCTAACAAATAAATATTTTTTTCATCTTTCAAATATTACAATCACGGTTTATTTACCTAAACCTTAAACTTTACACAGATAATCTTAAAATCAATCCATTTCCTTGTCCAAGCAACTTTAAGCTCAACATTTCACGAAACATTTACCTCGTTTCCGACACATCCTCAAGATCCCTTAGGCAGAATACGGTAAAACTATTAATCTGTGTAACACCTACGCAAATCTCCAAGCTAAGGGCTCTACCATCACACCCGTGTCTAATCCTGAAGACAATGCTAGCATTTAGATATTGTTAAATATCATAACGTAGTGCAATTTGGTTAAATAATGTGTCACGGTTGAGTACTCCACTATAATATAAGTAGGCGTTATGAATGGAGGATAACTTATGTTACTCTAATACTAATATTATATTGAGCATGTGGAGTATTCAGTTAGAAATTATAATGGATGGTTGTTTCAATTTTTAGATGACAAAGTCACATCAAATGACATATCGCAGCCCTGTATTGTATATTTGCTGTTCAATCAAATATTGGAAAAATATTTGATTAAGTCTATATATTAAAATCCAAATGTTTTGCGATCTGTAACTGGGTATTGCCTGTCATCATATTATGTTTTCGCATTTTTGTGCAATGCATTATTTCATATAATGTCTTTCGTTTTGGGCTAAAAAAATTAAGGTTATTTCTGACTTTAAAACTGAATTAAATTCTCGCGTTTGTAAATCTTAATTAAACTATATACTATCTATTGTCAACATGAACACAGAATACCCTTTTATACATCACTGGATTCGACATCAAAATAAATAGATCTAAGGTAAAGTAAAAATAAAAACCCTTTTTTTATTTCGCGACCATAAACAGTCAGATTATTTTTGCCATAAATACCAACGCAGCTAACATATGAAACAGTAACGTTATTCTTACACAAACTGCATCACCTGCTTCACGACATGCAACAACAATATTCTAAGAATAGTACGTAGACCGGAAAAATATTATCTAACACAGAAAAAAATCTTAATTGCAGCCTCTCGTGTCGGATGGACGTGCGAAATCGAATCACGCGCATTGCACGAGTTTTAGCACGCGACCGTCACGGCGTCGTGACAAAATGGCGGTCTATATGTTGACAGCATCGTTAATCCGGCATTTGTTTCCGTGACTTCGTTAATTGTTAAAAGCGTAATCAACTAATAGGTTTTCTTATACGTGTATATGTCAATGCGAGTGGTATTGTCTGCCGATTGATACAATTTATTCAGTCTTGATCGTGATAGAATTCAAGTGACGAGTAATTGGTGCAGAAACCGATGTGCTATATAACTTCGTTACTACAATGCTTTAGTTAGTGAATTGTTTTCTTTGCTACGAGTTCTTAAATAAAAAGTTTTTGGTTTTTAGTTTCATTGTACGTTTTTACGTTTGATACGCAGTATATTCGGTAATTTTGTGTGAGATCGATAAAAAAAAACATTTGAGTTGATCCCATTTTTTATAATCGGTTTTGTATTTTCTTTTATAACAAAATAACTGGAAATTAAAAGCAAATTAGATATTTTGTACTTCCATGCATTTTAATTGATGTCTTTTTTAAATTTGTGTTACCAATTATTTTAACATTCAGTTTCAGTGAATATAAACAAACGAATTAATAATTGAATCCAGTTTAAACCGGACTAACTGTACGTGACAAGCTCTTCGTGCTCTATCACGTCTACTATAAAATGTCGTCCCTTCAAAATCATAATAAGACCAATTTGCCACCGCTGCCACCGACATAAATAATTAACCGTCGTGAAGCAACACTTAGCCTGACATTATAAAAACGACCTAATTTTATTGCTGGCTCTATAGAAATGTTGACGGAATAAGCACGACTTTGTATCTTGCCTAGCTTTGAGTTTGAAGTGGAAATGTTTGAATAGTATTTAAGATGCTTTAAGAATGTTAGACAATCAGGTGAATGACTTTTCGTGTTTTAAACTGTATTTGGAATTTAATTCATAAAATATTTTGTTGATATTTTGATGCAATTTTCATATAATGAACTTAAGGGACATTTTCGTAGAGGATGCTGTAAAATGAATTAGGTACATAACGTTAAAATAATAAATATGTTAAAATTATAATTATAATTGTGTAAACCAAGAGACAGAACGAAAACTATACATACAACTGAATTTCAGTTGATATAATTTTAATTTGAGCGCAAAAATATTGAGTAATGCTCCTATATATATATATTGTAAGGTGCCTTATACAGGGCTCAATATACGATCATTAGTCAACGCATAAACATCTTTCATTTATAACACTAAGCTCATCATTGCATGGCGACCCTGCCAGTGCTGCCTTTGGGAGTACTGAGCTAAGTATTGGTTTTATTTATTGAAAGTTTTGTCTGCAAGATCAAACCAATTAGATCAAATCATTGTTACAATCGTTGAAAGATGTCGACTACGTAAATTATTTGAACTGCGTGACGCTGAAGTAAGAGTTTCCCGAGGAGGATGCGGCTGTGCAATAAAATCCTTTCTTTTATATGCTCTATTCTACCTAACTACTACTACTAGCTACTACTACTACTACTAACCACTAGATAAGTATATCGTGCCGACTTACACAAAACAATGACACACAAATAAGGTATAATATTTATAGAAAAAGTTTGACACGAAAATCTAGCTTGAACCATTTGCTTAGATACAGCAACTGATCCTATGTCGTCATTGCCCATTACTTGGTATTTCACAGTACTACGGCTGCACATTGACCCATGACCCCCCATTTCAGGAAATATGTAACGGTAACACTAACACTGAATTGAAAGGTACTACGTCAATGTGAATGGGCGCATTTAATCTATACTTAAGAATCTAACTACAACATTATTATAATACAAAACAATAATTCCCTTCAGAGCGCATGACATTTAGAAATTATTAGGTTGCGCTGCATCCGCGTAAGGGTTTCAGCTCAAGGCATTAAGGGTGGCTACAGTATGGCAGTCTAAACGACCATTATAATTACCTGTGACCAGTTGTTTCACACGCGTAAGTAGGTCACATTCCCGTCAACCATGTGATCTATCAGTCTTCTGTCCCATCACTCATTCACTTTTCATTTTATAATTTCTAAAAAGCCGACTTAACCGAACGTAAAAAAAAATAATAATCGAATTTGGTGCAGTCGTTTGAAAGTTATACGCTTAGTATGTTACACATTTGGCGAGTATTTTTTCTCACTGCTTATAGCTCTTCTCATACTTACAGAGATCACTTTGATTTTGCCCACAAAAAGGAAAAATGATCAAAAAGTCATACCTACCTTATTTATTGAAACGTAACAATAAAAAAATCCTTAGACGTAGTACATTATTTTTATTTTAATCTTTATTTATTTCCGAGTTTTTATCTACACAGGTACATCAACCCCATATTGGCATATTATTACGGTTGTGATTTATTTCAACTGTCTTAGTACAAACGCTAATGTGTAGGCATCCTAATCACAGTGTTCCTAGCAAGACAGGAGACGTATAAGCCCATCTACACGTGGGTGCAGGCCGCGGGCAACACGTTACAGCATTTCACTTGCCTTCAAATGCATACGGTGCCTTTTTAGACCATCGCCAAAGGTAATTAATATGTTGGAATACATTAATAATATGCTTAGAGTTTTTGAGGATATTGCGGAGAATCATAACCGTTGTTTTATGAGGTGGGCGTCCTGGTCTGCCTTAGACAAGGTACACTTTAAGGACGATGACAGTAATTGCATAAATGAAATGACATTTCTGTTCGATAAGAACACTTTCATACATTAGAGCGATTCGATCAGCGTTAACGATTGTAGTTGATCTGTTCTATAAATTAAAACAACTTCTACTAAGCATAAATGATAGTCAAATACATAAAATATTTAATTTGTTAGGTACGAGATTGTTACAGGCCAAAATGTATAACAGTAACCGAAGTCTCAAAACAACTTACAAATGAGGCGTGTTAACCTCTGCCTACCCGTTCAGGGAATATAGGCTAAATAATAGGTACACTATGCACATAATTAACTTCAACTTAGGAAATATACAATACATCATAAAACAAAACAAAACACGAAGAAACCAGCAAAATATCAAGCATTCTATGATGGGTCTTGAAGGAATTTGAATTCATCATTAACCATTGTTAGAAGGCCTTGAAAGGACTCCTGTGCATGATCCCTGAGAAAGATCGCGTCGATTACAAATACATTAATAGCGGTGGGCGTGTTTATATTGTTATTTAAAAGCTGGTGAGCCATTAAATGCTTGTATCGTTGGTAATCGTCACGACTAAGTTGTAATAAAACATTGTTAGGTTACGCTGGGGGTCAGGTGAATAAACATTAGTCTTGGATTTCATTTTCTTTTGAACGGAAAGATTCCCAATTTGTAAATTACATTACCGAATAGTTTGTCGGGGTATTTGTGTCCGAGTTTAGTTTTTGTTCTTGTTCTAAATCAATTTTTACACAAATTTCGCTTTATATGTATTCCATTGTATATTAAATTAACTTGATTTAGAGATATTCGTTTTGGTGAATTATCAACTTCATAGGCTTGAACTACGTCAGAAAACAACGTAACCTAAATGTGTTTATCATCGTAACTTGCTACAACAATCGTTTCTATGAATAAGGGAGCTTTTAATATTTTATTCATTGCACCTTTTAACTAATTGTTCGAAGGTATTGAGAGGCTGATTGATTGGTCTTGTCTTAGTGTGCCCTCTGTTTCAAAATTTGCATTGAACAATAGTAATAATGTACAAATTACATGTATTTTACATTAAGATAATTATCAGAGATCAAAAGTTGTAAGCGGACATGCTGAATGTCTGAAGTGGAGATCATTATCGATCCGATTTATCAGTTGCATAATTTGGTCAAAGGTCACAGTGGAATTAGGCTGGCTACTAGTTGCAGACTGAACTGGTCTTTCTAGAAATCACCCAAACACTTTTTAGCCGCACAAGGGCACGATCTCCAATTTTCCCCTGGAAATTTTTAACCAGTGAAAAAAAAATGCCGAAATATAATAAAAAAGTAATTCATTTTCACTATGTAGGCGCACTGCTAGTATTTTTGTTAACTCCTCGACCTAAATTAAACTACGAATAGGTCTAAATCAGTGGTGAATATCACTTTTTTTAATCATGAATTTTATCCAATATGTAGCAGAGTAAGGTTCTCTAATGGTTATGAATTTAAGAGCAATTTTTTGGGGATATTGATGGGATAGTTTATACGGTTATGGTAGTATGATTGCCGTTTTCTAGTCGCTTAAAAAAAACGTACTGCGACTTTTCGCTCCATTACCCTACAGTACAATCAGTGACATCAAGAAGACACCACTTAAACTCTATTTTCCCGTCGTTTAAAAGAAACTTGATGCTCAACGGGTCGAGTAAATGTCTCGTGTTAAGTTAGTGTAGCTATGTATACACAAAAGGGTCGGTCTGTCTATCAAGCAGTTGTAATTACCTTTCTGGGACGTACGGCGAATTCTCGATGTCATGCCATATGTCCTTCAAGGGGGAACGGACTTGGGAGATTGTAGACTGTTTGAATTGAAATTTGTTTCGTCACGAAATTTGTTTTTATCGTCGCTTTTATTGAGTGGATAATAAATATTTATTAATTTAATATTTATGTTTAAACATAAAACAAAAGACAGCTACAGATAAAAACATACGTACGACGTACAAAGGTATTGCATACTTTCTTAGAAATTTCTTCCAGCTGATTAGGACAGGAAAAGTAACAGAAACATAGATATATTATAGTGTGTGACATATGAAGTGTGGTAGGTATGTGGCGAGTATAATCAACCTGTCTCAATAATTTATGTATTACTAAAGTTTTTTGAGTATAACCACAAAAATAAGTTTATTTATGTTTATCAGAATCATGGAAAATTTACAAATTAATTTATTAAGAATCGTAATTTTTGTTGTTTTTGTTTAGTAGATATTTATTTCTTCATTTCATTCGGTGATGTACTCGTCCAGTCAACAGCAAAAGTAGATGTTCAAAATCAGAAATTCAATACTAATGAACGGAGTTCGCGTCAAAACTGCGTGGCGTCGAAGTGATTCAAAAGTATGTGATTGTAAATTATACCAAACATTTACTTCTAGTACAGTTGCCATATATTAGTGATCAGTTTTGACTCCAAAAGTTATAAACTCAATTCATCATCTATTTTTGTTGTTGACTGTGTATTGGTATTTTTCAGAATCTAAATTGATCTAAACCAATCCCGTTCCATAATCAGACACAAATATTATGACAAACGGCAAACAATCCCATTTCGATTTAAACCACGAAGCTCTACTACAATTTTCCGCGAACAACACGAAAATAGGTTAATAACCGTTACAAATTGCTGCAACCAACACCTGGGGTCAACAAGTGATTTCAGTTCCTTTCCTCACGTACCCAGGAAAAATGACATAATTTATATTGTTATACGTCATTGTAATCCAACCCTGCCTTGTCGCCCCATCACTTAGTGAAAGACAAGTTTGCGTTTCTTTATAGTGAGGGGAAAAGGTCGGGGCCTACAACGAGCGATTTGTGAAGTAAATTGAGTCTGTTTCATAATTAATTGAAAATACGTTCGGAAACATGTTAGCTGCATATTTTATATAGTAAACGGTCGCTGAAGGTGGTATTATATCCTTGTAATAGGTCGAGTGTGGTGTTAAAAGGTGCTAATAAATGCTGTTTTCATCACTCAAGTATTTTTTATCGACAATTCAAGTTGCTGAATAATTGTTTTTATATTAAAATATTGTTTTCAAGCCTGTATGTGCAGATTGGTTTAATTCTTTTTAAGATTTGCTGTTTTGTACCAATGCTAGTTCCCTATCATATACCGACTCCAACCAGCCTTCGAATTGAAAGCATGTACGAGTAATATTGTGTATTATAATTATTTTTGACATTCAAAAAGTGCTACATGGTAGCCTAATTTGAATAAATAATTTTGAATTTGAGTTTGATTTTAATTTCTTTTTTTATCAAATTTGAATAAATATTATATTAATATTCATAATATCTTTTCTCTCGTTTCGATTTTCCCATTTCTCGCTCTCTTGGCAACCCAACCTCATGTAAGTGTGTACGTCTACCTGTATAGGACGTCAACAGCTCCAGTTTTCCTGTATCAAGGATATATCGCCGTGCGCCAAATTGTGCGGAAGTACCTCTCGACAGGTTAATTTGTTCAAGATCCTTCGGGATTTGTTTCAAGTGTCCAGGGCTTAACGTTTTTTTTTTGTGTAAATGCGAGCATTTATGCCTCTTTACGAGATCCGTTAATCGAGGCTGTTAAAAACGGTTTTGTAGAGGATTAATTCGAACAAAAGTTTAATTTTTTAAAGTATCTGTTGTATCCTACGTGGCGGTAGTCTAATGACTTGAGCGTCGGACTTGCGTTCATGAAGGCGCCGGTTTGAATCCCACCCATGGCGCTACCGACGTGAACCCACTCGTAACACAAGCATTAAACTTAGTACGAGAGGTTAACAAGAATACTAGTAATGTGAAACCGACACTGCTAATAAGCTTTAAAAAAAATAAAGAAACAAAATCAAACATGTTATTGGAAATAAATTATTGATCCAATTTGCTAAATCATTGAACAAATTAACATTTTCAAAAACAATTAAAGCCGTCCGCGTTTAACAAAAATAGTTTTTATTCTAAATATTTATTCACAGGACGCGTAGAATTCTATTTCGATACAAACCTTTTCTATTATTAGTATTGTTGATTAACTGCGATAACAACCAACGAACCTAAGACAGTAAACAACTTTCTAGTTATACCTACATCTGACGAGTCCTTCGAAGGGGAGTGCGATGTGACAAGAATGAATTCCGGGCATGCCTGGGGCGGCTGAGATTGCTTACGACACTCCGGCTTTATTGCTTCGCCTGGTCAATCGGGCTTTGAAGTTTGAGTGCCTTAGTTTTGTTTAGTTTTTAGTTTATGTAGTTATAGTGCAGCCGTATTGATTGGCTTGGAAGTAAGAAAGAGTTAGAATTTGTTTTGAACTTAAGATTTTAACGTTGAGGTAGGTATGACGGCTTTTTACGGGCTTTTCAATGATTTTGAAGCTATGAGATTACACAAATGAGAATACTTTTGGTTACCAATTAAATTAAACCTAATTAGTAAAAAATGGCTTCAAACTATAGAATGATCACACTGTATTATGAAGCGTTTTTGGTAACTACTTCACCTTGCCCTATATAAGTATATAATACACATGTATATCTTTTATATATTTCTGGTAGTTCTTTGATATTCATCGTTATCACTCAATTCAGATATAGGGAGTAAATCTGAAGGCTGCATATTACGCACAAGTTAGTCAACAATACTGTTTACAAAAAATCCCTCTGACCGACTTTCCCGATCGATCCCAAACTGTTATCTAAGAGACCGAATTCCAGTCGTCCAAGGAGGCAAAAGGGAGGGAATTAGAACCGCTTCATTGGATCGCAATTAAAAGAGGGAAACTATAAGGAAGTGATATGGAGTTCCGAAGGGCTCACAACTTCGGCTAATTCTTGATGACGTCAATCGATAAGAAAAACAAGTTAAGTGACGTGTTATGATCGGGTATTGAGGAATGGTTTTACTGTCCTACTAACAAAACTGATGATTTAGCTTACTTAACCCCGAAAACTTAAGCGCAAATTAACTTTAGCCTCCGTAGACATTTTCTTTTGTTCTATTGCATCACTGAAAAAAGCATTTTGTTCCGGAGATTGGTGACTTTTGTATCCCCCTTTCTCAAGAATTCACTACCTGCGGCCGTACCATGACGTTTAAAGTAAGATTGTTCCATTCTTATTTCAGTGTGGGAAAGAGACAGAGTTATAAAGGTTATCTAGCGCCATCTCTTTCCCAAACTGGAATAAGAATGAAACAATCTTACTTTAAACGTCATGGTACGGCCGCTGGTTGTAAAATCAATTAAATCGATATGTGTATTTTACATAGAGCGACTGACTACCTATAGGACCTTCACAATACATTCTACAAATAAATAATTAAATCAATTTTCATTTATTCAAAGAATGCTCAGTAGGTACATACTGGTTAAGTGAAACATTCCAATTTCACTTATATGCAATGCAATTTTCATGCCTCGTTGGTCTAGTGGTCGCAAGCGCGACTGCCGTGAACGAGGTCTCGGGTTCGATTCCCGGGTCGAGCAAAAAATATTTACTGAGTTTAGAAATTCTCAGTACCGCTCGGAGTCAGGAAGTGTGGCGGTGTTTACACCCCCGTGCCTCGGAAAGCACGTAAAGCCGTTGGTCCTGCGCCTGATCCCTCTCCGGTCGTGTCGGTCAACCGTCCCATCGGACTATGAGAGTGAAGGAACAGAGAGTGCACCTGTGTTTGCGCACACACTTGTGCACTATAATATCTCCTGCGTACATGGCTGATCTCACTAGAGATTGGCCGCCGAGGCCGAAATTCGGTCGAGAGATTCTTATCTATTCTTAATTTTCATCTAATAAACCAACCATATCGATTAGATATCGTAGTTCTTAAAAAGTAACTATGCTAAACTCGAAGCCACCAACGTCCTAATATCGTATTCAAACAACATAATCCAGTCGGCCGAGTAATGATAGCAATCTGTTGGCAATAAATCCTTAATGGCCTATCGCTTGTCCACCGCACTTGTGGGTGATGCAGTGCTAGAAGTTGTTATTACATGTGCCGATGTGGAAACGATTTTAAAACGATAAATTATGCTAATATGTTTAGGTTTTACTCACTTACTACTTAAAGTAATCATAACTAAATTGTATTTTATGTGAATAGCATTTTTTTTCCTAAATCAAATTTAAACCAATTGCATGCAAATTGTAATGTACGTTATCATCCATTCTATTTACATATTATGTATTTAAATATTTTAATTTATTTTCTATGTGAAATTTAATCTTCTTTTCACTATATTCTTTTAGGACAAGATATTATTATTTTTCCCACTTGTCTACCTCACCATCACCTCATTAAAATTGATTTAATTCACTTAACTTACTCACTTAATTCGAACATACCTACAATTAAATGTTATAAAATCTATGTTAAAATAAAACAAAAATCACCTCATCCTCACATAAAATTTCTTAACATCGTTTCTATATCGGCTTTTCTATCGTTCCTCAGAATAACCCCCGCGTAGGCCGTAGCCCGCAGGCTTCGGCGGCGATACGCGAGTGAACTTTCACCACGTGTCTGCGCCCCAAGATACCTTCAGATTTATGCCTCTACTGCTCCAAGTTCCTGAGGTTGGGTGATAAGTTGATAACACTGTCTTTTATTCGGGATTTTACGAACTGATATAAGATAGGGAAAAAGACATACATAAAATCTAATATATTTTTTTATAGTTCTGTGACAGTGACGTCTCTGTTAAGCCGCTGGTGTGGTCCAGTGCAACATAGACGAAACCTTAAAGTGTCAAGAAACATTTTTTCCTAAAAAATATAGTTAAAAAAAATATAGTTAAAATTGTACGTATTTAAAACTGCTATAGTAGGGATTTGTAACTATACATCATGACTATAATATAGTTTAATATAATATAATATTTTGGGACACCTCATACACGGTCATCTGATCCCAAACTAGGCAGAGCCTGTACTATGGTGACCAGACAACTGATAAACATACTTACATATTTCTAAATACATGTATATGACCCAGACAGATCATGCTCATCACACAAAGATTTTTCCTGGGTGGGAATAGAACCCACGACCTCCGGCCGAGCAATTAGGGTCACTAACCACTAGACCAACAGGCCAGTCAAAGTCAAGTTTGAACTGTAACTATATTTTTAATTGCAGATAAGGCGAGGCATATGAAGACGATGTAGCAATAATCATTGAAATCACTCATTTTATGAAATAAGGACCAATAACGTAATATTAAGGAATTTGATTGCTAAAACTGATATAATAACTGCATACTGTTGTGATTGCACAACCTTATAGGCATTTACTTAATAAACCGCAACTATCTTTAAGGTGGGGTTCATAGTAACTGCAGGGACCTATCGCTAATAACATTCGTAATAAGTCGGTAATTGACAGTAAATTCAAGAACTGTCCTATAACTATTTCTAAGCAACTCGGTCTCCAATGCGTAATTACACTATTTAAAATAAGTGTAATTCTCCTAAATTTTAGTAGATTTTGTAAACCTGGCGTGAGGCTCTAATTAATCATTATGTGACTAGCTTTTTGCTGCTGTATGGGATCGACATCTTTTATCATAATACGTACCCTGATACTGCAACAATGTACTTTACCTTATAGAAAATCAGATTTTTCTGAACTTATGTCAGATTTGCAATAGGTTTGAAAAAGAATTTGGGACCCATTTGTATGTAAAAAATATCTTAGATCAGCTCAATTGAGCAGGTCTAAGATATTTTTTCAATCTTTGATGTTACCTTTAAGCAAATCCCATACCAGAAAGCTGAGAAATTAATTTTGTGGTATTTGAATATTTTTGTTAGTAGTTTCAATCGTTGCTATCATCGTATCATCCGTCTAAGTGTCAACGCCAGTGTGAACGTGAAACTTACGAAAATATATATAAAAAAAAGAGAACTTAATGTACCAACTTAATGAACCTGCAATAAATAACAGTAGATACCAGATTCCAATAACCACATAAACAAAGCAAGCACAACTAAGAACAGTTATGCACAGCCGCGCATTAAACGAAATAATAATGTCGTTTTCCCAGCATAATCGTGCATTACATCACATGTCTTGCCAGCACCGAACTGCACCCACCCAGTGACAGGGCGCCGCCGGCAGCTCGCCACAATGGCGATTGTTCTCGCATTGATCATTAGATAGTGGTTGTACTCCTCCCGCTTAAAACGTACGTTATTATTTATGCTGCTTGAGCTTAACGATCTGAGCCTTTGTGTGGAGGGGGTAGTATATAATTTTGTTGTTCTTATGTAATGTTAATGGATTTAGGACATGTTTGTACGCATTTATATACATACTAGCTTCTGCCCGCGACTTCTCCTGCGTGGACTTCAGAATTGGGTCCAAAAAGAAATGAAAAATGTAAAAAATGGAATAAAATTTTCACCCGTGTTTTAGCTTGCGCTGTAATAGAGAAAAAATACCAAATTTCAAAGCTGTCTGCCCACGGCTTAGCTCGGAATCAATTTTCAATTTTCCCTCGGGAACTACTTAAGGAATCGCGATAAAAGGTAGCCTATGTTCTTTTCCATGTCAAAACCTACATGCATGCCAAATTTCATCCAAATCCGTTCAGCCGTTTTTGCCTGATTGAGTAACAAACATCCACACTTTCACATAGTTTTAGTAGGATATACATACTAGTATTGGCCCACGTGGACGTCATTTATCGTGGCAACAGGTAACCTTTTTCCTTTCACTATAAATGAGCTGTCTAACACTGAAATAAAATTTCAAGATTAAGTATAAGCGTAAAGTATAGATATATTATTATAAAGTGCTGTTTGACCTAACCCAACTAAAAGATTCATAGAGCTCCTCATCAATTTCATGCTTTCTTTCCTCAAGTAAGAAACTGCTAAAGATATAAAATCAGTATGTACTGACTTGAAGAGTACGTCCTCTACATTGATGAAAGATGAAAAACTGTAAAATGAAAATAGTCTGTCTGTGAAATATTGACCGAATTTTCAGATGTATGAATATTTTATTTAAAGTTGCCTATAAACTTTGCTATAATAACAGGTACATTAATCCAGCCGAGATATATTTAAACAAAGCTTTTGTTTGTCATAAAAATACCCCAAAATATAATTGTCATCGATTCTAATCTGTGTACGCAGTTACAGACGAGTTGAACAGGATGTGATTGCAGACATCTATTTATAGTTACCAAAGTTGTATTTTTACTGACCACAAAATAATCACATATAATTTGTTGTCAATCGAACGTACGACGATCTTTGACATTGAATCAAAAATCCATCGGTAAAAATAAAGAAGAAAAAAATATAATAATTTGACAAAAAAACACGTCACGACGAAAAACCATTCGTTGTTCTGTGATTACGTCTGATTACTAGTCTCCGATAATGGTATCGAACAGCCAGTTTGTCTAGGTCTCCCCCACCTCGTTAGTATTACTAAGTTTTGGATTATAGAGGGGACTTTGTAAGAACGATCGGGGGTCTTGTAAACTGGTTTATGGAAAGGTTACTGAGCAAAACATACGTCTGACAAGCATTGACGGTGGTACAAAAGACTACCTTGTAAGTCAGAGGCGTCACGAGAAATCACGTTCAATGATGATTGTGTGTAATTAGAGGCGCAAATTAAATAAATTAAAAGATAGATTTTTGGTAGCGTGTATAGTCGGAATGTCAATGTCGCAAGCTCAGAGTTGGAGATACTATAATTGATGCATGTTTGTTTATATTTTATTGATTGTGAAGGATCAGTCGTGAAGATTTTTTTGACTGGTCAAGTGTATTGAATGGTTGCCGTATGGATAGGATGAAGACAAATTATTTCAAATCCAAAACGTTAGAAAATATAGCAAACGTGACATCATTGTGTACGTATATTTCAAACAGTATAATAATAGTAGATACGTTATATGTTAACTAAAATTTATATCATAATCATATTTGGCAATCGAGCAGTAGGATTAATCAATTATCCTACGCACCTACTGTACTTATACCTAAAAATAACCCACTACCTGATAATTTAGCGGCGGTAGCCTAATGGCTAGGGCGTCGGACTTGCGATCATGTGGTTGCGGGTTCGAATCCCACCCATTACACTACCGACGTGAACTCACTCGTAACACAAGCATCTTAGCTTAGCACGAGGGGTTAACAAGATTACTAGTAATGTGCGACCCACATTGCTAGTAAACTTTAAAAAAAGTGTTCAAATGTTCTATTCCTTCGATAGTTAATCCTAGTGCTTGAGTTTGTAAGATTATATATGTAAATTCCGGTCGAGAGCCACATGTTGAAAAAAATAAATTATTTTAAACCTATATCCTCAAATACTTCGAGGGATCCTTATGAAAAGCATCAAAAGCATTTTTAATTACATCCAACATTAACAGCTAGAATGGCCACAACACTTTTGTATCCAACAAATTTGAATCAGGACGTCACCATTAAAACATCGTTGATGTGACCTCATAGTACATCAACGAAGGTGTACAATTAAAAATATCGAATCAAACGCCGCTAATTACCAAAAAAACAATAAAGTTCGGAAGACATTAGACGATTGGCTTCGATATAGAGAAATTGACATTATGTCGATCAAAGCCGGCATTCGTTTTCAATAAAGCAGATTGACTAATAATGAACGTGGCTCGTAATCGGGATCGATCTGTCGTGAGAACTTCAAACCGTAAACTAAGACTTTTACAACTTGAGTTGGGGCCATGAAGCCGGCGGGAATATGGGAACTTAATTATAGAATATTCCTTGCTAAAACTCATATTCCTTGCTAGTGAATTTAAGGGGAAGAACATGTATTTATTTCCTAAAATAAGCTACCCGGATAACCTAAAAGATGTTCTGGGAAAAACTGTGAAATAACGAGAACGCTAGGAAAGATCTTAATTATCTCACTTTCAAAATTGCTATGCTAGTCCCAATAAATATATAAAATAAGAATGGGTCAGGTAGTGAAAATTTGACAATTTTTCAACGAGAATTATAATTTTGAAGGAATTTTACCTGAGAAATTGCATCAGAAGTCACAACAGGAAAAATTATAGCTACATTTCGACTGTCGTCTAAAATGTGTTGTTTTCCTAGATATCGTACATCGTCATAGGTATAAATAGGTTCTATCAATATTTCTTGCTTCAATTACACCAATAACCGTATGACTGTGCAAAATACTTACAATGATTTTATTAAAAAGATACAGGTATATGAAGAATATTCAGATGACTGTATTTTCTTCAGCTATGAGGCATGTAAAAGTCTTAGTAGGATCTAGTTTCCTTCATCGTCTGTCTTCGTCATCGGTTTATATCTTTTATTTTCTAAAGTTTTCTTACTACATACTTAAACAAAAAAAAACTTTTTTGCCCACCAACAGTTTCAAAAACATTATTCTAGTTAAATTACAGTAGACGTCGCGTTGGAAATCGCTCCCGCCCCGCTACCATCTCACTCGCAGGCCCCACACTAAACCGCGACTTTTACAACAGATACACTCAAAAGAAATCCACCTATTTTAAATTCGTCACGCAATTTGTCAATCAATTTACCGTCACCGCTTTATAGATCTCCCAAACTCCATTATATGTCAATTTATAAACATAAAAAAATACTCTTTACGTTCGCCGCTCGCATATTAATTCCTATAAAATTAATTGCGATGACAAATCCATTAATTTAAATTGCCCACAACAGGTTCCGTCATCTGATAAGTTAGTTCGTTTACAATTTTTATGGTGTAGCTTTTAAATTTTGATCTGTGTATGTTGTGAGCTGTTACTTTCATTGTCTTACGTTGGGTTATTGTATTGACAATACATGTTAATTGAAAAAAAAATCTTTGTTAGTTGTTATCCAGTGCCGTCCTTTTCTTACGCTTTATGTTAGTAAGAGACAGCAAAAGGTTTAAATTTAGTTTAGTTTGCGGAGGAATCAGCTCCATTGTCATCTTACGTTTCTTCTTCTGCCTAGCCTTTTCCCAAACTATGTTGGGGTCGGCTTCCAGTCTTACCGGATTTAGCTGAATACTATATTTTACATGGAGCGACTGCCTATCTGACCTCCACAACCCATTTTACTGGGTTAATACAGTATCCCATAGTAAGACTGGTTGTCAGAATTGTAATGACTTAACGACTGTCAAAGATCATCTTACGTTTGCCATCTAAAATAGTAGCGACGGCCGCTTCATTAATTGCACATGTAGGTAGTTATATTCCAAGTAAATATATAAAAATCTTTAACTTTAGTGAGTAATAATAATTATAATTTACTGCAACTACTGCAACCCCGCGCCAAGAATTATTTTACGGATGTTCAATTTAGTTTTTTCTTACAGGTACTTTAACATAATCTCAAACCAGATTGATTTCATTACTGAATCGTTAATCGATTAGTATTACCTTTTTATTACATACATCACTAGTGTCAATTTAAACTTAATTGATCATGTCTTCCAATATAATCGATTCACAAATAGATGAATAAGATCATTAAATTATATTCTTTGTAGCGTCTGTTCTTACCTATACCGAATTAAAAAGACATCTCAATTTAATATTAAACGAAACTCAAATAAAAAAATAACAAAATTGTTTTGTCATTATTGTTTAGCTTCTATTTTATTCCGCAAATATCAATAACAATGATATTATTTAAGAAATATATATATTTTTTACGATCACAACATGACAAGATCTTTATCAATTAATTCGTTGATAGACATCAAGTGGTTTAACTGCTATTTCTTCAAACGACGTGAATAGTTCCCGTCACCTTCACAAGTATAATTATTTTGCATAAAATATCTATATACACATCGGAATATCCCCTAACTACTTGATATGTCCCTATAACGACAGAAATACACGATCCGAATCGAAACGCGTGCAATTAAGTAGCATTGACTCGATATTTTATCGATTATAAAAATCGAGAAAATTGTGCGTGAATAAATTTTTATTGGTAGACATCATTACTATATACCATTTGATTTTTAAACGTTCGAGTTCTTCATTTGAATTTATTTAGAAAGTGCCAACAAACTTTTTTATAACGTTTATATTTGGTTGGCTGGCAGTTTTCCTAAATTATTTGGTCATATTTTTTTATCTTTGGCCACCTGACATTTTAACAACATCAATGGAATTATCTTTTCGTGTCTAAGTCATTTTTTATTACATTAACGCACATAAGCGCATTATTTTACTGTTTTGTCATGTGAACTATGCTTGATGATAATATTTTTACATTATTGTTTGAATACATAATTTTCATATTCAAAGATTGCCTTTTTTAACATTACCTACTTGGAGCTAGAGGCTTTCTCTAAACATATTTTTAAGGTTAAACAGCATAAAATGTTAGTAATTTAAATCAATATAAATATTATGAGAAAGCAAAGCAGTCGACTGTCTTCTCGAAGCGTAAACCATAGCATACACTTCCTCGTTTACTTTGCTATGTGCTTTTCATAAACTTCAATGATAATAACGAAAAAAAAAATTGAATAGGTACAATCAGAGTGGAATTTGAAGCTCTCTTCACAATCTATAAAAAAATGTCAACATTAATGAGTGTGGTCAAGTTTACTTGCAAAACATAGTCAATGAGGCGTACCAGCGTACCAGTGAGGTTCATTACCAACTAAGTGATGGTATAATTGGCTTGCGTGGTAGGTCATTTTGGGCCATCGTACCATCCCAAACATGTTTTTCATATTAAAATTTAATATTTAGAAATCGTGTTGCGCAATCCACATACATGTCATGCGCCAATTAACTTTGGTGTTTATAAAAACCAATTTGTAGAAAGTTCGCCTACTTGACAAACAAGTAAATTGAAGTTATCTGTTAATTTTTAATGGGAAATAATAATGGTTCCGAAAAATAAAATTAATCTCCAGCGATCTGTGGCCGACTATTATTCTAATTAACTAGCGTTATAATGAATTTCCGACAAAAAAACCCGAACCATACCGAAAATAAAAATTATATTTAACAAACAAATAAGAGCACGTTAAAATTACATATCTCCTAAAATAAAATTGAACTTCGAACTACAAAACTAAACTTCTGAATAAAATACTGAACCTCCGACAAAATTACTAAGTTACCGACAACAGAGCTTTAGTCAAAATATTCACATTTTTACGACTTGCATGAACTATTTTAATTTCTATTGTTGGTTATAAAATATATTTTTTACCTCTCAGTATTTATGAAAATACCTAAACTGTTCGGCTCGTGCGATCGATTCGATCGATTTCGATGCTCTAAATTTCCTGAATTATTACTAAACTACTCTTGTAAGTAAATTTTTTTATAATTGGAATATCGGAAACGGTTGAAACGATTTTTATGAAATTTGGTATACCCACAGGGGTTTTCGGGTCGATATAATTATTTGTCCTACTTGCCCATTGCAGATAGGTTTAAGTGTCAAATTCGACTCAGTAGGTTAGGTTAGGTTAGAACTGCGACCCCCCCGCACGAGCCGAGCGAGCGAAGCGAGCGTGCCGCGGCAGCGGCCGGCGAGTGCCAGAAGCGACTCGCTATGTTTTTACTTTTCCATTACAGATAGGTTAGGGGGTTTCCAATCATTCATCTTTACTTCAACTATTTGGTTTTATACCATAAAAATGTATTATTACAAGTACATTTTAATATTTTTTATTAGTTTCTGTATAACCACTCCGAATAGTATTTTCATTATAACGTTGTAGTTAAATTAGCACCAAGTCTATGAAATGTGAAAGGTAATTTATGAATTAATAGTAGGCAAGTAAAGATAAAAATGTCAAAACATAATTTTCAGTAGAACGTAATTTAAGTTGGTAGAAAAGTTTTATAGCAATAAACAGTTATGTTTATTTTTCGAAGATTTTAGTATCTGATTCGGTCGTTTCGTCATTTTTATTCGGATGAAAGTAGTCGGAAAGTAAGTATTTTAGGCAGTAAGATTTCTGATTTTTTTGTCGGAGCTTTTATTACTACCCATTTTTAATTCGTGATGGACGTAAATAAGTAAATATTATTGACATACATGTGTTTTCAATTGCATTTTTATAAGACCGAGTTAAATTTTTCCATTGCGTGTTTCAAAGAGGTACCTAGAGTATTTATATTCGCGTTAGAGTAACTATCGTCAATTAATTGCTTCTAAGTCTGATATCAGAAGCGGGGTTTATTTTAAAAAGTTTTGTTGTATTTTATCTATAGATGATAAAAATATTTTGAAATGTATAAGTATGTTTATCAGTCGTCTGGTTGCCAATATACACGCTCTGCATAGTTTGAGATCAGATGGCCGTGTGTGAGTGGTCCCAAAATATTATTATATATTGTTTCTCTTATTCTACTATATACCTATAATATAATAAAAGAAATATAAGAGGAAAGATTTGTATCTTTGTGTGTATGTTTTTATTAAAAGACTCAAAAACTACTGTACTGTAACTTCTGTGTGCAAAAGCTACTCAAAAAATGTTTTTTTAATAAGTTAGGTACCGCGGGCGGAGTCGCGGGGAACAGCTAGTATAAAAATAAAGTCTGGGCTCCAGAGAGAACAACCTCCTCGTTGTTTTAAACCCATGTAAATTTCAAGGAAAAGTCAAATAAAAAGCATTTTTAAGATTCTCGTAATGATTCAAAAAAATATTCTTGTAGCTTCGTCGCATCAACACAAAAGTTTCGAATTTAGAACGCTACTCTTTTGTCTAACAAATAATTTAACTAGAGAACAATGCGTAGTCAGATGCGTCTTTTGTTTACTTGTAGAAGCTATTGTCGGGGGCACTTACCGTAAAATTGCCCATCTAACCACTATGTAGTACATAATGTATCAAGCCTATTGTCTTACAAGTCTGTATTGCGCATTCCATTGGACGGCTCCGTTCTGTCAATTACATGTAGCGACAAATTCATATACCGTAACATCCGCAACATGCCACAGTGTACATAATATTCGACACTGAATATGTAGTACTATAATTTTTGTGATTGGCTTTTGTTCTTTTGTAATTACTCTGTGGTAAGGTTGGTCGTCTTGACAACTTTAGTTTTGCGTGCTCTAAACACGATATGAAATGTATTCGACCTTATTATTTTTTCGTTAAGGTTTATTTTAGCGTTTCTTTTTGTTTGTGGATGGTTTATTTATGTTTGTTGGTTTGTAAGTGTCAGTAGTCACGGTTAGGTGGTCGCATGTTGCTTCACCGAGGTTGCTAAAGCTGTCGTAGACAATGTGCTGTTGATGATTACACTGATATGTGTAACGGAGTATCTTCACGTGTCGTGGCTCCGTGAATATTGAACGAGATTTTTTATTATTTTAGCTGTATTTTGTTTGCGACTGTGTAATTGTCCATTTTTTTTTAAGTGAAATTATTACCATTTATTATTCTTATTTCTTTAAACAAATTCTCAATTTCTCTGTGGAGACAAAAATTTATTTTCAGTAGTAGTGGGCGAAATTAAAAGAATTTAGACTGTAACAATTTCTTTGAAGTCAATTTGTTTATTCAACTAGATCATCATCCTCTCTTATCCTAATTTCATTTGTGGTCGGCACAGAATGTCTTCATATTCCATACTTCCCTTTCTGACGTCATCTCACAAGTAACATCCTATCTAGGCCTATCAGCTTTCAAACACTCTGGTTGGATTCCAACAAATAAAAAAAAATTACTTTCAATGTTCATACCAGCTATACCTACCTGAACCTGTCTCTATCTTCTCCACAACAATCAAACACATTCCTCAGCATAGCTCAAATTCGAATTATAAAATATCAGTAATCTCAATAAAACAAAGGAAAGTCTTAAAAAAGTATAGTTGTCTCGCTTGGGGGCGCGGGTAGCATGTTATTATGCAGATCTGAACTCGTCGCCGTGGGGACCGACGGCTTAGGACCTTAGGCTCACATGCCGTGCAAGGACATGAGAAATAGCTTGTGGAAATTAATCAAATTAATTTATTCCACAAAATAGGGCTCACAATCAATAGAATCAGGTATACAATCTAACTATCAATTTGGATCTATATTCCGACTGTATTAAGATTAGATTTAAATGTTACGATGAAGTTTTTGTTTATCAAATTAAGATGATTTTTAAGTACAATAAATCTATTGCAACCTCTAAAAACTATTGATTATTTTCGTGCATATTGTATTTTTTTCCTAAAAATTTTGCTATATTAAAAAGAGTGGAAATATACCTACGTAAATTATTATAGAACCAGGGAGAAAGTCAGATAAAAAGAGACCAGCAATTCGATAAAAAGGGCTTTGAATGATGCAAGACAGCATTTTGTCTATGGCTACTAGGAAAAACATATAATGTAGACGTATTACGCAAATACAATTTCTGTATTAAAACTATTTCTATTAAAAGCTTGACCGTAAATGACATAAACAAAAAAAAAATAAGAACTCACACTACAATGATTATATTACCCGCTTAAGCCATAAAAACATACAGCCATACTTACTTAATTAAAAAATCTAACATTTACGGTCCCTGAGAATTGCATCGGTAACGCCACCTGTCAACTTAGACATTAACTAGTGGAATATAGACACAGGGAGTGGCTCACATTTGAAATTATAGTCGACATTTCATTGCCTTCGGCAGGAAATGCAATTGGAATGATTGATCGTTCTATCACTTGAAAGACTTGGCAACTATGAGTACGTGAAGCCGAAATAAAAAAAATAAGTAAATATGTAACGTAAATAAAGTAACCGACGCGCGACGATTCTTCTACGAAGTTCTTTGAGGGAGTTTTAAATATTGTTTAAATGACGATTCTTGTCTAATATCCGAGTCATACTAATTTATTTTAAGACTATTCTTATTAAGGTAATTTATTCTACTTCGTTTTGTAAAAACATCCTCTCATTTCATACTTACTATTATTTTATTATTTTACTGAAGTCCAAACATAAAAATACCTTAAAACACTTAAAGAATCGATACCGAATTTGCGGCATGTAACCCATCCCTGCATTTCAACTGAGGGCGGTGACGGAATGTCAAAAATTCTGCTTGAAAATGTGACCACAACGTTATTCGTCTGATGAACGCCTGAGGACACCCAGCCTTAGTCTCAGTTCTCAGAATATTTTTACCATTATTATAGATGATGCATCGCGACTCAATGTGATTCTAAGATAGTTATGTCATTATTCTGTTCATTTTAGTATTCTTTAATTCTGAGGTTTTAAAATACATCAAGAGATCAACGATTTGTATTTTTTTTATGTTTCAGACTTGACGTGTGATATTAACTAAAATACCAGAATCGTTTTCCCAAAAATGTTAATAACAAAAGAAAGAAAAAAGATCGCTATTATTTACTAACGTTACGTTTAGCAATCTCGGAAATACTTTCATCATTTCAATACCTAATGAACGAACGTGTACTTGTTAGAATTTGTCTACATTGTTTTAGCCAACGTGACTTGGCAAACAACCATCAATACTGATAAAATCAACGCAATCACTAATCCACCACCGTGCACTTCAAAAACAGACATTTACAGCCTATAATTACAAAAGAAACTGTACTATAGCTGTGTATTACAGTTCTAACAAAAATACGTCGGAAAAGTTTTCAAGTTTAATCTTTCTATCAATCTAAGTTGTTAAGCAGGGTATAATAAAAATGGTCATGATTTGAAATCTTGCGGCCGAAGTGACCGCTGCCACAGCTCTGTGACCGTTCCAGTGTGCGAGCATTTGAATTATTCATACGCTACACAATTAAATGTCTTGCTGGTAAAAACTAACGACACCTTCCTGTGGGATTTCTTAATATATGATTTACTATTAAGTGAAAGATGGGGTTATAGAAAAAGTGTTGGATAAAAAAGATGGTGGGAGAAAATAAGCTGTTTCTTGTATGTTTTGTAAATGTTGTTATTCCGCGAATTGTGTGTTTAACATTGTTACTGACTGTTGATGTTTGTTCCATAATTATTATGCTGTATTAAAACTTGAATAATTTATTTTCTGTAATCGTTAGGGGTATGTTTTATTTAGGTTACAATAGGACAAATCAGCACATTACGACAAGTGTCATTTATTTATAAATTAAAAATGGCTTTTAAGGTACAAAATGGAAATACCTTTCTTTTCGAAAAGTCACGTGGTTTAGGCTAGTCAATTTCTCTAAATAACACTAATTAAACCGGTCAAAAATATGAAAGTGACAAGTCAAAGTATCGTAACTTATTTAAATGTAAAGAAATATTATTTCTATACATTTAAAGTAATAAATATGTGGTTTTTTCGTATCGAAGGAAGTCCACTAGTCTGAAGGGCCAGTTTCATACATTTGAGCGATTCCATCAGCGTTGAAGCTGGAAGAAATGTCACGTGTCTCGGGGGGCAGGCTTGAAAAAAGTATGTAAGTAATAAACTAAGCGCGCACTACGATAAAAAATCATCGCGAAAAAATATCGTAAATCTATATCTAAGCAATAGAAACACACCAAAACCGAGTACTGTGAAAATAACTCGATTCGCAAATGCAAAAATACATATATTTTGAAACGATTTATTTCTGTTGTTAACAGATTGACATTTTTTTCATTTCTTTTTTACCCTAGTGCGCGCTCAGCCCTTCGTTTACAACACCTCATTGCTCCAAATATTAAGAGAAGAAAATAAAAATAACTCAAAGCTTACCGTTAAGAACATGTTTATAACCTAAAATTAAATTACCACAACGACCGACTGCAATAAAAAATGACCTTTGATTAAATGTTAATAATGTCTTATTTTAATTAAATACATCCACCATGATACTTATGCCGTGAAAAACACCACTTAACGCAATTTCGATTGAGTACATGTATGTGTTTGAAATAAAGTGGCAATACTTAAATGTCAAGCGCAATTTATATGTACCATAGTACCAAGTTATTTTACATAAAGAAACAGTTTTAATGCAACGTTAGTTCAAGTACTTACCCAATATTTCATGTTTATAGGGCGTTACCGAAAAGCTATTTTTATCGAAAAGAGGTGAAGAGTATTTCGGGTATAGAGTTAGTTTAAAAAAAACAGAGCCTTAGAATGAATTAATTGAAAAATTGATACATACTTAATTCTTCAAATCAATTATTCGATACCAAAATATGCTGGTTGCTTATAAAAGTATTATAATTTATGTATGTATATGCAAAAAAATGTTTTACTATTTTGCTTTTTTTTTTGGGAGCTACGCGTTATTTGTAATTTTTACTGAACGTAAACAAGATTATGTTAAAAAATTACATATCAGTGTGTTAATTGTAGCTGAGATACAGTAATCTTAAGAAATGCTTAAGTTCCTATAAATATGTAATTTATCTCCTTATCTACAAACGGATCTATCAATAGGTATTTCTAAATGTTCATATTATCATGTAAAGAGTCATTTAATAGAACCTATTTATATTTAAAGGGCAGGGAGATGATGATGACGTTTTAAATTTATTAAAAAAATATCGTCTCTAAAAGTCATTTCAAAAATGAATAAATAAAATTAAAATAAACACCTGTTCAACAATCAGCAGACATTGTTTAGCGTAGAGGTTTTCGCAAACAAATTTTTTTTTGTGATAATAACAACCTTATTCATTATTTTCTACCTTAATAAAACCTTCACCAAGACCGCTCGCAAGTCGGTAATAGATAAATTATGAATGCATCATACACCGTCACAGATCATTTTATCGCCTATATGATAGGAAAGGTACGTTCTTGCGAGCACACTCGAGTGTGACGTCACTTTTTGCTCTAATCTACGACGTTACGCATCAGTGGTAACAACCCTATGAACAGGCACAAGAGTATAAAAAGCTAGGTACTACGTAGTAATCGAAGTTCACTTAATCGCTGTGTTGTGTTTTACTTTTCCAATTGAAATGACCGGAACGGAAAAAATTAAATTATATTTCAATTTAAGAATTTCTCTTTGTTTTAATTGTTTTGATAATTATATCCTAGTTCATCATTATTAACCAACATTTTGTCAGAATTAGACTAGTCTCCCTGGACACATCTCTTTTAAATATCTGTAACATTTCAAGGGTTCCGTACATTTCATAATAGTATAATTTTAAGGGTTACGTAGGGTAGAGCGGGGCTTAAAGGTCCGCGGGTATAAAGGTCCACCATAAGTATCTAAAAAACTAGCGGTATATCGTGAGGTCTAACTATGTACGTGGAATGAAGGGAGCACTGGAGGCGTACCGGGGCATCGCCGGCGGTCAAGCAGCGTCGCTAGCCGGAGATATACGACTACATCTAAAAATTTATACGTAAGTAAATTTTTTCATCATTTTACTTTTTAGTTTCGAGCAGTGGTGTTTCGTTTATCACACCTAAACATAATTTATTAGTATAAGTGATTATTTGTTTTTCACGATTTATTATTAGTTTTAGGCTCGGTTTAACGGTTATTTCGTTATAACCTCTAAAAATATTTACGCGTGGTTGGGGTAAAAAGGTCCAATGTGGACCGTTTTAGCCCCTCATTAATATGTGGGTTAATAAAGACTTTTTTGTTTCAGTATGCGCAACTATAAAAGAAAGCAATCTCAAACAGAGGTAGCATTTACTTTGTTTGTAATAATATGATTCAGAAAACGATGAGTCTGATTAAGATAATATAGAGATACCAAGACATGTTGAATACGTTAATTTGTTGAAGTTAATAATTAAAGAAGAGTTTAATTTTTGTGTTACGGTTAAAGAAGTATATTTTGTTTTTTTAAATATTGTTTGACGAAAGTTTTTAAAAGATTATGTAAGATTAGTTATAAGATTTTAAATTCAGTCTATGTCAACATTCATAATGAATAGTGCTGTCTTGTTTTATTGTGTTCTTCAATAGAGACTGATTAGTGATTAAACTATTATAAGCTCAACAAAGTTAGAAATTATTAAGTAGTTCGATTTAGAAAAAAAAAAGTTGTTTGTTAAAAAAATATTTTCTTTTAGAATAGACTTTTTAAATAATATGTATCTTGGAATTATTATAAAGTTTTTGGTTAGTTTAAAATATTATTAGCTTTTTGTTTTTGGAATAACAATAAACGAATGAATTTTATTGAACCAAATATTGTTTTAGTTCCATAAAATCGATTTTAAATATACATTACATACTGGACCTTTTTGCCCCTACTATGGGGCAAAAAGGGACAGACGACAAGGTCTAGAAAAATTGTAGAAACACATATTTCTATCATAATAATTCAACTGAAAATTGAGTCAAACATACTCAGATAACTGTTTGTTTGATTAGTGTTATTTATTTTGACATAGTAGAGTCAGTTTTCACAGTATTATTCGAAATAGTCAAATTGGACCTTTAAGCCCCGCCCTACCCTACTTGTACCTACGTGCATAGTGGCAAAAATAAAAAAATAAGATTCAGACAAGAAAAATAACGTATTCATCAACAGTCTAGACTTATCCAAGCTATGGTCGGGGTCGGCTTCCAGTCTTCCCGGATTTAGCTGAATACCGTATTTTACATGGAGCGACTGCCTATCTGACCTCCACAACCCATTGCTAGGTAATACAGTATACCTCAGTAAGACTGGTTGTCAGAATTGAAATAACTTAACCACTGTCAATGATCACCATATGACAGTAGGGACCAACGGCTTAACGTCCTTTCCGAGGCACGGAGGGGTCTCGGTATGTTTACAAATGGTCACCCATCCAAGGACCAACCGTGGCGAGCGCGGCTTACCCTTTATTATCGGTCACACTGTACGGCTTACACGTAGCCACGAGTCCATCTAAGAAATTTAACGTATTATTATGTTATTATCAAAAACCAGTAAAAGTTTTAACTACTTTTGATAGATTATACAAAACTAAGATAATGTTAGATATCAGCCAAAATGGCCGCCCTAAATCACAGATGCTCTAATTAACGTTCGAATTTTAAACGTAGGTATACTTTATAATTACAGTTGATTCTTGGATTACAGCTAACTCTGTAATCTTTTGCAATTTTCTCTTAATCGCCAGAGTTTTAAAGTGACCAGTTAAGTTAGACCCCACGTCACTTTGCCTTTCTTCACGATGTTATTCAAATTGTTGGGACTAACGTGGTTTATTGAGCTCATTTGTACCTGGTTGTTTTAAATGGTACCCCGAGACATTTGGACTTATGTGATAATGCTAGGGCAAGATGGTAGAAATTTGATAATTCGCGGTTAGGGAAACGATCGTTTTAATAATAACTGTGGACCAATTGTTAGTGAATTATCCTTTGGAACAAAAATGTGTGGAGTCGCGTTCGAGCATGACACAGAAAAGAGTCTATCATATTTAAAGAAAAAGTGTTTAATATTTTCATCGAAATTCCGTTTTTTAAGTAAGTATTGTGGCTGCGAATACCAATAACATATTATGTCAAAAAAAAAAGATCACAGTCAAAATAAATGCTTTTGTTAAAGATTCTATAAATGTGACCTCACGATTATGTAAATAAGTATTACAGTATGTAGGTACTAATACTAGAATATAATTGCTTTAAATGACGAGATGATTATAGTCTCACTGAAAACTGAACGTAGGTAATTAGACACAATAAAAATTGAAATATTTGTTACACCAAAGTAATTTACCTAGCTGTTTTGAATGTCTAGATGTCTATATAATAGATGCCTAGATAGTGCTGGTATACTCCACTGTGTTAACTATATACCTAATTACGATAAAGCAGTTTACAATATACTGCAAATATAATTTATACTCAGACTTTTTGGTTGTAAAAATAATTAACGATGTGATAAATGCTGTTACTTCGTGGAAAGGGGTTATTCCACCTCATTTCTTCTTACCTAGAAAACTTACTAGCAATGTGGGTCGCAAATAACTAGACTACATTTCCCTTGTGCTAAGCTCTGCTAAGTAGGCTCGTGTCTGTAGTGCAATGAGTGGGATTCGAACCGGCAACCATACGATCGCAAGTCCGACGCTTTAATAAATATGACTGTACACAGTACACATCCAAAAAATAATTCTCAAAGTGACCTCGTGGCGTCTCTTCGGTTTTTATGGGTTAACAGCACCCAAGACAACCATTTATCACGGACCCGTCAAAATCTAATTGTGCCGCCTGCCTAACAACCGCATTGTGACCGTAATTACGCCCTTTATTTTTTTACACAAAGAACTAAATCGACTTTAAGGATTTTTTTGTTCAAGCCATCACCGAAAGACGCAATTTGGTCGATATTCCAAATATTTCACTGTGATATTTTATTAAGCTGATCGTCATTTTTATGATGATCCGCCAAATTCGATGATTGGATTTTTTCGGTCATCCAAAATGGAGTGTGTATCTGTTTCTTATTAAACGTTATGTTTTTAACGATTGCTTGTTTAAAAGAAGTGTAAAGTCATGGATTGAGGACACTTTCTAGCCTCAATTCTTTATAACTGCAATCCAAATTAACTCGTATCGCTAATTGTTCGTGGTGTAATTAAATCACATTTTACGTCGCAATTTTCTGATTCATGAAGACGTTACCATATTTTCCATCTTTATCAGCCTGTATGAGAACTTTCTAAAAGCTTCACATGCAATCTTTATGAATGTATACGTATTTTTCTTAATGTATCTCTTCTGAATTAAATGATGAAGATATATACCATCGGCAGTGGTGCTCACTAACCATCAAGGCTTGACGTTGGTACACCTACTCTAAATGCTTGGGTATGATACCAAATGTATTATCCTGATCCTGAGTTTCTCAAAATGCACAATACCGGTCTATAAATGTGTCAGGTCTCTTCTGATATGAAGAAGAACGTTGATCGCAATTAACGTTGCGGGGTGGCGATTTCAGATTCCACGTTTTGGAATCCATTTTGTCTCACAATGGATGTTGTCTTAGGAAAAAAGTACGTATAACTTTGAAAAAGGCACATTGATACTTGCCTGTAATAGGTTCGAACCTGCAACTTTGGGCACAAAAATCCTTTCATTGAACCGCTAGGCCACGAAGATCACTAATTGCACTATATTTATAATACGACATAATTATTTGTTGATGGAATATTCAATTCTTAAGTGACCAACATAGTTTGCAAAACAAAGTTCCAAACATAAACACTATTAATTTTAAAGATGTCCAGTATAAAAAATACAATCAGTTAGGGGATGGGCTGTAAAAAATCGACTCCTGCGCACGATTCGGTTAAAAAGCATTTATGGTTCACGATTTCGTAGATAAATTGGTAGCCATTTTATAAAATTACATGGTTTTAATAAAAGTAAGCAACGATAGGCGTTTCTAATATATGTTTTTATTGGGGGGTGTGCTGGCAACTGAGGAAGGCGTTAGGGGAAGCTATTAGTGTACTCTATGAAATTGGTTATTATGGAACAATAATTATTAGGATACGAACAGTAAACACGAAGATTACTAAAGCTTAGAAAATTTATTTTTGACATGGATTAGAAAAAAATTGTTACCAATGTCAAGTATAATGCTAATGTTTATTTATGTTAGATAGATAGGTACAGATACAGGATTATTTTTTATGGAGTGCGCATATTCTACGAGGTAATCAGGTGCATAAAACTGAACAGCTTTCCCCAAGGAACATAGGTCGATATCTCAAAATTGAAAATAAAATATTCATATAAAGTGACCGGTCACATGACTTATGTTTGATGAAAAATTGATTTTCAATTTCAAGATTTCGACCTTTCTTCCTTAGGAAAAGTTGTTCAGTTTTATGCACCTAATTACCTCCTTGAATATACGCACTCCATAAAAAATAATCCTGTATATGACGTAGTTCAAAAAAAAACTAACAGTCGAATGTAGAACCTCCTTCAGTTTGGAAGGGATTAAAAACAGAAACTTTTAAATTCAAAACTGGCTGCTTTAAACTAGTTATTCGGCGGGTATAAATTTCCAAAAATTATAATTTAATAGAACACGATTTTTGGTTACATGGTAGACGTAGCTTTTCTGAAAACTGAAATAATTGAAAGGCTTGGAAAAACAAAACAGGGCAATGAAACAGTCCCCATACACATATTAAAGCCTTCTTAAACACATTACTATATAAAAACTTATTAGGACCCCATTCCTGTGGTTCCCGTTCAAACTATCAATCACTCGGTGTGGGATGACTCTAATTATAGGGATTAAAGAGACTGGTACAGACCCAGGTAATAGGACGAAGCCGGTTTATAATAGAAATGAAATTCGAGACAAAAATTGAACTTTAATCAATCTCGTTGTTCGATGTGTTATTAATAGTAAGGAAAATAAAAACATTAGAATTAAAGTATAAAAACTAGATGATGAATCAGTTATTGAGTGTTTTGTTGGTGTATAAAAAATACCACACAAATACATGTAATATATAAAATTCTCATGTCGCGATGTGCTTTTTGTAGACCTAGTTACAATTAATCAATATTTAAAAAACCGTTTTTAATTTTTCATACTTAGATTGCGCTTTATACATCAAGAAGACTGCTCATTTCATATTCACTCAGCAAAAATAATATATCACACAATCAAATTCAAATCAATCTCAATCTTTTAAAACTAAATCAGAACGGCGGGATTTATAACAAAAAAGGTATTACATGCATTTAATAGGAACAAAAGAAGCTCGAAATCAGAGGCACAGAAGGGCTGTTATTTTTCGGTCACTATACTTAGGGAGTGCACCTTGAAGGGAGTTAGTTAATTAAACGTGATGCGCCAGCGCCACGGAACTAAATCTTAGGGAGCCATTACACCAGAGGCTCTTAAAGTTTGCCGAACTTCGTTAGGATTTGGAATCAAAAAATCCAACTGCAAAGAGGTTTGAACTGTGTAGTATATAAGCTAGAGTCCGAAATAATTATGGTTGTTTGGTTTGATAATAAAACGCGTTAAAGTACACACATTGTTGGTTGTAAATCTTTCAATGATGACGTATGACAAAATCTATAATCCAAGAAGGTTAAATTTGAAGCACAAAGAAAAATACAAAAACTAATTTATTTCGTCTGTAAGAGAACGGTCAAAATTAATATTTTTTTAATAAAGATATTGAACTTTGAATACCTCTGTAACACGATTATTAATTGGGCGTAAACCCCGCGAGATTGGGCTCGCCTCCTGATACAGATTCAACTTTAATTCTGTTGATTACTCGTTTTGAATGGGAACGTTTTGTTTCGACCAAAACACTCAAGAAGAACGGTCATGGAGAGAAACAAATGCTTTTATTGCTTATATATAAACCAAAGGACTCGTAACATAGAAGTGTGAAATTATAAATTGTCAGAGGCAAACCTATTAAAAGAAAATCATAAAATTAAACTTGAGGCGGCTCTAAAACATGTCAAAATTATACTACGCCTAAAAAGCAAGCAATCTATCGTGTCCACAATCCTGTCAATAATCATTATGAAGGGAGCCAAAAATAATGATGACAAAACACCATCGACGACACGCAGTTAAACGAAAGCTTTCATATTCCCCAACAAAAATAGAAGGCAAATTGACAGATGACAAATAAGACCGTTAACACTACGGTCACGGCAACCAAAGACCAATATAACATGAACCACATTGCACCTAACACTGTCCCTTTCAAAACTCACCATTCGGAGGTTCGGGGAGGGTCTAACAAAACTGGTAATAGTAAATATTTCTACCGCGGCTAAATGTGATAAAATACATCAAGACATTGTCGTTATAACAAGATAGATGGCCACCCGAAGTCGGTAACACATTTCTTTGAACAACAAACATACACAAACTGTTGTCGAAATTAAGGCTTGTTGTTCAATTGAATAGGACAGTATATGAATGGAATTAAAGAGATATAAAATATGTATTAACGACCCGAGGCGGTAACAGGAGCTATGCCGCAGCTTAGACTGTTTTCAAACATGTATTACTGTATTACTGGTAAAAGACTTGCAAATGAGTAAAGATTAATGAACCTGTACCTGTAGACACTGATTGAATTTTGTTTAACACTTTCTTGAATTAATATTTTCTTTATTTAAATTCTTCCCTTAAGATGCTGACTTTAAAACATATTATGATCAATATAATGAGGTATAACTAATTAAAAAACATATGAGTTAAAAAAATGTATGAAAACCTGCCACACACAGCGTAATAAAATTCTGCGTCGCTAAAATTCCAAGTAAACTACTGAACACTTTTATTTAATCGTGCTCAAAGTACAATTGGAATGGACTCTCGGAATGTTAAAGCAACAGCGATTGAGACAAAGGGCGTAAAGGTCGACCCTTCAGAGTGCATGGGTGTGGCGAACTTAAATTTTCGCATTGACAGCCGAAACGGCCCTCAGGGACGGTCGAGACGTGCTTTTAGTGCCTTTATTCGTTATGGTTAATGCGGCAACTAGTTTACGAGCTGTACTGTTATTTGTGACCTCTAAGGGTACGGTAGCTGGCTCCGCTAACGGCTTTTGCTGTATGAGGTAAGGTAAAATATTGAGATTTGCTTTTGGCACTGGAAATAGAACAAATCTGCTATAAGTATCTATACTGGAATGACTTTTTCGTATTTTTTACTCGAATAAATGCTTCAGTTTTAGTTTAAAATTGTTTTTCAAATTGCTTTAAACAACAAATATATTAAGACTGACTCATCCGACAATATTAACAACATCTAATACTAAACTTTTTTCGTCTTTTGTGTCCATCCCTTTTACAAGTACTACATCATTGGTTCCTTTATCATTTGACTCATTATACAACTCATCATGTTAAAATATATGTTTACAAAATATTTGAACACAACCCAAATTAATCTTCCAAGTCCACATAAATTTGAATCTACCTCATCACCAATTTAGTCGATATTAATATCATCTATTGTGATGTTCCGAACTTTATTCAAAGCATCAACGTTTGTCACGTCAACGAAGGAATGGGATTGGCCATCAATCAATGCTGTACGAAAATTAAGCTTATTGTTCCATTGCCGCTCCCTTACAAAATGATATCCCTTTGAGTCGTCAACTGGTCGATGGATGGTGTTTTGACAGATATTTTTGTTCAGGTCAGTAACTCATTGTTCGTCGTCGTTTGAAGTTGTATGTCGTAATGTGTTATCTGATTTTAAATGTGAAAGAATGGATGAGATTATGCGCCTATTATGTTTTGTGTAGGTATTTTGTGAAGTAAATGGCAATTGAAAGACATGCTGTGTCTAAGGTCAGGTGTGCAAAGAGTATTCTTGCCTGTCTATCTTAGTACTACGGTTATGTTTTAAAATTACTGAGCGATTGACAGGACAGATAGATCAAAAGTTTGACTAGAATTGAAATGGTGTTTTGGCGTTGGACAAAAAATTTGAGCTTTTTTGGGTTTCATTTTTAAAACCAAAAATTACACTTTCAGTTCATGTATGAACTTAATTCATACTGACTCAAGCAACTCCATGATACAAATATTGTTTGAAGCACCTGAAATAAGTTGGTTCGTTACAGCAATATTGACGAGTTCATTACGGCGATTGTCTTACAGGGGTGGCACTGATGTAGGTAATAGGGGGAGTTATCAAGAGCACAATAAAATCATTATGTTAGTGGTGTAATGTTAGTTATGATTTAGTATTTTGCTTATCGAAATGTCGTAAACATTTATTGACAAAAGAAATAAGATGAATTGGGGCAATAATGCATTCATTATCATCATCAACAGTGTGAATACTGGCTTTGTTTGTTTTTCTTCATGTATATTTCTAGACCAAAAATGACCACTTAACTGAATCATTGCTAGTTATCCAAAGAGTACTATAGGTACATAGGAACTTGCAATTTTAGTTGAACTCAATATCAGAAACCCAATTTCCGGAATAGTATTAATTAGGTACCTTCTGATATTCTTTTGTGTTAAGAAAATGTGTTTTGCCTGTGTTCGGATTCTTTGCATGGTTTAGCCGAAGTACCAAATCAAAGCTACACAATCATGGACATACTTCGGACATCGAATCATTCCGAAGATACCAAGCCTTATAATTACAGGAAACAAAGATAACCAAACACAATCATACAAGTAATATATCAAGACCTCATATCAGAGTTTTTCTTTCATGATTTACTGGACCAATTTGGGCCCCAAAGCCGCAGTGGACATCGAGATATCTGATCAAACATGTCGTAAATAATACTCGGACTGTATTTATCAAGACACCGCCAAAATATAAGTAATAGAATAATTTATTGCCGAGAAAATGATAGTGCCTCTAGGTATTTTGTTCATAGAGACTTTGTTTGGATAAATTATGGTGTGATCTACAATTTATTTATTCAGGTACATGTTACATACAGCATACCTATGTAATTTGATTGATTGATGCCTGATTTGTTATCTCTGAAGAAATATGATCCTTACCTTGTTGTGTTTAGGGTGTATTTGCTATATTAACTTTTAAATCGACGCTTCGACGAGATTCGACGCTGCTGTATGAATCGACAGAAATTGTTTAATATTAACAAACGCAGATTTGTCTCAATTAGTAACTACCTATTCAGAAAAAGCTTAAAGTTCTACGATAAAGCTTATTTGATGGAGTAAAGACATGAATATGAATATTGAATATTTCAGAGCTACTATCTTAATTAGTCAGTGCAACGAGTGCTTCGGCTGGTTACCGCCGGAGGCAGTACATCAGAATGGGCACAAATTTAGACCAGCTTGGTGTCAACTGGCTTCCCTCGAGGCGACTGACCCTGACATATTATCCAAACATTTATCAGCCAAATTATATAATCTCAAGAATAACGCCAAATCTCAAAGTAGTGCTTTAGATAAAAAACTAACCTAAACTATTACCAAATAAAAAATTGGTCTGTCTTTTTGAAACAAATTGCTCATCGAGCGAAATGAAAATAAAATTAATGATAATCGTTTACCGATCACTGCGTAACGTGTATATGAACATATTATATTCACGACCTTTCACACGGGAGCTGGCCTGTGACCTCAGCTGTTATAACTAGATATAAAGCTAAGTATTCACTGTGCGACAATTATTGGCTAACCATAACTTAGGCAATCTGTCGAGCAATTATGGTAATAGTAATAATTGCTGCTGTTCAATCGTTATCTAATTAATTATCCACATCCTATTTATTAGTAGGGGCTCGTGCTTAAGTGTAGGTAACCACGGCGTGACTTGGAGGTGTTTGTGTAGGAATGATTGTGGGCACACCTACAACTTGCTACGTATTACCTGTGTGAAACCGGGCCGGGTCCGCTAGTTATCTTTTAAGAAATATTGTGTACAACTTCACTGAAATTTCAATACCTAAAAAATTTGTTTAGATATTTACATTGCAATCGAATTCAATTTATTTTTCTAAAGGCAAATTATATGTACTAACAGGTGTTTTATCTAAAGACGTCAATTCGCATGCGCAAGTAATATTCAAACATCTTAACCCACACAGAATAATAAAACAAATTCACTTGAAAAACATTTTACGTGTTAATAACACCAAAAGGTCATTCCCACCATGTGACAAAGAAAAACTTAACTGGCGTTTAAAATGACCTGCGACAGGAAAGACGATCGAGCGATTTCATTAGCATTAAAACGGTCTCACAATTACTTTGTGATTAGTGTGTCGTCGACAACTGAATTCATTAGTTCAGCTCACCTGATTTTATTTAATTAAAATGTATGAGTGGCTGGTAGTTAACTGTCGGTTAGATGTTAATGGGTTTAGGGTTTTGAATGTATTAGGTAGAAGTAGATTGTCAATAGTTTCAGGGGAATAACATAGAGTTTCAATTGTTTTGTTATTTGTCAGTTTATTTTGTTACTTGAGGTACATACAATTGACTAAAAGCAACATGACTAAAAATATAGTTACCCGTGTATATTTTTTTAGTCATGGAAACCGAATGTACCTGCTTTGAAATTTGAGTTGCAATGGAAGGATTTTTTTCTTAAATAATAATCGTCATACATATATTATGTTTTTTTTTTATGAAATTAACTATTGTAATCTTTAATTGTTTATCCTATAGTGAAGCGCTGAAAAACAGAACTTTAATAATAATATTACCTACAAAACTAAGGTTCAACCACATGCATACAATCACACTAACCGTTAATTAATATTAACCACGGTTGGTGCTACCCACCATTGCGATAAGAAATAAAAACGCACAAGTGAAATGTCTCGACGCAAGCATCGAACCGTGGCCGCTGAGAACCCTGTCCCCGGACACTATATGTTAATGTTTATAATTGGATACCACGGCCTGATGGCTACTCTTTCTAATATCAAAGTGATTACAAAAAAATGATTTAAATTCTTGAATTTGAAATTTACACTTAGCCACATTGTACAGTTTGGGAAATTACTTTTAACTTCTCTTAAAGGATCTCTTATACAAGACAGATAATAGAATTACCTAACGGCCGCGGTCGGAAGAATAGTACTCTTGCGACCACGGTCGGTGCAACTCGATGGAAACGTAAATGCATGAGTTCGCGTCCTGAATTTCATATGGTGATATTTGATAGTCCTAAGTCATTACAATTCTGACAGCCAGTCTTACGATAATGGCTTACCCAGAAAAATGCAGCTCTACATGCAAAATCTTGTAATCAGCTGAATCTGTTTAGACTAAAAGCCGACGCCAACATAGAATGGGCAGAAGAGGTAGAAAAATTTATGGAAGTGACATTTCTTTTCGACAAGTAATGTTACATAGATTTGTTGCTCATTTATTGGAGCGATTTGATCCGCGTTAACGATTATAGAAATATAAGTAGTCTGGGGGGTCTGGTTTCTTAACTATGTCCCCCTTCACTGTCAGTCATTATTAAGGAATACACGCATATATTTAAAAGTTACAAAATCAGTTTAATAGCGCATACATCGGAATACCAGCTTTCATATATAGACACGTAGTGTTGGCGTCTAGTAACTTTCAATCAGCCTGAATGAGACGCAGAGTTCTTAACATCGGCAAGTATTATTTGATAACTATCCTCTTCCCACAGGATTTCACGACTTACATTCTCAGCCAGTAATAACTTTACACTAATATTTAAGGTGCGTGCCACGGTCTTATTACGTATCTTACAAAAGGGACAATCAATAACAAAATTTGCACAATGATTGCTGTCGAATTGCATCGCATAAAATAACCAATTTGGCGAAAAAATTTACTCGATTAATTCTGTCAAATTGCTGCTGCAAAATTCCACAGCAAAAATTTTACAAATTTTGCTGTCGCTTAACTTTTGCAAGATACGCGATACTGCAGCCGGTTAGGTCTTTAGAAACAACATAGTAGTGAGACTGCAAGTTCATTACTGTCTAGTATTAAAGGCGGCAAGGCGATCAGACCAGACCAACAATGTATGTCCACATTACAGATTTACGATAGCTATTGTAAGGGGGAGAACACACTATAGGAAAGTACCTACGGTGAGGGCGCAGAATTTAAGGTATTTTTGTAAATTTTATGATATTTTTTTTTAGATAATCCTTCAAGAAGGATGTAATATGTATCTAATATAGAACCAACTGATTGTAATTTTTGTAAATCTATTTGGTCCATAATATGCTGTTTACATAAAGTTTACTTTTATCAATTGCAAACATTATTTTCACAAAAAAAAAACAAAGTTTCATTAATTTTTTTTGTGCAATGATGTCCTGGGACAACTCACGGCTATCTGATTATTAGTACCAGGGCTAACTAACTTTCACATATTATGTTGTTATGTTGTGCATTGTGAACTAAGCCTTAAAGTCGTCTACTTACATTTGTTAGCAACCTGTCGTAAGAAACGATGTACAGAGTAAAAATAATTATGATTAGTCGGCTCACTTTACGACTCTAAAATTTGATAAAACTTACATGTAAATTTAGTATTTACAACCCCGATTAATACAAGAAAAAACCTGAAAAACCTGAGTGTTGCAATAGATTTAGATGCTTTCCGTAAAAATTGAGATAAAATAACGTATTTTATTAAAAATCTAAAAAAATACCCAGGACCGCGTTTGAGAATAGACAAAATGTATAAACCGAAATATTTTTTTTTAGTCCCATTATTGCTCATTACGCACAGAACTTTTTGCAAAGTCAGTAAAGGGCAAAAAGTGAAGTAAAACAAATAAAAAATAAACTAATTAATGGTACTTGCCAATTGCCAATAATTGAATTAGTTATGACTTCGTTATTCTTACAAATTTACGTGTGGGAGAAAGGAGTTTAAAATCAATAATAGTTATGCTTTTTCATTTTCTAATATATCACTTAACGTTAAAAAGTATAAGAAAACGGAGAATTACAAAGACATAAATAACTAAATAGTATCTAATGAAAATCAAGCAACTTACTTTATTGGAAGAATATCATTGATGAAGATATGAAACGAGTATACTTATATCCGGTAAAGAGAAAAATAAATTAATAAATAACTAATGAAGTTATTATTAGAACTAGTTTAGTTAAGTTATTAAAGTGTTAGTCGTTGTCGGCACCATTAACTGTTTATTGAGTTTAATCTGTAGTTTAATAACTGTTAATCACAAACATATGACGTAGCTTTTGAACGTTATGATTTAACCGTGTTTCCTTTACTTTGGCATTTTTAACCCTGAATAATGAAACGATTATTAACTTTGAAACGTTCTTAAATTTCTATCTATCGTAACCTTTACGTTACAAATACTTTGTCGATAGTGTTCGTGCTAGGACCTCAGTTCACTTAAGAACTCGTATCAACCTATAACCTAAGAGTTATACCGACTGCCAAGTTTTCAGGCATACATTATTCCACTTCTCTTATTCAAAAGGCATTGAATCTATGCTTCAATAGAGCCAAATTACAATTAAATAAATCAATTAAATAGGTTTCTTCCTGGTTTACACATTACTAAGGGTCGTGGTCATAATTTGGGAGCATTTTTAATAATAATAATAATATCTTGGGACAGCTCACACACGGCCACCTGATCCCAAACTAGGCAGAGCTTGTACTATGGCAACCAGACAACCGATAAACATACTTATATATTTCTAAATACATACATATTATAGATAAATAACACCCAGACACAGAACAAATGATCGTGCTTATCACACAAAGATTTCTCCTGGGTGGGAATCGAACCCACGACCTCCGGCTTAGCAGTCAGGGTCACTGACCACTAGACCAACAGGCCCGTCAAGTTTTTGGTGACGTGACGAGTGATTTTTTTCTGACACCGAGTGTAAAGCTTCGTGGGTAGTACCAAGTGCAGTGTGGATCTAGACAGTTCAGCACGTCATCTTCCTCTTGGTCGCTTTTTTTTATTTTATCCGTGACCATCAATTTCTTCGTGGTCTTTACCATATTTTCTGCCTGTAATCAAGTATGCTAGTATCCTACGCGGACACAGACAATACCTAAGTTTAGTAACTATCAGTAAAAACTGTCAGTACCATCATTACCAGACACCATAAAAATTTCAATGGCAACATTTCAACAAGAAATAGTCTTTGCTCGTCAAGTATAGACAACTAAAAATACATCAAACTTAAGTACGTTGTACTTCAAAACAGAACACTACATAAAATTTAACCCTAAAATGGTATGCATGTCCGTTCCGTTATCTAACTTCAATAGTTTCCTTCCGTGCCGTTATGAACTGAATTCTTCCTCGTTGCGAAAACACTGACCTTATTTACCGAGTGATTTTTATCGTGTAGCATATTTTGTCATCAATTTATGATAGGCAGAATGGTAGAATGTTAGGGTAAAGAATTTTTTCCGCATGGTAATGTAACTGGCAATTTTATAGGGACTATGGTAATACAGTTTGGTTAATTTTTCTCTTTTTGGTATTTTAGGGCCAGTTTAAGTATCAAATATACATTTTATGCACAAAGATGATACGAGGAGATGATAGATAAGAAGAGGAAATAAAATATGGATATCTACTTAAATTATCTTCTTCTTCTGCCTAGCCTTTTCCCAAGCTTTGTTGGGGTCGGCTTCCAGTCTTACCGGATTTAGCTGAATACCGTATTTTACATGGAGAAAAAATTTTTTTTAATATAATTATCTATTTAAATTAATTTAGAATTTTTTTTTTCTTTTTCCGATTTAATTTACATAATTATGATTTATTTTTATCATGACGCAAATTGAACGAACTCTAACTAAAAACAATAATCTTAAACAAAACTGCCATCAAACTTAAATAAGTATCAAGTCATATAATTTTACTTAAATGTAAATGACTTAAGTTAATTTATACAATGACGTAGTTTGTCACACAGTGTGATTATGTTTTTAAAGGAATAAAATTATACTCTTTATCTATTTTATTATCTGGCGTGACGAAGCATCCGAGCAATGCATTTCCTTTGATTAAGATTGTTTTGCGTGAGAATCTCATTAAATTTCAAGTCAACAGTGTTATTTTTATCTGTCACCAAATATAATTATGAATATTTAATTTGATTATCACATGACGGTAAAAAAGATTTTACTGGCATTATTACATGACTAGCTGACTGATTTCTGTGAGTAAAATTATACAACTATAGGCAGTCGCTCCATGTAAAATAAGGAGTTTAGCTGAACCCGGTTAGTCTGAAAGCCGACCTCAACATAGCTTGGAAAAAGGCTATACAGAAGAATTTATGGGGCTAACGTTAAAACGCTCTCTGAGAAAACCTAAACAAATGAAAAATAAAGTTGTCGACTTCTTTTCTAATTTTAAACAATTTGACAGTCTTGACCTTTCAAGACGCTTTTAAAAACAGTACCAATTATTAAAAAAAATATATAATATATTTCTTAAAGCATTTAGTACTAAAACCAACGTCCAGAATCGCATAAAAAGCGCTGCACTAGAGACATTGCTTTATTCTTGCCGTCAAATAAACGGTGATAAGATTGTAGCTCGGTGTACCACCTATCATTTTTTCTATTACACTGGTACGTCAATGGGAATAAGGAAATGTATAGAGTGGGTTCAGTAAAAATGTTGTTATTGTTCCTATTGCATTTATAGAGAGATTTTTAAATTGATAACCTATGTATTACTATACTGATTTCATTGATATATAAAAAACCATGTACAGTCCACTGACTGTACATGGTTTTAGAACGGATTAGAGTCACTACTCTATTCCGTTCTCTAAAATGACCACAGAAATGTCGTAAATACAAAAAGTCTCGTATTGAAACTTTATGTCATGCGCATAAGGATGAATTTGCGACAAAATATTTTCATTTTAAAACTGTTACCAATTATGGAGACAGTTTGACTGTAACTTTTTTCGATTGTGTATCTAGGGTTTTTTTTAATGGAAAATGTTTTTTTTTTTAATTTATGGTTAGCTTAAAAAAAATCGGATAAATTTATTTGTTTCAAAGTTCTAAATCAAAAATAAATACAGGACCTATTTATTTGCACGATATCAAATTGCTTATCGCATGTGTTTGAAATCATTCTGTCAATTCTCTATTACCACATAAAATTTCTAAACGGAACTTAAAAAATCCTAATATAAATCCTGATGTTGCTAAACCTTGTTACTTACAACTTATATTATTACTATTGATTCCTCGCACGTCGTCTACTATCATATATTCTCAATTAGGTACTATATTATTATATGTTTGTATTAGGGACAAAAAATTGTGTCTTATATGAGATTTATCATTTCAAACGGAATGAATATACTTTTTAACAGGATTATTTTACACTAATGTCTTTAGAAAAACAAAAATAAAGTATTTTACCGTCCCAGTGTTCTCCATAAGTTCCCTGTCCCGGCCATCGCCGGCGCAGTACAGTTGCGCAAGAGTCTTAGTGACCACAGACCGAAACATATACATATTTATGAAGTGACTTTAATACACAATTTCTATGTATTATCTCTAAGTAATGCAGGAAGTAGGAGTGAAGCTGATGATTGTTAGACGGACTGATTTGGTGATATCGTTTAATTGGACTAAAACACTTTGGGTAATACAAAATTTTGGGTAATACTCGGTACCTACTACGGAAGACAAACTTAGTTAATAAGTAGCAGTGATGATGTCATGGATTTGATTGTAACCACAATTTTTACTATCTCATTATACTTACAGAAATTATTGTCATAAAAATATTGTAGGTATCATGATTGTGGTCAATTTCAATATGATTAAAATCGAAGACCGAAAAAAAAAACGAATTTTTAATGTCAATTCAAAACAAGTCTCCTTAAAATATAGATGACTTAACTAATAATTGAGATGTTTTCCATTACGAATGTTCACTCTTTTGACATAACAGGTATCTACGTCACTATTTCAAAGAATCATCGTCTATTAGCTAAGATCGAATGTTACCGACAAAGTGTTCGATTTGACAGCTCGAGATGTACCCTCCAAAGCTAATTAATAAGCAGATACAACCACTTAAGATAAGTAAAAATATTTTCATCCCGAAACTGCACCGGATATAGATCGTATCGGCATGACAAAGCGTGGCGCCAAGAAACTTTTATCACTGACTTCTCGAAACTCTACCTTATCCTCTACATCTTACACTGCAGTTTCGATTGCTTTCAATTACATTTTACCAATATCATCACCTGTCAAACCAATATCAACCGCAACGCATTCACCCTGAAGTTCAAACTCACTAATTTTCCGTACCGTTTCATTAACTTTGAGAGATTTGTCAGCAACAATGAACTTGTCATCAATATACAACTTTAGCTCTTGGGCTTTAGGGTTCATTTTCGATTGATGCTTAATCTGAAGTGGTACAATCAGAATCTATTGATGCTTCTCTAAAAGCTTCAGCCATCTCAAGTGCAGGTGGTATGACTCCTGTGTCTCCGAAAATAAATGAAATGGTCATTGTAAGATAAGATTTCTTGGTACTTTAATGACTGATATAGTAATGCTTTGAGCGAAGGAAATTCCATCCAAGAGTGTTCATTATAAACCATTCATATGTTTTAAGATTTTAAATAGAATGTGACGCGTTTATTTACCGACTGTTCTTTTTTAAAGTCTTTATAAAATTCCAGACTGCATAATAATAACGTAATTGTAATGTTCCTAATAGTATTTTTATTTTGTCAACAAATCTTTTTGCATAATGCTACTTGAGACTTATTTTAAGTGCATATTTAAAAATTTATATGATTTAGCTGAAGAGTTTCTTTGATTTAACGCGCTTATCTTAGGAATTACTGGTCCGATTTGCGAAATAATTTTTGAGTAAGATAGTTCATTTATCTACGAAAGAGTCTTCTTTTTCTCTCATTCATAAGAGGTTGGCGCAATGCGTATTTTCCTTGCATTCATCTCTATTACTCGTCATCGCGGCATCCACTCCTTTCTTCAAGGAAGGGCACTATTCTTACCGCGATAACGACGCGAGTGGAGCCGCATGCAAAAACCATTTCTGAAAAAAAAACATACTGAAAAACACAATATATTTCAGCTCTATTTTATCAGTATTTTTTTTTTGGGAACCGACCATGTCTAGACAGTAATGAGTAAACAAATACCAAATAATAATAATACTGGCCTATAAATGTCCCACTGCTGGGTACAGGCCGCTTCTCATATAGAAAAGTAATGAGCATTTAAAAAATAATACGTGAACATAAATTTGAAATGTGCTTTAAATATAAATCTATTACTAAATACATCAATGACAGAAATGTGGTTTTCAGTGTACCAGGAATTGGATAATCCAATAATATTTGAATTATTACGATAACGAAATGCGCGTACAAATTGTGGTTACATGTGGCTAGCTTATTCTAATTTGTACCACAAAACATACTAAAATTATTTTCATAATGTAATATATTTTACGTGATGTATTTTTATTTCAGTGATGCGTTAGTAATGTGTTAACTAGGTAATACCCATATATCCATTGCCGTGGGGTTGCGGCTTAGAATACTCCCTCCCCCCCTTTTCTTCCCGTGGGTGTCGTATAAGGCGACTAAGGGAAATAGAATCTGGTAGAATGTGCAGCATCGTTTTTTAAAGATCGAACACAAATCTGTGGTCACCAACCCGCTTGCCCAGGGTGGTGACTAGGGCAATAAACACCCCTTGATTGCGCACCATAACCCACTCCCGTTAGTCCCACTGAGGGAGGTGGAGGATCAGAAGCTGTGGCGCAACTTGGGAGAGGCCTATGTCCAGCAGTGGACCGCAATAGGCTGCGTTAATACCCATATCCATATATTAAAATATCATCTTTCTTTTTCTCATGAAGTCGATAGCTATTACATTTTCTTCGAGTACTGCATTGTAGGTAGTGTTCATTTTTTTATTAGGTGTACCGCAGTTAGCCTGGCAGGCTTAGACTGCTTCACAGGACTCTTGGCAAAAGCTTAAAGGCTCCAGCCGCTAGAGTACAGAGCTATAGAAAAACTATTTTTATTAGCAACATTTACTTATTCTCCATTCCATTTACATTTTCCCCTGCTGGGCAGTAGAGTTCATAAAAGAGAAAATATCTTTGTTAAATATTAATGTTGTACAATTTCTCATGTGATTTTCAAAATTTAAAATTGAATCGACTTTATTTAAAATACATTATTAGAAATTCTTTTCAGATACTAAAAGTAGAGCTTGTCACTCGTACAGATGACCACAAGTCAATGGCCTCAACATCTCCGATAATGAAACTTACTAGTTTGTAATAAAGCGTCTTTCTTAATACCTCAATGTTACTAACTAATGTGGTTGATGATACTTAAGTAAAGCTTGTTTCTTGTACAGACATTGCATTGGTTTCAACATCTCTGAAAGTGAGCCTTACAGGTTTCTAATAAAGATGCTGAATCAAAATGTTACCAATCTTGGTGAACTTAGGCGACCGGCTATATGGTCGTGTGATCCCGGTCAATCGCAAGTAATCCGGGATTATCCGTGCTGGTTGCGTCTTAGGTGTGTTGTTACTGATAATGGTTGTGCCAATCATTGGCATCGCCACCGTCCTTTGTTTTTCTTAAGGGTCCGTCAATTGTGACGTGTCATTAACGCCAGATAGGGGATGGGATGGGGGGAGGATGTCTTTTGTGGCTGAATTAAGTAGGAGTCACTAATGAATAGAATTAAGTGTGGCGTTTGGTTGGTGTGTTTTATTTTGTATGTAACTACAGAAAATAAAAAAAAATCAACAGGAAAAATCCTACTATCCTACTAATATTATAAATGTGAAAGTGTGGATGTTTGGATTTTTAGATGTTTGGATGTTTAGATGTTTGGATGTTTGTTGCTCAATCACGCAAAAACGGCTGAACGGATTTGGATGAAATTTGACATGCATATAGCTTTTGACATGGAAAAGAACATAGGCTATCTTTTATCCCGATTCCTTACGCAGTTCCCGAGGGAAAATTGAAAATTGTTTCCGAGCTAAGCCGTGGGTAGACACCTTTGAAATTTGTTATTTTTCTCTATTACATCGCAAGCTTTAACACGGGTGAAAAATTTCATTCAATTGTTCATTACATTAACATTTTTCATTTCTTTTTGGACCGAATTCGGAAGTCCACGCAGACGAAGTCGCGGGCAGAAGCTAGTTATCTATAAATATTCAAATTCGTTGATTAAGAATTAGCTAAGGTACAGACCAATGTAATCAAGTAAGTATAAGTCATATCCGGTATTTTTATTGATAAGTGGGGCTTGTTTTACCTGACTTTGCGCGTAGGACAGTTATGTTTTTAAACTGTAGTTTTATTATGCTTCTTGTTTTCTTTCATATTGCAACCGTTAATGTTTACGTGTACCTACAATAATTCCTACTTACATTTTTTTTTCTTTATTTAGTATCTAGTAATACACGAATCAATCAATCATCACAATATAATTAAGAAAACCAAATTAATTTCTCTTCATCTTCACATAAATTTCTTATTAACACTTGAAGAAAACCCCACACAGACTTACAATGCCCTCCCCTGGTCTTGTGGACCGCAATCAATGTCCACTTGAGTGGCACGTGACAGAGCCCTTATATCCAACTAATTAGATATACACTCAGCTGTGACAGACACACATTACTACTGAAACGTTACGGGATTGTTGGTGAAATACTTCGGATATAAGGTAGTATTTGAAACGCCATGTCCATGGGGTTAAAGGACCAGGAATTTGGGACCTAGTAGATTAATAATCATAAAGCCACTATCCAATTTTTAAATTATATTTCAGTTATTAAATTTCAGTTATTTCAGTTATTTCAATCGACAAACACTGGTATTATCGAATTTATATTATAGCTTGTTTATTTTAGAATTTTCAAAGGAAGCCTCGTCGTTAAATGTTACGTTCTAATCGTAGAGCCCCGAGATAAAAATTTGGCAGAAGTATTTATTCATCTGTCTACCGTTTGCATAGTTTCAAAATATGTAAAAGTATAACAAGAATTCATATATTTTATTACATTATTATTTATATCACATATTCATGACAACACTATAATAGAAGATTTCATCATGCGGAAAATACCATAAAAACTTATAAATCCAAATTTATATCCAGCCATGGGAACTGAACAAGTGTTCTCAAGTCCATCGTGCCGTGATTACACTGATGTGATAAACAGTCAATATTAAATGACAATAAATCGATGGACACTCCAAACTGATAAGGCAGCGGATGGCTTGATAGCGCTATCTATGACAATGTTATTGCAAATTTATTGTGTGAAGTTTTCCGACTGACGCGGCCAAAGGACCATAAAGGACCAGAAAAAAGTAATTTTGAGGAAAGAAATGTGAATTAAAATTCGAAAGAATGTTTTCGATATGGTGCTTTTAGACATATACAATGGAAAACTAAGGTTGGAAATACATAGATTGTCAGGTGACATATTAATTTTCAAGAGGTTTGAAGTTAATTAATTTGTAGATAATATGTATCGATTGGCTCAGAACTACCAACGGTAAAATAATTTAGTATACAAATCAGTATTTCGTACATAGTCATCTGATACCTTTTTATTGTATCTAACATCTGAATAGAATAAATAATTTTAAATTAATCTTTATTCACCTCATACAATCACCATAACAGTACGTAAAAATTGGATTACGGGGCAGCAAATTTTGTTAAGAAAATGTAGTTCTTTTTCAAACATAAATATCTACGTAGAACAACAAACACAAAGATTTTTCGCTACAATACTTTTAGAGCGTTTCGTTAATATCTTAAGGACGTATGATTGATCAGCTGTTCGCAGAGGAAGACGACAGTTAATAATCGCACCCTCTGCTGTAATCTCTATGGTTCTGTGCACGTGATGAGCGATGGCGGATTTCAAATATAATATTATGCTGGTGAAGAAAACGTCGATTACTTAGTCGTAAATATAATCTAATTTTATTATTTAGATGTGTTGGCGTTAAAGAAGAGGAGAACGTCGATTTTACGATAAACATACAACTTTGGAGAATACTTGTGACAGGCATGACACATGACCATGTCGATGATAACAAAAAATACGGCGAACAAAATGAATAAACTGGTGTCTTGACATTTCAAATTTAGTTTTTCCTTGTGTATTTAAGTCAAACTAAATATCTAATAGAAATAAGCAAAACACCTACATTTATGTGATAAATAAGTCTGTTGCTAATCGCACTATTTGATTTGACTCCATTCTTGAATATAATATAAATATAAAACGTATAAAAAAATGTCCTGTGTGCGGTGCTAATTTTAATATCGCCTCTTCCCAACACTTGTGACGTACACAGTTCCTATCTTGAAAATGTTTACCGTTGACACTCGAGATTAATATTGTACGGTTGGAAAAGCTGAGGGGAATTGGAAAGGTGACTTGAACTTTGCTGACAATTTTTGGTCCAAAATTGATTTTTGCTTATCGTTGACTTTTGTTTAGTATGAGAATACCGGCTAAAATTAGTTATTTCCTAAATTGCCGCTAAATTATTTCAGAAGCTGTTGTGTGAAACCATGTAAATTTTAAAGTGGAATATCAAAACTAACTGATATAACTCGCCAAAGGGATTCACCAGAAAACAAAAAACATACAGTCTGTCCAACGTAATTCACCAGAAAGAACAGAAGCCTAATACAATTTGTATCCAGAAACTTGAAAACTTCTCACAAGGACCACAAATCCGCGGCTCCCAAGACCAAACGTGCTTCGTAATAGAATTACGAAGTAATCGTATAATCTAACCTCAACGATCCATCCTGCGAGGAAGTTATGAAATAATCAACTATGGACATGAAAAACGAATTTCTAAATCGATGCTGCTAAATTAAAAAGTCACGATTTCGGTCAGGAACCCATGCTGTGCGGTGATGTTTAGATCTGGTCGGGTATTGTAGCTAGAAGGCTAAAGATATAAAGTAATTTGAAATAGTACCGTCATCGGATCAAAACACTTGCCATTGCCAAATCGTGCCAAATTGCTGTTTATCCCAGTAATTCTTGAAAATGAAAATGTGAACGAAAGTTTGAAATGATTAGCAAAACTTATTATAAACTAATTCTATTCATTATTTTGGCAGTGCTCTCCATAAATATTAGTTTTAGAATAAAATATACACACATTTACGTTATATCTATGTATTTATCTTGGTTTATCGACAATGTTTTAGGTAAAAACTTCATCATTGTTAAGTAGCTTTTTCTAAACATGACAAGCCGCTACAAACGTTCAAATTCTGGAAATCAGCATTTAGAAACTAAATATTTTTCTATGTTTTAAAAGGTTTGCGTTTTATTTAAAAATGACGTTTTATATATTTGACTGGCTTTTGATCGTGACTCCGCCCGCGAAGCTGCGAAGAATTTTTCAAATCGGACCACTAGTTCTTGAGATAAGCGCGTAGCTTTATAATGATTGCAAAAAATATAAATATGATACCAACAATATTTATACCGCATCCAGCAAACCCTAACTTGTGTATCAAAATCCTTTAGAAAACGGTCGTCGGTACGTCTTAGAAAATTACTTACATGCAAACCAATTTCCATAAACCGCAGGTAGGCTATGGGCGGCAAATAAACAGTGAAGTCTTTTGTCCAACCGCCACCGCAAGCAAGACAATGTCTTATGCTCTGAACATTGAAACTTACTTACTGGGACCGCGACTTAGATACATAAATGTGATTCCCGATGTATATATTTGGATAGGAACAATTTACTGTCTTTGTAGGGAGAAAATAATTATGATTGAAATAAGAGCCGTCGCAGCCGATTTATACAAAAAAATCCTATTCCTATCCTTGCCGATCATTGAATGTATGAAGTTTAAGTAATGCAATTATTTCTGGAATGTCAATAATTGGACTTTGTGCTTTTTGTTATTTATAATTTTTTGGACATGGCTACAATTGACATGAACAAAGTATTCAGCTACGTACCACTGTGTCTGGGCTAGAGTCATACATCCAGGTGATATAAGTTTCGTAGAATCCCCCCTAAACTATATAATATATCTTGGGACAATTCACACACGGCCATCTGATCCCAAACTAGGCAGAGCCTGTACTATGGCAACCAGACAACTGATAAACATACTTATATATTTATAAATACATACATATTATAGATAAATTACACCCAGACACAGAACAAATGATCGTGCTCATCACACAAAGATTTGTCCTGGGTGGGAATCGAACCCACGACCTCCGGTTTAGCAGTCAGGGCACTAACCGCTAAACCAACAGGCCCGTCTAATATATAAACATTATTATATTACAAAAATAACAAGATTTAAAATCAAAGATAGATTCTACCACCAACCAACTCAGCCTATCGTGATCCACTGATGGACCCAGGCCTCTCTAAACACTCGTTTGCCCTAGTTGCATGTTTGCCCTAGTCTTCACGCTGGGCAAACGGGTTGCAGTCTTCTTTCAGATTTTTAGGAGAACGTTGCTGCCCATTCTCCTTGTTCTTGAGTCGCCTTTTGCACCCATGGAAAGAGAGAGGGAGGATCTATTCTATGCCACAAAACCACACGGTAGATAGGTAGTATTGGAAAATATATTTATTTAAATAGCAGAGAAAGAATTGACACAAGATGACAACATCCGTGACAGTAATGTACAAAATCTTAACGATACCCTACGGGTATTTTGAGAATGCTGATTACGTCATGATATAATTATGGCATGTTATCTTTTGATATTTTCCTTTAAACATCGTCACTTGGGATCACTGACCTCCATCCCTCGAGATCACTATGTTATTAATGTTGATGAAGCTGATAAATCTATAGAAAAAATATTAACATCTACGTCTACTTCCTCGTTGAACGTTCACAGATGTTTGATCAAAATCTTTAAGCCATTGACAAAAAAAACTTCAGAATAAGATAGCTGCTGACTAAAAAAAGTATTTTAATCATCAAATATGCAGTCTTATATTATGAAATGGATATAACAATAATAATTCTTATTTACAACCGAAATGAGACTGCCACACGAAAAGTTACTTTATGTCATCAAAAATTATCCATAAATTGGTAAAACAATGACAGTTCCGCTGGACATTAGAAAGGTCGCGTGTGTATAGTTGTATAGTGCATAGTAAAAGTGATGTGACCAAATTATGCAATGAGTTACGTCACTGTCAAATTATTGCCTGAAGCTAGATAATTTTGAGATGACCGATCCGTCACATAGCATGGACAAAGTGAGTTATTGACTCGTTTTTTATTGAGCAAGAATGAAGTTCACACGGTCTTTTGTCTTGCGACATTTCAAGATTACTTGGATCTCGATGGAGATAAGAAAGGGTTTTGTATTTTTAAATGTTGTATTGTTTTAAGTTGAGAATATTTTATATTCGTATTGAGCCACCGCTATTTGTCGTTTTATTTGCATAATGGGATGTTACATTTATAATGAATCGTTTGTTTGAAGTGAAAGTTTTGCTGATGTAATAGTAATTATACCTAATTAATTTCTTTGTTTTGGAATGTAAGATTTTGAATATGGAGATAGGCTTAAAAGACCCCGGGCACGGGAATTGAACACGTAAAACAAAAGTAATTCACCAAGACGTTATAAGGAAAACCTTTGTCAAGTAATTACCCTATTACGTATGCAAACAAAAACTATAGGCAATGACAAATGGCGATTAACATGAAATCAATTTTGGTGTTCTCACGACTCGCTGGCACAAGGAGACGCCTACTTGATAGATTTGATTATCTTTGGACGTGACTAATCACTATTTAACTTTGTTCACGATTATGTTCGTTTGGTACACGTAAAATCTACTGTTTGGTCTTGTAAATAACACGGTAATTTTGTTAGCTCATATTTAAGAACCATCAATGTCAAAAGCAAAGGATAAAAGATCTCTTTATTTCTTTTTTTGTTAATAACTGATCTATTATTTTTGATGCACTATTTAACTGTCATCTTATAAGCAACACACTCTGTGTGTAGTGTATGACTTCTCTTATCACCGAAACTGACAAAATATTATTTTTTTCAGCTCATTTATCTAATCGACATAGTCGAATAAATACGTTAGCAAAACCGCAGATTCAATCTAATCTGCAGACTATCCATCTTTAGCTCTAACTTCCCACATCACCATTCGACACCGAGGTCACAAATTCTGACTGATGAATTGTAACCGTGATGTCACAATTAGACGGGACTTCGTTGATGCTATCGTGGACTTCTGTGACCTTAAGGTCACATACGTCTAACTGTCATGCATGCGTATTGAATGTCTAGGAGTAGATTGATGTGGATAAAATGGTATAACGTGGTTTGTTTACTTATAAATTGGGTTTGAATTTTGGGTTCTATTATAAAGTGTTAAAAACTTTGTCAGAGGTTTGTGTCTATTTTATGGATTTGGCTTCATTTAATTGCAATCCAATTAAGAAAATATATGTTTTGGAGATGGAGGCAGCTGCCTTCTATGAAACGTTTCAGTACCTCCTGTTACAATTCTTTTAATTTTTTACTCCAAGTGAGCTTTTGATGAAAATAACGCATTTGCCAAGTGGGTTGGTCAAGGTGGCCTAGAAACTTCCATAGCAAATATATTTTAATAGTAACACGGTGAATTAAAGCAGTAACGAATCAACGGCCAAGGAGATCAAAAGGTCATCTATACTCAAGCAATTTTAAATTCCGAAAACATCAGCTGTTGAAGTAGCCACGGTTTGATTGATCAGTAATTATCATATAGGTACATAAACTATACTATATTAGTCAAATCCTGCCCCCTAGAAAATTTTATTTCCACAAAAAGTAACGAGGATAGAAATCGTCGACATAAAGAGAATAAAAAGTCACGTGACTTTTCACTTCCTATACGAGGGATTCGAACAGCGTTATCATTTGTGAAAATGTCACTCATCGGGGCTGGTTCCTTGGGAATACAGGAAATGCAAATAATTATACTTCTGAAAAAAAACGGGATTTTTTTATTACCCGAAAGACCCAAATCGATGTGGTCATATTTCTTATTATTTAGTATCTACTTCAATCTATCGAATACTTAACTCTGTAGTTGCTATATCATGTTGAAATTATACTACCTCTTATTTCTTGATCAGCATATATGTCTAGTTATCGCTTAGGTACCTGAAAGTGCATAATCATTACTAAGCAGGTTTATTTGTTAGCTACATAAGACAAAGCAAAGATTAATTAAATACATTAGCTTACAGCTTGAAGCAACTTAGTTCAAATACGAGGTTCACACAAAATGTCATCGGTTTCGCCCACGTGTCGCCCCAGGCTATGTGTCTGGGCACCAAACGAATATCTATGTCAAGTACAATAACAACGTCATAATATAGACTTCCACAAATATTAACCATATGAATTTCATCCTTATACCAATCAACTTAAGGATGTTTACTTTTTTTTGCTAGTGAAATGGAAATAAGGTGCTGATGATTAACTGCGAGTTTTGGAGGTATCGCCTTTTATAGAATTGTCACGAAATATTAATAGCTGCGCATCCAATGTCGTAGACGGTTATTGAAATGGTTTTTAGATTTTGGATATATTAATCATCGAATGTTTAATTATTAGTTTGAAAATATCATTATGTTTCTTCCGCTCTTGTCCGAAGGTGTACGGTTTCAACAGCTTTGATCGTGATCTTGGAGAAACTGTAAATATACGAATTTAAAAAATTTCATTGCTTTGTTCCTATTTGTAATGTTCAAAAAAATAGAAAACAATTTATATAATTAGCTTGATATCAAACTGGCGATGATCAATGTGAACATAATATGTTACACATGTAATACAAAATAATACAAGTCATTTAAAAGAAACCATTGCAGTTTTAATTCCAACTTCATGGCGTGCTAACATATTTAGTTTCGGCTACTCAAAAATCAACCATCGTTTGTCTTCTCATCATTATCAACGTTACGATCTTAAAATTTAACACAAGCATTTGAAGGCTAAATGAAGCTTTAAATTTAATCTGCTCATTTCAGCCAGCGTTCTACCTTGCCCAATCTACTTACAATACCTGTCATAATTTGCCATGTCAAAACATTTCGAAATCACCAGACTAATCAGATAGATGATCTAAATACACAAACAAATGTACATTACCATCGGCTCGACTATGTCAATGTAATTGAAGAACACGGCTGTACCAAATTTGACCCCGTCAAAACGAAATTTTCGTCAAGATATTATCAGATAACATGACATCTCGAATCAAATGACAAGTATTGTCTAAAAGACCTTACCGCTTGTGGACCTCACCTCACACGGAGATGTTGTTATTAAAAGCGAACTTTATTATACAAAGAATAGAGTTTAATTTTTAATTACTGGATGACAAAGGTCTTTGTGATTTTGCCGTCAGAATAGTAGCCATTATCTGAGAGAACACACGTTCGGAAATCGTAAAAAAAGGTCGAAATATGATTAATAGGGCGGCGTTGCGGGACTCGGCTCGTTCGTGTGTGATTCTTTCCATTTGACAGATTGTCTCGACTCTCTGACCCGAGCGCCCCGTTGAGACAATAATGATGGTGTCCCATCACTTCGCACATCGATATCGATATTAAGAAAATAGAAAAATGATTTAGCAAACTTTGTTGAAATAACTAGGATTATGATAAATATGAGCATGTCCATGAAATTAAAAAAACGGTAGGGAAATAAAAGGCAGGTTCATTCATATTTTAATTCATCGTTCAAGAGTACATAGTTCTCTTATTCTTTTATATATTAACAAACGTTTCTTTCACTTATACCGAGATCATAACTATCGTTGTAAACCAGGAAAATTCCAGAATTAATATGGATTTCTTGAAAAAGCTTACACGAACAGGGGAACTTAAATAATCTTCTAACTAGGAACTGAATTCTCAAAACTCGATATCGATACTTTCTCCGCTAACACCCATCCTTACCCGCGAGGTCGACTGAGATTACTCTCAGCACGAGACTGTCCTGCGTCGGCGCTCGTTCGCGACGCTTTGACATCCCGACGTGCAACACAAACATATCATACACACTCAAAAACTAACAACAAACCATACTGTCATGAACATAAAGTTGAAAATAGCAGGTGTGTTTGAGATCCCAAGTGTAAAAGAAGGTTCTCAGTACGTCATACGTTGATAGACGGCCCAAACAGGTCGACGTGAGAGTACAACTTTTTTTACTTCAATTTTGTATATGCAATATGAAGATATTGAAGGATTATTAGTCATGTTTTCGAAGATATTTATTTTTATGTATCGTTTGGTCCGGGTCACAGCAAAGTGTTATAACGAACTGTCATGAGATAAATGAAGTATCAATAAAAAATTAGATGGGTGAGATTAGGTATGAGAGTAACACCAAAAAAATGTAAAAATAAAGATTTGATTTACATAATTAAAAAAAGCCCTTAATATAAACGGTTTGTAACAAGAAGCTGAAACAAAGCAATGGCTAGAAACTTATAATAGTGCTTGAAAGTTTTGACGACACGACGTTATCTACCAATGGTACCTAAACAATTTTATACATAAAATATATATAACACGTGATGAAACTTATTTCGTAATACACATCAAAATTGAAAGCCATATGACATTATAAAATACAGAACTAAAAACTATAAAAAATCTGAAAATAACACATTATAAAATCTGTGCATATTTTTATTACGAACGATTTTAAAACATATAAATATCAATTCAAAATAATTCTCTGAAGAGATAGAAACATCCGTCATATGAAATAAAAACATGTACTTAATGATTTTAATGGTTTAGAAATCGTTTTATTATGCTATGAAAAAACTCGTAAATTCGTGAATGTGTTTATGCGTTAAAATGCTATATCTGTTTTGGAACTGACGCTAGCATATGACAAATACTTTTATATGTTTTAGTTACTCAATGCTGAAATCATCTGTCACTGGGTAAAAATAAATCATGGTTGGTATGCAACGTCTCGTATAAGATACTTTAGCAGATACATTTCTTATTATTATAAGTCATATTGGTACTGGGACACTTAATTAATTTGGGCTACCATAGGGACTATATTAGGGCCTATACTTTTCAAACGTATCTCAAGTTTCGATGATGAATTTAACTCATAAAATTGTTGGTATATTGAATTTTTTAAACCATATTCTCATTAAACGAACCACTATAATGCTCTATTGCCAACAATAAGAATAAAAATCACCAAGCTTAATTCCCACCATTATACATCAATCTCCTATCCACTTAAGCGATGCAAAATCCATCTGGAATGTGTCTCACGTACTTTGAAGAGTGGCTAATGAAGTGCTTGGTTGATGTGTGACCCACCATCGAGGTTCCTTAATGATACGATTGACAGTACAGTGGAACGGTCCCCGTCCGCCTGGCCGATTGTTTCTTGACTGAAGACTTGGGGCTGGTAAGTGAGCGGGATAAGTTTTGAACAATTGCAAATAATATGACACTGAACGAGAAATATAAAAATATAAAATTTTAGAATATATCGACAGTTCAATGTAATTTTTACTTTTACCGTTTCTTTTTTTAACATTGATCAATTCCAAATATTGAAGATATTAAGTTATTACATTAAATTAATATTAATACTCCAGATTATTTAAAAAAATAATCAGAATTTTTATTTTCTTCAACTCACCCACAAATTTAAAGGCCCCAGAATCGTGGGATACCTAAGAGAGACGTATTTAAATCCTATTGACGTCTTGTTCGTGGAACTTTGAATATAATGGCGCTTATCTGAAGGGTGTCTTTGGCTTATTAAGTTTTATATTCAACTCAATGCGTCCATTTTCCATGCGTAGTGATTCTTCCATGACTTGTGATCGACAGGTCTCACTCGACTATGTTTATTCACTGAGTTTATGGTGATTGTGGCATGAATACTATTTTTATACAACGATGCTGCGATGACCCACTGTGGATTGAATATAAAAGATATGGAAGAATGTCTGCTAATGCACACATCGACTCAGATCATAATAATTTCGTTGATAACACAAATATTCCACACTGAATTACTATATTACTTGATTTTGTAGAGACACTAAATAATAATTAAACGGACAATTTTAAATTGGATTTACACAAAATCGTGAGTATGTAAAATCAATATGGGATGGTTCATGTTGATGATGATGATGTTGATATATAACGTTATATTAGCTCACATTTAGAAGACGTTAAATGTCAAACATATAACATTAAAAGTACCAATTTATGCAAATATGTACTACCTTGAAACCAACACACTACACAAAAAAATACAAATCCAAAATTCGTCCCTCTCAAATTACAGCACTACTTTATTCAAATTAATTTTGCAATTCATTTTATCTAGCAACAGAAAGGCGTCTGATACGATAAATCACTTTGCATAATCTCTAAAACTAATAGTACTTAATCTGATCTTCACAGAATCCGGGCGTAATAATTTGTCACTAGAAGCCTGTATTACTTAAGTGAATGGAGAAATCATTATTAGAAAACAGAAGATAGATAATAAGGTTGGTTACCATTTTAGTAGATAATATTTGAAAGTAGAAATAGTTTGCAATAGTTGTAAAAATATTACTACAACTGATATTAAAAAGTGCAATAAAAGGCCATACATAAATTACGTCACACGTTTAGGGGGCGGGAAGGGGTCGAAGTCGTGTGACATTGTGTGACAATGGAAGGGACAAGAGAGGGGTCCTAAATTTCTTGACGTCACCTTTCAAAATCTATTTTAATCTAAGTATTTAGAACAACACGAACTTTTAACTTTTAACGAAAAAGTCAAAAACCTATTGTTGTGCTGTTAATTATTAAAAAAACATTAAGTTGAAATAAAATATGTTTCTGATGTAAATATGTGACGTCACACTGGGGATGGGGTCTCACAAATGTGTCCAGCTGTGACAAGGACGCGGCATCAAAAAGCATGAAATTCGTGTGAAGTAATTTATGGATGGCCCCTAATTCTAAATCTAACTAATATTCGACAAAACTGGTGAATTTTAACATATTTATTTAAAAGTAAAAGTGTTATATAGTGTTTATAAAATAAATTGAGTTAACTTGACGGCTGTGAAAGAAACAGTAAAAAAATCTCTTACAAAAACAAATAAGCGTATAGATCAAAATACTACAAGATTAGTAAAAAATAATTACAGTTATTTGTTACAATGCTAAAAAAGAGTAATAGTTTTTGTTGCTCGAATTTGTATAAAATAGTTATAATAATATGCTAAAGGCTGACATAATAAGTGTTAAGTGTTTTCGTACATTATTTTTTTTTACAATACCTACATGAATTCATTTATGTACTTTTGTAATATTGCGATAATTGATTTTTTCCCATCTTCCTGCTTCATAGTTCCTCATCTATGTAAATTCTAATAAAACTAATAAGTAGGTACCTATGATAGTTAGTAAGTACCTAGCGAATTATCATAAAAGAAACTGCCCATAAAACCAGTAATTGTAAAACAAAGAATAAAAATAAAATAAATAATTAATTTGTTTTAGTTGATTTAGTTGTATAATTAATTTAATTAAGCAGGTGCTGGATAGGTGTGAAGTCGAGAATAAATTTACAATTTACTATGATTTAAACAAAGATTACACATTAGCAAAAGTCTGCGGTTTGAAGAATCTCATAATAGACACAGATAAACAGACAAAACTGTATATTCATGATCCACTCGTCATTCAATAGTCCCGAACATAATTTTGTTTATTTTTAACACATTAAAGTGATTAACAGTAAATCCCAAACAAAATGACGGGCTCAAACGGTCCAAACCTATGATCACACACAGACCGTATGAAAATCAGCTTAAAATAAGAACTTCATCCAAGAAAAACGGTAATGACTAACGACCAAATAAATTGATCGACGGTCCGCAGTAATTTGTCAAATCCAATCACGAAAAATTCCAAATAAAAATTTCGTTAGAACATAATAACGGGGACTTCTCATGTTTTTTGCTCGCATCCAATTTAAAAACTAATTATGGGTCGCGATGACTAGGCTCCCATGATCAAGGAGCACCCTACAAAGCCGTCACAAAGAACATAATTTCGTCATGTTAGCGAACAGGTGACAAAAAAGTATGATTAATGGACATACGTTGTGGTCATCACAAAAGATCTGTCAGTCAAATTATACTCGTCTTTATTCACCTTAGTCGACCACAGCCTAACAATTCAACACCAAAACTTATCATCGCACTTATAAATTATTGATCTTTGGAACGTAATTTAATTACTCTGTGAAAAGCTGATTCTGCTGGACAGTACCAAAAGTATTCATCGCTATTATGTAGCCATGACCTTTATCGATCGTGATTTGAATCGAGAATCGGTCGTGACATCTAAATAACTGATGTTGAGGTCGCTTGCAATCAATGACGGAAGTGTATGTGTATACGTATGACGGAAGGCAACCGTTCGAGTAGGCACGATTTTTGATCGTTTAGGTGTCGAAGGCTGGGCAAGCTTTTGAGAAATTAGACGGAAGGTCTTGGCTATAATGGGTATAATAGCTGGTTGTGTGTAGTTACTGTTCAGGCTAATGACTAGGTTCCGTGCTGAGAATTTGCAATTTTAATTTAGAATGGTGTTAAGTTTAGATCCATTATTTTTATACTTCAGTTACTATTTTATAATATTTTGGTGATTAAGATAAAAAAGATTGCTATGTACAGATATTGTTCGCTACTAAAACGCAGAAATGCACGGGATTTTCCACAAAATATATCTTTAATCCTACATTTATTATAAGATATAGCTCTAAAAACATTGACAATAACAAGAAATAACTGATATTGATTGGACTTTGCACAAGAATATCTGCCAATAGGTAAATAACTAATACGTTAATCGTATTTTTAACAACATTTTGCATCAAACGGATGTTACCAAAATATTTAAGGCAAAGGAAAATATTTTAATCTGAATTGATTATTCTGAAAGAACAGAATGAATTAATACGTTTATTTACGAGGATACAACAATGGAATAAGTTGATAATTCAGACCTGAACGAATAAAAAAATGGAAACCAAAAATCCAGTCTCATTTATTGTCACTTATACCCAATTCGATACGTTTACACCTTATAATTCTACCGTAAAATAAGAAGTGCCACAAGTAGGTACTAATCCACTAATCTCTGAAGAATTCAATCAAATTGCACGCAGACGTGATGGGCTAGTGTGGCTTGGACCTTGACTTTATCGAGTCATGGTTTGTCAATTACGGAGCATTGTGAACCGATCGCAGCCGGCGATCTTATCGACGCTGTGACAAAAAATGTGCCGCCTGATGTAGTATATGGTGATGATGTTTATTGATAATTTGAATGTGTGAATGTAAATATATATTACAATGTGTAAGGGAGAAGGATTCTTATGTACATCTTGAAACCGCGACATCTCCATTTGGAACCACAGTACCTACCCATTTAGGATTTTGGTGAAATTTTGTTCAGCTCAAACATACCTTACCAACGATGTAGTACCTACGTGTCTATAGGACGCTGAGATCAAAATTTTACACCCTCTATTCGTGTTGGTGCAGGTATCAACCAAATTTTTATTTTAGTAAACATGTTTATCACAAGCTCACAATAATGTAGTATTTTACATTTAAAATAAATTAAACTTATAGAATATTTTATCTAAATTTCCCATATACTGCGGCACTCGATGTCAAACAGATGAAAGCGTACGCAATGATGAGGCGAAGATGCTCGCTGTAGATTGGCAATAATTATTATAAGCGATTGTCCATCGGTCCACCCGGACATGTCTATCGACGTGACGTCTATTAAATAGTAATTAATAGACTTCAAAGTCTGAAATTAGTGTAGTAATTTGTATTAAAGTTCATTTGTGTCTGCAGTACATTTTTAATTAAAATTAATTTCGATCGGCCCTTTAATTATTCATTTTACGCTTTAAAGACTTACACCTTTAGACTCTTTAGTTCCTATCTATGCAAATTTAGGTGTTGTGAAGTTTGTTTTAAAGTTGCCTGATAATAGAAAGCTACTAAAGATTTGAGAGTAATTTAAATTGTTGTATAATTATAATTTTTCTCTTAAAATGGTGTACCTACTGCTGAATTTAGGTTTATCCCAAGATTCGCCTTATTACATACTATTCTTCGAATTTGTTGTTATTTATCATATTAACACCAATTACATTTATTAAAACATTTTTTTACATTACACGTCAAATTCAGTGCCATATAAAGAGTTCCTCAATAACACTGATAAAAACAAGCACAACAAATTGTAAATGATATTACAAGGAGCCTTGACTCTTGGGTCGTGATGATGTCACCGGTGTCCGGGAAATTGTCATCTGTCTGTGATCTTCAACGGATAAGAACAATAATAGAGGGAAAAGATACAATAATACTATAATTATGATACAATGAAATATATTCTATAGTAATACTTGCATAATAAGTAGTGGTCGATAGAGGAAACACAAAGGAATCAAATCACCTGTGTGTACTTGCGTAGTGGCTTTAAAAAAATCTTTGAACAGAAGAACGCCAAAGAATAGTCAGGTCATCATCAGGTTTTGTACAGAGTAACTATCCAATTGCGATAGCCAGGAAATACAATTCAAGCTTTAGATCGACTAAAGGGTCTATTTTTTTTTTCTAAAATCAAGGTAGGTATTCAATTGATTGCTCGATATCGGGATGAAATAAAGGATCACTATTTTGTTATGTGCACTACTGCTCAAATATAGATCGGTTCACATTACCTTATACAGTAAATCGCAAACCAAACCAAAATGGCAATAAATAATTACAAATCACAAACAGCAATACGACATAGAACACAAAATCTAAAACTTTACCAAACTTAAACATGTTAATAAATTGTGCTTTGTTGAAAAGTCACACAGAACCAGTTACATCAGATTACTTTACAGATTACAATGACCCATTAATCTCGATAAAAGAAAGATGACGACAGAATTTACATACAATTAGCCGAATCACATCCTAGTGACTAAGCTTAGTACAACAGGTGAACTAGTGTAATATGACGTCACTTCTCAGTACCTACAATATAATTGTGTGCAGAAGGTCTCCTTTAAAATTTTCTTAATATTTACGTATTTTGTGCAATAGAACTGTTTATATTTAATCATATATATTTTTTTTAATTTTTGATTTTAATTTATATTTTAATAGTTCAATATTTATTTTTCAGTTGCGAAATATGACGTTCTTTTTTGAAGATCAAAATTTTATAGTAAATATCTTTATAATTAGATGTAAACCCTAATTGAAAGTTTGTTCAATGGCTCATCTTGTAGAACTATGGACTATTATTGAGCACAATATTAGTCCCTAAAAGAATATAAAATAGTAACGATTTAAGAAAAATAAGAAGATGACATAAAATTGTTTCGTAAATTAGCAATATAATTAAAATAAAACTCAAGAACAAAAGCGTACTTAAACTTACAATACAATAATATGAGCAAATTATGTAGAGTGGTATTTCTACGCCTGCTGTGCGGTAGGTATCACGATAAGCTATAATTCAGTGCGACTGTCACTGCACAACTCCGATTAAATTGCTTCGTAGTAACTTCGTGACCTGACGTCATCCGAGAACCTACCAGTATCAGTTGCTGTTAACAGGTTGTTTCCTTGAGTGACATTTTGTGCCTATAAAGGGTTAATGCAAAATAATGATTTCATTTGTTTTTATTCTTCTGTATCGAGTCATACATTTTATTATCTGATGGGATTGTTCCGGGTTAGGTCATCAGAGCCTGTTGCATGGGAATCTAGTTGGCTGTAGCTTAGTTGTTTGGAAATTGGACTTGAGATCAACAAGAACTAATAAATTGTTAAAATGTATTTGTCTTGCTTATAATAGTGCCATTTAGTTTAAAACATTTATGTACTGTTCCAATTTACCATGCAATTAATGCTGCGTCCTATCTTCATAATCCGTCACTTTCATTCACATTCTTTTTTATTTCCATTTGTTTTTTTCATATCCTTTTTACTACTAATCGTATTTGTCGAAATTATTCATGTACATCAAGAATGAAGTAAAGTTTATTGGAAAAAGTCAGTCGAAGCATTCAGCTCAAGAATATTTTCTTCGACCAGGATGCAATTTTTTCAAATTGGTTTCAATTGTCCTTGATATGCTTAGCTTCGTCAATAATTGCCTGTTGTGTGATGAGAAAGGCGTCCAGATTGATGTCTACAAAAGCCGTTAAAACGTGGCACTAAACATAAGAGGCGTTACTATCAGTACTAAGACGTGTTGTCGATTACCTTCCCGGCGTATTGACTCAGCCGAAACGGCGCTCTCATCATTTACATAATAACACCTTGTACGGTGGCCTGCGTGGTGTGATTCAAAAGACCAAGCGGGTTTAAGGGAATCCAGATCAAGTACGTTCATCCATCGATCAACAAGTTATAGTTAGGGACAGAAGTTCTAAGAACCATCCAGGATTTTCTTGGAACTTGGAACGAAGGAAAATAGAAAGAGAAACAATAACCTAGACATAGGTACGTGTCGTTAGCCACCACATTAGTCCTATAACCAAATTAAAAGAAGACGATCGATAACTACTTATTTATATATTGTCCATTTTGGATTAATTTATTCCAGCCTATGATAATTAATTAAAATAATAATTTAAAGTCAACCTTAGGTAAGAACCAAAAGTTGATTAATGATCTCGAATTGAGCCCTCAGAATCCGTTCAAACTTACATTAGTTAAATAAGATTAGAGATTGGTGAGATTTTGCGTCGCGTAATCCAAATTATGAATATTTATAATGCCATCATTTTGATGTCAATTTCGTGTAACAAGCTATATTGATAACATGAATTTGTAAGGATTAGGATAATACTTGTCATTTTGCATCTATTCGTTAATCTTTAACTGTCATTGAGAAACAAGTTCTAAATGTTAACTAGTTTCCTAACAAGCAATTTGTCACTGCATTGTATAGATTTCTGGACGATTCGAGAGATTTGGCAAACGATAAATTATAATCGAGTTTATCTATTTTATCATGTTAATAAGGTTATTTTTCGGCAAGATTTTGAGCTTGATTTGAAATTCTTCATTTATTTCCTTGGCTAAACAGACTTGGAAATCGTAAGTCTATACTAAAAACAGTATAAATGTAAAATTCTATAATTTTGTCAGTATCGGAAAGTTCCTTAAATAGCGTTATCCCAATAATATCTCGAAGCACCTAAAACCCCCTGATTAACATTTTTTATGCGTTTCTACAACATTTAAGACAGTCCATTTTTAATTTTTCACGTCCCTTCGGCTCCCCGCTTTCTCCTACACCTTCAACCATAACCACGGAATTCTAATTTCGACTGGAGTTTCCCTTTAAAACGTTCGTCCAAAATATTCGACGCCAAAGACATAGATTCGTACGGAGATATGGGGTCAAACGGAGCATTGTTCTGTTTTCCTGTATTATTACGGACACAGATGTTCCGATACGGAACGGTTAGTTGTATAATGTTACTGTTTTTAATTCAAATGACTGAAAAGACAATACTTTGTTGCGACACGTAAAAATATTAACGGGACTCAATTTATTTTGTCAGTTTATAAAAGTTATGAAGAAGAATAAACTTTACTGACATATTCAAAGGGATTTTCTATATGTAGACGTCCTGAAAAATTTAATGAAGGAATCTATAAGTAGATGAAATTCATATAAATAATTAATACCTACATAAAAACAGGTAAAACTAGTGTGAAGTTGAAGTCAACGCCACACGTGCTTTATAATTTATTTCTGTCACAATATGAAGAAGTAAAATCAGATGTTGCCTGATTACCTACTTATTGGTATTATCATTGCTATGACTATTTTCACTAATCAATTATTTGCAGTTTTAGGAATGAATATCTATCCAGTAATTAGGTACATCCGGTATATCATGAAATATACCAGACCATAAAGTTATTTTTAGTAATTTGTACCCGGAGTACCTAATGAGCACGTATCACATAATTAAGTTATAAAACAAATAGAAATCTAACACGGTAGTTTAAACGAGGCATCAAAACAAGTAAAAATGACAAACAAATTAATTAAGGGTTACGTAAACTTGCATCAACAGCATCACATATACTTCGTTCTTGTACATAAGTTGTGACGAAACATGCCACATGTAACTGGACGTCGGTCATTAAATGTTGCCGCTCTGTTAGTCGGTGACCACCGATCTACGTATTGTAGCGGCATCTATAACTGGACTGTGAATGGAGAACATTCGTATCTGTCTGTGAAAGAGGTGTTTACACTTAACGATGAACTGCGCTGGTTTTGTTGGTCGTCTTCCCGTCGTATCCAGGATATTTTTTTTTTTTTGTAACACTTGTTATTAAAAAAACTGTTCCATTTGGTTATGTTTTTAGCGATGAGATAACAATAAAATATAATAACAATATAAGTGCCAGGTTTCATGTCAGAAATCACAACAGAAGAATCTAATACAGACTTACAAGAAAACTGATCAATAAGTCGGACACAGTATGAAGTTTTACAGTCACATCACTTCAATTAAAAGTTTACATACAATCAACACACTTTTAAAACCTCGAAAAACTATGGAATATTTCTTAACGGAAAGTTTCCAATAGCAATTCAACAACTTTATTGAAAACATTTATACAATACAAAAGACTCGAAAACACGAAGACAAAAACACAACAATAGCATTTTTTTACGATCAAATCGACAAACTAAATTATAAATATCATCTTCAAATATCGTATGCACTAAAAGCCGAATTGTAATTAAAGGTGCTACAGATAATTTCGTCCCCTCACGACCGCCAGACGCCATCAATAATGAATTACTTTTGTTGTACACCTATACACATCACATTACACACGTAGAATGTAAGACACACAATACAGTATCGAACAAGCTTTAATTTCTTTTCATGTTGTATTAAGAGAAATTGGGCTCCCGATTCGGCTCATCCAGTGTTGAGTTTAGTTGTTTTGTTGTGCTGTTGCTAAGGTGTGAGTGAGTTTTTTGTGTGCAACTATCAAAGTAATGTATGGGTCTTTATTTAATAAAAATAAATCTAAAATAAAATTGAAAATATTAGGTAAATAACGACTTGAAAAGATACCATACCTACTGAATTTTTAATATATTTATTTATTTATATAAATGATATATTTAATTGTAAATCTTTAGGAAATAAAACTGATCAACTTTCCCCACGAAACATTCATGCAAAGTGACTTGTGTTTGTGTGAAACGATGATTTTGAATTTTAATGTTTTCTACCTATGTTCCTTGGGGTAAGTTGTTCACTTTTATGCATCTGATTACCTCGTTGAATATCCGCACTCCTTTTAAATTATTCCTGTATAAGCCTGAAACCTGAGAGCTCTTATTGAGAAATAAAGTCGTTGAATTTGATTCTAGGTAAAGACTTATTAAGGTTTATATCTTTAATTGTTTCATCTACATATTGTTCAGTGATTGCGTTTACTATAATTTATCACATTGACTCTACACATTGTAAATACAGATTTGTAAGCTATTTTCAATATCGAACTTTACAATTCAATGTCAAGAGTTTTTGTCATTTATAAATAAATTAATATCTTCCTCAACATGTAGAACACTTGCTCCAACAGTTTCTTAATCTCACCTTCAACGCGTACTGAGACGTCTGACCGCGTCGGTTTCAAAACAACTAATAAAATTAATAGTTCTGTTGGTATGTACACATCCCAGCCATGTGTATGCCTGTAACAATTTGTTATGGCCATTAGTTTGTCCATCGCGGCCCGATGGGGCCCAGTTTCCACAACACGGCTATATTTTGGATTTGGTTCGATTTAATGGCGGAAGCGTTTTTGATGACAGCGGGATCCAATTTCAGGAGTTACTGACTGTTAAGTTTTAGTGAAGGTTTACCATTACCGCTTAGTGAAATTCAATTTCTTGCATCCATAGTGCAAAATAAAACTGAGGAAGGGCACTGACTTTTGTAACACAGGTATTATCTAATCTAGCTCAGGAGTCGGAAACTTCATAGAGAAATTAGAAAATAAAAAAAATATTTATCGTGTAAGTAATTGTTTTCGAAATTTCTTTTAAAAATAATTATATTTAAGAATAGTATTTTTTGTCTTAAATTATTTTAATACACAACATAAAATTATTTGCGCTAGTAAACAAAACTTATTTCAAGCTTGTACATTACGTCAATGTGAGTTCCTGTAATCTTCTTCTTCACTAGTATTCTTGTTAACCCCTCGTGATAAGCTTGTGTTACGAGTGCGTTCACGTCGGTAGTGCAACGGGTGGGATTCGAACCCAAGACCACATGATCGCAAATCCGGTGTCCTAACCACCAACTTAATCAAATGAAACATAAATTTTGCAACTCTTTTCTACATTAGATTTTAATTCTATTGCCTTAATAAGAAGCTTTAACACCAGCAATCACCACGTTAGGCGGCGAATTATCGTTTGATGTTTAATCTGAATGATAACGAGGATATTGAAAGGCAAAGGCGTGGCATAGCTTGTAGGAGCAATATGTTGGCAAGACGATTCCACCACTGTTCTAAACAAGTCAAAGTAACTCTGTTCCAGGCTTACTGTCAGACGTTCTACACCGGTCAACTATGGTACAAGTACACGAAGAGTGCGTATAACACTCTTCGTGTACAATACAATAACGCATTCCGAGCGATGCACAGCTTGCCCTGGCGGTGCAGTGCGTCTAGCATGTTTGCTGAGAACAGGGTTACCGATTTTTACGGACTTATGAGAAAAATCAGGGCTTCTTTTAATGACCGTGTAAGTTCAAGCGGCAACCGTCTTGTGTCTGCTGTGTACCACTCGGTGTACCAGTTAAGAAAGGCTATAAATAGCGATAATTGATCTCACTTTGTATAATTTATTTCCTTATTTTGTTCTGTTGTAAGTTAAATTTAATTTTGTTTTGTTCTGTTTTATCATTTTTAATTTTATAATGTTGTGTCTTAGATTTAAGAAACTCTAATTTTTAATATGGGTCATGTTTAATTTAAACTTATACCTGAAATAAAACATTATTATTATTATTATTATTATTATTAATTAAAACGTGAGGTCACTCAGTAACTCATAATTAAGTGTTATATAACTCAAATGCCACCATTGTTACACGGTAATTGCAACTCAATAAGGCAATGTAACGGCTCCAACTCAATTACATAAACGCTAAACAATTATCACTTAAACCATACAAAAAATCGAATAAGCTACGGCAATACGAACTTTGCTATTCCGATATCAATAACACATTAACATTGGAGATCCGTTAATTGATCGAGCGCGGTGACATTTCACTGCGGGAGCCTCACACAAGCGGCCCCTTTGATCTACGGCGGCCATCTTGCGTTTACAACGTCACAAAGCGTGCCGCCGCGATTAAATTCATACGTACAGCAATGCGACACTCGTCTATTAGGTGACTGTTGCTAGTTTTTAAGCGGCACTTTTTAGGGTCCTTATAAGGATTAATTAGGGAATTTAATAATCCTTGAAATTCGACGAAACGTGTGAGACGGGCCTTACGATGGTACCTATATGACAGGGTATTTGAGGTATGTCGGCTGTCTTTGTAGCAATTCCGCTTGCACCTTCCGTTTTGTGACTTAATTTATCGAACGTTGTATTGTTTATAAGACTCATTAGTAACTGGACAGTTTGAAATGCCTCTTTTGTATTCGCATCGTACAGTCTTGTTGAGAAAAAAAGTGTAATATTTTGCTATTTTTAGACCACAAAAGATGCCGCTTTATTGATTCCCTTTGTTGTAAAGATGTTGTTTAATTTGCTGTTTTTTAAGTACAAGATGCAATTTTAATTATTAAATTAACCTTATTCGTTATTTTAAAATATATTAATTAAATATAACTTTATTTATACTGAGTATGGTAATTTAGAGAATTAAATGTGCCAGAAAAACGAAACAAATTAATGTAAACTACATTTATATCTTTATTTATAAAATATGTTGATGTTATTTCGCTCACGTATGTATCTATAGTCAAGTCTGTATACGAATATACAGGATTAATTTAAAAGGAGTGCGTATATTCTACGAGGTAATAAGGTGCATAAAACTGAACAACTTTTCCCACGGAATATAGGTCCGAGCTTTTAAAATTGAAATCAACTTTTCATACATACATAAGTCACGTGACCTGACACCTCGTAGAATATACGCACTCCTTTTAAATTAATCCTGTATGTGATAATCACCTCAACTTAAGAATTCGCTATCTCAATGTTTTCTACGGATAACGATTTTCAACCGACTTCCAAGAGGAAGAGGTTTATGATCGTCTATAGGTATGTATCTTTTATTCCCAGTTATCTTATCATATTGAAAATTTGTAGAAATTGTTTGCGTTTGTATTGGTGGTCAAAAAATGACCGCGCAAGAGCAGTGTGACAGCGAATTCAAATGTAAAGGTGCTAATACACTCAAGATGCTTTATCACCATAAATATAAAACAAAGTCCTCCGCTTCGTCTGTTTGTTCGCGATAAGCTCAAAAACCAATTTTGGACAAGATTTTTAGGCGAAAATGCGGGCAGCAGCTTGTTGTACATACATAAAGGTACATACTCGTAATGCGCTAAATTATTCAAGTTAAATTTTAAATTATGAACTCGGATAATTTCTTAAATTCCATAATATTAAGAAAAAAATATATAATAATCATTTTATTTCGTGTTTTTTACCGAATTTTTATGTTAAGGTTCTTGGAATCTTTCACTATGATTCGTAATAACCTCTAGAAGCCATCTTAAACATTATTTCAATATCCTTAATTACAGTAACAAGGTTACTTCATTTAAGAATCATAATTGCAGTGCCATATACCACTTACCAACATTCAATTGAATATTACGAAAGAGACTTACCTTTACAAATCTATATTGAATAAAGCCATTAAAATCTTAATTGCGGTAGACAAATCCTCTAATTGTATGAATAAAACACTAGCTGTGCCCGTAACTCCTTTCGCGTTGATGTCGAAAATTTATATTATATTTGACAGCAATATCGAGGGTATATTAAGTTCAATTCTTTTTTTTTATCGTCTAATTATTTTTAAGTCTAGTTAGGTATTAGTTCTTATATTTCAGCTCTCGTCATGTTAAAGACTAAAAAAAGGTTTTATATGCAGTAAAAACAAAAAAAAATATTTCTTTTTTTTAATCGTGACAGTGTCGAAAAGACCTCGGATAGCTTAATTACTTACGTAAGACTTTCATAACAAGCCCCTAGTTACGTTAAATGTCTATTATGATACAAGATTATAACGTGATTGCTATCTTGAAGTTGCTAATTAAGTCATTTTGAGACATTTTGTTCCTTTTTGTTGGAACATGGTATTGTGAAATTAATCTGAATTAAAGTTTAAGTCTAGTTCCCAGAGAAGATAGTTATAATGTATTTTAACTTCTTTTTAAAATAGACGATTAGGATTACTAATGGTGAGAACAACTTGCAAAATTAAAAGTATCAATTAGAATTTGAACGTGGACTTAGGGTTCAAAGCACCTAATTTCAAAGAAACTAATTTGAAATGGAGCTATGAAATAATTATATATAATACCGGTCTATAAACGCCCCACTGCTGGGCACAGACCTTTTCCTATATAGAGAAGGAATAAGAATTCACCACCTCGCTTACTCATTGTGGGTTGGCCTTTTGGAATAAAAAAAAATTGAAATCTAGTTTTCCTCCCGATGTTTTCTTTCATCTTATGTTGTAGTATCGTTGTCTTAGAATGATTTAGAAAGTACTTGCTCGGGTTCGAACCTGCAACCATGAGCATGCGAATCCCACTATTGAACCGATAGGTAATGCGACCTTGATTTTACACTAGATAACTAAAAAAGTATAATAATAAGCTTCATTCCAGTTCTTTTATTACATTTAAATCTAAAGTAGTTATTATGCTTTTATATTCGTCTCGGACAGATACATGATCAACAGCCGTGAAAAGGGGAAGACCCAGACACTGTGACATCGTAAAAACTAATTTAGTTAGGAAATATTAATATCGCCAGTTTAGATGAGGAATTATCAGTTTACGCGCCTACTTTACCATATATGGGAACACCATAAAAATTATGAAACATAATGTGTGCTTCAATAAAAGATTTTAATCACGGCTTTGATATAATAACTAATGTCGTGTATAAAAAGCAAAAAGAGCAATTGGAGTTCACATTGATATGTATGATATTATATAATACCTTTTAGTATGTATGATAAAAGTATTAAATTAAGTAGGAAATTAGACTCGTACTATTTTTAACCCACTTAAAAAATAATCATCATTCTTTATTATTAAATGTCATGTTTAATATTATGTATGTAAAGTGGACGATGATGTTGACATGTTCGTCTGTATGTTCACGATTCTGCAATATTTTTGTCAATTGTAGGACAAAATTCAATCATCTTTTTGGAATCAATAATGGCTCATTTTTAGTTTGACGTCACGAGATGTCCAATTCCACACCATATCCTTTAGAGAGAACTTTATTTTGAGGAAATCCAAACAATTATATAGATAAAATCAAGAGTTAAGACATCACCACCGTGACCGGGTTTTAATTGAAAAAAATCTCACTTATGGTAATTGCGGCAGATGGACGTGTGACCATGCTACAATGTAGTTAGGGTTCTCCATCGAAATAAACATATTAAAGTACCTTTTTTACGTCACTATTATTTTTGCGCAAAAAAGCATTGATCAAATTAAAATCTCAGTTTTATTTTTTTATGCTGAAAGAGAAACACCACTTCAAAACACTAGACAACAAAGACAAATAAATTAAAATGCGTAGGTATTCATAAATCTATTATTAATGGTTTTGACGAAAATAGTATGAAAACAAAAAAAAATTACCTTTGAGCAAATTTTAGGACATACCCAACTTAAAATAAGAATTGAAAATAATTACAACTTCCAAAACGACGACCCTGTTAAGCTTGCTTTTAACATATTATACTATTCCCGTATGAATTCAGCAACATTTTAAACAAATGCCAGCTAATCAAAATAATACATATTTAGGTTAAGCATACAACTTATTTAGATAACACGCGACAGGAGAGGAGCTATATTTAAAAGTAATTGTCCACATGTTTATTTTAACTCACACTTGGCCAGCGTTTTTGTATGTTTTTGCTAATAGGTGACGTGTTTATTGTTTTTCGAGCTTACAATATGTATCTACGTCTTATCGGCGATTCCGGATTAGCCTTGGATAAAACAAATTAATAAACACGTAGCCAAATTTTAAGAGAAGGAACTTTCATTTAATTATTTGACACGTCCAACAATGATGGTGTAGCTTGCCAACGGAGAAAGATTGTTTTATATTGTTTTTGTGCAGTAGTTTCGGAGCCTATTCAGTGTAAACTAACAATCAAATCTTTCCTCATTATTATATTAGTCAACTGTATATAGATAATCAAAATCAGAATCTTATTAAACTTTGATTATACACAATAGTACAGTGCACTGAATATAATTGTATAAAAAGCTATTTGCAATTCAAATGTGTTGTAGAATTTTATAAATTTTCGTGATTCAAAAGTTTTAGGAGAGAGTAAATTATTTTTGGTATTTCGTGAAAAAACCATCTCTCTTAAATTCCATCGATGGCATCAGTTTATCTGCTTCAATGCAAAGTCGCCATTCATTAACAATGTCCCATTCATACGCATCCGGTGACCACACGCGGGCGCCAGTTTTACGGACATGTCCCGGTTTTATTGAGAATTCGTGTAATTCAGTAGAACGGGGACCGCCTTCACCGGTCCACTTGTCGCGAAATGGGTTTACTTGGAATGTTGTCACTGGTATACAGGGTGACTCTTAGTTTGTATTCGAATAGAAAAGCAAGTGAGTTGACACTCGGCACTTTTACGGTTTCTGGTTTGGTTACAAGAATATAAATATTATCACGGTTTAATATTGATACTGTAACTGGTTTAAAAACTAATAGGTTTTACACATTAAAATTATTCATTCTGCAATTCGGATTCATACAATTATTTTAGACATCATTTTTCTAGACCTCGCTGGAGTCGACATGTCCTAACTAACTACATCGAAACAAACTTTTATAGTCCAGATAATATTGCTAAATTTAATTTGAGTAAATAAATTCAGTGTCTTTGTTGATATAGCAACAAGCTTAAATAAAAAGGCAATGAATGAAGAGTATCATGAAGTTTGAGAATAACTGGCTAATGACACTAGAAGATATGAATTTTAAAATGTATAACGCTAGTATTTTAGCAAATAACCGGGTTTCCTAACTGCATCACCGTTGGGATTCAGTGATAAATTTTAAACTGCATGGTTGGTTGGAAAAACACATCGGTTACGCCTGAGTTCGAACTAACGACTTGCGTTGCTGTCCAGACAAATGGTCTACCGTTTCCATTGGAATTACCGAATGATAAAAACAAAGAAAGTGATTACTTAGACGTTTTTTATCAATTAACGGTCAAAATATTGAATGCCGACAAACGAATAAAAAGAAAAAGACTCGAAGGAATGAGGTTATGTGTATACTTTGTTGATTGTCTTCCAGACACGGAATGTAATGGAATCAATTATTATTCTCAAATAGATATCTTTCTTGATAACGTTAGAAAAAACTTATGGAAATGGCATCGTTAGGATTGTTTCTATGGCAGCAAGTCCGGTCTGGAGTTTTGTGAAAAGTAACTTTTTTTTTGAAGTTTGAGTCAAACATTTCTAGTGTTCTTGTTAACCGCTCGAGGTAATAGCTAAATATGTATATGCTTTTGCTTATGTTACGTGTGGGTTCACGTCGGTAGTGCATTGGGGGGGAATCCAACCCAAGACCACATGATCGCAAGTCCGATGTCCTAGCAATTAGGCTACCGCCGTGTAATTAATCCCAAAGTCTCTGCATGGCATCCTGTGGTTTGAAATTCCCGATAATTGTTTCGTGGAATGATCGTATGTCTCGTCAAAAATGAAGAATTGGACAGTAAAACTTTAAAATAGTAAGTACTCCTTCCCTTGCACCTTATACTCACAATCCAAATAAGTTAATACACATTTCTCGAAGCTTACTTTGTGTATGTGTACCGAGATAAATCATTGCAAACCGTTTAGCTTGACAGGTTTATTCCACGCTGCGCAAACACAAAACGAATTGAGATGGGTTAGAAGTTTAAATTATTAATGCCTCGAACATACGATCAGCTGATAATAATTCTTTCAAACCTTATTCTCGTATTATAACCACCATTAAATTTATCAATAAATAAAAAAGAAAACGGGTAAAGGACATTATTTGTTTATTGTTTTCTGAGATTTACGCGAATGTAAGACATTGAAAACTCCTTTTAAACGGATTTTATCCCGACGTTTCAAAACCTTTGCAGGTGTCATGGTCACACGGTCATGGTCATGTTCTTGAGATGAACGACGATAAGTAAAAAATTTTTTTTACCAACATCTGTAAGGATTTAATTCTAATCTGACTGAAATTTATTCCTAAGAAAATTTTACAGACATTACACTGTATTATCATTTCAAACAGTTTTTCGACGAGCTATTTAAGCCGGAACTTATTTACCATTACTAAAAAACTCGAACTCCTCAATTTTCTACATTACATGCGAGGGAACGTCAACGACCCCACGTGGTAAGCTTAACACGGGTCTATAATTAGCCGAAGCTCTCGCTCTGGTTTCTGTCGCGGCCGCTGTAAAAATTAATGTAAACAAATACAATCTCTCACGCCCGGGTGGGCTGACAATCGTTCGGATTTAGGTGGTCATCGAGACCAAACAATTTGGTTGGCTTCGACGTGTTTCCAATTTGGTCAGGGTGTGTGAGTCATTGGTTATTTTTTCGGTACCGTTTGTCATTTGCGCTTTTGTTTGGATTACTGGAGTCAATGTACACGTTGTGGAATTCTTGAATGTACTTAAGTACGTTTTTTAAGTTGGTAATATTTTCTTAAAACCTGGCGTGATGACCTGGTATGGAGAGATGACGTCTATTTAAATTGTTTCTACATCCTAGATCCCTTTTACGAGTTAAAGATGAGATTTTGATCTCATATGGGATTCTGTGATTATTGTCCTTAATATTTCCAGAACGAGTTTGACCGATACCAATTTTTTTTCCATTTCTTCTGTCATCCATCTATCATCTAAAAGTCAGGTCACGAAGTTTTTTGATCAAAAACCATGATCGACATATGTTTAATTTAAAAAAAAAACTGAGTTAAATGTCTGGTATCTTCATACACTTCTTTTATTTATTTCTAGTTACCAAATTCCTTTGATCTTTCAAATGTTAATCTGACGCGTCTGAATGATAGAGCTTTTCTTATAAAGGGTGTCTTAATTTACTTCGGACAAACGTGTGTTGTTGTACAGGCTAAGAGAATATTTGGAAAATGCAAAATTACAAAGTGAATATATTATTTATTTTGCCTGCGCGAGGCCTTAGCCCTGCAGTGCGACAGTTCAAAAAGAAAAAATAAAAATGGAAGGTAGAAAGGGATTTCATCCTTCCATTTTTATTTTTCCTTTTTCCAGTAATAGTCCATTGAAAAGTTACATTTGGGGTTGCGTTTTTTAGAGGACGCAATTATATTTTTTTGATGTGTAGGGGGGGTCAGTGTAAAGCTAAAACCAAGTTTGTGGGGTCGCCACTCTTGTCCCCCGGCCGCCATCTTGAAAATAGGGGTCCAAATGGTTTTTGCGATATATCTCTTAAACTATTCATCGGATAAAAGAAATTTGTTAACATTTTTTGTTGCAAATAATATTCTCTACAACTTTGGTTCAGTAACTTTTTGTCGTAGAACTATAAATAAAAAAGTTATAAGCGAAAATGTTCCGAAATTCGAGATTTTTTTTATATTTTTCGATATAACTTTTTTTTATCATTTTACGAAATAATTATATCAGACCATTTTTGTAGATCGGTTTTTAAGGAACACATTTTATTTACAACATTTTTTTATTAAGTCGATAGCTAAGGTTTTACAGCGCTCCGAAGTGAGTACCTACTATTTTTCAGTACTCTTAACTATACACATATTATACGTCTGTACTAATAATGTGTCATCAGTTATTGTGACGGGCCTGTTGGTCTAGTGGTTAGTGACCCTGACTGCTAAGCCGGAGTTCGTGGGTTCGATTCCCACCCAGGACAAATCTTTGTGTGATGATCACGATCATTTGTTCTGTGTCTGGGTGTTATTTATCTATAATATGTATGTATTTAGAAATATATAAGTATGTTTATCAGTTGTCTGGTTACCATGGTACAGGCTCTGCCTAGTTTGGGATCAGATAGCCGTGTGTGAGCTTGTCCCAAGATATTATTATTATTGTTTATTTTGTTATTATAATTTTTTAAATTATTTTTAGCAATATTATTAATAGTTAATTATTGACTCTTTTCCCCACCACTCAAGAGGTCTGGAGGCGCGTGTTTTTTATGTGGTATCGCCAATAGGCATAATCCACGGTGATTTTCTAAATTTCAATTATTCCGTCCTTAGTATTTTCGATGGACAAGGCTGCGGCTCAGTATCTGATCGGCTTTCTGTATTAAATATTTGTGGGAGAACTGGAGAAGGAAGGGGTGTGATGTGTAATGTCGGCGGTTCATCATCAAACTCATTTTCATTAATTAATTCTGAAAGCCCCATTACAGCAAGTCTCTCCAGAACAATAGAAGCACACTGCAGAACATTTCAACCCTGCTTTTTGACATCCACACTTTGCTCAACAGTTTCCTTTGCATTTGCAAAAGATCAGTTTTAGAATCTCAGGGGGTGCTGGAGGTTTAGAGCTCTGCACAGGCATCAATAATTTTCCACATTTTTTTCGGCCCCAGTCTTCAGGATCATTATTGTTACCAAGCCACGACTGGACCTGATGGTAGACTCGGAAAGTATGGAAGCGAGCTGTGTCTTGTGTTGGAGGAAGTGAAGATAAAAAGTACTTTTTGTCACTGCCTTGGAGGTCTTGCTTTTGTGAAGAGAATTATCATCTTTATTACAGTATTCTCGGTAACGGCCATCAGATTTCAAATTATTTTCAAAATCAATAATTGTAAAATTCTGTAATGGAGTGGAAAACAGTCAATAATTAACGATTAATAATATAATAACAAAATAAACAATAACTGATGACACATTATTAGTACAGACGTATAATATGTGTATAGTTAAGAGTACTGAAAAATAGTAGGTACTCACTTCGGAGCGTAAAACCTTAGCTATCGACTTAATAAAAAAATGTTGTAAATAAAATGTGTTCCTTAAAAACTGATCTACAAAAATGGTCTGATATAATTATTTCGTAAAATGATAAAAAAAAAGTTATATCGAAAAATATAAAAAAAACTCGAATTTCGGAACATTTTCGCTTATAACTTTTTTATGTATAGTTCTACGACAAAAAGTTACTGAACCAAAGTTGTAGAGAATATTATTTGCAACAAAAAATGTTAACAAATTTCTTTTATCCGATGAATAGTTTAAGAGATATATCGCAAAAACCATTTGGACCCCTATTTTCAAGATGGCGGCCGGGGGACAAGGGTGGCGACCCCACAAACTTGGTTTTAGCTTTACACTGACCCCCCCTACACATCAAAAAAATAAAATTGCGTCCTCTAAGAAACGCAAGGTTAGGCCTAAAAAATGTAACATTTCAATGGACTATAAATATATTATAATTTATGAAAACAAGGCTGCGTTAACTGCTTTTGATGTCGCGTTAGTTTTTGCTGAATCTTATTCTGGTACTTTATAAAACCGGTTAAGTAATGTAAAAATTGCTCTATTAATATATTTAATGATTAAATATAAAATATTAATGTCCAACTATCCAGCTGATCGAATATTGATATCCTCATTTTCAAGTCATCAAGCCACACTGAATGTATTGGTCAATCAGCTGTCACATCAAAGGAAAACATAAATGTAATACTAATTATCCGGCCTTGTTATATATCAAGTATATTGACAAATAGCAAACTGCATACAAAACAATACAAACACATAACACAACATACATTCCCGCCTCATTTCCAAAGCTTTAACAAAATACGCAATGTATAGCAACCAAATTTATAGTACCGTTTATGTACAATCATGAAGAATATAATATTAGATCCGTAGTACACGACACAAACGGAAGTTTTTGCGCAATACACTGGCAGGCAGAAACAATTAATGCACCCAAGTGTACATGAGCCCGTTCACGCGTCATGACCACAGAAGAAAGTGAGCTTGTTACGACACGCGTGTTATTTATTTTGCACTGATGTGTACCGTATTGTTATAATTAAGGTATATGTTATTAATTACATTTCAGTGGAGAATTAACGAGACAGTTCAGTCGGTGATGTGCGAAAAATATAATGAATCCTATGAAACTATTGATTAATAGGTAATGATAGTTTAATTTGTTGAAAGTGTTATTTTATCCAAAATCTATAAAATTTACCATAAGCCCTTTCACCGATAAAATGAGCATCATCATCTTTTAAATAATCAACATCACTAGCCACTATTTATCATTGATCTAACCCAAAAGAAAATACCCAAATAGAGTTACATTAGTCTTGTGTTACACTGTGCGCAGTATAGTGTACTTATGTTATACCTACTAGCAATCTTAATACAATTAATTGTCTGCTTGGAAAATCTCAATCCTATATTATCAAACCCTACATGATTTCTGAAAAACACTCCAATCTCCCACGCATCGACAATTTGATACTCAATCGCTAAACACATAATAAATCACCGAAAAAAGCAAATAAACACCATCTAATTAAACTAAATAGTTAAATTTATTGCTCGTAATTCGTTCCCGACGTTTATAATGTCTTGTTTAACACCATTACAAGAATAAAACGTCTCTAATTGACTCAAATCAGATGTGACAAACATGACTACTGGGATGTGATAAATGCGGGACATTTCCTATTAGTGAACTTCCAAATGAATTGAGACTTTAAATCTTTAGGACAAAGTTTAAAATTGGTTGAATAGGGTTTTGGATATAAATGAGTAAGATGATGTTTAATATCACTAATCTTATTTTTATGATAAAATGTTCATTCAATCTTATTAATGTAATTATTGTCATGGTATTTATTGGTTACGGTGATAAAAGAGGAATTGTTCGGGAAATATCATATTCTTTTACTTTAACTTTATTTATGAACAATTTGTGGTGACAGTTTTTTGTATAAATAATAAAAATAAAATAAAAAAAACCATTTCAATAAATTAAATTATATGCGGCGATAATTATGTCGTCGAATTGGAGTAAGAAATAATTTTCGAAAAGTTTTCTTCATTATTTCCCTTCATCTACTCAATCCTACCATGAAACAATGTTTGTGTTCGTTTTACCAAAAATAAGTTCTAATTACACTACCTGTACCCCATCGCCTACAAATATAACTTGATCACTACACAAGCCTTCATCCAGACAAAAACAATTCAGTCTCCAATAGGGTGGTCCAAAAAAATTTTTTTCGTTTTTTTTTCTAGGCCACCCCCTAAATTTGTAACACGTATCTATAGTAATAACGTTGCAAAATTTCAGGTGACTAGCTTTAGCGAAAGAGGGTGCTCAAGCGAGTGTTTTTTTTGAAATATTTGTGAAAAACACTATAGTTTGATTTCTTGGTTGGTTAGTTTTCAGAGTTAAATAAATCATATTAATATTAAAATAGAACTTTTAGATTGTTTAATAAACAAACATAGAAGAAACCTAATTGCTAGACTGTGAATCAGTGTATTAGTGCATGAAAATGAGTTATTCAACACGTAATAGAGATGACATTTTTCTACTTGGATGTCGGGATCTTGAGCCACTGCTAAGGCTAAACCAACTTCCAACACTTCGGCATGTTTTATTACGGTATCACCAGATATTACATGTCTCAAAAAATGTGAAAGATTCTGCGCATACAGTCATTCAAGAATTAATAGAGGTGTGGAACAAGTCTGGTATTCCGACAAGACAACCGAATCACTGCATTGAAAAACTTATTAAAGTTCATAAGAACTGGCTGTTTTGAAGAAAAATAAAACTAGAGCTTCAGAAGCACAGAGAAAGAGAGAGAACTTGTTCATAGCAGAATTAGACAAACTTTTTGATATTGCCCATTCAAACGCCATAAATTCAATTACAATTTCGGAAGATAGAGACTTTCTTATTGACCAAAGAGATAAGCGCAAGATGATTATTACTTCAATCGACAAGAAGCTAGAAAAGACCAAAGAACGTTCTTTAAAGTGAAAACAAAGAGCTGAAGAATTAAGACAAAAGGCAGCTGAATGTAATGCTTTGACTTCAGTTGTGTCAAGTCAAGAACTAGTACTTGATTTCAGCTTTAGTAGCACTTCTAGTGCCGCTAGCACTATTCAGAATAAGCAAGAAGAAGATTTCGTAGTGACATTACCAAAATCGAAAAGCGCTACCAGTGACAGTGTGGCATTGGCTAGTAGTATTTTTATATTGCCTTATTTTCCAACAGGGTGTCATGTAAAGAGAAAATGGCCATTGTTCAAAGGATGGATGTTGAAGGCAGTTCACGATTAGTACGAGGTAATTCTGATAAACTATCCACTGAAGCCACGTTAGAAGCCTTTGCATCACAAAGAACATTGCAAACGCTCGCTATTCTAAAAATCAATGACACATTCTTGCAACTACCTGCTGAGACTTGGGGAGATAATGATGATTACCTTCAAGGCAAAAGCTGCATAAGGAACCTACGTGTGGTCAACGATACTGCGGAAAGAGGTGTAAAATTATTTGAAGATTATAATACGATACTTACCAAAAACGAGGAAGAAAAATAATTTATACTTCAAGTAGTGGAACATAACCGAAAAATCGTTTCTACTGAAAATCTAAAAAAGCGTTAACAAACTTAATTTCAGGTTGAAAAAACAGAACTATATTATTAGTATTTTAAGTCCTACTCTGTTAATAATATTTGTGTGTTCCTAATTACTATTTTGCAATAAAAATAATTCATTTTTGAGAAGAGCTTACATTTTTTTCTTACTTGTCCTTTTTTATAAAATTTTCATAAAACTCAGATATTTCAAAGTTGATGAGCACCCCCTTCTACATAAGGTAGGGGGCTGAAATTTTAAAAAGAGAATACCATAGGTATGTGTAACAAAACAACGAGGTGGCGTAACTTCTACCTGCAATTTTTTTTTCCACCATACTTGCGTGAACCACCCTAGTAGGGTGGTCCAAAAAAATTTTTTTCGTTTTTTTTTCTAGGCCACCCCCTAAATTTGTAACACGTATCTATAGTAATAACGTTGCAAAATTTCAGGTGACTAGCTTTAGCGAAAGAGGGTGCTCAAGCGAGTGTTTTTTTTGAAATATTTGTGAAAAACACTATAGTTTGATTTCTTGGTTGGTTAGTTTTCAGAGTTAAATAAATCATATTAATATTAAAATAGAACTTTTAGATTGTTTAATAAACAAACATAGAAGAAACCTAATTGCTAGACTGTGAATCAGTGTATTAGTGCATGAAAATGAGTTATTCAACACGTAATAGAGATGACATTTTTCTACTTGGATGTCGGGATCTTGAGCCACTGCTAAGGCTAAACCAACTTCCAACACTTCGGCATGTTTTATTACGGTATCACCAGATATTACATGTCTCAAAAAATGTGAAAGATTCTGCGCATACAGTCATTCAAGAATTAATAGAGGTGTGGAACAAGTCTGGTATTCCGACAAGACAACCGAATCACTGCATTGAAAAACTTATTAAAGTTCATAAGAACTGGCTGTTTTGAAGAAAAATAAAACTAGAGCTTCAGAAGCACAGAGAAAGAGAGAGAACTTGTTCATAGCAGAATTAGACAAACTTTTTGATATTGCCCATTCAAACGCCATAAATTCAATTACAATTTCGGAAGATAGAGACTTTCTTATTGACCAAAGAGATAAGCGCAAGATGATTATTACTTCAATCGACAAGAAGCTAGAAAAGACCAAAGAACGTTCTTTAAAGTGAAAACAAAGAGCTGAAGAATTAAGACAAAAGGCAGCTGAATGTAATGCTTTGACTTCAGTTGTGTCAAGTCAAGAACTAGTACTTGATTTCAGCTTTAGTAGCACTTCTAGTGCCGCTAGCACTATTCAGAATAAGCAAGAAGAAGATTTCGTAGTGACATTACCAAAATCGAAAAGCGCTACCAGTGACAGTGTGGCATTGGCTAGTAGTATTTTTATATTGCCTTATTTTCCAACAGGGTGTCATGTAAAGAGAAAATGGCCATTGTTCAAAGGATGGATGTTGAAGGCAGTTCACGATTAGTACGAGGTAATTCTGATAAACTATCCACTGAAGCCACGTTAGAAGCCTTTGCATCACAAAGAACATTGCAAACGCTCGCTATTCTAAAAATCAATGACACATTCTTGCAACTACCTGCTGAGACTTGGGGAGATAATGATGATTACCTTCAAGGCAAAAGCTGCATAAGGAACCTACGTGTGGTCAACGATACTGCGGAAAGAGGTGTAAAATTATTTGAAGATTATAATACGATACTTACCAAAAACGAGGAAGAAAAATAATTTATACTTCAAGTAGTGGAACATAACCGAAAAATCGTTTCTACTGAAAATCTAAAAAAGCGTTAACAAACTTAATTTCAGGTTGAAAAAACAGAACTATATTATTAGTATTTTAAGTCCTACTCTGTTAATAATATTTGTGTGTTCCTAATTACTATTTTGCAATAAAAATAATTCATTTTTGAGAAGAGCTTACATTTTTTTCTTACTTGTCCTTTTTTATAAAATTTTCATAAAACTCAGATATTTCAAAGTTGATGAGCACCCCCTTCTACATAAGGTAGGGGGCTGAAATTTTAAAAAGAGAATACCATAGGTATGTGTAACAAAACAACGAGGTGGCGTAACTTCTACCTGCAATTTTTTTTTCCACCATACTTGCGTGAACCACCCTAGTCTCCAAGCAATAAAATAAACCTGGTACAAAAAATAAATCAACTTTAATTCGGTGTAAAACACACAATTGTCTTCTGTTGTTTGTCATTAATCTAAAATAGCTGCAGTGAATGGCTCAGGGATTTATCGTAATGTTTTTACTGCGACATGTGTTGGTGCTGTCACCACACCGTTTTCAGTTAAGGGGAGGATTACAGGAGAACTTTCTTTAATATCTGCATTCTCCACGTTCTTCAATTTTAATTTAAGAATAATCTCAAGATTGATACTGAAAAAATCATCAATTTCATCACAATGATTGTTATCAACATTCAAGTGCTTGATTTCAGAATTATTACCAATAGTGTTAACACCATGTAGTATATTATCTTTATCAATAAAGTCTGTTTAATGTTCTTAATCTACCTTTAAAATATGTCCGCCTCATTCAGCATTCACCTTAACAACGCCGTCAGCTCGGCTTGTCACAGTGCCAACAGCAGCAAAAATCTCGATCTGTCATTCGGCTCATTTGTTTACTAATTGCCGAGATACCGCGTCGACATTAATGGATTTTGTCAATGGCTCCGTGTCGCTAACAAATTGAACGTTTGATGTGGCTTGTAGGTGATTAGTTGTTTAAAATTGGGAGGAGGGTGACATTGGTAAAATTATGAATGGGGATATAGATTTTTATATTCAATTTTGTTCGTAAGATGAAAGGTTTTCTTGTTTATATTTAAGGTATACATACAAAATAATAATCAACTGTAATTCCTTGAAGTATTTATTGTATTGAATTATACGTATCAATTTTTTTATGCTTTTCAGTTTCTACGACCAAAGAAAAGTAAAACAATATTTTACACTTTGAACTATTTTTGTATGCGTAAATGGCATCTGGTCACATATATTTCACTCACCTGCCCCAAATATTTTTATAGCCATCACATCTATTTCCATGGCTATCATTTCGAAGGAAGTTCGTCATCTCGTCATACGTATGACATACGTCTGTTTCTCCCAACATAAACAAATCTGTCCTCAATCGGATTCTAAGAAACTTTAACATCGTTTTTAAAACATCTTTCCAGGAGACACTTCTCAGTCGCTTTGAGATCGTCTTGTGGTTAATCGTTACAACATCTATTTTTGGGTGCTACATCAAAAACATTTGTTTATACTTGAGGACTTTGAAAATGTTGATATAATATTCTTTCGACGGCTAAGCCTTTGAAAAATAGCTAGTTTATATTAGTTGTAGAGTAATTGTTTGCTCTTCCTGTACCTGAACATAATACATCATAAACAAGATCATCTGTTTCAGCCGACTGAAATTCCGAAGCATTCGAGTTTTCAGACTAGAAAGACGTGTTTGTTTCTACAACGCGTTCCATGGATATAATTAGAGGTGCAAGTGTTAAGCATCCTTCCTCGATACGCTTCGACGGTTGTTTGTATGAGCAGTGGCGTCCCGACGTCGTCGCCGGCGCCGCCTGCACGATTTACATCACACACCTTCGACAGAGTTCCATTTATCAAATCAGAAACACGCGACTTTCAATTTACCCGCAGAAACAATAAGACCGATATTGCGGGCCTATGTAGTACCTTGCGGGACGCTGTAATACAAATAGTACAGTAAAGACATGTCCAGGAAATTAGACTTTGTTTACTTTACGTCAGAAGACAAACTCCTTTGTTCGGCGTTGTTCCGTCACAGATGGAAGACGGCAAATGGGTCGGAGGCGCCTCTGTCGCCTACGCTGCACGCTTCAAATATTGTTTATAGTAAACGTTGACACGAGCAAATTCGTCAGCGGAAGAAACCACATTTAGGACGGACGGAGCATAAATCCCATGTGAGTGACAAGTAAAACTTTATAGCACTATAAATTTGTAGATGTATAACCGGACAAAAATAGGACAAACGTTATTGGTGTTGATACCTAGTTGTAAAGTGTGAGCTGTCGCACGCGGCGCGACTTTACGATTGTCTTCCAAACTATTGTTGGGAAACTAAGTCACCAGATGACGATAGCATTCTGAAAGCGAAATAAAACTGACGCTACGTTTTGGAACATTATTGTTGTTTAAAAATAACGTTCCCGGCAGATTTTGATTTAAAGGTTCCGTGTCAACACCTTCTGTTTTTAGAGCTAGTAGGTATAAAAATAACATTAATCATTTTTAAAAACATTGTAAAATTGATTTTTAGATCAATCTCGTTATTCTTTTAGGTGAAAATACACCCACTGGTTCTTTAGCTACCTTCCGCTAATACTTAACTATCTCAAGTCTTAAATGTAACTGTGCACATACTTCGTGCGTATGAAGATATACAGATTGGTTAATGGAAGGCCCGGAGCGCTCACTAACGTTACTGTCACCTCATTTCATTACCTTGATGCTAATGCATCGGTTTGGTGGATTGCCAGTTTAATTTATATGCTGTTTATGCCTGAGGATGATAAATGATACGAGTTATGTTCATGTGTCATTGAGAAGTGATGGCTGATTTTTTTAGTGTTGATTGCAGTTACTTCTTTAGGGGTAGTGATGCGTATGTGTCTGAGTATTGATCAGCGTTTTGAATAAATCCTACTTGATGACTTGTTGTCTATTTAATGAAATAGTCATGACTGTGTTTGTGTGTACCTATATTACAAAGTGGTAGTTCACTAATATCTTTAACATTTACCTTAGATTTAAAACGAACAGATTTTTATATTGAATCGTTTGGTACTTTGATATGTTTCTTATCTAAATTATTAATCTGACTTCTAGGACTGCAAAACTATTGAATAAAAATAGTCCTTGGCAAATGTTTTTACCTTTATAAAAGTAATTAAAAATATATTTTAAGATTTTAACATTTAAAATTTCCCTGACGTCATTGCGATAAATAAACATAAATTAATGCACATCACTGCGGCAGTAACGCTATGTACCAGGTCGTTTTATATTGTTTAGTTTTACTGTGACACGAAGCTCATAATACTTTTTTATTGCCTAATTAACTTTTTGTCAAAGCGTAACTTTTTTGTTTGACGCCAGCTTCTGTGGAACGAAAAACTTTTTTAACTCCCGTTTTCATATTAAAAACGATACAAGTCGTCTCATATACCTAATGTCATAACACGTTTAACGCAGTAGCACATGTGATCTACGTGTGAAAAACGTATAAAATGCTCGTTAAAGAATTATTCTGTCCACTAAAGTCACAGTCAATGAAAACAAAGTTATGTTTGACGTTGATTTAATCTCGTGTGATGCTATTCCGATTTAATTTATTATTTGGATTGTCTGTGATGTCTCGGCGGGTATTTGTTGTAAGATTGATAGCTCGTCAGATGTCTTTCGGTCGTAACGTATACGGCCGTCTGAAATATCTCAAATGTTGTTTATTGACGCAGCGACTGGCTTCGGGACATTACACAAGTGACAAATTTAGACATTTTTGTTACTTTACACGTGTTCCCTTGTATCTGTTTGTTTATACGTTAGTTCCGTAAACTTGATTGCTGTGACATGGCTTTGTTCTGATAAACTTTGTGTGTTGGACGACATCCTTTCAGTAGATGTTATTTTTAGGAGTTTAGACAAATAAAATGTAACGTAGATGAAAAAATATGTTTGATAAAACAAATCATTTGAAAATTCGTCAGTTAAGACACACAAGCTTTTAAGAATCGATCTCTTTAAGAATAGATATCATAACTATTGTTTGGTTTATTTTGAGGTTTGGCCAAAATACATGCCAAGGAAGAGAAGACTACAAAAGAAACAATTAAAACACGCTTAAGTTAGGTACCTATTTACCATTTATTTTGACTGTTTAACTAACAGAAACGAACCACAATAGTAATGTATGGTCAACTCACCAGATCAAAGAACGACTATCACGCAAAGACAACGTGTGTGGTCCTCGCCTAGCTATCACACGTAGAAAATTCAGGAAATAAATAGATAATCAAGATAATTTGAATTTACTAAATAATATTATTATTACTAATTTTTTAAATAGTTATGGCAGTTTTGTTGATACTGAATGGTGATGTGAACTTTGAATCAACTCAAGAATATTAATCAGTGATTGTTACCTACAGTCAACAGCAAAAGTAGATGATCAATTGAGTTTATAACTATTTAATAATGAAGGCGGTAGCCTAATGGCTAGGGCGTTGAACTTGCTATCATATTGTGGTTGCGGGTTCGAATCCCACCCTTTACACTACTGACGTGAACCCACTCGTAACACAAGCACCTTAGCTTAGCACGAGGGGTTAACGAGATTACTATTAATGTGCGACCCACATTGCTAGTAATCTGTGGCAAAAAAAAAATACTTTTGGAGTCAAAACTGATTACTTGTAAATGTTTGGTATAATTTACAATCACAAACTTTAGAATCACTTCTACGCCACGCAGTTCTGACGCGAACTCCATTCATTAGTATTGAATTGCTGATTTTGATCATCTACTTTTTGCTGCTGATGTAGGTCCTAATGGACACCTAGATGAAGAGATTTTAACATAGTATTTTGGAATGTCGTGCAAAAATAACACATTACTTAAGTATCCAGGGCAATGTGCAAGGTTCAAATATTCAGGATTAAAACATCACAACTTAACCTAAACAAGCATGAAATTTAATTCATTACCGCATCATATTCATAAAGCTATATATACTCGCATGTCTCGTTCTTGACTTACTTCGCCTTTATGACTAGACCACCCGTACTTCAATTGGTCTGATCGTTAAAATAACTATAACCAAGTAGCCTGGACCGCGGTTTTGGGCAGTATTTAACAATCACGGACAAGCGTCGTTTAGACGAAATTAATTATGGGTTTGTTTACTCCAAGTCTATCGGAAATGATGGAGTTTTGGGACTATGCATATAATGTTTAACCTCTTTGGTTTAAAGTGTGGCACTTATGTCTTGTAAGTTATAGACAAATCCAACAATTTTGTTTTTCATGGCATTTGTGTTTTTCATGTATTTTTTCATTTAGTCGATAGTATGTTAAACGTGGTGACGATATCATACTGAAATTTTATTTTTGAGGGAGTTATCATTTCTTGACTGGTTTTTTATCATCAACGATTAATTAGTGTGATTTTTAAATCTATTTTTTTTTCCAAGGTTTGCAAATTTAAAATTGCATAGTTTTACATTAGTTCTTGTTTGGATTTATGTGTTATCATAGTTTAGTGTGTGAGGTATCGATCAAAGTTTTATTTCATATTCTGCAACGTATCAACCGTAATCCTTAGACCAGAAATTAACTATCATTCATTACATAGAGCAATCAACATGAGCTACTGAGTAACGGAGATTGCTCAACTTCACGAACTCTGTCACAGATTTCGTTCTTTTTCGATCATCACGATCACTCAGAACACTCAACGATACGTACGTAATTAAAAATAAACCGAATACCTTAACATTACTCTCAGGAAGTGTACTCATTTAGCGCCGGTCAATGAACTTTAACACGTGTAAACCATTCCACTTTTTGTCGTATGTATTTGACGGTGACTGTACTAACTTGTAACTGCTTAATAATAGGATTTTGAGTTATAATCTTGTGGTATTCTTGTCGTTGAAATAATATGGCCCCAGCTTAACGGTTAAGGCCTTGATTTTATGGTATTTATGATCACCGTATGTGGTTTAATCTTATTGATGAAAGGTTTAAATAATTATCTCCCGATATAGAATCAATATTAACATGACATTCTAAATCTCTTGTCAATTTTAGTAGCAGTGTGTGAGACTATCTTATATCTTTAAACGTGCAATTCTTGTATATTTATCTGAATCTCGGAAACGGCTCCAACGATTTTCATGAAATTTTGTAAGCAGGTAGTTTCAGGGGCGTTAAATCGATCTAGCTCGGATTCATTTTCAGAAAATGTCGTTTTATCCGAGCAAGCTCGGTCATCCAGGGACTAATAATTTATGCACACATTTGCCTTAAAAAAATACCAATCATGTTAGTATTTTTAATGTTTATTATAATTTTTCTTTTTGGTATTTTTTCACCAGTCTTGACGTATCAGTATTCAGCGCTTACAAACACGATTACTCCAAAATTAAGAAGTACAATGTAAATTTAATAAAATACGTACACACGTTCCCTACGAACAATTTAATCTCCCAAACAAACTTAGCGGATCAAATTAAAAACTCCCCTTGTTTACATTTGATATCAAAGAGGGACCATCAATTAACATTCTTAACTTTGTCCCTATCGTGTCATACTTTCTCATAAACACTGTCCTTTGATGTGCAGCTAAAGAATGCAACGATAGAAGTTAAAATGATTTCTTTTTGGCCCACAGGCCCCAGCTCCAGCCCCACAACAAAGATATTTTTAAAAGGAATATTGTTGTCTATCCCCCAATCTGGAGCAGGTTGGGGGAGACCTTTGCCCAGAAGTGGGACACCTAAAAGGTTAAAAAAAATTAGTCAGGTCAAGAACGCATGTTTATCAGATTAAATAGCTAAATAATAAATTTATTCAAAAGGATAAAAAATCGGCTGTTTAAAATGATTTGTCAATTGTAACATTATCTGTTGAATTTACATAATTGATTTAGAATTAAAGTCGCATTTAATCAGTAAATTATATTATTAAATAGACAACTAAAAAGATAAATATACTTATTAGTAAAATCTAACCTTGAATCTAAACATGGCTAAACGATGACATTTAAATTGATAATCTTTATTTCAGTTTTTTAATATAACATTTCTAGTTTACGGCCTGTATAAGATCGTTGATAACGATAAGGACACAAGGGTGTTCGTATACACATTTATAATATATTGTTTTTAAGATTAAGTGCCACCTTTCACAACTATCTTTTACGGAAAAGGTACTAATATTTTCACGCCAGTGAATTTAAATATAACATTTCACGATATTACTATTCTTATACCATAAAATTAAAGTGTCTTGTGTTAATTTTTGTCCTTGAAAATCATCAGACGTTAAACAAGCAACGACTAATAAGGTCCGCAAAAAAATCATAAAAAACGTGAACGGAGGCGACCACAGAAGTTGACATTTGACAAAAACGATTTATAATATCGCGCCGTCATCGAAATCGTCCAATCTACCGTTTTGCAGACCTTACCGCGAACTGTCCAAGGCGTTTAACGATAAACAACTTAATACATACCGTTTCCAAATGATTTTTTTCACAATTTAAAACTTTGTTTCATTGTAATAAGGATCACATTAAATTTGAGTTCATGAGTATTTTAATTTGCCAAATTATATATCACCAAGCTCGAATTTACTGAGTTATAAAATATTTTTGGCATATTTTTTGCGTCCTTTAGTTGACTGGATTTTGTTGAATAAGTATTATTATTTCAGAAAATTCCTTCTGTCCCATACTAATATTAAATGTGTAGAATGGTATCGAATTATTTGGAAACGCAATAAGATTTTGCCTTTTGCCAATCACAAGTATTTTTCATTAAGGTGGCGTAAATTTTTCAATGAATACAGCGAAATATTATTGCTTTACATGGGGCAGTTGCCAATCTGACTTCCGCAACAAAATTGCTAATACCTATAGATATTATAAAACAAAGTACCCCGCCGCGACTGTCTATCTGAATGCGATAAACTCAAAAACTAAGAAACGTATTTTCAGAAAATGTTTTCGCAAATGTATTGAGTGATTCTAGAGGAAGCGTTTTGAGTGTATTACCCGTGCAAAGCCGGGGCGAGTCTAATGAAGAGAGAATTGAGAAGAGAATAAAGATCTAGGTACCCCTATATCTAAACTTACTTCTCAAAAAAGAAATCTCTCCCTATCCCTTTACTTTGATAATATAGAACTAATTACTGAAATTTACTCAATAATTAGTTAAGTTTACTAATTACTATCTCATCGACTGACCAATCTCCACGTTGATAGGAACTGAGCTTTGACATTTAACTCAAGTTTTTTTTAAATACAACGAGCAGAGGTCATTATCAGTACATCGTACTCATAACGCACTTACGAGGCGTAAAAGAAAAACAATTCCAAGTAAAGTCAATAAACAATTGCATGTTAAACCCCAATCGTATGAAGATAGTGCGGTATTTTTTCAACGCAGTGCTGTTCCGTTCTTGTCGGTGTGACCGATGCGGCCGGCTAACACATGAATAATGCAATATGCACTTGTGACGATCGTAAGTACGGGTTCTATATGACGAACTTCGTAGTGTTTAAATTTTTCGTCGAACGTTACGGCTTGATATTATTACGTATTTCTTTTTGAGCTGAAAAATTACACGATATTGGTTTATTTTTCTTTCTTATGCGTGATATTGTATTTAGTTTGCAAATTATATACATGATTAATAGTTATACTAATGCTTGACGGTCACGCATGTGTATTTGTTGTAAGGTGAAACATTTGCGTAATGATCCCACTCATTATTTGGTAATTATACTTTTTCCCTTGAAATAACTAATCAATTTCATTTTATATTTCTTTTATTTAATGGTTAATAGTCGTTACTAAATAATACAATTTGTGCTTTGGTATATAAACGTAAATTTTAAACATAAAAACAATTATTAAAACCGAAGTCATTAGGCTGGTCAACGATATTGGTCCATTACGAATGTATTCATCATCTCGTTGACTTGGCTGACAGATATTGCAAATAGTTTGTTTACGGATCAACCATGAACCATCTTTACCATTGTTAAAAATCAGTTTTATTGTTTTTAATGATTTGTAGCAATACATACCTACTCAAGTTTGTAAAACAAAAGCTATTTAAAATGTAGCTCTCTCAGCAATCAAATAGACAACATACCTACCTACAAATTTTAACATGTCTGTGCCCATACCATGAGGTTATTAAGCAAGGTTGTTGCCACTGTGGAAGCGAGACAACGCTATACAATGCACGTAGCAGCGTCTCGCTTCCACAGCGGCAACAACCTTGCTTAATAAGCTCATGATATGGCACCTGGTAAATTCTGAAAAAAAGGTTATAAATATTATTCCATTTAGTTAGGTACAATTTTAAAACAGCTTCTATATTCGTCGTTTACAGACCGCACTTGGACACCGGGCAAAGAATGGTATTTATTAACAGATCGCGATTACTTATACGGCGAGTGAATCCGTCCACTGCACGCCACGTAACAGGTCCACTGGTAGGGTTGACAACTATAATATTAATAATTATATGTTATCTAATAATAATATTTATTTTGTAAAAATGGGGTAAAAATTTAAGAACCTAAAACTAATGTAATGGAAGTAGCCGATTTATCTGGTATGAATAAAATAACCAGGAAAAAAGCAATCTTTCTAGTTTTAGTTCAATTATTTTTTATTCGTGTATCGTAAGTATATCGCGTTTAGTCATAAATAAAAAAAAAAATTTTTTTTTGGTTTATAAATTTTAAGAAAAGCTTTATAATGAAGCAATCATTATAATATTTGAATTGTCGTCGTTCTAATAATACAAATATGCATGTGAAATAAAAAAAAATGTATTGAAATATAATAATTTTAAGAGATTATCGACTATTATTGAAAGACATAGTCTTTCAATAATAGTCGATAATCTCTTCTAAAATGAATAAAACTTAATTTTACAACACTTCACAACCCTAGTAGTGTTCAGTGTATTTTTTCCACCAATTGTCGTGAAGCGTGACAAACTTGGTTGCGCACGCGCCGCCGCGCACCCTCACCTTGCGAACGTCTCTACTACGACATTACTATTTAAATAACGGTTATTAGAACATTATTATAATCCTCTCTACTTCCTGCTTATACCCAGTGAAATAGTCTTTGGAGTGCGGATAACTGCGCATCAGTCGCTCCATGTAGGCAATAGTATATCACGTCATATTATTATAGGTAAGTTGGACTTATTGTGTTCTGAGGTTTACGCGAATATTAGACATTGAAATAAAAGTACTTTTAAACGGATTCTATCGCGGTTTATTTTGAATTTAGTTCCCGACGTTTCAACACCTTTGCAGGTGTCATGGTCACGGGCAGACTGAAACCGTGTAAAAGTAGTATTATTTTAAGTTAGACTTGTTACTTCCATACATATGAGCTATTCCATCAGAAAATTATCTCACCGAACAACAAACTAAGAAGGTCCTTTCCACGAATATTTCAAATGCAAATGATTGAGAGGATGGATCTTAAATTTTATTTCGGAAAAGCCTCTGAATGAATTTTGTCAAATTTGGCACTGGGATAGTGTACGACTTGACCCTGAACTCTGTATACTTCCCGGGTCAAAACATTGCCTTTGTATTCACAAGCTCAAGGTACAAATGACTTAACATAAGCTAGTGATCTTGATTAGAAGCGTGGGATCAATTTAGGATTTAATAATTGGAAACATAAAATAGTTTCAATTTGGACTTTAATCATTTTAAATATTAAACAGTCATATTTGTAAAGTGGGTAATCCCAACAATGGTTTTAATAGCCAATCGTAAACATCTTGTTGCCAAATTATTGTTAAGCTATAAAAACTTAAATTCAGTAGTTGTAACAATTTATAGCAATTGTTTTTTATGAAGCTGCATCACTTTATTATACCTATTTATTAAAAAAAAAACACGCAAACAAAGATACTAAGGTAGGTAAGATACTTAGGTTCAGTACCCGGTACGTAGATTGGCAAGAGTCGTTGCGAGTTCTTCAAATGTTTTAACGTTCTCCTAAACATAGTTTAAAAATAATTATGGCAATAACTATTACTTAAGTTTGAGTAAAGGTGAGCAATAAAACTATCATTGCCAAGTTACTTGCCGGCAACTATAACTATGTATATAGTAACTTATTGCCATTACCCATATAGATATAGGTGTATACCTATAAGGTGTACACCCATATAGATATAGGTATACACCTATAATTATCTATATGGGTAATGGCAATAAGTAATTGAGTATTGAGTACCCAAAGTCTTCAAATAAATAAACCGTGCTTACACTTAACCACGAGTCCCTCGCATTAATTTATTTATTCATTTATTTAACTTTTATTCTAAATATGTGTACAACAAAATGGCATCGAGTATAATACTATATGATAAAAAACCGACCAAGCGCGAGTCGGTCTCGTGCACCGAGGGTTCCGTACAAACCTAAATTTAAAAATAATAAAAAATTACGGTTTTAGCAATTTTTTCTTCATCTGTGCTATAATACGCTTCTTCGTACCAAATTTCGAGATTCTAAGTTCTCGGGAAGTACCCCGTAGGTTTTGATTTCCTTGGGAGTGTCGAAAATGTGTGGCATAAACGGCTGTATCTATTGATTTCGTTGTCTTAGAAGTTTCATTTCACAGTTCTAAGGGACAGTAGATCTGAGTATTTGATATAAATTTCAGCTTGATACCTCCATGCGTTCTTGAAAAAAAATGGTCTTGATAGACGTACCTACGGATGGACGAACAACAAAGTGATCCTATAAGGGTCCCGTGTTTTTCTTTTGAGGTAAGGAACTCTAAAAAAGCATAATATGACGTCAAGAAAAACTTTTTGTAAAAACTATAGAGTATTACTGTTGTCGACTGTCGTAATTATGCAAATATTTGAAACAATGAACGTTCCCAAGATGAGACATAGAGTCAAGTATTTTAACAAAACTATGGCACACAAAAACTACACGCACATGAACAGTCACCCACATGTCTGTGAGAAACTACATTTAAACCACCTCTATCTCAAACAATTAAAGTTGATTTTTGCAATGACGTATACGCACACAAATATAATCAAAATTTAAATGGTTGCGTTGAGATTTTTTATTAAAAATGTTCACATAAGTGAGTATCTTCTAATTACGCTGACATTAATTATAATAATTATATAATTGTTGTAGATAAGGACACTGGGTTTTTTAATTGTTTACATGTGACCTCTCAACTTGATGTTAAGCGTCCCATAACAACATTTTATTTTGTTTACAGATATATTAGTTGAATTTGATGACTTTAAGGTTTAAGTTTAATAAATAGAAGATATGTATGTTAATCTAAATTTTTAGGGTTCCGTGCACGAAGCATAAAAACGGGATTCTATTTCTAAGATTTTACTATCTGTTCGTCCGTCTGACTGTCACCAGGCTGTATCTTAAGAGCTGCGATAGCTAGAAAATTTAAAATTTCACAAATTATTTATATTTATTTCTGTAGCCGCTGTTACAACAAAGTCTAAAAACAAAATCAAATAAATATTTAAGGGCGGCTCCCATACAACTAACGCAATTTTTTATGCATCATGCATGGATCGATATCAATAACCGTAGTTTGACGAACTAAAAAAAGGTTACAATATGAAATTACTGTTGTTTACCTAGTCAATAGTACGGAACCCTTTGTGCGCGAGTCCGACTCGCACTTATCCGGGATTTTTTCATAATTTTGCTAACGTTTTTTTGTATGTAAATAATAAATCAAACGCTTAAAAAAACTGAGTATTCAACATATCATAGCAGCTTAGTAGGCCAAAAAACTTCGTACCTAAACTTTTAGACTCAGATCTTTCATGTCTACAACTAAATTATATTTATAGGCCGGTATTTTAGACAAATGTCGCAGCTGTTAAATTAGTCTGAGAACTTTATACCTAGGTATTTCTTAAAATAAATATTTTTTTTTCAATGTTTTTTGCACAGTTCCACCAAAATTCTTCTCACCCCTTGTGCTTGTGTTTTTGTGTATCGAGTGGGTTCACGTTGGTAGTCGAATTCGTGGGTTTCGAAACGGCCACCACATGATCACCTTCGTTGTCTCTGATTCCATAACACAAGTGCTTTAGCTACTTACTTTGGGTTCGGAGCAATGTATGTGTTGTTGTCCACATTTATTATTTATTTACATGATTAGAATTACAAAGCCCTAGCCACAGCTTCTGACTGTACAAATTTGTGCAAAACGAACATATTTTCACATCCAATCAACCTCAAAGCTAACACATTACTTATGCTAATAAAATTAGACATAAACACGACATCGACTTATGCTCGTTACAGTCCAGTGGGACACAAAAACTGTATTAGCACTTGTCTTCCGCATCTTCGTAATAGTAACACAATAACTGATATTAGAAAGGAATTAAAACAAAGAGACTATATCCTTCATCTCTTCATTATCTTACTAATATTATAAATGTGAAAGTGTGGATTTTTGGATGTTTGTTACACAATCACGCAAAAACGACTGAACGGATTTGGATGAAATTTGGCATGCATGTAGCCTTTGACATGTAAAAGAACATAGGCTACCTTTTATCCCGATTCCTTAAGTAGTTCCCGAGGGAAAATTTAAAATTGCTTAAGAGCTAAGCCGTGGGCAGACCCAATACTGAAGTCCACGGGTAGAAGAAGCTAGTAATTAATATTTTTTTTCAGACATCCGACCGTTTCAGACCGTTGCGAGTCGCAACGATTTAAAATGTTGATGTAGTTTCCGAGCTATTCCACAAAACTTGTTTTCATAGGATACCATCACAGAAATATAAATAAGTTCTTTCTTTTTATCTATGGATACTATCTAAGACTCAGTATTAGAAGCCATAATGAATAACTTATTAGAGGAGATATTACTTTTAATTTTCATCTTATAAATTGTCTGTGGTTACGTCGTCTCAGAAATGTATTAACATTATTAAATTAATTACGTGCATATTCATGCAATATTGTTGCAGCATTGTGAGCAAACGTATTATGACACATTTTTTTCATCATCTGCCTTTTCCTAAGCTATGTTGGGGTCGGCTTCCAGTATTACCGGGTTTAGCTGAATACCTTATTTTACATGGAGCGACTACATATCTGACATCCACAACCCACAAATAATTTTAACACATTTTTTTATTAACGTGATAAAAAGAAGACTGCATATTAACAAATGACAATAAAAAAGGCGTATTGATCTAATTGACACTGCCATACGAGTAGATAAACCTCATGAAAAGGTCAGACTTTTGACAGCTATAGCCACAAGACGCTATAATTAAGTCACTAAGCATCGTTGACTGGCCTGTTGGTCTAGTGGTTAGTGACCCTGACTGCTAAGCCGGAGGTCGTGGGTTCGATTCCCACCCAGGACAAATGTTTGTGTGATGAGCACGATCATTTGTTCTGTGTCTGGGTGTTATTTATGTATAATATGTATGTATTTAGATATATATAAGTATGTTTATCAGTTGTCTGGTCACCATAGTACAGGCTCTGCCTAGTTTGGGATCAGATGGCCATGTGTGGGGTGTCCCAAGATATTATTATTATATCGCATTTTCTAGTAAAGTACATAGTTGGTCACAGTCCAGTGGCGACATAACAAAAACATACTGTCTTCCGTAAAGCCGTAACAGTAACACAATTACCAATATTAGGAAGAAGCCTATCACTCATATAAGGCGAGTAGACACGGCATGCTGTCACGCGAACATTGCTTACCTAGTGACTGATTAATTAATGCAGTTCATTTTACTGTCAAGTTTTGTCACGTACAAGCAACTGTTATCGTACCTACCTTTATATCTGATTTACGGCCATTACAAAGTTACTTGATTATTTTTTTTCAAATTTAATGTAGGTACTTCAAATTACTAGGTATATGTTATTATTCCATTTTAGAAGATGAAACGGTGCAGCAAACTTCCAAGCAGCATTCTGTCTGAACTGTTTCAAAATGAATTCCAAGAAAAAAGTTACAGAGTGACTGTTGTTTTTATTTACTTCTTCATTCTGTCTGTTTCCTTTTTCAAAGTGACTAATATAAAAAAAATGTTAATACCTATGTAGGTACTAAAGCGACTGATGTCAAAAACAACATCAGGACCTTAACCTTTGATCTTTACGCTTTTTTAATCGACCACACCCACTTTTTCTGTTAATAGCATGCAAAACAAACCAACTTAAAAAGACTCCTGCGATTCACGCAAATTCATGCCATAGCTCCAAAATTCTATGAACTGAAAGGGGAAGGGTAGGTCTCTTAAAATGGTCAAAGGGTTCCTAATTGGCGCGTCTCGTTATCTTTTTTTTAATAAGCCAACAAAGTTTTATGAGTATTTTATGAAACTGTTTCTTTGTTAATGTAAAACCAATCATGTTTTAATTGTTCGGAGCAGTTTTTCTGGTAGATTTTTAATGTAACGAAACCCTGGGACAATCATTATGTTTCAATGTAAGTAGTGTAGCAAAAACTGTACGTATTTTTTAATGTCGTGTTAATTGCTATATTATTTGACAAGTAGATAATTATAACTAGAATTACGATAAAAATAATGATGACATCATCGAGACGAATATATTATTTTAAACTCAAAGCAATTATTGGAACTGTAGTTAAATATTTTTTTTAGTTCCCTTTCAAAGTTAGAATGTAGAATCAAAATATTTTTTCATTATCAAAAGATTAATTAGGTACTTAAAATCTATAAACATCAGATACAACCAAACAGTGTTCCATTCACTACTAAAATCCTTGATTAAGATATTCATACAAATATTTAGAAAACTGCCCTGTAATTTTCGAATATGAAGATGAAAGATGATAAATTGATTGGAAAGCGCATGATCCCTTCGGACGATTGACCCTTTGATCCTAAACCCGAGCTACTTAGCGGATTGGTCCTTTCATGTCAAGCTTTTCATACGAAAATGGATTCTCAAAAAGTTTGTGTAGTAAAATGGGTCTTTTAATGTAGTTTTTTTGATGCTAATAAATTGGAAGGCCAATTTTAATATAGCTCTAGTAAATGAAATTATGCCTAAAAATAAAGTAATTAGCACTTTATTTTTAGGCATAATTTCTTATAATTTTATTTTCTTATATTTTTCTTGTAATTTTAATATAATGGATTTTAATACATGGTAATATAAATGTTTAAATAATATTTTTAGTGTTTATTTCTGTACAAGTCATTTGTAATCTTAAGAAAAAAATTAATTCAAACCGTTAATTTTGTTTTCAGATGCAGAAGAATCAAAATCCTGTTTATCCCGAGAAAGGGAAGACCGAGATTTGGTTAAAAAAAAAAGAGAGAATTTTCACGCTTTACTGATAAAAGCACAAGCAACGTCTCTCTTCAATTAAAATCCAACTTACAATTTTCTAAGTATAGTTTCGTGAAAAGAAAAGATAATTTCACTTCAAGGAAACCACAGGCACATGCCATTTGATAAATAACTTGATAAAATAGTATCACCACAACAATAACAGCAGCTATTAGAGTTGCGGTGTCGCGTGCCTGCCGACACATCGCCGACTGCAGGCAATTTCCGGCAGTGTCACAGCGCTGACACTTAGACTTACTGCAATCGTACCTATAAATACCCACGTATTATTTTGCGGCTATGAGGAATTATGTTCTTAGTAAAATGAAGAAATGAAGACAGGAAGGAGGGATGTGTTCTATTCTGTCTTAAGAATATCAGCTTCCAGGAAAGTTTTTTTTATAATAGCTTACTAGTATTCTGGTTAACCCCTCGTGCTAAGCTTAATGGCTTGTGATACGAGTGGGTTTACGTCGGTAGTGTAATGGGTGGGATTTGAACCCGTAAACATATGATCGCAAGTCTTAAGCCATTAGGCTACTACCGTTTAAAATGCAAGGTTTTACTTATAAGTGTTACTTATAAGGAAACTTAAAAGGAAAGATCTTATTCTCAGCAGGGAAACAATGAGGATTGTAAATGATGGTAAAATATACTTAAACGATTTGACAAAGAAAGAGATTTAAAGAAAAAAAAAATGACAGCATCCTTGATTTTTGGTGATGATTTTATTTTTATGATTGCAGAGAAGGAAATATCTGATATCTTTCGCAGAGTCCTTATGTAATTATAATAGGGTACCCAACCGGTTACCCAGTTCGATAAAATTTGAATCGAGTCCATTAACACGAAAAGAAGAACAATAAATGAAATATAAATTTACGAACATTTAAAAGGTCTAGATATATATTTTTAATTAGTTATAATCCAGTTATTCACTTACCAACGTTTGGATCTGAAAAAAATATTTAAATTAAAACGCCTGATGTTGTCCCACCCTCCAACCAACTTGAATATTCCTTATTTAGCAAAAAAGCGTGAAACCCTATCCCATACAAATGGCCAACGATTTATAAAGGAGTGACCATAAAATATAAGAAATTACCGCCCTTGGATGGCACGAAACCGTTTGGTATTCATAAAAGAAGGATATTTATGTGATATCGTCAAAATATTTATTATTGTCCGGTAGCCCTTCAGCCCTTTGTGACGGTACAGGGAAAAAATCGAGGGTGTGAACGAAGTTGAGGGATGTGCAATGTAGTATGATTATGCAGTCGATAAAAAAATATATTAACAGTTGATCATGACATAATTTTAGTAAATTAAAATATTCAACATATTGATTCAAGTTTTTGAAATAAAATAACAAGGAATTTTTCATTTTCTAGGTTTTTGTGGAACTTGATAGCCTTTTTTCACTAAAATTGAAAGCAGCTTTAGACACTTTTTATTTCTTAAAAGAAATAAAGAAACTTAAATACCTCGGTGCTCAAGTAAGTACTCAAGAGAAAATATTATAATCACGTCACCAAGAAATTTATGTCATTATTATCGACAAATCCAAAATTGAGGAAACATTTTACCGATATCAACCCTAAACCATCCCATCCCTAAAAGAACAGGCGTTATGAAATATGTGATTCCTTATACAAGAGAAGTCCTTTATGCATCCTTTGGGAGCGGCTGGTCAAGTAGGTTATCACAAATGGCCGCTGGCGGTATGAAAAATTTATGTCTCAATATACTACAATGTTCGGTTAGAATCGTGTTCTGCATTATGCGGTATCTCGGGGGAAAGCGGGTAAGAAACAGAAGAATGGAGGTATTGCTATGGAGTAGGTACCTATGTTTAAAATTTTGAGAAGTTCGTAGCTCTTCAACGAACGGTTAACGGTTTAGCGACTGGTATGATAGTTTTAAGTATTCCTTTTTTTGTGGTTTTGCAAATAGGAATGGAAGTATACCCACTTGTTCTAGTAAGGTTACGACTAAATTTCATTCGTAAAAATATTGGGTATTTATTTGCTTTATGGAGTCATTTATAATTTGTTCATATTTCAATGTATTTGTTTGTGTATCTTGGTAAATTATTAACAGCTTCAACTCAGTCCAACGGTGTTTAAGTGATATTCTAAAATTCACCCTAGATCATAACTCATTTTGCGTAAGAAAATCAAAGTAGGATTGCCTTTCATGACGCCGTCATCGTAACGATTCCTTTCAGAGATAGCATTAATATCAACATTAGCAGTAAGTGGGAAGGCGACAGAGGAATCGCAAGTCATCATCAACCATTTCACAAGACCCCTTGATTCTCTTGATTCCGAACAAAATTGTGGTGTAAAAATTAAAGTCATGTATTCTTGAAGGTCGAGTTAGAGTGGTTGTTTTAAGAATACGATGGCAAGGGATTCGGTTGACATCTGACGTTGATTTACTATTGTCCCTGGAGATCTGCTGACGTCATTGCGGTTGACGATACTGATATTTTTACTGCTTAATTAAGATATGGAGCTTGTGGTTTAATTATAGGGCGGCGTGGACATGCTTTGAAGACTCAAAGGGAAAGGATAATTATAAAGAACGTAACGGTCATTTTTTGGATTTGTTCTCACCTCTGCGCCAACGAGTTGAATTGTCATTGGTCAAAGTATGTTTAAGGATCAGTTTACGTAAATAATTCAGCAATGATACTATAACTTACATTGGTGCTTTTTGTTGATCATAGTAGAATTGAAAATGTTGTTGTTCATTAAACTTTTAACATTAAATGATGTGAGTAGTTTACACACAAAGGTTACCTACTATCGGTAACTTATTTCCCGAATATCCAGTTCCTGAATAAATTAAAAGTAGGTATCACTTTTTAAAACTCGCGTGTTTTGACAAACAGCTGATACTGTCAATATTATTTTCATTGCCACAGTTTTTTTCTTCATCACCTGTCACCAGCTGCCGACCTTTGATAACAGCTTAGTTCTTAATGAGACCATTCAAGTCAACAGGGTGGTCTCAGGTTCATATCAAGCGTTTTCGAATATTACCAAACTTAAGTTGTGAGCCAAGAAAGTTAAAATGAACTTTAAGTAGAAGGTTTAAAGGTCAAGTTTGAACGATTTTTGAAGTGTCAAATGATGGCAAAGCTTGTATTTAAATATTATTGACAAAGGATTCGATGTGTCATTTTATGTATCTTTAAATTTAGATTTCATTTTTACATTATTTAAAAATGTAAATGAAATGTCACATCCTGAACCAGCTTTTTAAGGGGTCTACGGACTTTAAGAAAATAGAAGTGTCGTTCCTGCTGATTAAGACGAATATGAAAACTAAAAAATACTTTAAAATATTAAAACTCTGTATTTAACAGGCAAATAAAAGTAACTTTTAAAATCGCAAAGTGGTTCGCGATAGCCAAATGGCTAGGGCTACCGGTTGCCGGTACAAAAGCCACCCATTGCACTACCGACTGAACCCGCTCCTAACACAAGCATTTAGCGTCACACAAGGAGTTAGCAAGAAAACTAGTTATGTGCTACGCAGATTGCTAGTAGGCTTTCAAAAAGGTAGCCAAGATTTTACTCATTTCTCGAAAGTGCCACCACCAAATAAACAACCTTTCACCCCTACCTCGACAATATCATCAAATCTCTCGAATACAACACAGACTTAATAAATCACATTTCTCAAGTTGTAGCGATGAAGTTAGTAAGGGTTGTACCAGGTGCAGCCATCGATCAACGTCGGTCCGCCGTGACAATTTGACGTATGAGACAATCCGACCCATGCAAAATGGGACGCGTAAACTGTTCTAAGGAGAGTTTACATGGAGGCTAATTGTACAATTTTATAGGAATGATTTATATTATGAAAAGGATTTTATTGTTTTATTTATCGATGAAATATATAACTATTGCTCAACATAATTATCTCATTAATTTTATTGAGGCGTGATGGAGAAAGCCAAAATTGTAATAAAACATGATATAATTTAAAAATAATGATTTTCGATTAGGTACTTTACAGCAAAATATAAGTCCATGTCATGTACCTACTTATAAAAACTGAAAGAGTACGACTTGAAATGTTAATTTTGTTGACGAAAAACATATAGAATCATCTTCAATCAGTTTTATTTGTTATGCGTGCCTAAATATTTATCAATAAAAGAAACAAACGTCAATTTAAAAGGGCTTAAATAAAATTTAACAGATTTTTTTTTATATTTTTGCGTCATTATATTGCTTATAATAAATTCGTCACATGTGAACCAGCTCTATTTTAACTTTGACAATTTACATCGCAAATAGATGCGAGGTGTCATGTCGGGGGTCGATCAAAATTTCAAATAGACTCTCTAAGTGGATTTTTAGGGGTAGCAGTGGTGTAACTGTTGAGAAAATTGATGCTGTCAAAGAAAGCTTATTCAATTTGCGGCTTATTAATCAAACGGAGGGCGTCGAGTACTTGGTAAGGAACCAGTTTTGTTTGGTTAATGAATTAAGTGATTCTCTGTGTAATATGTTCATTTTCGCTTTGAAAAGAATCGTCTGTACTCTTTTCAAATATCGATATAAGGTACCACCAACAAATTGTTTCGAAAGGATTTTTTTCTTAGCTAGGATGGCAACAATGTATTATTTATGTAATTAAGTTTAATTTTTTACCACAATTGTGAATTAATTTCATATTCAAATGACTAATGGCAAGTCAGGCTACGTTTATGTTTGTGCACTATAGAAAATAAATAAACTTATGTCTAAATTTAATAAAAGTATTGTAGAATAATAGAGAATGTGTGTGTGTAGTATTGTAATAGGTAATTATTTAAGATAATTGATTAAAATACTTTTGTAACACCCGAGATCGGGCAGCCTGATTTTCATGATCCTTGATTAATTGGATTCGTCCCTGTCCCGAATAACAGAATAAATAATAAAAACATTGAGACATTTACTAAAAAAATAAGTTTACGGGAACGGGGATAACCTACGCGGGTGAAACTGCAGGGAACAGCTAGTCTTAAATAATTCTCAATTATTGAGTTTAGATTTAAAAGCACAGAAAACTGATAATGAATTATAGATTAATTGTTCCTAGCTAGATTAGACCTAGCAACAATCAATATATATTTATTAAGTGATTGGTCCCAGTTTATTCAAGTACCTACTAAACAAATAAGTAGGTACTGTAAGTTTGATCGGACACTATTGGAACATCCGCTAACGCAAAAACAAAAGCAAAAAGACCAGTACCTATGTTTTTTTTCTCCTCAAAGAGACAATGACCAAAAAATACTTATCTCTAAGGACGGTATCGAAAAAAAAAATCTATCGATATCTATAATCGAAATGTCATCGGCGCTCCGACGAAAGCAATTTGGCGGATTGGGGACCATTATTATGTATAATCACGTTCCCAACTCGCCGATTCGTATTGTCATCGTAAGGAATTATGCAATCGTCTCGATTCGAACGAGCATCGATTCGATTACATGCGACAGATGTCGGTGAACGTGACGAATTTCGACTAAACGATTACTCGATTAAAACATCTTACAACCGTCATTTTTTCCACACAAATATCAACTGTGTTACCAAGTTTCTAAGTTGGTTTTCCTATGTGGGTGGTTTGTTGGTGTTTTCGTTGGGGTTTCGTATTGGTAATCAGTCGGTGACCGCAAATTGTTGTCCCTCGATCAGACGTTGCCAGGAAATTACAATTTCGATTTTTATTTCACGAGCTTATGTAGACAATTTAAAGTTGTAAGATAAAATATAGTCGACCAGTCTTAGACTCGTAAAAAAAATAAATTACATTTTTTGTACCTGGGATTCTTGAAGCACTTGATACAATAAACATGTTTATTTAATGCTACTGGCCGTAATTTTCACAGCAGAAGACATAAAAGTGGCTAATTATAGAGCACTCCACCTCGTTATGTTTTCGCATGAAGGACAAAAATGAAGGAAGGATGACAGTCAACATTTCTAAATTATTCCTCGAATAAAGTTATCTGACGATGAAAAAATCGGCCCTAAGAGATTATTCCACTCGAAATATATATTTCTATTGCAAAACATCAAATATTAATAAAAAAAGAAACTAGAAACTGGAAAAGTAAATAATATTTTTATCTGAAAATTGCATATACTGATAGATGTATTGTTTTTGTGAATGTCATCGCGAGCAATGAAGGCTGGGCCGCAAACGATCGCGGTTCCCTTTGTATTTAGCCGTTGGAACAACTGTTCAAGTCATAAGCGATAGCGATTTAGGAGCTACTTTTTAAGTTCTATTTCTCCTGAATGGTTATCTGACTGCACAGTAAGTTTTTTTTTTTTTTTTTTAAAAACGACGCCCGCACTAAGTAATTTAATCCTTTTGTCGCGGGGTAGTAAGTGACGGTACAATTTATTTTTCGGTAAGTATATTCTAAGTTAATCTCTCTTTTAATTCTATCTTAAACCTCGCTTTTATTTGTATACAAAGAGAATTCCATTTAGTGTGGAAATAAATACATGTTCATAATTTATTCAGAAATATTTAACATATTTTCAATTCAAATAAATTTATTAATTTTATTTAAATTTATTAAAATAATTGTTCTTGAAAAATGGTTAGAGATAATAAGACAGGTGTATTATTGAACCGCTTTAAGCTTTTGACTTTTTACCCTAATATTATTAAATCGTCAACCCGTGTGATATTGGTTTCTTGGTGTACCGATATTCTGTTTTTGTGCCTTCGTATTTCCTTGTACTTGACATATTACGTTATTGTATTGAGTTAGATTTCATAACTAAGAATTGTTATAAAGGTCACCGTAATTGCTAATAGCGTTGAAACAATTGAAAGCTTTTCTGCTTGGTTTTGCTTTCGAAAACCTTCTTATTTTACACTAATTGTGATAAAAATAATTTTAATTATGTAATTTTGTATATCTGTGTGATTTCCTTTAACATTGAATACGCCTCTACAATTTTTGCTGACGTTGCAGGATATAAGGATTTGTACCCCACCTTAAAAAATAAAACATCTAGCGATACGATGACATGCAGTAGCCAATAATTCTCCGTCCAAAAAAACTGAACAATACGAGTCGAGTCGTCGGCGACCCATCACTCAAACAATTGTTACGGATGTCCCATCACTAGCTTATACGTCACTATTATTCCCCCTTAAAAAGAGAGAAAATATTTAAAAATATCAAACGTATAAGATTTGGAACATCATCGTGGAATATATATCATCTTGTCATAACATTTCGGGTCAAAGGAGAGGTTCCCTTGATAAATTGCAGTTCAAATTTGGAATAATGTCTTTTTCACTATTGAAACGGTGAGTGAATGACGTCAGGATCTTATTCGAGGTCGGATGTGACCGTTGAAGAGATGTGGTGTTAAATAGATCTGTATTACTAGAGGAGGGTAGATTCTTGGATCCTTTTTGATGATTTTGGGAAAGGTCTCTTGTAGTCTCACATAGGTTGTCTTGAACGAGCAATAAAAGCACATTATATTGACAGATGTATTTTATAGGATTAAAAAAGAGGCTATAGCACTATCGACGAAGTAATCGTAACATAGACATTACGATTAGTTTAGACATTTTGGGCTTAGAACATCATTCTCCATACAAATTTTGACGCTTCAATACGAATGCTATTTCGATAATTTTCACGCTTCGGGCTCTGTTAGTTAGGTATTTTTTTTTTAAGAAAATATCATCAACTGATTATTAAGCTATTAAAACTTACATTACCTTAGCCAGGCCAAAGTTCATGTTCCAATAAAAGCACTATACAGTACGTCGACCACCCAAAAATCTTCTGCCTTCATTAAACAAGTAATCTTAGTTTAATATGTGTTCGGTTCCAGGTCATTAGTAGAATCATTTGTCAAGGATACCATTACGTAGGCAGTAGGCTCCATTGAAAGATGGATGACAAATTGTACTCCTCAAATATAAGCCGGGATTAAGGATGTGCGTTGCGTTTTTTACCCTTAAAAGTTTGTTCGGACTTCGTGTGGTCTGTGGGGAGACATTTTAGTACTGTAAAAAAGAATTAAACTTCGTGGGTATGAATCGCGCACAAAAATTACATACATCTTTGTGAATTCCGAATAATAGTAATAGCTAATCAATTTTAATTTAGTTGCAAACTTTTCCATTTTTCATAACAGTCGGAAGTATCCTGCATTCTAGACAAGTGATATTACTGCTTCAACGCTGATCGAATTGCTGAACTGTATGGAAGTGATCACGTGACTATAGAACACGAGAATTATTTTCATACATTTAATGTCATATTTTAAGCGATTTCTCTCATCGATATCGCTTTGAGAAATGTCACTTGTCTGCAGGGGCTGGTGATGAGTTTTACCGTATTTGGCAAGCGAGTTTGATACATAAGCCTGATAGATTGTTAAACTATCAAATCTGTCTGAATGTCAAAAATAACATGACATTTTGATCCTTAAGGACTGGAACAGATGTATAATTGTATTTGTGTGAGTAGAAACAACAAAGAAAAAATTGACATTTACGACCAAATCCACCAAATTGACACAAGAATGATGACGTTGAGTGTCAACGTATAAGGCTATCCTTTATATTATAACAACTTACCCTCTGATAAATATGACATCTTTTACAGGATCAACTTATCTACTGTTAAACATATTTGGAACATCATTTTCAAAACGTCAAACTGTCATTCTTATAAGGAGGTCAGGCGACAGATGTTTTTTAAAGTAAGAAACTAGTTATGTCAATTAAGAAACTACTAATGAGTGATCAATTACAACCAGTTTTAACTTTTAACTTTAAAGATGCCGACCACATCTCAATTGGTTCTCATTTTTTTCAAATCGCAAATTTTAACGAACCACGCTAATTCCTGTGGTTATTTTCGAGAAATGTGGCTTGATCGTTTATGTGGTGACGACTTAGTTAGCATGTTATTTTAATTTTAATATAAATACATCCAGCTGTTGATAATGGCAGCAAATTAATCAATGGCTTGGGAAGGTATTGTTTTCGAAACATCATTGTCTCACTACGTGTAAGTTACAAACTTATTATCATTCTTACCTTAGGATACCTTAACTAATATTTCTGTTGTATCGTTAAGCTCCTCTTCTTTCAAGCACTTGTTCTGCTCAACAGGGTCCATAATTATTATACATTGCATCTATAAGACATTTATACTTTGAAGAGCAAATAAAGTATTGAGTACATATTCAACAACATGATTAAGCCAGTGTAACTCGGCCAAAACGTCAAGCCTTAAAAAGGTAAAAGCATGAGCTCGCGTGAATTCCCTCGACGTAATTTTATTCAAATTATGCAACGCGATAGTTTTAAAGTAAACATGATTGAGTCAAGGATTACGTTTGCCAAAATTTACATCAATAGATTGTAGTTTGAAAGCCATTGAATTGATTTGCTGAAATCTCCGTCTCGAAGTAGAGCGTCCCCAAAATTCAAAACACCTGACAATGCTGTTTTCTATGTACATAATCTAAGTCAGTAGGTATGTCCTATTGTAGGAACCCACGCATCTCAACAGATCACAGCGCTCATTACGTAGTGAGGAACATACATCATCGTCAGGGTTCTGCAAGTCATCTACAGGCCGTCGGATAGTGAGCCTGCTTGTAGCGATGGAAACTTTACTGGGATCTTGTACTTAGGATGAGATGTGGAATTGTAGGTTACTTGTACATTATGTATGTATCCAGAATACGAGTTCGATGATAAAATAAATAATTGATTAACATAATTATAATAAACCGACTTCAATTACACGATAGAACAAAGTTGTAATTTTATTTGGATATTCTTGCCCATACAAAAAGCTAATCTTAAACAAATCTATGACAGAAAAAAAAATGAAATTGATCTGATGACACGTAAAATAACACAAACAAAATTTAAATTCGAGAGAACCTCCTTTGATTGAAGTCATCAAAAATATAAAGAAATATTTCACAATAGTTGCAACAGGTGACATACGATATTATTATACCTATATACCAGAAGTTATAATAGTAAATTACTTTAATTGGATCTGCCAAAATATATACAATTTTCTTACATTTTATAATATCAAATAAGTTCCCACAAAACTCAATGTTCACTAATCATTTGTAGTTGCATCGTATAGCATTCATAATTTCGTTATTTATCTTCAAAGAAACTGTCACTTACAATTTGTTGCGCTTTTCATAGTTCATATAAAGTCAAGTTCTTAATTTATTTAATGTTGACAGATAGACAGGTGTACTTGTAATAATTCTGTCGTTTAGGTTAATAACTATCATCACGTACTATGAGGAAAAACTAATGTATTTTATTTCAGCCCATATGAGAACAAAAAAAAATTACCTTTTATACTTGAACAGTTAATTTAATGAAGAAGTGAGAAAGTGTTATCTTTTTCTAAGACTAGCTTTAGCTCGTGGGTGTCGTTTATCGCGGGAAAAAGTAGCCTATAACCTTCCTCAAATCGGACCCAATAGTTCCTGGGTATTAGCGCATTCAACCAACCTCTTCAGCTTTATATTATTACCATAGGTGAACGAAGATGAAACTAATAATGTTACTTTTCTACGTCAAACATAAAGCTTAAAGTATTATAAAAGATTTCTAAAACAAAATAGGTTCTAGAGACCTTAATAATATGCATGCATTATTATTAATGCATTATTAATAATATTGTTGTTTACTTTCATATATAGGTAATTTTAGTAGGTAAATTCTGCTATGAAGGTAATCAAAGGTTAAACAAACTATGATTACAGAGATTTACTTTTAAGATATCAATCAATAGACAAACTGCTAAAACCTTTTAATCAAACTCTTAAATCTTAACATTAACCATTAAACTTTCCTACCTTTTCCCACTTCATATTCTCAATAATCATGCGATGTATTGACAGGACACTCCAACGTTTTTGATGCGATGCTTTTTAAGCCGACTTTTTCGACTCTGGCGCTGCGTTTGATCGCAGTGATTTGACAATATGCGCTCGCATGTTTGACATACGCCGCGCATATCGAAGAAATCTCCATTAACGACAGCCGTGGAAAAAATTGACCACAAAAGGCTGAATCGTCAATCGCGAGGGTGCTGCCTTACTAATGGGGACGTGTGATGGTTATAGAAATATATGGAGACGCGTTGTTTTATAATTTTAGAAGCTGTAAAAGTTGCCTAGTTTTGGAGCTGCAAGTGAACTGCTTAATTAAATAAGTATTATTACTAATCATAAATCTAGTCACCCATAGCATGGAATTATAAAAGTAGTAAAGATAGGTAGGTCTGCGGTTTCGAGTTTAAGTAAGATAGGTAAATACCTATATTTGTGTGCTTAGATACATTGCAATCAACTAATTCATTTTTATGTTCGAGCGTATTGTATGGTCCTATAACATACATTCCACTAGAATTAATAGTTTTAGCTATTAAAATAAGTAGTACCTACTTATTCATAAATAACATAGATAATTATGTAGAGTAAAACTGTAATTCCCAAAACGATTTGTTACCTGCTATTAATTAAATATTCAAATAATATTTCAAATAGTCGACTCCACAGTTTTGTTCCCGCCTATCAGCCATCGTCTCTAATGAACTTCCAAATGGAAGCTGTTCGTATCAATGCCAATCAGATTCATATTTATCGAGAGCATCAAAAGGTTTTAATGGTGGTAGCTAGACCTGTTGACCGCGGCACAACTGCGTTTGACGGCTTCTCATAATGGTAAAAGGTGTAGAAGGTCGTAGTGGCGTCACACCGTTCCCATGGGATGGGTGTGGGTTTAAATAAGACATTGAGTCACAGAACTTTTCATCTTCCTTTCCCGTCTTTTTTTTTAATTAGTTCTGTCCAGCCCAAAACTCAACCAGCTCGATTCCCTCAGACTCAGCCTTATGTTGAAGCACTAATTGGGCATCTTGGGTAATTAGCTTTACAATATAAACGATTTTTTGAAATATTTTTGCGTGACCAACAAGTAATAGAACATTTAAAAAAACAAGTAGGTTTATTTAATCACCGTAATTGCCTTTAGCAAAATTATGTTTATTGAAGCTGTAATTATCTTCTATTCAGCGTTCGAGTACATTAAAAACACCTTGCCATTGCATACATCTTGAATATGCGTGTTATCTTTACTGTGTACACTCTTATACTGCTTTGCGTCATTAGGGGCTGATATATGTATATTTTTTTTAAACTAAGGAATAATTAATGTTTCACAGACATTCAAATCACATGCATAAAGAACATTCAGACTTGGAACAAGTATCTGTGGATCACACAAATGCTTGTCCCATGCGGGGATCGAACCCGCAACACGTCGCGCAGTGGTAATTAGCGTGGTAACCTTTGCCACTCGGCTATCCGTTATTATTTATTATATCAGCCCCTAATGTCGTATTTTCCAACGTCAGATAACTTATTCACGCTGATTTAATTATTGATGCAGTTGTTTCATACATAAACTGTTAAATAACAATTTTGTTCTCCAAACATAAGTAATCTGACTTTGAAAAAATCTGCGCTAATAATTATGTAACTCTCGTAGTGTCTTACAATAAAAATATTTTAAGTACTATGTATTTATGTGCATATATTTTATCACATATATTTCCTTTTCCTACAATTCTATCACCAACGCTCGCGTAGAATCGATATCAAACAAAACAAAGTACTTAATGACATTCACCACCATGATTTTCCATTTCTACAACCGTCACGGATACATATTTCATGACTCTCAGACGATCAGATGATGACGCTGTGTATTTGAAATATATCCCAAAGACGTAGAGATTGTCCTTTTAATTACGACGGGTAATGACTGACGGGAAATTATACAATAATGATTATTTTTTAGAAGGACAAAAAAATTTGAACTCCGAGAGTGGTCGAGCTGACTGTCCTACTGGTTCGGCACACCAGCCGCTTTACCACTTTTAGAAAAAGGTTTTCAACCCTAACTGAACGAAGCTCACATTCGTCATTTAATAAAAGAAACGGTCCGAATAAATGATACACTTCCGTAAATTCATATACCTTTATAAGTAAACTAGCGACCCGCCCCGGCTTCGCACGGGTGGACATTTATTTCTTCATAGATGTGCACCCCCCTCCCCTGCGGTTTCGCCGTGCGAGTCGTGCGACACATATCGGCCGGCGGCCATCATTCATTTTAATACCAATTACAATTTTAAATTCGTAATATCTTGTGAATGAATTGTCCGATTGGAATAAAATAAAAAGTTATTTATAGCTAATGAAACAATCTTGCTCAATAAATAGTTTATTTGGATAAGGATTAGTATTTGACGATAATATGATCAATAAACATAGGCTAATAATTTTAATTACTTTTATTCTATGGAAAAGTGGTTATAATGGTTAAAATATAAATGTTTGGTTTATACTATCGCGGACTTTTTTGTAGGCATTATTGAGTTCTACAACTTTTCTATAGAAGTCAACCATAGATCTCTAACCATTTAGGCAGCGTTCGCGAGAATCGTTAACGTACGGCAGTTTTTTCGTCGACTTACTCCACAATTTTCACTACCACGAAAAATCCTATCTATTTTCCGGCATAAAATATAGCCTATACGGATTCGGAAGAATCCCTCTAAGTAATGGTAAAAGAAATTTTGAAATCGGTCCAGTAGTTTTTGAGCCTATTCAATACAAACATACAAAAATACAAAAATACAAAGGTTTCCTCTTTATAATATTAGTATAGAAAACAAGCTTTATAAAACAATTGAAATTGAAATAATATATTTTATAGATATTTATAGACTAGACGGAAAAAGACGATCAAGAGTTATATAAATGTATTTGTGATAATATAATAATAATAATATCTTGAGACACTTTAGGATCATGGCAAGTAAAATTTTCCGTCGAAAGAATATTGTCTTCAGAAACAGATATTACAAATAACAAAAGAATAACGTCACCGAAAATAATGAATCATCTTTCGAAATAAATTAACGATTCCGTCGCGTGTCAAATCCAATTCGCATAGGACGTACGAAATTGAAACACGGCATATGTCATTGGGCCGTAACACCGTTCCGCCTAATTCTTTCGCGTAATTTGTAATGCGAAATAAATTATTTTGCGAAACATCTATCGTTACGTAAATTGCGAAACTTTAATGTCATACTTCTGATGTATCGAAGTCGGAAATTTTTGTTCTACGGAATTTCGGTATGTGAGGAGTAATTAGCAATGGCCGAGGTCAGAATAATTGGTGTTGATGGCCATAAATCAGCTATGGTCTTACAGCAATAAAAAAGAGTCTATTGCAGGACATTAAAATACAACCAACAATATTTGTGTGTGTTTTGTAGGTAAGCCAACTACAACAATAATGTGTTTATATGGGTAACATAAATGTATATGTATTTTCTTAATTATTCTGTGACATCATTGAAATTTAATGAAAGGAAACATCGTAAGACGTACGTTCGTCGCTCGTTATTTCTATATATAAAAGCCTGTGCCTAGCATTTATAGGACGATGTTATAACGTAAATATATTTAGATAACTAGCAAATAATATCTTACTTATTATTATGCCTGTATATAGCAATATACAGGCATAATAATACTTATAAGTACTTTAGATGTTAGCACAGGTCGGCACTCATATATTTTCGAAAACCCGGAGCATAGCAACGAAATTCAGCAATGTATCGAGTATATTAACGCAAGTGATATACTGATTGTTCATCACACATTGAAAAAAGTAGTACTTGGCCAAGGATAGTGGCAAGATAGAGGTTTCATAAATTTCAGGACTATCCTTCCATTTTCCTAGGACCATACAATACTCAAAATTAATTTTGTCTCCAAAATCTCATTTACCAATATCCCCTGAAAATTGATAGGCGCAGTTCACAACCACGCGTTAACACCTCCGCTTTATGAATAATCGAAAAGCGCGAACTCGCCCCCGGTCATGTGTACATAGCCTATGAATAGTGTAGGACCGCAGGTGTGAGCTAGCCTGTACCCTACGTGTTTGTTTTTGATAAAACTACGTTGATTTTAGGATTTTTGGATGGTTATCGCCTTCGGTATTCGAGGATAGGATCTAAACAAACACTGCAAGACTTTTTGTTATAGGTTCCTTTGCAAAAAATAAACGGATTAAATTAGTATTTTGCATCAACTTTTTATTACAATTTTGATGAACTAACATATCCATAATTGTTGTTTTATTAATTTTATCACATGTACCTGCATGCTCAGCCTTTTCCCAAGTTGTTAGGTTCTTCAGTCTTACCGGATTTAGCTGAATACCGTATTTTACGTGGAGCAACTGCCTATCTGACCATACTAGGTATATCGAATAAGAATCCTTATCTAGGCTAGAATATCCTGCAACATTTGTATATGAACTGGAATGTGGAATTCACCTCATGTTTATTGTGAAATAAAAATCACGAAGTACAGTCTAAGATGTTTCTACATCAAACTGTTCCTTCTGATTTTTACATCATTAGACTTAAAATGCAGTTTCAAGCTAAAAAAGCTTGTTGAAACTTGCCAAGTATTTCCATAATAGCAATATTATACAATTATAATGTAATGATGTCTTTTTGTCATAATGATCTGCCTTCCAGGGTTAATATTTAAGTATAACATATAATGCAGACAACTTTTTGTGGACTTGATTACCAAACATTACAGTAATAAGCTCAAAGTACAACTTATGTCGTCAAGGTAATAAAACGCTTACTTGAAAAACGAAAACAGCTGCCAAAACTGTTATATTTATCGTTTTTTCGCTTGACATCCACACCCATCCAATTCCAATATCAAGCAACTTGCGCTTAACCGATCCCCTGAGGTTACATAACATTAAAAACATCCCACAAAACACTCGTCGCCATGTAACTCGACTAATAACCGTTTACGCGCATGCGCCGTGGGCGAAGCGCGCGCGCATCTGATTGATGCGTTTATAATTATGGCGCGCTTTTGCGCTCGTTGCGCAGGGAAATATCATTTGCGCGGTATAATGTCGACAACGTGTGATTGCATGCGATGAAGATGCTCGCAGCTAAGTTGCGTAGAGGTTAAGAAAATTCCACGCAGGTTTTATAATGTCGTTATTTATAAGCAGAATATTATTCACTCGGAAAGTAATTTTGAAACATGCCTCATGCTTCCTTCGATCAGATTCAAGATAGAAAATATTAGTCTAAAGAATATTTTCTAATTCATTTAAAAGCTGAGAAAAGTCTACTTGAGTCTGTGATGTACCTAATCTAGTTATTAGCAGACGAAGACTTCGTTATTGAGAAAGTAAGGACTGCTGTGAAAGTTATGAAAACTAATTAACTAAGTATAGACTTTACGAAAGTTTGACTAAGTGGTTATAATTGAGAAGAAATGAGGATACTTGAAGGTTAAGCTAAGAACGACAGCGTCGTCTAGGTAGAGCAGATAATTATAAATACTATACCAATATAAATTTAAATTTATAAAACAACTAGCTGACCCGACAATCGTTGTACTGCCGTTTTAAAAAAATCTGGAGCGGGCTACCCCTATCACTCAGGAGTATGAAAAATAAATATTGGCCGATTCTCAGACCTATAGGGTAGGTCTAAGAATCAGCCAACATTTAATTTTGCATGCACCCAGAATTTCATACAAATCGGTCGAGCCGTTTCAGAGGTGCTTGGTAATAAACATCGCAATACGATAATTTTATATATTAGATAATGACACAAATAATACTCATAAGCCTGTTAATCAACATTAAAATAACATTTTAACCACAAACATACAGCACCGACTTTGGACTTCTGGTAAAATTCACTGCTAGAATGGAGGTCGTATTGAGGGGTATTCGAGAAACGGTGACTATTTTTTGGACCATAATTTATAGGGGTAGCTGGGTTAAAATAGCCACTGAGTGGGTTTCTGATGCGTAGCACGCAAACGAGGCACGCCGAGGAGACAGTGGCTGGATGACATCGATCGCTTCTTACGTGATTTATGTAAAGCAGCTCAAGATCGAAAAATGTGGAGTCAAACGGGGGGCCCTTTGCCCAGCAGTGAGACAATAAGTATGTTACGTAAAAAAAATATAGGGATCAGACTGGCTTAAAAATATACTTGATATAAAACGATGGTAAAATGAACGAAGAACTGTATTTAAAGGGCAATTATTTATAATGTGTTGGTATTAATAAAACAATGAATAATCATTCTCTTACAAATTGTACTTGTCATATAGTACGTCAATGTTGCAATATGATTTGTTCGGTGTATCACCGTGGCTCTATTGTCTTCCATTGTCAACATCAGATGCATATCTCGTTCCAAATTTATTGCTTAATAATACATAATAATAGGTGTATGAGTGGCTGATGTGCGAAACAAAGTATAGTTTATATTAAATATTCAAGGTAAGAGAAAGACATCAAGGCCACTGATTGAAATTGACTCACAGTCAGTTATGAAATTGGATTGGAGCATGTTGCTTCTAGTGGTGGATATTTGTGATTTGATTTCGAATTCAGGTTTAAAATTTCTCATTAGGGTTCTGTTTGGTTGTTGGTATATAGGATAATGGATTTCCGAGAGAAGCTGCTGTAATATGAATACTGTAAAGAAAGATCTACATACTGACAGTTCCGATCAAATCTTTGCTTAATTAACTAATCATCATAGGATTTGCTTATAGTCGTTATTTCTTTTCATCTTCAGAGGATCTAGGTACGAGTAGATCACTGCTAGAGAAGATTATTTATATAAGTTTTACATTATTATTCTCGCGGATCTAAGAAAAACTTGCAACAGTAAGCTCTAAATCCAGTAGGTATATTGGCTATTCCAGGTAACGAGCCAAATGATGGCCTCCGACATTAGAAGATACGATATTAGAGCATTTTTTTTTATTTTTTATTAAGCCGATGTCACTTTACTTGCGATTCGTTATAGTCATTAATTATTATAAAACTTGTTACTAAAAACGTCTCATAATTACTGGTACATTTTTTAAATACACCATTTACCTTAATATCTTCCAGCCAAGAAATACATCACTAGGTCTGGAAAGACATTTACAGGCTAATGATAATAATGACAAATGTTCGCAATATGTCTTGCTCCTGAGTCCCACATTATGCAGATACATTTAGAAGACTTGTCTCTGTCACATTGATAATAACTTACTTTCGTACTTAATTTAGAAGCCAAAAGATAAATTTCCGATAAAACAATTATGTAATTGCAACCTAATAATTATTTTGAATAAAGTGATCGTCATGATATGAAGAGGTATTCTTGAAGTGTAAGCCGTACCGGTTTGACCGATATTAAAGGTTAACCAGCCTTAACCGTGGTTAATCCGTAGATGGGTGGCATATCGACCATTGTAAAAACACTGTGTCCCCTCTGTGCATCGGAAGCACGTTAAGCCGTTGATCCCGACTCATACAGTGATAATTGACAGTCGTTCGGTCATTACGATACAGACAACCAGTCTTATCGTATACTGTTTTTCCCAAAAAAAAAAGGGGTTGTGGAGTTCATATAGGCAGCTTACAGTACCTATTCACCTAAATCTGGTAACATAAAGAGCCGACACCCAAAATAGCTTGGAAATAGGCTAGACTGATGGTGGTTAAACTTTCTTTTTGTACGTAGTTCCTTCCAAAATTTGTTGGGATCAGCTTCCGATGTCAACACATTCAGCTCAATTACGATGGCAGTACTTGACATAAGTAGATACATGGCATAATATCTGACCTAGCATTGCCTTTTTCGAAATACAGCGTCTTTATTTGAATTGTAGGAACTTGACAGTTACAAAGAATAATCCCACGACGACGCTGCCAAAGATCTCTTAAAAAAATGCCTCATGAAAATAGTCTTTTTGTAATTTTTTATTAAAAAATATTATTTTTCACTTTTACTTATCACCTTATTACAAGCAGTACCTACACTCAACAATACGTATCGTCGCTTTATTATCGTGCATTATTATAGTAATAGGTACTTGTTATAACCTTTTTGTACCTAATAGAGTTGTCTACGTTAATTTAGATTAATGTATCAGTATCACATAGTGAAGTACAATTCGGCACGCCAGGCTTCTCATATCAAGTGTTATTTGAAGAAAGTCGGCTACCAAATTACGTAGTCATTTGTTTTGGTATTGTATCCATTTGTAGTGGAGTTACCACCTCTTGGTATATTTTTGTAATTATTGTGTGTTTATTGTTTATTTAAGATTGAAAGATATAGGTTAAATAAATTATCAGTTAGTTCAAAGACACAAAAAAAAAATACTTTAGGCGCATAGGTATACCTCAACCACATTTTTCTTGTCTAGTACAAATACTTTTTAATTATTTGAAGGGGTTTTCACATCGTTTTCTCTATACTTAGGTATATAGAAGAGGTAGGCAAGCTAGCAAATAAAAACTAACATGTTTACTCCGTATTCGAAACATATTAAAAAAAATGAGACAGTCTCTGAAATTACATGTTTATTGGAAGTGTTGCCCAGCGATTAAATGAACGGATTTTCGTGCACAACGTTGCAGATTCGAACCCACTACAGGCAAGCACCAAAGTGAATTTTTCATAGTAAGATGTTTCTGATATCTTTCTTAATCATTCTAAGACAATCATCATTGACAGACGGTGCATATTAACGCATCGTGAGGACACCTGAAAACGCAAACCCGCAGTGAGGCAGCGTGGTGATTCAATGCTCGTTCCTTCTGTACATGAAAAAGGCCTGTGCCCAGCTGTGGGACATTTATAGGCCGGTAGGCTTCAAATCAGGAGCAAAAATTGCACCTGATACAGAATTACATAGTACCCACGACACTAACCAACCAACCAACGCCTTGGTCATTGTCTTGATATAGAAATACCAGGTAACAAACAACCGTAACAAGTAATTCTAAGAACGTTAGTGTCGCAGCCCAGTCGTGACATTTATGTATTGGTTCCAAATGTCAAAGCAATTTGGTATCGATTTGTTATCGAGTGCTGCGCTAGCTGAAGGCTATGGACTGGCCTTGGAGTGAGTACGATTTTAAGGCATTTGAATGGTCTATGAGAGCATGTTGCGCAATATATGTAGGGCAGAGAAGAAATGAATTGGACGTCAAAAATTTGCATGCCGCGCTGTTCGGACAATCCAAAGGGTTATTTAAAATAAAACGCACAACGCACCGGACTTTGTGTACCATTTTTGCTAAAGATTGCTGAAAAAAAAATGTACTTATTACTTACTGATTTTCAAATTGTATGTTTTTTTTATTGAAGCCCAACTAATAAAAGTCGTCGATCAGTAATAGTATATAACTCAGATTCAGTAGGAAGATGCAAGATATTCTTTATGATATTTTAAATGCTCAATATAGCTTCGGGGATTAACATATTTATGAAGCACAACATAATGATATTTTGTTTATTCTTTTGTTATAATGAACGGTAATTTGCTCTTAAACCTACATGCATACATCATAAATCATGTTGAGCACATTTATGAATGAAGAATACAATAGTTAAAGCAAATCGTAGAGCCAGAAATCTTCATTCATTTTTTTTGCATTGACCTAATGTCTTGCACAGAATCAAATGATTACCTAAGCTCTTTGTTCATAAAAAAACAATTTGTATACGTTCTTTCATATCTCAAATGCTACGTTTTGTAATAAAACAACGGTACACTCAATGACAAAACATTTTGTATGTACTCTTCAGCTCGCGTTATTCAGACCAAATTGAGCTTTATTCGTAGTAAACAGGTTTTAAATTGAAGTAACATGAAAAGAAAGCAAAGAAAACTGTCCCCATTTGTCGCAACGGTAGGCGTGGTGATCCACTAAGAACCAAATGTATGCAATCATTTTCTATGCCGTTACATCTAACCTTATTAAAGTTCTTTAAGGTTGAATATCCTTTGATTGGACTGTTGATAGAAGTTGGTTAAGTGTAAGAGGTAAGCGGTCAAAGCAATTTGGTTGCTCGCTATTAGAGATTCGTGTGTCATTATATAGCTCATAGTGCGTGAATATAAAATAGAGGTTGTGCAACGTAATGGCGCCTGTCTTTGTTCTTTTGTCAGTTTGTGTCATTGAAGAGATGGGTCATGGTGAAATCTTTAATTAAGCTGTCTTGTAAAGGCTTTAAGTTCTATTACTAGATTTGGTGTTGCCTTATTTGGATTGCGTTTTGATTTAATTTACATAATGAAGTCGGATTTGGTGATGGAATTTAAAACCGCTTTAATTTTCTCTATTATTATATTTGGTGAATTTTGATTATTAAAATTACAATGTTAAGATATGAAATTAAGCAATAAAACCTCCTACTAATTAAATATTAGTTATTAAATCCTAATAATGTTGTATAAACTTATTTCCTATTTTTTATCCATACTGTACAAAAGTAAATTGACGTAGTATTGTTTGTACGTTAACCTTTTTTATTGTTACATACATGTGAGACCGAATGTACAATTATTGTTTTTTCAAAAGAAGAAAATAGCATTCTGTTTATTATAACATCCAATCATATACACGTCAAGTGCCATGTTAGTACCTTATACTACGTAGGTAAGTACTTCCCTATTCCTACTATATAACATGATATACCCACGAAAATTGTACATAACTAAACAAAAAACATACCAACACATCTTCTGGTACGCAAGTCGTAATCATACGAATTATAATAATTGTCTAAGCGGGCGCGGGGGGCGTGGCCAAATGACAATCACCGCGACCTAATGAGCGGGTGCGCGCGCGCCGGACAGGTGCGAACTAGTGACGTGGGAACCGTGAATATGTCGGTAAAACTTAATAAAAATGCATAAAAAATGTTTTAGTGACGTGAAAAACACTTGTAACAAAGAATGGTTCTAGTAAAATACTAATACCCAGTTTCGAAAATATTTATTAAAATAAAAAAGCTGATCAAATGTTAAAAAACAACATTGATTAGTCCTTTTATAAACTAATAACAATAATTGAGAAAATTTTTGACAAGCAACGGCCAATGGTACGGCTAATAGATATCAATAGACAAATCTGTATCGAAAGTGATATGTCTTAAAATAAGGAATATTCGATGGAATTATTTTTTTGTCGATAGCACCTTTCCCATCCCTACAAAGGTATCTAATAGGTGACTAGTGTCGCTACGTGTCGAGTCACGCATTCATTACACGTGTGTGTTGTTACCAACTAGTGTCAAACATCTGGCACTATGTGATGCCGACTCAAATTCCAACACTTGTATCTGTTAGAATTTATACAGAATGGTTAACTTAATTGCGATTGGTTATATCAAAGCTGATAGAACTAAGATGTATTTGATCAAAGTATACTTTTCTACTTTAAGTCCTCATTAAGATTTATCTTACGATATCATCTATGAGTTACTGCACGACATTTAAGAATCTAAAAAAAGAAGTTGATCTGTACTTAGACGACTTTAATTATTATTTATCAGCTGTTCAGGTCCACAAGCTTTAAATCCACCGCTGAATCCATTTCATGATATCTCTTCTTTGGTATAAATAATAATATTAATACCGGCCTGTAAATGTCCCACTGACCCATTTTTTTTTTTTAAACCTTCGCCCGCACTAAGGAGTTTATTCCTTGTGTCGCGGGGTTTTCACAAACATTCAAATCACATGCACAAAGAACACCCAGACTTGGAACAAGCATTTGAGTATTGAGTAATAATACTTGTCCCATGCAGGGATCGAACCCACAGCACGTCGCGCACAGTGGTAATTGGCGTGGTGACCTATACCACTCGGCCATCCGTGCAGGCATTGATCACTTATGATATAGACAAAATTATGTGACTTCACTTCTCTTAAGTAAGTACTTTGGAGGTAATTTACACAGTCTACAACTTTTGAAATCAATATATTTTTCACTTGTTTGAAATAACAAAAAGTGGGGTTCAAAGCACTAGCACAAGACATTCCGAGCCTGAATATAATTTTAAAAATGACACACACAAATATGTATACAATTCCTCATCTAAAACATTATTACATTCTGAGATGGTTCCAAGATACCATTGTTAATGCCACTATTGTTACAAAGACGCAATTTCCTATAGCAAGGTGATATTAGTCTCAACCCCATACAATGATGGGAAAACGCAATAAAAATGCGCTGACAATTATTTGGTTCAATTGCCCGAAGTGAGTTGAACGGTATACAAATTATAGAGTATATATGTATATGAGATGGTATAGGAAGTGAAAAAGTTATGGAAAAAAGTTAATATATATGCTCGTACGTTGGTTTGTTTCCTGAGTCTTTGCGATTGGTCAATTAGATTTAATATACATAACTGTTTCCTACGTGATAACAAGCTCTTTTTAAATTCCTGTAAGCTGTAGGTAGGTACTTAAGTACATGCTTGTCAAATTTTTTAGTTGCTTTTTTAAACTTTTTATACATATCTTGGATAAGACAGTAATGATCACTTATTTTGAGTTAAGTGGGGCTATTTCAATTCAGCAGATTTCCTATCCAGGTAATTTTTATTCGTAAATTAAAGAAATATGAGTTCTTCAATTAAATATGTAGACTTAACATTAGTAATTTGAATATCTACCAAAGATTATTATATACATTGTGTCTCAAAGAGTAAATAAATACATAAATGAGCAGTGTTTAGAATGTTCTTTCGAAACAACCCCGTGGTTTCCAAATACTGTGACCCACTTTTTGTCTATTCCTATTCTTTGCAATACACGTCTAGATTAATCAAATAATCAATCAATTAGAATAATATGAAAATATTAAGATGGTTAAATATTTTGTAATGGCAGTTATGTTGATCTGCAGCAGATCAATTCAAGGTGCAAATTTTAATAATCTTGAGTTTGACCAAAAAATTCCGTTTTCAAGACGACCCGTTCCGTCTTCTTGATCAAATATCTCAGGATCATTATCCAACCTTATAGGCCTATATTTTAAAAAGTAACTGTAACTAACATGTAGCCACCAAGTAGCAGCAGGTGTTAATATTGAGGACGGTGGACGTCCAAGAAGAAATTCCAAGGAAAACAGCAAATCGAATCGGCACGTGCTCCTCAACACGTCCAGCCCGCGAACGTGTCCAGTAATACGTATAATTTCCAAACAAATAGAAGCTTACCAACACAAATACAGTTGTACAAGTACATCTATATTAAACATTACAACATCACATCACTAAAATTTGAGCACCTTGCCAATTGTCAACCCAAACTAATAAGTATAAATAACTCTTAATAAGTAGAATCCTCAATTTAACGACCAAAAACAACAGTCAACTGCAATAATTCATGTTTCTACGTATGTTTAGTGAGGGGGCAATTATCGACTGGGATCGAACCCCCGGTTACGACCTATAATTGGCAACCAACAGTTTATAAATATAGTGTGCGAGCCATAATGCTGGTTTATGAGATTTTAAAAATAATTATTGTCATACCAAGGAGGACATCGACGTGTGACTAGGGAAAATATTGACTAATGTTGATTGTTATTGATTTTTTACTAGTTTTTTGGTGTGGTTTAATTTTTTGGTAAGAACCTTCTTACCAAAGAAGAAAAACTCTTATATTACAGCTTAGCTTGAGGGAAAACTTGTGATAATTGTTGGAATTGAATGTTTTTTTTTTGTTTACGTAAAAAGATTTCTTTACTTCGGTCCAACAGTCAAACTATGAGTCTAGTTTTGTTGGTCATACATTTATCGTGTTCATTTTATTCATAAATAAAATAAATAAATAATAATAATACAATGTAAGAAGTGGTTTGGGATTTCATTTTGACCCGTATTTGTCAAAAGGTTCAAATCCTATAAAATAATAAGGATAAACCTTTATCATACAATTTTGCCAAATACCTTTTAATTCCTTTTCGCAATATTCTCTAGATGAGCTATTCTCCTAATAAGACAAAACAACACAATCGAGGCACTAATTTTAAATGGTCACATCTTAACAAATTACGGCAACGCATTACAAACAAAGGAATGAAATAATTAAAGTATCGAATGCAGTGTACCCAATTATTCCGTAATAACCTGGTACAAATTACGTGTAATACTCCGGTAATCTTCTCGTGGCACTGTAAACGTAATGGACATGACATTTTCGAGGACATACGTGAGCTGTTGATTCCACCTGCATCTGTATCTGAGTACATCTTAATTGTACGTGCTTATAGAACTGTCATTTCGATCAACGACTATAACGTGAATCATTACGTGATTTGACCGAAACTACAAAATCCATCTTAATACTAAAGCTATCCGCGGAAGCTCTAGTAGATATACTATGATGATGAACATAAATAAAATCTGAATTTCAGTGAGTTATCAGAACAATACCCAACGAAATATTTTCCTATGTCGCGTCGCTTACTACAATTACAAATCTTCTGGCTAGCCTTGCCTGCCCAGCCTTGTTATAGCCACCTATATTTGGGCTTCCAGTCTAACCGAATTTAGCTGAATTCCATATTATTATTTTACATGGACCTGCTTACCTGACCACCACAATCCATTTTAATGGGTAAACACAATTACGAATGATTATCAGGATTGTAATAACTTAGCGACTATCAAAGATCACCGAATGACAGTCGGAACCAGCGGCTTTAAATGCTTTCCGAGGGGGTAAAATGAGGGGGTGGCGGTCACGGTAAGTTTCCAAATAGTGATTTATTCAAGGACCAACAGCTTAACCTTTCGTATCAGTCGAACTACTGTGTCTTACTGGTTTACACTTAGTTAGGAACCTGTCCTAACTCCAATTACAAATATTTCAGCGGGCTGTAATGAGACTGGAAATACAAAGGACGACTTATTATGAAAAAGGATGTTGCCGCAAATTCTAATGCAAGAGGTCCATCACAAAGTATCGTCGTCAAATTTCGTTTCATCTTTATGTGAATTTTAAAATCTTTAAAGCACAGAGAAAATAATGGAACTCTAGCACCGTTCAGGGTATCTAAGAAACTAAGCTGGTATTTTTATGTCCTATGTAATTATTAGCAAAAAAAGAAATGTGAACTGCACCGTCTATTTAAACTTACCTTAAAAAATCGTAAACGGGTGGAATAGGATATTTAAGGTTTACGGTGGTGTTTTAAAGGACGAGTGGTCTATCATTAAATATGCACTAAAGTCATCTGCGTTTTATTACCCCGTGCAACATTTACATTACGGCCAACGATTCTTGGCGAGTCTGAAACGAAATACAAGACAGTTTGTGTGAGATGCAAGTTCACATTATCAGTGAGTGAGAGAGAGACGACAATATCTTGTATCGCTTTATAATCTCGCCAAGATACAGCCGAAGAGTAAGTAGACAGATATTTTTAATCTTTTTGTAAGCACTTAGTTCATAAGTTTTTCGTCTTCGAAGTAGATATTATCTTCAATAAACTATCAAAGAAAACTTTATAGCTCTATTGCTATGATTAACTCCATGGATCCGCATGAACATGGAACACCTGAACTCGTCGAAACTTTTGTAATTGAATTCAGGGAAGTTGCAGGGACAGAACTCTTAACGTTCATGTAGAGTAATGTTCTTATAGAAGTGGTATTTATATAAAAAAATGATACATTAGTATCATACTATCTGGTATTTATTACATTAATATCATATACCTGGATATTTAAAAGGGGGTAATAAGGCTGGATAATCTCGTCTATACTAATAGTATAAAGCTGAAGAGTTTGTTTGTTTGGTTGAACGGGCTAAACTACTCAGGAACTACTTCGCCTGAGTTACGGTCCGATGTTATATTTTTTTAAAGTCGCAGGTGCCAAAATTGTTTGTTTCTATTCGACCTTGTCTATTCGTTGCCTAACTCTGTGGTAATGTTCATTGGACAAAGTTGTTTAATCGGCAGTTTATAGGCTGTGCCGTGTCATGGGGTGCCAGGTTCAGTACCCCACTTAGACTTAATTGTCTGTTGATTAGCACTAGTGACTAAATTGAAGAATTAAATATCGAAACTGAAGATCGAAACATTTCCGAGATGGCCTTGTCGATAATACCATTGGTGTAGATTTTTATCTTGTTGATATACATTCTCACTATTTGCAGATCAGTAATGGATGAAAAAAGATAGCTCCAGTTGCACACTTTAGCTAATATATAGTATGTGAGTAAAAAGTATACGTTATACCTACATAATTATGATTTCTGCTTGTACAGTTTGGTCATTTAAGTTGAATCTCTCAAATAATACTATGCATTATTTAAAATAATTTATATAAATATTATATATTATATTAATTTATAATAGAACAGCAAAAACCAAAGGTTTCACTTCTCCAAGTGTAATATTTAAGTGGCTCAACCCCACTCCCTCACGAGTCACGAATCATTATAGCCAACCAATAACAAAACAACAGATTTTTAAATATATTTCGATTTTTCAACGATCACATTCTCAGGTAAACAAAATCCTTACATATTAGAATAACCAAACAAAAGACATAAATATCGAAAGTATTTAATTGGCGTTACCCTCTTTGTTAAAAACACACATTATTTCCCCCGGGAGAAGAAAGTCGCGGATTTCATAACTCAATGTTTACGCTACTAGGTAATTAGATCAAGACGTGATTTCGTACGGGATGCCCGAATTAATATCAATGTTCTTTGTTGGGACTTTTAGGGATGTGATGTTGAAAGGGTTGTCGATACTTTTGTCGTACACAAAATATTCAAGATTCGCTACTTATGCAATACAGAACTTCAATATTATACTTAAACTGATCAAATTAAAATACTATGTTACCGGAACTCCCAACTCACAAAAATGGCATCTAGATCTGAAAAAAGTGCTTTAATTTTTTTTTTTTTATTAATTGAAATATTGAATACATTAGGAATTATATATAAAACTTAGACACATGAATGTAAATCGACGTGCCTTACCTATCTTAAAGAATATCGATAATATCCAGCGCATCACTATTCTAAGGAAATTAAGACAAATGCTAACGCTGGCGGAGGGTCCGGGTTCGATCTCAGACGGGGCATGACAAACTGTCTATGACATACATAATTTTGTAACGGCTTCGTTATTAAGTCATAAACCGAGGGGAACCCTGTCTAGGAAACATATTTTGTACTAATCAATGTCACTTAACTGGATAAAATTACCTTTAATATCTTTGTTTTGATATTGGCTTGATATTATCATTAGTTATCCGTAACGCGAAATAATATATTCAATAATCTTCAAGTTTCAAGTTCATAATATTCCGCATTTAAAAAGCTTACAATACCGACCTATAAATGTCCCAATACTGGGCACAGGCCTCTTCCCATATAGAGAAGGAATGAGCATTGATCACCATGCTTGTTCATTGCAGGTTGGCGACATATGACACCAATTTTTGAAATCCAGGTTACTTCACGATGTTTTCTTTCACCGTTTGTCAATTGTGTCTTAGAATGTTAAGAAAGTACATGCAACTTTGAAAAAGTCACGTTGTTATTTACCTAGGTTTGAGCCTGCAGCCAGGTGCATACGAATTCGGACATCGAATCGCTAGGCCACCACCAAAAAAAAATTAAGTCGTGTCAAAGTGGTGTTGCATTCATCCATTAACACTGATGGAATCGCTCAAATGTATTAAAGTGGGAAGTCAAAGGATTATCTAGAAAAAAAATCATTTTCATACATTTAATGTCATCAAAGCGATTTATAATATCTTAAACGCATGTACAAATGCCACTTGTCTGCAGGGGTGTCTTTCCTATCAATAATTTGACATATCCTAAGCTAAGAATGTTTCGTTGCTGTACTAAAGCACATACCTGTTTAGAAGACTACTTATCTTTGATTATAGAAATAGAATACAAGAGCATTCACAAGCGTTCCGTTTTCGCAGAAGGGTTAAAAAAGTAACCCTTTCGGAGTAACAAAAACAGATGTCTCATGGGAATATGGAATTGGAAAATTTGCGACGAATAAGATCTACAGCATCGCCCCTTAGAGACTCTATAACATCTAAGAATACCAACAATAAATTAAAAATATTGAGTTCTCAACAATGTTTCTTTCAAGAATGTAATAACAAAGTTGCTTGCTAATGAGCTCACTAGCAGACCGCTATCTGACAATAGGCAATCACTAAGATGCAGGATTTAATATACGACCCTAAAGTTCCTGACTCGAGAAGGTCTCAAATCTCTGCTGCCTAGCCTGTTCCCAAGCTATTTGCTTAGTCTTACCGACTTTAGCTGAATACCGTATTTTGAATGAAGCGACTGTCTTTTTTTTTAAAGGTTACTAGCAATGTGGCCCGCACATTACTAGTATTCTTGTCAACCGCTCGTGCTAAGCTAAGATGCTTGAGTTACGAGCGGGATCACGTCGGCAGTGCAATAAGTGGGATTCAAACCCGCAACCACATGATTGCAAGTCCGAACCTAGCCATTAGGCTATCACTGCGTCAAAATTAATAAGATGAAGAATTATCTGAGCTCCACAACCCTTTTTACTGGGTGGTAACACTGTATCCCATCCCATGGTTGTCAGAATTGTAATGACTTTTGTTCCTAATATTTTGCTACCAAATTTCAAATGTAAATTTATCCCATGTCGCTTGATAATATATTATAACCGAAAACATCATTGAAAATTCTTTTCAAATAGCTTAAACTCTTAAAGACAGTAATTTGTTCGAAAACATCTAAACTGTTTTTAACATCCATTTTGGAAGACCTCTCACTTCAAACACAATCCTTCAAATGAAGGGTCATAATTTATTGGTATATATCTCAGTAGCCATTAACTTATAAATTCTACTAAATATGTCATAGCCGGAGGAAAGCCATTTCTTAGATTTTAATATTATACAGGTTGTTAAAATATTAAAATTCAAGGTCTTAAAATGTTCCAAATTGTTGAATTATGAAAAGTGTGGGCCTTCTGTAAGGTATTAAAATATAACCAGCTATAAACTATTATTATTTTATAGAACGATTCATGTTCCCATTATAGTGAATTTGAAAGATTAAAAAAAAGATCTTTATGGTAAGTACAAACATGTTTTCAGAATCTGGTATGGCATTATCTTTTATTTATTCATTTGTATTTCAATGAAGACTATAAGACAAGATACATTGATATCTAATGATCTATTCTCGTCGAGTTAACCGAATTAAGTTTTTTAAGTAGAAATCTATAAAATCTGAATGTATAAGTCAATTAGTAACCTATTAGTATTTTCAAAATATTAAGTTAGTTGAAACAAAAGTTGCGTGGTCCTGAAATGTAGCTATTTAGAAGAAATTCCAAGACTCTCTTTGATAAAAACATCGATATTAACACTATTTTTTTTAATTATGTTTAAAGTTACATCTTCAGGCTTTACATTGATTTAATTCTCGTGCATTCAAACGTATCATTTAACGCTAGCTACACCAATACATTCATACAAATCTCATTAGCATTCGGAAGCCCAACCGCGACCTAACACAACGTTATACTCAATGCACCACAGGTCCCAGTTATCCGTAATAAACCGTTTGGGGACCAATCAAGCCACATCAAAGGGTGCAATAACCATTGGGCTCGATCGACACAGGACCAATTACAATGTTAAAAGCGTTCGCGCCGTAGGGCACACATGGGAACAAAATTTGAATTTGAAATTTCGGGACCAATTTACCTTGAGGTGCAAGGCGACAGATACCGAAATGTAGTGCCGGGAAACGAGTGATCAAAACTACAGTATACGTAAAGGAGAAGAAGCAAAAAGTGTATAGACTAAAGTTACCCCGAGTTTAATAAGCTGTTAAATCATTTTCTTGCGTATGATTTGACGACTAAAAGATCAAAAGCAATCACTGTGCTTGACATGAGATATGACAGTTGATGATTTTTTTTTGTTGGAAATTTTTTCGGAGACTAGGAGCTAACATGGGAATTGATTATGTTTTATTATACAATAGCACACATACCCTGGCTTCAAAGGCTTTTAAGGTCTGGAGTCTGGAGCCAAGACGGGGAGACCTTTGCCCAGCAGGGGACAAAAATTTGGTGACAAAAAGGAATTTTGGATGATATGTTAAAAGTTTATGAAGATTGTTCCACACTGTTCAAATACCCTATTGGTACTTTTATGGAGAGTAAAATCCTGTCGTTTATCTACATAAAAATATATTACCTTATATTTCGTCAATTAATGACAACGATAAAAATCATTTATATTTTAATTTTTACAAATAAAGTTACCAAATAACATGTAGATTGATTTTATGTTCTGTAATTCTAAGATATACTACAGAAGAGTCACAATATTAATATCGGGTCGCGTCGCGCATCTCCCGAGGGGTTTCTAAATCATCCGTCCCTGTCGCTCCCTTGCGCCCGGCGCTAACCTGCAACGCATAGTGTGGATAAGGCGGAGAAACATTCTGTGGGAGCAATATAATAGTTTAACATATAATTTCAGAGTAGCACGGTCACACTAATATCACTTTTTTTCATACTAATTGTCTATCTTTTAATATTTAATTTAGAATAAATCTCTTCAGCGTGTACGTTAAACAATCGAATGCAGAATTGCTAAAGATATTTGTATTTATTTTACTTTTGTAGGATATGACCGACGTTATTAAAACTACATACCTACATCCGATATTATTAAGATTTATTTTACCTTGACAAAAGCTTCCATATCTTTTTCTTCCCAGGACCTGACTGATGATTTGCGCGGTTTTCAGAGCAAATGGTTTTTGCTTTAATCGCAGTCAAGATAATATTTGCATATCTACGACAAAAATATTTTTATATAAATTATAATTTTCAGGACATTGAGACATGTTTGATGAATTTACGATAAATTTTTAATATAAGAGAAGCTTAGGAAACCCAATAATATATAAGGGTACATCCATATTACCCTAGCGGAGCCGTAGCGCCCCCGGTAACATTCGCTTTACGGTGTAATTTTTCTTATGTTATTTATTTATTTATTACGCTGTGAGTGATCTATATCACGTCATATCTTACACTCTTGTAAATGGGCCAGCATTTATTCAGACGCGCCGCTGTGTTCGTGTGGTAAGTCTTCTACTTTCGTTTGTTGTGCTCCGTAATTATTTCGGCTTTCATAAAGAGGATTATTTTAGCCAGTGACTGTAAAAATTTGTTTATTTTTCATATTTTTTTATATCACACGCACACATTCAGCAAAAAAATCGATCAAAGCAAAAATAAAAAGCAATTGAGGAACCACTTTTAGCTACCTATTAGGTATAGTAGGCCCACGCATTTATTAATGGCACGATGATTTTTGTTTTAGGATTTATAAACGGGAATTCGTATATTTTTAAGTTTAATATACTTTTATACTTAATTTACATTTATCGAGAACAATTATGATTAAAACCAAGTAATATATACACTTTAAATTTTCATTGCAGGTCAATATTATTCAAACAATTAATCACAAATTACTCAAGTTTCGACTTAAGATAGTGTTTGACACGAAACGCAATAAACGGTCAATTTGTTAAGTTCCTTGTTAAAATATCTATGTAAATGATAATAGCCTGCAATAACGAATATAACTACAGCAAAGGACTCAAATCTTACACTTAACTAAACGACCAAAGCTGCGGTTAATTTAAAAAATAACAGATATCTACAAAATTACAAACAAAATTTATGAACCCATTAGAAAATGAACTTTTTTGCCAATTGTACAAATAACATCACTATACTCCATTTAAAATAGCATTAGACAGAAGTTAAAAAAGGTTATTTATAATGTACACTTTGTTGCAAAAGTACAATAAACTTGTTACGGTTACGATTGACGCCTATAAATTAAAATCTATTTACATACCAGCTGTCACACTTATTTGTAATCATGTTAACCATTTTTCTTAACAAATTATGTGGCTCTCATTTATTTATAATATTTCATTCCAATCTAAAATGACAGTGTCAATGCTAAAAAGCTAAAAGAAGCAGTGATGAACAATACTGGAACGTTTTTCGTTTTACTATTATCCTACCATTATTTGTTTATTTATTATATATTTATTATTTTATTATGACTAAATCCTATGATGAAGACGAAGAAGTTTCACTATAGTGTGTTGTAAGTTGTTATTTTAATTAAAATATTGTTCTAAAAATTACTTTTATTTTAATCTTAATTAAATCTAAGTCATCATGACATGATTGGTTGTCTCATTCATTGTTTTGGTGTAAGTTTGTAATGTGTGATGAAGATATTGTTATAAATAAAGCGTAATTTAAAAAAAAAAGTTTTATTTCGTTTATTTAAGTACTTAAAACAATTTCTTTGAAATAAAATGTTTTCAATTCCTGCTTCTGCGAGCCTCTTTTTTCTAATGCTATAATAAATGGAGTATAGAAAACGCTTAAGTGAGACTCAATCTCGGACAGTGAGGGTTCTGTATCTCAAAGCAAGCTGGCATTTTGTTAATCAAAGATACTTAAATTGTATTTATTTTAATGGTAGGATGTGTCAAATATCATCTTAATTGAAAGAAAAAATAGTCATTTGTTGGGCGGTAATAATTTAAGACAATTCGCCATAGTCACACATTTACGGTCCAAATTATTGGTGCCTAATGATAAATAATGCCTCTTTTAAACGTAGCTACTTTTTCGATGAAGTTTAGACAGACGAACAGTAAAATACGGAACCCAAAAAAAAGGTCCTTGCCATAAATTAAATATTTGTCTTAGCTTAACATATTAATAACATATTAAAACTTTTAAAATATCATATTTTATAATTAGATACACAGCACTCTTGTATTCTCAAAAAAAATATAAACTTAAGATTACCACAAAGTTATTTAAAATGGTAGCAGCGCGCTTCATAGCATATAAAAATGTTTAAAAAAAATAAATGAAATTCATGCTCTGTTTGATGAATACGTGTGTTATAGTTTGCTGATCCCAATTAATTTAAATACCTATGGGGTAAATGAAATAAGACCCTGCAGGAGACTTGGACTTTACCCTGTCACTTTCAAGACAGAAAGTCCTTGAAAGTCCTATTTTTTTTTAATTTTGTCACCAAAACTATAGATTTGCTATTCTGACTGGCCTGTTGGTCTAGTTTGGACTCTGACTGGTCTGAAGGTTCGATTTTCACCCGGATATATCTTTGAGTGATGAGCACGATCATTTTCGTGTTTATTTGTTTGATTTGAAAAGATTAAAACCTATATTATGATAGCTATCTATTAACACATACACAATGAAAAGTTAATAACGACTTGAACTAACCAGGTGTTACAACTAGATCGTTCCGTCAGTACATCTGCGATTTCATACAAAAACAATAGTCCATTGTGGTTATTTTTTAGTTCAGTGACGTACTGTTACAAGGCGGCGTGGAAATGAATTATCCTCTGAGTACTCTCCAAATCGAAGCCCAGCTGCCTTAGTGTGGGGACTGTATCGATAACAATGAGGATTTTTGAAAAAAAACATGTTTCAGCTGCATAATTCTAATTAAAATGTTACTTTAGTTCGTGTTAATTTGTGAAATAATGAATTACATATTAAAACTCTTAAATAAATCCGATCTACATTTTACAAATACAGTATACGTACGGAACTCTTGTATTTCCAAAACAACAAAGTTAAATTTTGCCTATATACCAGTTACGCGTGCGCATCCGTCCGCGTTGGATGTGTCATTGTATGCAAAATGTCGCAGTGTACACTAAAGTGCAACGTGTGTAATATTGTTATAGATGAGCTCTTGGCTTATCTTCAAAACAAAATCTCAGTGGCTGACGAGGACACATTAGTGAAAATCTGTGCCTCGTCTTTTTCGAGTGATCAAATCGGTAATTCATATAAGCTGCTGCTGGAGTCCCTGCCATCTGATCTACGAAAAGCAAGTCGAAAAGGAAAGGGAAAGGAAAATCGGATTTTGTCCGACATACTAGGTCTCCTCAAAGGAACAGATCCGGATGTAATGCCGATTTTTGTGGCTAGGGACCTGGATAAATTACCACCCTTAACTATCGACCATCTGGATATTACAAAGTTCCTTAAGGACTTGGCGATTGTAAGGTCTGAGATCAACGCGCTGAAATCTTCATGTGTGACTCTAGATCAAATAGAAGACATTAACCCGTGAGAAGGCGCGCTATGAGCAATTTGCTCACACAAAAATTTAATTCAAAAATTTTTTGTCTTTCCCTTGCCACACCAATTCAAGCACTTAAGTACCTTCCTAAATATTCACCCCCTCTCCCCTGACGCAATTCTCGATCCGCTCAGTGGCGTTGCGACCGCGCAGCAAGGCGTTTGTGGAGGCCGTGTACCAACGTGCGGCAATTTGCTCATCACGCGCCCATCCGTGTAAGTATTTATTTTTGTGGTTTAAAAAAGTTAGATTGTTATTTCTGCCATATTATTTCATTTGTTTGATTTATATTAGTTGAATATCATGTAAAAACTCTTTAGTAATAATGTTATTATTTTTTTTTTTTTTTCTAGCTACACTACAGATTCAAAATGGACGATCGAATGCCAGCACAAATTCATTCGTGGTTGGAAGAGGATTCTGGTGATGAATTGGATGTAGATCTTGAAAATGGGGAACAATACCGTGTTGACACCAGAGAAAGCGATAGTTCTGTCATCCGTAGTCCTCACGAAACTGATACGGAGCAATCGTCGGATGAAAACGATGCTGATATTTCTACTCCCGCGACTCAACAACAAAGAGGTAGGATCCCATACTATATTGGCAAAGATCGTTCCACAAAATGGCTTATCCACAAGCCTTTACGTAACGTACGTACTAGGAGTTATAACATAGTTATCCACCTGCCAGGAGTAAAAATCGTAGCTAAGAATGCCAAAGAACCTTTACAATGTTTTTCATTGTTTGTGGACGATACCATGATAGACAAAATAGTCCTGTACACGAATGTGTACATAACTAAACTACAAGAAAAGTTTTCACGTGAACGGGATTGCAAACTTACAGATGCAGTTGAAATAAAAGCATTGATCGGAGTTTTGTACATGGCGGGCTTGAAAAAGATCTGTCATTTAAATGTAAAAGAAATGTGGCTAGATGATGGAACAGCATGTGATTTTTTTAGAGCAACCATGTCAATAAAAAGATTTTTATTTTTGTTACGGGTTTTGCGATTTGATGATATAAATACTCGTGATAACAGAAAGGAAACTGACCATCTGGCACCAATCCGAGAAATTTTTGAAAGCTTTGTAGCTCATTGTAATCAAAATTACACACCAGGGGAATACTGCACTGTAGATGAAATGTTGGAATCATTCAGAGGCCGCTGTAAATTTAGAGTTTATATATCCAACAAACCCGCAAAGTACGGCATCAAAATCTATGCACTCGTAGATTCCAAAACCTTCTACACAAGTAATTTGGAGATTTACGCCGGGAAACAACCCGCAGGGCCATTCAGTTTGAGTAACTCCGCTGCTGATGTAGTGAAGAGAATTGCACAACCCATATTGAACACGGGAAGAAATCTAACTATGGACAATTATTTTACATCCATACCGTTGTTTGATGAACTGAAAAACACCTACAGAACAACTGCGGTGGGAACACTGCGAAAAAATAAAAAAGAGATTCCGCCTTCTTTTTTGTCAACAAAGGATAGGCCAATGCCAAGTTCAATTTTTGGTTTCGGTGAAGATAAGATAATCTTATCATATGTGCCAAAGAAAAAAACAAAGAAGATTGTCCTTATGCTATCAACACTTCACAATGACGACGCTATAGACCAAGAAACTGGAAGCGAAGCTAAACCTGAGATTGTAACATTTTACAATTCCACAAAAGGAGGCGTAGATGTGGTAGATCAAAAGAAAGAGGATTATTCCGTTGCCAGAATCACATCAAGATGGCCAATGCGCTTATTCTTCTCCATTTTGAATATAACTGGGATCAATGCCCAAATAATATACAAAGCCAACACAAACACTCTGATTGAGAGACGAACTTTCTTGAAAGAGGTGGCTCTCGAGCTGGTGAAACCACATATTTCACGCCGGATTCGCATGGAGAACATATCCTCAGATCTCAAATTTCTAATGAAGCGATTTGTGCCGGCTCCTGTGCCTGTTGCGGAGCCAGGACCAAGCGGATTTTGTGCAATATGTCCTAGACGTAAAAATAGAAGGTCAAAAAAACCATGTACTTCGTGCAAGCAATTACTTTGCACCGAACATGTAAAATACATGTGTTCAGTATGTTTCGAGAGGCACATTAGTGTAGATTTAATGGATGAATAACACTTTTTAGTTTTTGTTATGTAACAGTTTTTATTGTGATTTTTATGAAACGTGCCAAAAAATTTAATTAATACTAGGTTGTTTTGTTATTTGCGTTAGAAGTTGCTATTATGTTTAATAGTTTTGATTAAAATACTTGTTTTCTTACTTACTAAACCTTGTGTTATTTATTTAAATACATTATAAGCCAATAAATATAGAAACATTAAAAATATGAACATTTATGATAGTGTGAGCAATTTGCTCGCGCGCGCCTACTCGTGTAAGAAAATTAGGCGCGCCTTCTCACGGGTTAAAAAACAATTGGTGAGTGTTCAAGATGTGTCGCTGCCCTTGAACGTAGAAACCATTAACACAAAAAGAAGTGCATATCTTGACTGCAGTTCAATAAGTGTACTGGATGCGCAAAATGCAGATAAAATCGAAAGTGAAACAAATACCAACGAGCCCCAAAACGATTTAGCTGTATTTCATAGCAATACAAATATTTTTTTAGATGAGGGTAGAAGTCAACCGTTACCGAATCAAACAAGTAACGACCGATATGTTGTGAACAGCGTTGACGTAGAACGAGCAGACGACCCGAGTGTAGTTAGTAGTGGGGTCGCTGTGACTCAGCGACCGCTAACTGTAAACAAACCGGTCGATCAGATGACGAATGCATTAGCGATGCAAAACAGATCATATGCAAACGTTGTACAGTTAGATAACGACGGCGCTGGGTGGACTGTAGTTCGTCGTAGAAGAATACCTAACTATCGTCTAAAGGGTAAAGAGGGAAGAGCCATGACTGCATTAGATGAAAAGTTTAGAGCGGCTGAAAGAAAATTACCGATCTTTATAACAAACGTTCACAAGAATACTTCGGAGTGTGATATCGTAAATTATATAGAAAAGAAAACACAAGAAAGGGTATCATTAGAGCAAATCTCTATTAAGCGCGAGTGTGAGCACAATGCTTACAGATTTTATGTATCGGTCCACAAGTTACCTCTTTACTTAGATGAGAAGCTATGGCCACAAGGTATTGTCTTTCGAAGATTTGTTAATTTTAGACCTAAACGTAATGTGAAGCCGAAGCCGGCATAGATAATATTTTAGTAAATAAATAATGGATCTACAAACATATAAGTTTATTAGTTACAATTGTAAGAGTGCAAAACGTTCTTTACATTGCATTCGCGATCTCTGTAAAACAAGCGACCTAATTGCGCTTCAAGAAACGTGGTTGTTACCAGATGAGATACCTATACTTGATACCATAAGTGACGACTTCAGTACAACGGGAGTCTCAGCAGTAGATGTATCTGCAGGCATCTTATATGGCCGTCCTCACGGAGGAGTCGCACTGTTATGGAGGCGAAGTGTTTTTCAAGACGTGTCGGTCATCCAGTGTGAAAACCCTCGTATATGTGCAATTAAAATAATGACAAATGATAAACCTTTTTTAGTGTTTAGTGTTTATATGCCGGTGGACGTTCCTGCAAATTTGATGGATTTCACTGACGTCTTAAGCTCAGTAAGTGCTGTCATTGATAATTGTGGCGTTGACTGTGTATATGTATTAGGTGACTTTAACGCGCATCCTAATGAGCGGTTTTTTAAAGAACTTATGGACTTTTGCGCTGAAGATAAATGGCTATGTATTGATATAGATAAGTTAGGTTTGACGTCTGATACTTATACATTTTTAAGTGAGTCTCACGGGTCGAAACGGTGGTTAGACCACTGTATAGTGACCGAAACTGCTGCAAAAACTGTAGAATATGTAAATGTGTTGCATAACGTAATGTGGTCAGATCATTTCCCACTAGTTATATATTGTAATTTAGGTTTTATTTCACGCAAAACATTTCAATGTATAAATGTTAGTCGTAATGAGGCCTTGTGGGGGGAAAGATCACCTCAACAAATTCACACTTATCGAAATGAATGTCATAGGAGGTTGCGCCTTATAGATTTTCCGCAGGAACTAAGTAATTGTTGTGATAGGATGTGCAATGACGTCTCACATAGTCTCATTATAGACGAATTATATGTAAAAATTGTACAGGCTCTGACACATGCTGCTTTAGTGGGTCGAGAGAGCAGAAAAAGAGGAAAAAGAAAAGTTGTTATTGGCTGGAACAAACATGTTGCTGATGCTCACAGGCGGGCCAAGCATAAATTCTTGCTTTGGAATTGGTACGGGAAACCTTGTTTTGGAAAAATTTTCGATGATATGTGTCAGACCAAAAAAGTGTTTAAGTCGCGCCTTAAATGGTGCCAAGACCATGATACTCAAATAAAAATGGACATTTTGACATCTCACCATACAACGAACGATTTCCGATCCTTTTGGAAAAATACAAATAAGTTAAAATGTAGGCCTGGGCTGCCTGTGTGTGTCGGTGGTGAGTCGGAGCCCAAAGACATTGCCAATATTTTCAAACAGCAGTTTTACATTCAATCGCCATTGGGACCGTCTCGGACTGTGCTTAGTGTTGGGGTCGGCATGGAGCCGGAGATTAAATTTACTGCCAAAGAAATCGCCCAAACTATTAATACAATGACTAAGGGTAAGTCTCCGGGCCATGACGGCCTTAGTATTGAGCATTTGCGTTACGCGGGTCCTCATCTGCCGAGAACGCTGGCTATGCTTTTTTCTTTTTGCCTGTCACACAGCTACTTGCCTAAAGAAATGTTGAAAACTGTAGTGGTACCTGTATTAAAAAACAAAACAGGCGATGCCACCGATAAAGGCAACTATAGACCAATATCGTTAGCCACTGCCGTCTCTAAGGTGCTTGACGGCTTGCTTAATACACAGTTAGGCCGATATGTTGAACTCCATGACAACCAATTTGGTTTTCGCTCTGGCCTTTCAACGGAGAGTGCTGTTCTGTGTCTTAAGCATGCTGTCAACTACTATACGAAACGTAAAACGTCTGTCTATTGCTGCTTTCTCGACCTTTCAAGAGCATTTGATTTGGTTTCCTATGATATACTGTGGCAGAAGCTTGGAAAGACACAGTTACCAAAAGCAGTTATAAATATTCTACAGTATTGGTATGGAAACCAAATTAATTGTGTAAAGTGGGCGGGTGCTATGTCAGACGCATATGGTTTGGAATGCGGAGTGAGACAAGGTGGTCTGACGTCGCCAATGCTTTTCAACCTGTATATAGATGAATTGATCGGTGAGCTCAGCAGGGTCAAAGTTGGATGCCATATAGACGGAATTTGTCTAAATAATATTAGCTACGCTGATGACATGGCGTTGCTGAGCGCGTCACCATGCGGTTTGCGAAAACTTATTACTATATGTGAAAAGTATGCTGATGGTCACGGCCTGATTTACAATGTAAAAAAGAGTGAGATAATGGTTTTTGAGGCCCGGGGTAAATATCATAATGTAATTCCACTAGTCTTTCTTAACGGAGTCCCGTTGAAGAGAGTCTTTCATTTTAAATATTTGGGGCATATTTTGACACCTGACCTCAGGGACGATGCTGACTTGGATAGAGAGCGGAGGGCATTGTCAGTGAGAGCGAACATGCTGGCTCGCAGATTTGCAAAATGCTCTAAACAAGTAAAGATCACTCTTTTTAGAGCTTACTGCACATCTTTCTACACATGCAGTCTGTGGGCTAGATATACTCAAAAGTCTTACAATGCCCTCCGTATCCAATATAACAATGCGTTTAGAGTGCTGATGGGACTGCCTCGTTTTTGTAGCGCATCAGGGATGTTTGCTGAAGCGCGTGTGGATTGTTTTTACACCACGCTGCGCAAGCGGTGTGCGTCCCTGGTGCGCAGGGTAAGGTTCAGCTCGAACAGCGTTCTAGCGATGATAACGGACCGGTTAGACTGTAGGTATATCAATCATTGCTGTGCAACCTCTCATGGAATGGTGCAACAGGGATTAGGCAGGCAAAACCTTTAATCATGTTTTCTATAATTTACTAACATAGCATATAAGTGTGTATTACTAACAATGAGTCTTGGTTACTTGAAATAAAGATGATTATTATACCCTAATCGGACGGTATTATACTGATCAGAGGATTAGTAAAAACCTAAATAAGAGTGTCAATTATTGTTAGCATAGCTAATAATATAAAAGGTTATGTAAGTTGGAATCAATTTAGATGTAAACTAAAAGCTATCTAAACCTCAACTCGCAATAAAAGGATAACACTTCTCAGTAACCCGTATTCACTGTTATTCCGAGACCACTAGATCTAACAGCAAACCGTTTTTACAATACCAGTTGCAAAACCGCACAATAACACAACGACAATTTCCAATTCCCTTTATCGATACTATTATTACCGATACGACCACATCCCTAATCAATCGCAACCGTAGCCAGAGTTTTTTACAGTTTGTTAGTAGTTTGGATACTTTTTTATCCTTTTTGCCCCTTTCGAGGATTCATTTTGGACAATAAAATGACCGCAGATGTAACGGGCAGGTGTTGCCATGCCAATAATGAAGGAATCGCACTCAATCGAGATTTGTATTATATTTAATGGGTATAAAGGTTTATGCTTGGTCATTTTATAGGCGGGCTGTTAAGTATTTTCGTGGTTTGTTATACCTAGTAATTATTTTCATTAGCAGATGCTTGAGCGTTTTATTTGGATATGTACACCATGTATACACGCCTTCTGATAATTAAATTTATATTTACTTTAGTTTATAGGTTATAATTTAGTGTGTTCGCTGTTTCCATTCTGCACAGCGCAAATACTTAGAATGACATGGCTTCAATAAACCAGAGCTTACAGCTTTCTGCTGTTTTACGTAACACATTGCATTCCAAGAAAAATTCACGCAAAAAACGCAACTAACTGGTCCCATATAATAAAGTAGTATCCATTACACTTTATCTAAATAAAAACACGTAATTAAATGCAAATAAGGACGGGCTGACAGCATGTCGATATAATTCAAGACGTTTTATCGACTATCGACAGTTTGCGTGTGGACTTATCAAGTTTATGGTGGTTCGTGTAGCGTTCTATCGGTGGAAGTAAGTCAACGTCGCACTAATTGTGTCGTTGTGACGACCAGTGACGATATCCCGGTGCCTTCTGACTTCTCACTGATGCCTTGATATTCGTAAACGTTTTTCGCATGTTAAATCCAATTAATTTGTTATTTTTCTCTTATATAAGCATTGAATGTTATAACACGTTCGAATGTGTCGACCGTTATGTTTTAAAAGACAGCTCTTAAAATATTGACACAGACATGTCTGAATATCAGCTGTAATCGGCGTCAACTTGTTTTAATTAAACGAAGGACATACATCGATAAATGGTAGTTAAAGAACTCTCAATGAATGTCAATTGATATTATACCGATATGACTTATCTGCATTCACTAATAATAAATTTTAAAGGAATATCAACACAAGATGTAATAAATAAGTGTCAATTAAAACCGATTGGCACCTTGGTCCTTGTACACCATACAAATATAGTTTACCCTCGCATGTTATGTATTCTGACAACCAGTCATACTATAGGATACTAATTTACCCAGTAAATGCTAAAATAATAGTCAGATAGACGATAGCTCCATAAAAAGTTCAGTATTCAGCTAAATCCGGTAAGACTGGAAGCCGATCCAATAGAGCTAAGGAAAAGGCTATGCAGTGTATGTTGATCCTCGCATGTTATTTCTAGCCTAGTGTAATATCATGGTACAAAATATTCATAGATTGGTATTATTCACTGAACTATCAGCACTTCATTACACTATCAGCTATTAACTAGCCTAAGGAAATACTATATTTGCTATGAATTGGATATCAAAGATTTTCCTTTTACCAGTATACAATACAGATTTACTTCGCAAATTGCACATTCGAATTGCCTTCACTGATTTAATATCATTGCAGTACCAAAAGCGACTATTATCTTCTTCTACTATATAAAAATAAGTCGGTTTTTCCTTCCTGACGCTATAACTCCAGAACGCACGAACCGACTTCCACGGTTTTGCATTCGTTGGAAAGGTCTCGGGCTCCTTGAGGTTTATAGTAAAGAAAATTCTCAATTACATAAAAAAAGGCCGCGGGCGGAGCTGCGGGAAACAGCTAGTATATTTATGTGTATTAGTTGTTTCTAATCTAACGCTATTCAGATTTTAGAGGTATTCAGGCAATATAGTTACCAATTGGTAAAAGTTTGCATAGGCTTGCCGCCCTGGTGTCCTTGTTACTTATATAAATTTCAATTGTATAAATAATAATAGTCAAAATTATTTATATAAATTTTAATTGTATAAAAAAAGGGGGGGGCAGGCCCTTTTTTTTTGCGGAAACTTGTATCTGCCAAGTACCCAAGTGACATTTCTACAAGCGTTAACGTCGATCGAATCACTTAGCGAAAACAAATGCAATTTCCATTAATTTAAGTCGGTGGCTAGGCTGTTAAGGACAAAGTTACTACTTATCTGCTGACAAATTCGTTCCAGACACACCCTTGGTCCGCGCGGGTGACGGAGGACTACACTATTGTTAGTTCACCCCCGTCCCACGCGCCATTTTACCACCCCCGCTGTCTTCCTTCCCCTGCCGCCTGCCAACCATGCGCGTGTAGCTATAGTAGATATTATTAGATCACTAGTACCTACTCAGTCCAACGCAATAACTATTCATAAAATCAATATTTAATTCATAAGGTACAATCAGCATCGTAATTTTAGTGAATTTCTTATCATCCATTACTACAAACGTAACCCACATTTCCCCTTCAAATCGTGACGCAGTTAAATTTATTGTTATTTATAAAATTAATTTGCAGTAAAGATTCGTTATCAAACACGGTAAGGTGTGAGAATGTCGCCACAGATAATGAAAGGCTTCTGGAAATATTCAAATAAAATCAAATGAAAATTTAACTGAATGGCCTTGTAATAAAGGTGGTTTTTCTTTGGCAAAAATATATGACATAACTTTGGAAGACTTTATCAGTCACCAACGAACAAACTGATCTATAAATCCTTAGCATACCTCATTAAAAACTAAACTCTACCACCTTGAAACAGGGTTGAATTGAATCCGATTTTGTGGAAAGTACAGTCGCCAACATATTATCAAGTCACGTGACAAGATTGATGCATGTCAGCTCGTCACGTCTGTCCGTATCTTAACGCTAAGTGCTTTAGATGCCGACCAGAATGTAAATGAAGTCGTCCGGGTATAAATATCAGAGCACTTTACACGTGTTTATGATATTGTCGTTATCTGTACATGAAAGTGTATCTGTCAAAACAATTTATTTATGTTCCGATTTCGAGTCGTGATTGAAGTGGTATAGTTGAGGTAGGAAGTAGATGGCCTAGTTTGAATTGAACAGATGTTGCGCCCTTGTAAGATGTGTGATCCATTTTGGTTGCTATGGTAACAGTTGTTAGATGTTCAATGGATGTAACTAAAGGTCGCTATTACTCCTACGACAAGGGTTTTTTTAGTTTATGAACTTCATTAGATCAGTACCAAGACGTTCTTTCTTATAAAGGTGTTCGGATCGCAGTTTATTATGACATATTCTTGCCGAACCGAATGAGATATATTTTAAAACATGAGCAAAGACGATTGAAAAAGAACTTATTTGAGTAAAAACTTTGTATATACTTACTTTGAAACGATGAATGGAAGTATCAACTATTATTAAAAGTAATATAGATCAAAATGTTAATAGTCACATAAATCTTTACTTAGTCAGCACATCTAATAATATTCTAGCAAACCAGATATTTCAGTATATTCTAACACCCTAAACAAAAGAATCGAACACAAGCACATACAATTATTTTCAATCTCACACACTGGCAGTCCGCCTGTTAAACTTTATGGCTAATTTTTATGTGCGGGAAAGGGACACACAGACACGCGTTAATTAGTTCCCTGGAATGCTCTCAAGACAACCTCAGAATGTTCGAATGGTCAGAAACCTATAATTATCTAAAGCGAAACAGTTTTCGGAGAGAAACGATGATTTAGTTAAACGTTTTTTAAGGTCTTGCCTTGATTTGTTACCCAAACATTAGTCGGACATGCGGCTTGATCGATCGGTCAACAATGAAACAACCATTGGCATTAAAATATTGCAAATAATTAATATTGGTCACGTAGTATTTTTTATGAAAAATTTTTGAGGTTGGTTATAATTTGTTTGTATAATAAATGGCTATTTTATTTATAGTTATGATAATATAATATGGTATCTGAAAAGGATTCTTTTTTGCAATATTGTTTCGTTAAAATTGGGATTTTACTTTATTTATAAATATAATTATGGTATCTAAAAATATTCTACCGGATAATACTGGCCCAAGATTTAACACAGGCCACTATAAGACGATAAAAAAGAAGCACTAAAATTATAATTTTCCATCACCTTAAAATTAATTATTACAAAAAAAAACTACGCATAGTAGTAAAGATTTATGCTATTTCAAGTAAGATACCACAAATAGTTTCAGTATTATGTTTAAAATATTATCTATCTCTTTCTAAGTAAATCTCTTCAAACGAAATCACACGATGTAATTTTATTTCCAAAGACAAAATTCAAAATTTCAAAATTCAAATATTTCTTTTACTGTCGCACACACTTTGGCACACACTTACAGACAAAAAAAAACATATTTCATAGTAGCTATATACATTAAAATAGTGTCTCTGCGACAACGAGGTGCCCACTCAGCATCACACATCGCAATATGTAGTACGTAGTTTTTCTAACATAAATTAACTTTCCGCTCATAATTCTTCGCAACAGTGTGTATAAATTTGAGGTCGCACCAAAATTACCGGTTCTCTTGTCATGTTACAATGGGGACTAATAAAGAGCCCTCAGAGTTAATTAGCTTTGGGTATCTGGTAATACCATGGAAGTAACATTTTTGCTTTGTCTTTGGTTATGAATCGGGAGAAGTAATTTGTTCGGCTCATTGAGAAGTTGGCAGACATTTGAATTTTTGAACTGGATTTATGAAGCTTATGTTAGTGTTGATTCATTAAATGGAGATAGGTACGATTTATTTTATTTTTTAGGAGCTTTACTTAATCTCAGAACCAGTAAAAGGCTTAAGGCAAGGTGTTAAATAGTAGTAATTTCTTTTTCAAAGTCTTTTATAAGGAAATTACAAGAATTATATTTCTCTAGATTCTACAGACACAAAAGACTTCTGAGAATTGTATATATTTTTATGTTCTGGACCCATAAATAATACAGTGTATGACATTTAATAAACCTTAATACCACAAATGAACCAAAGCCCGATGTATTAACAAACGTTTAAAACATTTATTTCGTAAAAAATCCATAACGTAATAATACAGTAGAAGAACACACATACAGTAGAAGAACACACATGGAAATAAACAATAAAATAATTCAATAAATTAAATACCGAAAATAAAAAACCATTAAAATCAAACAATTATAAAAAAATATATAGTTAACCATGTCATGCAAATCTATAAGAATGTTTATTAATTTTAAAAATATGAGGAAAAGTTATTTAATAAGACTTTATGACCTTTCAAACAGATTTTCAACCCTCTGCATTTTATTATGAAAGTACCCCATATTTGTCTTTATATTAGTAGAATTACTTACACATTACACTTTGTTCCCAGTAAAATAGTTTTTATAGCTGAATGACAAGTAAAAACATCGTATAACTTTTGTGCTTAGGAATTTTGATACATTCACATTTTACGAGCCTCATACAACCATGTTCATAAAATCTAACAATACAAATAATTACCACTCAAACCATCTAACTTAATTTTCATAACTAAGGTATTCCCATAACTGTCTAGTTAACATAATTCGTAATTAGTGAACTGTGACGTCATTGCAACTATATGAATTAATGGAAGACGGAACTCAAAGCTACCGACTTAGATCAGTTGGTGAGATAAAGTTGGAACAATGGTCGGTCCCATATAACAATTTGTATGCAAACCACGGGAATGAAATCTCTTAATTTGTTGCTTGTCTCTGTAATTCGACGTTTGTTGAGATATCTGAATGACGCATGTTGCTTCTTGAATGGATGCGGTAGGTATTCTTAATTTATGCTGCATGGTAAAATAAGATAGAAGATAGTAGTTTACCCACCGTACCTAACGTAGGTACAGAATTTACAGAGCACTGTTACTCTTTGTTACGTCACGTTAAAAACACGAAGGTACTATTTATTGTCTTCCTGCTCAGACTAGAAATTATTAAAATTAAAGATTTGCCAACAAAGAGAAGTTTTATTTATTCTGAAATGATTTTGACCAGTTTAAAGTATGCACTGTGCAAGCTATATCACGTTTAATAAGAAAGGGTAGGTACGTAACATTAGATGTGTCTTTTACCCATGGACTTAGCCTATCGCGGTCCACTGCTGGACATAGGCCTCGCCCAAGTTGCGCCACAACACCCTGACCCTCGTCTTCCGCAATGAAAGCATTGGGAACTGTGTGCTATGGTGTGGTATCATGGGGTGTATATTGTCCTAGTAACCACGCTAGGCCAGCGAGTTGGTGACCGCAGTTTTGTTTTCGTTCTTTAAGAGAATGCTGCTGTCCATTCTTCTCGTTTTTAAAACATGTAACAAAACCCCTGTCAGATCCAATAAAGGCGTATTCGTGGTAGTTCATGAACCGTCTCGCATAGGCGGCTTCTTTGACACCAAACTGTATGTATTAAGTACGTGACCTTTGAGGAGCGGTCAGTTGTTCAGCTGTTGCCTTGGATCAGTTTTTATTTGTATTTAAATATTTTGACTGGGGAAAAAAAAATATTCTCGAATCCATTAAATAGCTACGTATGTACGCAGTACGCAGTACGATACCGAATAATACTCTCAGGGATCGGACAGGGTTTTTGTTACACGCTGTATATCCCTTAGTCGCCTCTTACGACTACCCACGAGTAGAGAGATAGGGGTTTGATTCTAAGCTATTTAGATACCTTCTCCACAAATCATAGCTCGTTGTACGTTGGACAATAGCGTGAGATGTGCGCGGGGACATTGTTGATTACTATCTTATGCTTGTGAACACTGACAGTCTACTTGGTACTACTGTGTTGCTTAATGTCATACTTATGAGTTCATTTAAACATGCTACCAGTAGAAGTGGTGGTGGGGCCGACTTGGGACAGGTCTCGCCACAACACAAAAGGTTCTCAGGATGTGATGGTGTTATTCTTCGTACATATTATGAAATCGTAATCATGTGCATGGTTAATATTCCACTTAATCAGACCGGAGTCAGCCGATTGCTGGTATTTTGATGTAGAATAATTTGGTGTAAGTATGAATAGCTTAAAAATAGCTTAGGTGGAATAGTAGGTTTTCGAGATAATAAAATTATTTTTCGTCAGTTGCGTCCCTCGGAGTTATTACCCGTGATATATGTCAATCCATGGTGTTATCTACCTCCATACCAAATTTTATTAAAATCGGTCCAGCCGATTGAGCGCGACCAGGTAACAAGCACACTCACAAACTTCCGCCTTTATATAATTACTGTGTTTGTCCTATTTATAGATAAGATGTTTACATCATTTAGAAATAAGAGAACCTGAATAAAACCGAATGTAAATGAACGTTTAGATTCAACTTGTTTTTCCTCTAAATAACTATGAAATATCAATACTTGAGAAATACCGTGACAAATTTTCATGCCAAGAGTTAAAGACAAACTATTACAAACCGATTTCATGGTTATTATCAAGTACACTGCGACATTTACATATTACACTACACTTTCTCAATCAATAAACAACTTTATTCTCCAAAAATTAAAGTAGATTTTTAACTGACATTGTATTGTGCAGATTGTATGCAAATCACAAATCAATGTTTGCCAATAAACCGTAATTATTATAATGAGCGTGCGTTTTCATGGCCTTTAATGTGTTAATTGATCACTTAATAAATGAATAGTGTAGATTTTATGATGTGAGTAAACGCAGGGTGAAAAATCAAGCGATGTCGATGGTATCGCGTATCGGTAATATATCGCAATACAGCGCCAACGAGTGAATGAATATAATAGTTTAATTTATTATTTTATTTATTTAGTATATCGACAATCGGGTTTGTTTACCATTGACCTGTTGGTGTTGTGGATAGTGTTAAATCGAAGGGTTCGATTCCGATCTTGTGCGACAAGCATAGTTATTCGTTCTGTGTGGAAGTAATTTGTCTAGGTATAAATGTATTGAGAAATATGCAATTATCATGATCAGTTCTTTGGTTATCATTATACGGGCTCTGCCTAGTTTGGAATTAGACAGTATTATTTTTCCCTGTAAGTATTTTTAGTAGGGTAACGCGTTTACCTGTATTTGTAAGTAAGTCAAATTATTAATTGGAAATACCGATATAGCTTACAGAGTCAGTAAGCTGAAGTGGCAGTGGGCTGGTCATGTCTGTCGAAGGACTGGTCGTTGGAGCAGACGAGTCCTTGAGTGGAGACCGCGAATCGGCATACGTAGGACGCCCCCAGCCAGATGGACCGATGACCTGAAAATTTAGCTGGGTCGGACTGGATGCGGAAGGCGGAGGACCGGGTGTTTTGGCACAACTTGACTTAACTTGGCCTATGTCCAGCAGTGGACCGCGATAGACTGAGTTGATTGATTGAAAATTTTGAAAAAAAAAAATATATAAATATATAAAAAGAAAAAATAAAATATTAGATATTAAATAATGTATTTAAACTGAACATTTAATTTAGACACAACACGAAGACAATTCCAATAAACAGCTTAGTTTTTTTTTTGTATAATAGGTATTTTGTATAGTTTGTAATATAATTATATTACCTACCTCATATATATTGTGTGTTATAACAATTTGAAAAGATTCATTGTATCGCGCACATATAGACAAAAACACCCGAATCTTCTTAATAGCATGTCGATAAATCGAATAACTTAATTCAAGTGTCTAAGGAACCGATCACACTTATAATATTTATATTTCAAATAAATAACTAATTTACAATGTTGTGTAGAATGTTTTGTTATTAAAACACCAAAACAACTGTTTTAACGGACCATTGGAATGTTTACGACTATTAATAATATAACTCGCATAAATATACAACATGTTTAAAAAGGGGAAATAATACTATCAGATATTGAAGTATGAACTTATGAACTGCAAATTGGCCTAGTCATAAATTATAAATACTAAATTTTTTTGGCCTGTCCGTGACCATGACACCTGCAAAGGCGTCGAAACGTCGGGAACTAAAATCAAAATAAACCGCGATAGAAACCGTTTAAAAGTAGTTTTATTTCAATTTATAAAAGATTTTAACGACAACCCTAAACCTACGCTACAGTTAGTTGGTACTTACTCTCATAGCTACGAACTCGCTCGCCATTCTGAATTTTAAAGTGACTTCTAGGATCATCATCGTGAAGTTTTCACTCTATACTTTAAAGCCAAATTGTTAAACCCATACTTAGGTACCTCATACCGGTGCCATAGGAATGTTACAATCATATACTTTATAATACTGAAAGTATTATTTCATATTTCTGAAACACGTTGTATATACAGCCTCGGTATTTAAGCCGTATCTTCAACTATTAAGTAATAAAATGCACTAAATAATTACCTTACGATTGCTCGGCAGTTCTACTTTGCATATAATGAATACAGATGTCATTAGCCGTAATTATAGTTAATTATTATCATCGCAGGGACTTACCTACAATCATTTTTCATACCACAACCCATTGTTTTTTGACCTTTGAGATGGACCCCAGATAATAGATGTATTATGAATTATTTTGTGCTGTTGCAAAATATAGGTAACGTAGATGCTTATCTATCTTGACAAACGTAATAAATATGATTAATTTGCCCGTTTTTCTCACAACAGTTCATAATAATAGGTTTTGTTCCGTCGAAACTTGTTCGTGGTGTTGCAATTTTTGATAGTTTTTTTTTATTTATTTTTCCTGTTCCGTTTGTGCATTGTGAAAATGAATGAAGCTGCATTATATCCATACACTGTTTGGCCTTGCTTCGTGTAAACCTAAAAGTAATTTACTACTATATTATTATTATCAAACAAGTCAAGAAAAGAAATCACATGAAAGAAAAAAAATCGCACCTGAAACATACTCGGTTGTTCCAAGAATTCCACTCCACAGATAAACAATAACAATTTCAAACAATGTTTACTTAAATTACAAATTTTGCGCTGGCAACCGCATCCGTTCTCGCGTAGGATATCTATTTTGAGTGCTGGCAACATTGTCCCACCCGCGCGACAGAACGCGCGTGCTCGCATTATAAACATCAATACTGGGACGTTCGAATTTCAAAAACATTGTGTACCGACGTGACGTTATATCCGGTGACGTTCGTTACGGAATAGAATCTGGAAGCGTAAGAATAACAGTTTAGTTTAGGTTCTAAGGCCATCAAAACACGAAGCCAATACTACTATTGAGAATGTCGAAGAATAAAGCAATCGGTAAATCCGCACAATACATTACTTATATCATTAACCATACTTGTTCTTGTATTTTAGTGATCCGTCCATTGAAATTCGACTGGAAATCAATAAAATTCTGTTCAATGTTAAAAGTGTAATAGTATTCCTGTTTATTAGCTTGAGGTACAGCAGGCAGCAATGCAGGTTTACAATAGAGTGGTCTAACGACACCCGATAGTAGTCGACCTTTTCACTTGTCTTCATCTTCAGCCAAAGAATCTCCAGCGAAGGCGTTTAGGAAGTCTTCGAGTTGATCATGAAACAACGAAAGTATTTATGAACATCCAATCAGAACTGAGTTAAAGTTGACTAGAGACATTGGATTTTTAATTTGACCAGGTCTTGTGTCAAAAAAAACAAAGCCCAAAATCGAAACAAAAACAAGCCGCATTTCAGAATGCAGACGCGAAACAAATGACCAAACTATAAACTAAACAAATTACAAAATTAAAACAAGGACAAAAACTCATGTCGCGACTGAACATAGCCAATGGCAAACAGTATAATGGGCCCACAAAACGTCCAGAAAGTTAATAATTCACTGACCTTATAGAATTCACGGGAACCCTCAGAGGCGGGGACACGTTATGAGTTTGGGACCCGATTCCTCTTTTTTTGTCTGCAAAGCTAAATTAAATTGACTTTAGGCTGAAATATGAAGGGTTAGCCGTCGGTGACAGTACCGCGGGATCTAAATTTTAGATCAGAGCTGCTTGGTCAGCCTTTTGATACGAGGGTGAAACGTGACGTGATAATAATTATAATAATATACTTAAATAATTATAAACAGAAGCTGTCTGCGCAAAACAAAGCTGATATCTTTAAATCTAGTTCCTCGCTTTGGTGTAATTCACTTTAGTTAAAAGTTCTAAATGCAGTTTTTAATTTCGTACCTCTTCTATTATAATGTCAGGTAAGTAGGTTCAGGCAAATTCTAGGATTACGAAAAAGAGGATTTACTAACATCATTCTTATAAGGAGCTCATTTATATGGGTGTAGACAGTAAAATGTTTAAAACTATTAAGAACCGTATCACAAAGTTCGCATAATAGTATATTGTCAAAGGATCATTAATTTTTTACATGCGACATCTGAAATTACATGTTTATGAGCGAAGAACATTTTGAAAAAACAACAAATAAATGACGCGAATAGATTGTCTTAGAAATAAAATTAATAACAACTTTCTAGTGTGACAGTTAACCGAAGGCCTTAATTTTGTTTAGTCCACCGTCAAAGAGGGCGTGTTACATAAAAACTCTTCGTGTTACCACAAAGTTATGGTTATACACCTAGCCATTTGATTTTAAACCTTATTGGAATAACCATATGAGCTTTGAGTTAGCAGTAAGTATAGTGGTAAAGAAATATGTTCGCGTCAGTCTTACCTATGTCTTGATGGGCGGACATTAGGACATATGAAATATTAATAATAATTCACTTTTAATGTTTTGAGGTAAAACTGTTTGAATTTTAATCAAATTCGAATAAATGATAATTTAGTTTAGCGCCCATGTTATTAAATTTGACAAAAACATATGGTTTCCTTAAAAAATAATGTTTTATTTACGTCGGCATTAATAAAAAAACTATAGTGAAATGGTAAAATAAAGATGATAAGAGTACAAGATTGTGGATTTGACATGAGTGCATCGTATTCGTCCATCACACTAAAAGTTATCAAGCAATGTTATGTTAAGTTAGTTATTTATCAAACGGACACCTACAGAAGAACGAAAGCAATTCACCAGCAGGCTTACACTTAAATTAATTTCAATCCAAAAACAAGTCTAATTCAAAATTAAATAGGTACCTGCTATTAATATAAGCACGTGATTCTTGAAACAAAATTGTTGTCTAAGCTTGGATTTCAGTTAGTTCTTTCCATTACACACGTTATATTTACACAAATTAATCAAACGGCAAAATAAAAAATAATTTTAAAGTAAGTCCCTAATCGATCAAAGCATTTAATATGCGGTTACATCCCTAGATCAAGCAGCTCAAACTAGTAACAAAAATAAGTACCTAAATAAAAAAAAAAATAGATCCCTCTCTTGCTGTTTGCCTTATTAAGATTGTTAGCAACGCACTAAGTCGAGGTCCGAACACCGCAGGGGGTGCCTTCAGTGAATTTTGCTAAAGTAGTTATTTTTCTATAGCTCAGGCTGGAGATCTATGGTTTTGCCAAGGTAAAGCAGTCAAAGCTTACGCTCAGGCTAAATAAAGTAGATCTCTTCTGTCTGCGACTTCGTCTGCGTGGACTTCAGAATTGGGTCCAAAAGGAAATGAAAAATGTGAAAGTAATAAAATTTGTAGCTTGCGCTGTAATAGAGATAAATACCAAATTTATAAGCTGTCTGCCCACGGCTTAGTTCGTAAGCAATTTTCCCTTGGGAACTACTTAAAGAATCGGGATAAAAGGTAGCCTATATTCTTTTCCATGTCAAAGGGTACATGCATGCCAAATCCGTTCAGCCATTTTTGCGTGATTAAGTAACAAATATCCAAACATCCACACTTTTACATTTATAAATTAGTAGGATTTATCGTAGGTATGTATGTTTACTAAAAATAAAGTTATTAAATGGTTTTTGTATAAGATCTTGACAAGGTTTTTCATAAATCAAAATTTTTATAAAATACTGATAAGTGTTGTGCTTAATGTCATTGGTTCATTGAACCTTATTACTGTGTTTTCTTTAAGTTATTTTCCTACTGTAATTTCCCATTGTAACGTTGCTATGATGTCACAGTGGTTCGAAATAACTATTCAGGTTCTATTGTTCTCTCATTAGCTAGTCACTGCTATTAATTTTTGACATCATTTGCATTTACAGTAATTGACATAATAAATGCAATGACAATAACATTGGAGTCATTAACACGAGGCTTCAAGGTTATGAGAAAACAAACTTAATTATACAGCAAGTTTTTCTACTTACGACTGTATGTCTATTGTGATAAGATTGACAATTTAGGTATTTATAATCTGAATAAAATAGATTGTTTTGCTATTATGCAAAGTTAATTTTGCAGAAGCTAAAATCAAATTTCGTTCTTATTATAATATTTATAAGAGTTACTGTCTATTGGAAAAGTGGTTGAAGGTAAGTGGTAATAGAAAATTACCATAATTTGTATAATTATTTCAGCATGCAAATTTTAATGACGGTATAGTGGTGACAATGCTTGATAAGTTGTAATTGATTAATTAATTTGTGAGTTTGTTCGTGGAAACAATATTCAATAGTCAGGAAACAAATTAATTATTTTTATCTAAGTTTGGTTCATTTTACTTGGTTTTATTTCTACCACCTTTCTTATTGTGTTATTGAAAAACGTTGCTTCATAAAAGAGGTGTTTTTTACACTTATAAGGAGGTCCCTACGTAAGTTTAACAGACTGTAAAAGTTTTCAAAGTAACTGAATAGACCTTTTCTCTGTCTATTTTTACTCTCTTCCGTAGTGGAAGATTTCTTTTAATGTTTTTATTTCTAGCGTTACCTATTTAGTTTTCAAGATAACTTTTCTTTTAGGTTTATTAGAAACGAAACATTTTGATACTAATTATTTTAGTTGTACATTATTATAAAAGCGTTCTAGTATGTTGTGCTACATAGCATTTCATATACTTTACGGAACCAAGCGCGTAAGTTTCCACTAGTCTTTATTCATGAACATGAAGGTGCAAATCGTAACCAAAAATTGATGATGTTAAAAATGAGTGAGTACACTCATACACCACAGAAAAGTAGACAAACCTTTAAAGTCACAATAACATTTAGATGGAACCACAATAGCTACATATTAGGTTTTAAAGGATACTAACACTAAGTAATATTTTTTATAGACTCATCAATTTTTATATAATTATTTGTGATACTTCAATTGCTGTGATCTCATATATCGATTTACTGCGAATTACTGGACTCTAAGTCACCGTTTGCTGTTGTCGGTGTGATTGCTACCATAACTCGAGTGAACTAGTGACTCCCGATCGGTACCTGTCACCGAGGCTATAACTAACCTTTTAATTGAACAATTCCTTACTGGCTGAGGCATCGAACGTAAATTGTAAGGGTGTTTTCAGACGTCTTGAGATTTTGTGTCCGTAATAGCTCGGTAATAGGAATTTAAAGGTTCAGATTGTGACCTACTTAAAACAATTAAATGTATACAACCTTACTCTAAGTATACGTAAACTGATACTGATGACAATTAACAAGGTTCCGTGCTTGTCGTCGCAATGTCGAGTTTGATAAAATGGTGTAAAAATTATTTGTAATCAATTCAGTTTTAAGTACTCTCTTTAAGGATTGACCAAACTTTTTTCAGGTTTCGTATTAGGTAAGTGAAAACAATTGCTTATAATCTTAACTCCTACATATATTATCAAGATTACATAATTATGGTCCTGCATGCAAGTGTAGTGCAATGGGTTCATCATTTTGAAACGTTGCCTGTCAATACCTATCTTTCAATAGTTGTTTGGCTATTAAATTAATAATGTAATTAAATACGATTGCTCGGATAGTCAAGTGGCTTAGGTCATCACGATAATTATCACTGTGCGCGACGTGCTGCGGGTTCGATGCCCGCATGGGACAAGCATTTTGTAATCCACGAATGGATAATCCAAGTCTAGCTGGTTCTTTGTGCATGTGATTTGAATGTTTATTAAATCCCCGTGACACAAAGATTATATTCCTTAGAGCTAGAATTGTTTTTATCAAGAAAAAGAAAACAATCATGCAAATTGTAGTAGGTATTCTCAAGCTATAAGTCTGAAATATTTTTTTATTATTATTAGAAGTAAGTAGTTGATCGATAAAGGTAATGTCAGTAGTCTTGGATATTTTACATCCGAAATACAAAACAGATTTGAAAAAAAAATATTGCAGAGTCAGGTAGCCCATTTATTGTCGAAAGCTATAGGCTATTTAATGCAACGATATCCAGAGCAAAAGAGCTAGTCTGGCATTAAGCGTAACTACGCCTTGCAAGGTAAAACGCGTCCTCTCACACCAGCCGGCGCATCAGCAGCCGTGTAAAATCACAAACGCAGCGGCACCGCCACACATCGTGTGTCATCACCTTTAGTTCGCTAAACATAACAACTCAGCCATAAACCACTCTATAAGTCTACATCTAGCCGAATTAACTGGCCGTAAATCTATCGAACGATTGCTTTTAGAACAAATTTATTTTATACACGGAAGTGTGACCTACATGATCGGATTGGCTTAAAGGTTTATACACTTAGAATTACAGTGTTTTCATTCTGGATGATCGGTGGGGTTTTGACTTAATTTTGGGCGAATTAGTAGATAATTTTTGTAGAGGAGATTTGTGTAATTGGTAGTAATGAGTTGCTGCGCTAACGTCTTACATCTTCAAAGAATAATGAGTGTGAGTCCGTTGTTAACTATATACTATTAAAAGTTATTGCCTACATCATTTTAAATACTATAAGTACGATCTCATCATTATGTAGTTATCACAATTTTCGTCTTTAAATAGTATTTTTGATTTTAAGTTTTTCAGGCCGAAATAAGATGCCACTGAAAACGATTTATACCAGCTTTTTAGACCAAATCATATAATTGCGATAAATTTTCCAAGACATTTGAAAGCTTAAAGCAGCACTGATAAATACCCATACTCGTATCCTTCCCGTAGGTTTGCAGTAGTTTCTCAGGTATATACAGGATTAATTTAAAAGGAGTGCGTATATTGAACGAGGTAATTAGGTGCATAAAACTAAACAACTTTCCCTAAGGAACATAGGTCGAAATCTTAAAATAGAAAATTAACTTTTCATACAAAGTGACAGGTCACGTGACTCATGTTTGTATGAAAAGATGTTTTTAAATTTTAAGATTTCGACCTATGTTTCTTGGGGAAAGTTGTTCAATTTTAAGCACCTGATTACCTCGTTTAATATACTTACGCACTCCTTTTAAATTAATCCTGTATGTATATACTACCTACAGAAAACTACCCATCACTGTCTACAATATGTAATATTCGAATGCGTACACAATTGCATTCTCCATTCATAATGAACATCCACAATCAATACCAAGAACTAATTCCGAAAACACAACTTAACCCTCTCGCGGCGCCTGTATTTTTTCAACGAAAACGCAACATTTATGCGTGTAACATTTTCAGCGACTACATTAAGACATAAACCACGCGTCGGATTCCAGTGAAATTGCTCACGGGATTCTATAAATCGGACGCACTCGACGACCGTTCGGTCTATTTCGGTAAAAATAAATAAATATGTGCGCGAGCGGCCGCACGAGTGCTGGTACAAAGATGTAAAGTTACTAGATGTGTTTTAAAAACATACCTACGTTCTTGGATAAAGGACAGAGTTTGATGTAGAGATATTTTAGAGTTTGTCTAATTTAATATTATATCTAGCTATTATGTAGCCGTAAAGGTCTGCAAAATGAAACTAAAAAACACTGAAACAAAAAAATGTGCTCTTTAATATTACCTAACATAAAAATCTAAAGTTGAGAATAGATTTAATAAAATTTTAAAAATTTTGACTAAATAGATGACGACAACCTTTTTTGATTAGAGGTTACTTTATCCGATACCTACTACTGGTCGATTGAATCTCGTGAAAGTTACAAGAGACTGTAAGTTTAACGAATTACGTTATGAAAATCAGTCCGTATGAAATTGAAAAAAAATATGATGAATCATTTATAATCATGAATCAATGCGATGAAAGAAAAAATATCCAAATAATCGTTTACTTATGTAAACTGGTAAAAAAAAACAGGTTTTTTCTTGATCAGGGAAGACCGTATCCATTCTCTCTATATCGTTGTCCCTCGCACGACAACTCGTACAAATATAGCGGCACTTGATAACGACGTATTAGACGAATAAATGTTTTACGTCCGCCGGTAAGTGTTCCATATTTATAATTTGGATTTCGAACGTTGATGGAACATGCATCGGTTTTACTTCCTGTGTCTTTGAAGGATCGCAGTCGCACGGTTAAGTACTTACTTAGCAGAACGTTATTATTATTATTATATATATTTTGTAATGTAATCATCATTGTTAATGATATTTATAATAGTCCTAACTAATATAACTGGAAACTGAATAATATGTTCATTTTTGATATTATATAAATTTAATAATTAGGTACATTATAAATGAAATCTTCTATTCATGTCTATGCTAGAAAGATACAAGTTAAAAACTATATAATGCAAAGCTCTAATGGACCTAGTTTTTCTGTTCTTAAAACCTTTACTTAGAATAAATTGTTTGGATTAAAGCAACACACGGTCTTCAACAAAGGAAAGAGATAGAGCTTTTTACACTGTCAACGCTCACCAGTAATATATTATTCCTATTACCTGATTCCAACTTGAATTTTTTGTTTTTTTTTACACGATGATTTAGTATGTTTTAAAATGATTTAGTTTATTTTGGCTTAATTTTTTTTAAATAAATATTAGCTCTCGTAATACAATTTTCATGTAGTTTGAACCAAATACAATGAGATGCAAAATTTGTGTATTGAAGATGGAACATGAAATCAAAGCGACTCATATGACCATTCAGTAAGTTATGCGCGGACAATCCCGCTAATGTCAAAGTGGTCGTTAAATAACAACAAGCGGCGCAAGAGACTTAATAATCGTCGGAGCAGCTTGTGTGACGCCCATCGCGTTATACAGACTCCCTGGTACATGCTCCATGGGTTTTGGTGAATTTAGGATTCAGATACAGTTTTTTTTTAAGCAATTTCGTTTCGTAAATATTATATTTATGTGAATTTATTTAGATAATTACGCATAAGCTGTGGGCTCAATAAATAAATAAGTATGGTATTGTATATAAGAATGGTAGAAAATATATTAGATACAAAGAAGACTGTTAAGCGATGCAATAAAATAAATAGAAATGAACCTGAGTTCAAAAACTTCAACGAGTAGGTACCCACCGCCATCTATCTAAATAAATGTAAATTATCAGTCTTTTGAAATAATTTCCCATTTTAACTTACATTAAGTTTTTATTCTTACCCGTATTTAATCTTTTGGCAAAAGAAAGCCGGATATGTGATCTGTGAACCAAGCAAATCACAGCTAATCACAGAAATCGAAATAAGTTTTGACAGATGATTAACGAATACTTATTCTATTGAGACAGGAAAAGGGAGTACATATAGGTACTCAAGCCCCTTGAGACAAGTTTACATTTTACATTTCGTCGACATTTGTAAAAGTTGCTTGAAATCGATTAAATAACATTAAATGTATGGGAATGACATTTGTTTTCTACAAGTTACTGAGAGTAGACACTTCCTTGTAGTACCACAAACTTATGCGACCAGGTAGCCATAGCTCGAACAAATATTATTTTACTAATTTCATTTTCTTTTAAATGTTAAATAATCGGCAATTAAGAATTAATTTCCTTCAAAAAATTTAATTTACTATTTAAATTCTGAAAACTACAGAATTTCTTTGAGTTAAAACACTAAATTCAACAACAGCAACGCGGTCAATGGGCTAGACAAGTTTGTATACAACGTGTTACAGAATACCCGTGTTATAGAATTAATTAATTATCAAAGACAAAAATATTGTCAACACTAGTAAGCTGTCATGTCAGGGAACTAGATTATTTAACAGAAAGGCGTACGTGCCTACTTTACCTAATAAATGTCGACTTAATAGTTTTTCTATTTTTCATTCATAATTGATTGTTCAGATTTACGGGCAGTTTTCTAACATTCTGTATAGAAAGAAGTGTCTAGTCTAACAAATGTCCATACAAGTCGTATAAGGGGGGTTGGTATGTCCTACAAACTTAGTTAACCTGCTCGCTCTACTTAAACGTGGGAACAGTATGCGTACACGCAGCCGAGGCGGCGCGGGCGTGGTCAGCCAGTGCTTTGTTTTTCAAATAATTTCCGGACGCCCGTTTTTGGGAATTACGATTTTTCGTCCGGCTTCAGACCGGTATGATTTATGTTTTAGTAAGAACTAATTATGTTTGGGTACATCTCTGGTCTCTGTGTTAACTAATAAAGTAGTACAGTTGAGATGATAAGATAGTTTCAATATCTAGTGTTGGCAATAAAGAAGTTTTTTTTTTCATTTTTATTTTAGAAAACCGAGTTAGTATAAGGCATTATGTTATAAAACCACTTACACACTTACCTACCTAGTAATATTTGCCTACTAGACAAAAATGCGGTGGTAGCCTAATGGCTAGGGCGTCGGACTTGCGATCATGTGGTTGCGGGTTCGAATCCCACCCATTATACTACCGACGTGAACCCACTCGTAACACAAGCATATTACCCCCAGTGGAAAAAGAGCATAAGTGGTTTTACGTCGAATTGTCGATTTTCACATATTTGAAAGGTACGTTAAAAGTTACATATGCTGATTTTTTTTCATATTTTTCTTGATAAATTTGACGAATTTATGCAAGAAATATTGCTTTATTAATTTTGAAAACATTATCTTTTTTCTTAGGGATAAAGAGAATAAACGTTTTAACGCAAAAAAAATGTTGAATAATATGACGTATTACATTATATGACGTTTATCGTTAAATTTTAATGATCGAAATAAACAATAACAAATATTATGATTCTAATCCGTTTCTTTTTTTTGCATCACTGGTCTTGTATGCACGAATACGTCGTTTTTTGTTTTATTAATCAGGTAACATTATATTATAAATGCACATACTGCACTAAACAATTATTTTGATAAAAATAAAGCAGCGTTATGAGTGTTTACTTTATATTAACTTAAAAAACGTCGCGACTATGTACCTAAGAGGCGTCGCGACACCATATCTAACGGGCGTCGTGACGCTATAGTTGAGATTAGAGTGGCGTTTCAAGCGTGAGGCGTCTCGACGCCGTAACGGTTCGGCACAATTGAGCAGCGTCGCGCCGCATAAGAAGTTCGGCGTTGCGTTAGAGTGGCGTCACCTCGCTGTAGTTGTATGGCGTCGCGACGCCATAGTTGAGTGGTATTGCGACTTCCTAGCAGCGGGGCGTTGCGACTGGAGTCGACTGTTCTTCTTATATTCGCTATCTACCTCTCTGTAAATCTCCGAAAATTGTGGACCAATTAATTTTGGTGTTTAACAATGTTGGTATGTCATTGAAGTGGTTTCATATGTATGAATTTAAAATCGATCGATTCAGTAGTTTTGTTGTTAAATCAAAACAACTGGAAAATGTTACCATTAATGTCATTTCAGTTAACAAAATTGATCATGAAAGACGACGAAGACGCATGAGCTGCAAGCGACGGGGGATGTAAGGCAGCGGGGTGGTGAATCATGCAACCGGGACGGGGGTCAACTGACTGTCATACTGACGGTGGGCGGTGGGACATGCTGGGCAGTTCATAAGTAGGCTATATACTCGTATGATATGTAGAAAAGTGCCAAACTCACATGGCTTTTGTGTGCTGTATCACCACCGGCCCCTATCTGCCTGTAAACCCTGTGGATAGGCATCGATCTTTTTTTAAATTGATTATCAGCAGAGTGACAACATAACCGTAAGAAAAAAGTGCAAATTCGCATGCAGGTTTACCGGAATCCACTGTATAAACTCCCCTAATTCCTCACCTTGTGCGGCTTTGAAACTACACGGGTAGGTTCTCAGACAAAAAGAAAGAAAATGCATTTACTTGGGCCCATTGCGAGGCGTAAAATAAAAAACTAACTTCAACAATAATTTCTAAAATGTTAGGGGAAATATGCGTCATATTCGTGCGCTTGTTGATTTAGTGGTTGAAACTGAGTGTGACCACCAAGAGTGTCATTCAGGTTGGAATCCAGTGTCGGGTCAAAAATTAAGTGACGAAAAGACAGGCAGGCTCAAACTAATTCTTATTATTTCACTGTCGAACGCCTCCGATAGCATGTAAAACTGTTGGTTCCGACCGTCAAAAAATTTCTTTGGTCATTGTTATTAAGATTAGCTGTGCTACCAAAAGAATTACCCAGTAAAATAGATAGCGGAGGTCAGTCAGAAATACGGAATACACCTGAAACCGATGAAACTGGGAGCAGACATCGACGGAGCTTGCTATAAATTTGAAGGTACCGTTTAATAGGCACGGGGGCAGTGTAAATAAAGCTGAGTAAAAACAGAAATTAGCTCCATTTATTAATAGAAGAAGCTGTGAATTTTAGTAAATCGTCTCTACATACTTAATTCCGTAAAGAGCGCAAAACAATCTGCCACGAGCAAAAGCTGGCGCCGGCGCTGCAAGCCGGGTATTTATTGGTCTCATAGTTTTTCAGTTTGCCATTAGACACTCGTCACAAACAGCGAAAGAAAGATATGGAAAAAAAATGAAATTTGTGAATAGGCAGACTTTATTCTTTTACAGCTTCCCTATAAGTTGATTGGAGGGTTAATTTTTATTTATGGTCCGTATTAAAAAAAATAATTATATATATTAAAAAGTAAATAACAAGCCTAATTTTAGTCATATAAATACACTAAAATCACGGTGCAGTGTGCAATGGATTAGCTAGGTATTTGAAACATTTGGAGTCTTTTAGTTAACTTAGATCGGAATGGGGTTGTGCTTGTAAACTATTCTGTAAAACCGTCTATATATAATAAAAACCCCTTAAGATATCACGAATACAGATAATGAAAAGATACACCTTGATTAAGCATTAAAAATGGCAGACCACCACTTAGAGAGTATAAGTTGTTTATTAAAGTACTAGCTGTTTCCCGCAGCTCCGCCCGCGGTCTAGTTTTTTTTAATATAACTGAGATGCAAGCTATCCTATCTTTCAAGTTGGATCAAACTGCACACTAGTTACTACTAGTTTCGGAGTTAATCCCGGACAAACATCGTGGCACTGGTATAAAAAGATACAATTTATTATTTCTGTCAAAGAAATATTACAAATTAACAAAAGACAACGTGGTTTTGTTATAAACGGAGTTGCGAAAATTGCTCATTTTGTAATTTTAATATTTTTTACAAGTTAAAGCTGAGTATTTAGAAATTCATCCAAAAAATATTAGTAACGGCAATCTTCACAGAAAATACATAATATCTTGGCAGTTATTGTTAAATACTGTTATTTATGTTACAAACTTTAATTGTATCCAAAGCTATGCTAATTATTTTGGATATAATAAAAATTATTTGATACACAATATGATTTCTTCTTTTTTCCTTTAGTCGTAAATATTTAGCCTTGGGTAATATCTGGCAATATGCATGTAAACATTTTATAACAGATAATGGAATAAATCATTATTCTTGTTTACTTAAGGTCTCTCAACGAGCCTTTAAATTGAAAAAAGGGGTAAGTGTTGCATACTTAATATAAACAACAAATGTAATAAAAGAAAAAACGCAGTAATCCTACTTATACTAGCAATAATTGACAGTGTTACAAGTTCATAAGTCCTTTAAGTGTACATACTTTTTAAAATATATTTAATTTCACGGGAAAGTTTGGCTTAAGTATTGATACTTAAAATACCATATTTTTTTAAATAACGAAAAATAGCATAATCATTTATTTCTATGATTACTAATAAACTGTAAACCTTACCACTAATTTAAACACTCCACGCAGTGTTATATTTTTTTCCCTTTTATTTGATATAAGAATCTTTCCTCTACGACCTAAGACAAAGTAAATATTTCCATTAAACCAGTTTTTTGGCCGTACTGAAAAATTAACATTTCTGGCTTATGGCGTTTTTCCACTGAGGGTGCGATATGAGCTTACAAGATGCTAGTAATATTTTGCAAAAAAATAAAATAAAAAGACGTGGGCAACATGGTAGTTATTTTGGAAAAGGATAAATGACAAAAATTGTTGTACAAAACGTCTTCTTGAAATTGAATTTATACCTTTTAACTAAGTACCTAACAAGAAATGATTAACACTTGTTTTAAGATAATGTCAGTCATTGCAAAACACGTCACAAAAAAAACGCGATCCAAAATGGAATCACTTAAAATGCCTTACAGAAGGACACACCATTTTTACTTTCATAATTGCTTTTAAAAAAAGAACACAAAGGTACCGGCCAACAAAAAGGCTAATCGATTAGGATCGGAACGATTATAAGTTGAATCGATTATCCAATACATCGGGCCCCGTGTCACCCAAAACTAATCGGTTCAGACCACAAACAATGGTATTTCTTCATCACGAACAAAAACGGTGTGAGGCGGAATATGGGATTATGAAGTATTGATACCTAGTCCTTATACAGTATGTTTAGAAAATACGAATCGTGAATTTGAAAATTATAATGCAGAGAACAGAGATTGGCTCAATTTGAATAAGGTGTGACAACATTTTTGTGTCTGTAAATGCTACTACAATACAAACTATTCAATATCTATTTTACTCTTTTGCAAAAAAAATTGCGTATTTTTTAATTATTAAAAGTTTTTCAGAACATTATTTTATATTTTTATCTAACTAATAATATATTTTTTCAGCTTCATTTTTTTATTCGAAGCACTAGGTACACTTATAAAAAGATTATCATACATAATATCTAATTTACAAACTATCTCATGAGGCTCTTAAACATAAAAATAAAAATAAACTTTAGATTGACACGCTGTATAATACTTGACAGCGGGGGAGGGCGCTTAGTTCAACGCATCAGCGGGAAGCGGCGCCGGCGCAACCTTTGAGTTTAGATCAGAGCTGAATAATAGGTTATTTAAAAAAATAATGTCACAATTATTGGAGAGGTCGAAATGTTTAATTAATGTATTCTATTATTTTTAATTATTTATACACATTATCGCATGTGTTAGCGAATATTTGTAATTAAATACAAATTGTAGAAAGATGTATTCTACCTAGTAGATATATACCTATATGGATCAAAGGCAATTTTAATTTGAGGTGATTTTAATACCAATTTTTCATAGGATTGTTATCTTAACATGAATTCATGATGAATTAATGCAGTATATAAACTAATCTTTATATTATTTCAAATTTACAGAACCTACATATTTATTTTGAAATAGGTAGCATAACTTCAAGCAACAGATAAAAATATTAAAATTCTAAAACAAAATTTAATTTTGCAGAGCGTTAATTATTTACAGATTAGGTAGGTATCTACAAAAATAAACCTCTAATAATTTATAAATTATTTTTTAATTACTGGCACAAGTATCAACTGTCGACCTTAAAAAATAAAATGAAACAAACCAAATTCTTTGACACACTGTACATGCAAGTCAGCGGGGGAGGGCGCTTAGTCCATCGTGTCAGCAGGACGCGGCGCCAGCGCAACCTTTGTACTCAACTATAGCCGAACTTAGCCGATCTAACGCTCGTGTATAGCATGGATTAATCAAGATATTATCACGATAAGGATATTTTATCACCGTAGTGGCTTAGCGATTCAATTACCGGATTCACATGAACATGGTTGCAGGTTCGAATCCAGGCAACTATCAATGTGACTTTTTCAAAGTTATTATCTACTTTCTTAATCATTCTAATAAGTACTAAGACATCATTGACATACAGTGAAGGAAAATATCGTAAGGAAACCGACCCCTTTAGTCAAAAGACATTTCTACATGCGATAATGTTGATCGAATCGATTAAATGTATGGAAGTGACAAGTGTAAGTCACGTGATTTATCGAAAACAAAAGTTATTTCCATACAATTAATGTCATTTAAGCGATTTCCAATATCGTTAACGCTTGTAGAAATGTCTCTTGGCTGACGAGATTGGTTTCCTCACGATGACTTACTTCACTGTTTGTAAAAAAATGGAATCTGAAATTGTCAACCCGCAATAAGCGTGATAAGTAATAAGTAAGCGGTGTGATCAATGCTTATTCCTTCTATAAATGATAAGAGGCTTGTGCCCAGCAGTGGGATGTTTATAGGCCAGTATTATTATTATTTATGGATATACTTAGCTGTGATGCTGCAGGTTTAATAACGTGTTTTTTTTAAACGATAATAGTGATAGATACTATTAAAATATGAAGGAAAATTCTCTTTAAAGTTCATCACATTTTATGTCATAAAAAAAAATTCAGAAATGTTATATGGACACGCACATATTATTCATTGATCTTAATTGGTAATTTTTGGTTGTTAAATCCTTAGGAAGTGCACTTATTTTGGAGATATAATTCAAATTAACAAAATAATATCTTTGGTTAAAAAAGTGTGCCCGATAGTGCGATATATTATATGAAAAAGGTACCGTACGGAAAGTCAAAATAAACATGAAAGATTGCCACACATACCAGCCACAGTGACACCTAATAGCCTATTCCAATTAGAATACAAAAATACAATAAGCACAATCAAAACTCGCCAAATGTAAGAAAAAAGAAATAAGGCCGGTCACCCAACACCGGGTGAAAGTCCCAGTTAAATGGTTAATGCTTTTAAACGTGACAAGAGTGACAAGTTGACACCGACGTCCGCGCGTCCGAAACGGTTAATTTAGAACGACCGTGGGTGGAATTTAAACGGCGATTTGTGATTTGGTGCAATCAACCTCGGTTCTTATTTTAAATCAATTAATTTGAATTTGGAAGGGTTTATAACGGTCATTGACTTGTGCAGAGCTGCGGCCATTTGAGTGACAAAGTAAAAAAAGTTACGCTTTATTGGCAGTCATCTGTTACTAAGACAGTATTTAGTCAAAGTAGAAATGGAAGAATTTAATGAAAGCACGAATTAATACACTAATCTGTTCTTTTAATTTGATTGATTATACCTATGAGTATCTACGAAATAGAATACTATAGAGTGAAGCATAAAGAGTTGGGCAATGCTTCGCAAGCGTGGCGTTGTGTTAAAAAAATATTTCATGAATCACAGATAGGATGAGACAACGGATTGCTGGAGAGTTTGTTACGCCGTTTCTTCTTAACAAGGGGTGAAGGGGTGAAGTGCTGTTTATGTATAATATGTTGACTTTGAAAATGTTCTAAATTATGCTTAATTTGATTTTGTTTTTGCTGAATCCGATCAACGCTATGAGGCATTTACATCTTCATAACAATCTCTTCTAAGGTTTATCAATCTACGTACCTAACTAAAAAGTCAAAATTATCCATCAATCGCTTAATAACCTTCGCATTCCAAGCAGTTCTCACAGACTCAGCAACAAAAACTCCAACTCATACGGTCCTTTGATTTCCCGCCTCACACCTTACATTACAACTTGATAATTGCTAAGAGATGTCCATCCAGTGCCATCTAGTGTCACAAAAAGTAAATTTTCTGTACCATCATTCTTTTTGATGAGAATACCATGTTCGGTGTTCTTTGAATATCATCCGGAGTAATGACAGTGGTATAATAGGAGTGTGATTTTTTGTTTGTAATTGAACATGTTTAAATTGTGCGTGATTTTTGGTAACTTTAATTATTAATTATAAGATTTTAATTATTTTTTTGAAGAACTAAGGATTATCTCCACTATAAACACATATTAATGTGGTAGGTTAGTATTAATAAATAATATTACTTGCAATAACGCAATGTTCCGGATTAGGTACTACATAAAATTTATTACTTATTTATTACTTGATTTTAATTTTAAATCTTAGAAATGAAATCTACATCGTACCAGAGTAAGAGACTAGTAAATTAGCTGTCAGGTATTAAGTAGTGAAGGAAGTATGTGAAAAGCGATCAAAAATTAAAAATATTCTGATCTTGTTATTAAAAGTAATATTTAGAACCCTGCTTACTATTAACGTAGCTAATTTAAATAAAGAAAATAATTTATTTAACAGAATTACAACACGAATGGCGTAAAAATGATCGACATTATTGATTAAAACCGTATTGCAATTAACCTCATTCAAATTGATGAGCACTACGTAACGAAGGTACAATTCTATTTACCTTTTTAAATGAATTAATTAGATAAATCATTTTTCTAATTCCACTTTTGAAACTATTAATAAAAGATTCGACAACTGGCCAGCCTTCTTTTAATTAATTTTAAATGTTCTTTTTTGAAACGGTTCAAAAAGTCATTTTAAGATACATTTAATTCTCACATACGTGACATGTGCAAAGAAAAAAATCCTTTTGTATTCTGCTCCAATTTCCTTCGGGATCTCTAAAGCGATGACATTGCTGATTTTTGACACCTCTCTACCTAACAACTCTACCTTCAATAAACTTTTTACCTTAATAACTTGATTTTAAAGCTTAAAATACAATGTACCAATTTAAATCAAAATAACGAAGCTGTAACACATGTATTTACCCATATTGCTTACACGATAAGGTTTAGTTTAGTATGAAGTTTTGTTTTTCAATATCAAAGTTAAGGTTGTCAGTATCAAGGACCGTTATTAAAAAAATAAATAAAGGCATGTCCTCACACGTTGACAAAAAATAAGGATGGCACGTTAATTTTGCATGAAATGACTTCGGAACGACAGAGACGGTTTTCAAGTATTTATTATTGTAAGAGTTGATGCCTCTTATGTTATTTAAGCAACCATATTTCGTGTGAAGAAAGACAAATATTATGTTTGATAGAAACGCAAGTAGGTAGATGATTTGGGTAAAGTAATGATGGATAAACTATGGTACCATCAAAACCGGTCAATCAAAGAAACATTAGGTCCAATCGAAATAATTTTCTTTAGCATTACTTGGACCAGTAATCAATGCTCTTCTAATCTACTTTAGTTCAATTAAACGGCGATAGCCTTATGGCTAGAGCATCGGGCTTGCGATCATGTGGATGGTAGTTTGAATCCCACCCATTGCATTTTTGACGTAAACCCACTCGTTACACAATCATTTAGCTTAGTAAGGTGGATTAAAAAGAATGCGAGCCACATCACTAAGCAATATTTAAAAAAAAATAGAAATTTTAAGTTGCCTATCATAAATTAGATTGACATTTAACCTTTTAACCGCGCCAGTATTATTTATGCGACAAATATTTCCGTTCCCCCAACAACCGTGTTTTACATACCCAATACGCATCAGGCGGTAAGGGCACGGAAATAGTTGTCGCATAAATAAAACTGGCGTGGTTAAATATCTAAGGCAATGGGAATAAATATGAAAATAGCCCGTCACTTTGTTAGACCTTGAATCTGTACACTCGGGGGCTTTGTATAAAATAATGAAACCACTACGATTCTATAACAATATAGTTCCTACGAATCCGCTTTTGTTTTTGTATGAGTCTGAAATGTGATCTATTATGTCTATTTCCACCAATCATGAGCCACTATTTGGTGGTACTCTACCCATTGATGGTAATTCGCAAATATACCTCATGAAAGACCAGCGTACCTACCTAGCGAATTTTTTCACAAATTTTATTTGTAAGTCCAATAAGGTAACACTCCCCTATAAGATAAATAACTATGAAGTATCTACACGTTCCAATATTTTTCTAATTGGAATAACCTACTTGATAATTTATAAAATTTGTCGGATCCTATCAACATCAAAAAATGCCTATAGACGATGTTTGAAGACCTAGGTTTCGGACAAGGCCTAAATTTCCCTCAAGACTGCTTTTTATTGAATGTTTTTTTTTTAAATAAAATGTATTACCACAGATTGCTACAACATTACCTTAAGGTAAGTATACCTGTAATTATAGAATTCAAAACGTATTGTCGTTTGTTACCCTTCACGGCTAAACTGCTCAATCGATTTGGATGACACCATTCACAATAAGCTTAGATAAAGAAATAACTTAGGCTACTTTTTGCCAGAGCCGCTGACATTAATTTAGTCTTCTTTTTAATAAAGATAATACATAAGATAAGATAATATAACAAATACATAATGTGAATAGTTTTATTGAAATGTTGTGTTTATTTATCTATTTATTGCGCTATGGATCTCTGGTCTAAAAATAAAGATTAATTATTATTAATATTATTATAAATACCTAGGTATTACATTTATTTATTTATTTATTTATTTATTTATTTATTTATTTATTTATTTATTTATTTATTTATTTATTTTGCACCTAAAATCTTCCCCTATAAGTAGGTAACTGTTGACAAAACAATCCACATAAATAACACAAACAAAGCTTGAAAATAACCGAAATTCCCAGAAATTTACTAACCGAACGACAAATATAACTTGACCTACCCTACACCAACTAAGGGAGGACTTGAAGGTCAAGTTAAACTAGATACAATTGTATTAAAACCTTTTTGGTCGCGGCCTCTTCTAATTAAGTCGTGGGGACAAGTAGAAAAAAGTATAATTAGAATGACAACACTTTTATTAGTGTTCGGTGCCGCGTTTTATGGACGTTGTTTATTTTTTTATTGAGGGTAATCATGGATTGGTATCGTGTGCCGAGAATTTAAGGATAAAGTTGTACCTAGGTACATATTATTTTAGGGGTTTTAGTAGAAGTTCCACGAAATTGTCAGCAAGTAATAGAGTCGTATACGTACAATTATACATCCTTCCACATTGTACCTACTAGTACTTTGTCCATCGATACGTTTTTGTTATACATCTAGGGCTACTCGTGCATACGGACACGATTGGTTGAAGCTTATTGTCAGTTATGACTTTTGAGTGAGAACAAGGGTTTATTTCACCAAAAAATCGAAATGTAATCTCGATAACTGAAAATTTATTTATTTAGTTAATTAGAACTCAGTTTTTAATTTAACTCGTGCAATAATCCCATTAAGTCCCAAGCTAACTATAATAATAATAGTCCCATATTCCATATGTATGTACTTACATGAAAAAGTTTTCAGTTATTTTTTTGTTATTTGTTTACCTGACAGTCGACATTGGACCAGTCACTCTACCTACAGATCAGATTCATACATCTTCATCACTTAGGTATATACACATCGATCTACAGAGCAGAAGTTATTTAGGAATACACTATTTTATACTGTGTTATTTAACTATATTACAATACCTACAAACTACATACATTGTAGTTATAGCTATCAATCCTACTTTACACATAGACAGCTATCCTACATTTTATGTGGAACTACTTATTTGCAATATTTGTACTACATCATCCGGGATGAGGCGCATCGCTTCCGGTTGGTTCGCGCCCCGGGCTGTTACCACTTCCGGTGCGGATCAGTGTGCTTTGTATGTTTGTTTATTGAACTACTTTGTAAACCTACCTAGACCTATAGTTATAAGCTATGTGGGTATCTCTATTCGTAGTTTTGAACAGAGGCGGCGACTAGAATTGATGAACAATTTTTCGCCAAATAGGTAGAAATCTAGGTGCTTACCTAGCAAGACAAGTTCCATAATTATGTAGGCAGTCCATTTTTCATAAAATATAAATACAGTGTGAAGGTAGGTACGTATCTATATAAAACCAGTCTAACTTGAGCTGAAAAGAAAAAACTACCTACCTAACTAGTTCCACATATAAATAATAGATGGCGTTGCTTGTGACATTATTCTTCGTACAATTAAGCTATGGATATTATTCTGAAGTTTTTAGCATTTACATATTTTAAACTGTAAGTAGTCAAGTAACTGGGAAATTGCTATTTAAATAAATACTTTTAATAAAAATAAGGGACAAATATTTAAATCTATGTACCTAAAGAAAGTTAATTCACAGTTATAAATCCACAAATTACAAGTCAAAATATTGACAAAAAAACGATTATAGAACGTTCGTAGGTAATTCAAATGACTAGGCGCTACAGAAATAAAACCCGAATTTCAACGAACCAGACGACAGAGGCGTAGACGATCTTTCCCGATGTCACCACGATGTCATTGGGTGCGCGCGACGCGTCCTATTGGTCGGCGATGTCGCGAAGGCCGTGCGACATTGCCTATTGGTCGCATTTGTCACAGCCGTGGGCGGGGCCTGCGTGTTCCAATTTTAAAATAAATAATCCCACGTGGTTTGAAATTGGAATGGTTTGTGTTGTAATTATTGAGATTCTTTTTTGTAAGTGGTTTACGTTAGTGAAATACGTGTTGACAGAATCAAATCACTTCATTATCTAGAACTTAGTTTTGCTTCGTAAATGTAGGTATTTGGTCGTCTAGGTAGGTAGGTACTACAACCAAACAATTTATTTTTTGTAAATTACTTTCATACAAAACTAAAACATCCTGAATGAATCGGCAAATTTTTTTTAGTGCGTAATATCATCCAGCTTAACAAAAACATTAGCAATAAAAAATCGTCGCTAACAGCAAAGTGGCATTTTTCTATACCTACCGGGTGAGTACGGGGTGTCGTCGCGGGGCGCGGGGCGAGAGCGGTATTGATCGTAACCTCCCTCCCTTGTCCCGCCAAAAATTGTTGGCAGACCAACGGACAGAATGAGAATTTGTTCTAAAGGTTCTAAGGACCTGTGTAGACTGGTAGCTATATTGTCTGAAGGTACGTTACATCTAAAAGTATGAACAGTAACTAATAGGTATAGGTATATCTTCCTAAGTGACGTCACGCACGTTAGCTAACTTTTGTAACGTGTACCTAATGAAAAAGTAATATTGTGGCGTGGAACTTAGATTTTCATTGACACATGGAGTTATTTTATTTTACATGGAGCAACTGCCTATCTGACCTCCACAACCTATGGATAGGTAATAGAGTATTCCCTAGTAAGACTGGTTGTCAGAATTGTAATGACTTAACGACTGTCAAAGATCACTGTATGACATTGGGACCAGCGGCTTAACGTAACGTGCTTTGCGAGGCACGGAGGGGTCCCGATTTGTTTACAAATGGTCACCCTTCCACGGACCAACCGCGGCAAGCGCTGCTTAACCTTTATTATCGGTCAAACCGTACGGCTTACATTTAGCCACGAACCGTCTAAATAATAAAAATATAGATCCAGCCCTTTTTTGCTATTTGCGTTAGTAAGATTGTTGGCAACGCATTAACTCGAGGTCCGAACCCTGCAGGGGGGCCCTTAGTGGACGTTGCTAACGTAGTTAGCTTTTCTATAGCCCTGGCTTGAGGCCCTTTTCGCCAAAAAGTCCGGTGAATCAATTAAGCCTTGCGTTCAGGCTAAATATGGTTAACCAAAAAATAGCGTGATAAAGGCAACTTAAAACTGATTGATGACTAAGTGTGAAGTGTCGACGGATATAATTTGGGATTTATTTCGTTTTGTGATAGGTACAGAAGTCTGGAAACCCTTATAATATTGACTTAAAAACTAAACCCTGAATCGATTTTGAAATTTTAATGAAATTGAAATGGGATTAACACTTAGGGGAATGCTATCCTATAGGTACACAAATTTTGTAATCGATTTACATTTGCCGGAGATATAGGTACGCGATATCTCCGGCAAAAAAATTTAGGTACAATAGGTACAAAAAAGAACACCATCTTTTTGAAGTCAGTGTAAATTATAAGAAACCAGCTGTGACCCGCGGATATACTCGCATATGTAAGTCCCGTTCCCGTACAAAATGTGATCTACATCTATTCCAGTCTTCTTAATTATCTTTCACTTAATAGATTGATTTGTAGATTTGTAAGAATTAACCACCTGAACATAAAATAAATTCTCGCTACCGCAGGTACGTCTGGCTACCAAGTTACTGCACCTACATACTTAGATGGCAATATAAAACGCACCAAGTTCACTACTGTATCAATTATTGAAAAACATAAAACTTTGCTATTACATGTTTTATTTCATTACATTGAGCTAATTACGAACAGACGTGTTCAGACATAATGTTATCGCGTTCTTAACTTAATTTGAACTTTAATTGCGTGAGATAAAGTTGGGTTTGTGGTAATGAAGTTTTTAGTGATGAAGGACTTCGTTACACCGTAGGGTAACATTTGAAGTTCAATTATAAGATGCGCATTGTTTTTCGTTTCATGAAGGTTGAAATGTAAGCACAAGTGGCTGATCCAGTGGATTCCTATCCTTATTAATCCTTTCCTCATCGAAGTTTGTTTCTTTTCTGTCGTCCTGAAACGTTGAAATGTACTGACGTCTAATTATAATATTATTTTTTTTAAGCTCTTATACATTAAATTGCTGTACTTTTGCAGCAACACTCATTACGGGTCTGGTCGTTTCTATTCACTTTCATCCATTTTACATCTGTTCTTTATAATATCGCCATTTTCCTTTCCAATATTTCAGCCGTCATTACACAACGGTGTCACCTTCGGCCAAAAACAGATTCAAACCATAAAACAGTTCATTAAAGGCGATTGGTTCAAGTCTAGGTGGACGTTGGCGACCTGCGGCTGAATGTGGAACTAACCGCATTAGCCATCCGTCGCCGAGCATTCATTTAATGGCTTTTAAAGTTTTATTAGAATGTACTTCTTTTTTTTGTTCGTGTTTAATCTTTTAAGATATAAATAGAAATACATACGAGAACAAAATCAAAATCCTCTTTTATAGAAAAATAAAAGTAATAATAAAAGTAAAAAGAAATTTTATAGAATACCTCTACCATTGGAATTTCTGAAAAATTATCGAAATAAAAATTCTATTTTGTGTACTAAAAACCCTGTAAAAAGATTGCTTTGATCATCTATTTATACTTCCTTTTTAATATAATAAAAAAATATGAAATCTACCTCACAAAAATTTGGTACTTCATCAATGCCTTATACATTACAAACAAACGATGTCATCATCTTTTCCTCATAAATATTACTTTCATCATACAAAAATGAACCAATAACACTCAACCATTGGATCACAACATTACAGCCGTATCACCATATGCAACAATCAAACAATAGGTTATTAACAGGGGCAGATGCGCACGCCACCTTTTTTTTTTTTTTTTTTTTTTCGGGGTGAAACGCTTATGCTTTCAACCCACGCCGAGGGCACGACGTGGGGATATGTCGGACTTTCACCGACCAAAAACACCCCGGTCCCGTCTCTGCCTTGGCCGGAGTCGTGGGATCACTCGCGCATTCTCTGCTCGACTCCGGCTGGCCCCAGTCCTGGCAGACTCCTTCTAGGTGTGGGTGTAAAAGGCCCGCACCTCTCTCCTTCTGAGAACGGACGCATGGGACGACGCATCCGTCTCCTTCTTGGCCTGTTAGCTGATCGAGTGACAGGTTGCCCTCCCTGTCACCCGCAGGCCCGACCTTAAGGCGGTCGCTGATCCCCGTTTCGCGCTCTACGGCGGCCGAGGCGTTTGCGGCGCGAAGGGAGGTCACTCGTCGACTCCCGCTCACGTTCTGCGGCCTCTTTAGTCGTCATCACAGTGTCACAATATGTGACAACCGCCTGCCAGGCGCTCTCACTACGAACCATGGCTGAAATCACAGTCGAAAGTGAGAGCGCCTGCCCGCCCAGTTGTGCGACTAAGTCACGCCGGTCTGTTGTCCACGCTGGGCAGTGTTGGAGCGTATGCGTTGCGTCATCTTCTGGGGCCTCACAATGGTGGCAGCTTCTGGTTTGCTCTCGTCCGATCCGACACAGGTACTTGCCGAAACAGCCATGACCGGTCAGCACCTGTGTCAGTCGATACGTTAGCCCTCCGTGCCGCCGCTTCAGCCAGTCCCAGAAGACGGGGCGGACAGCAGCAATAATATCATGCCCAGCAGTGGGACTATTCAATTTTAGTAGCCAGTCTTCAAGGGCTGCCATGCGCAGCTCATTTCTTTTGTCCGTCAGCGACAGAGCGCTGTCTTGGATTAGAACCTGGCTTCTCCACGTGTGAAGTTGTGCCAAGATCTTCGCCTCAAACTTCCAGGGCAGCGTCTGTGCGAGGAGTGTCGCCGCTTCCCCCGAGATTGTGCGATAACCTCTTATGATCCTAACGGCCATTGCACGTTGCGGTTTCTGTAGCAGAGCAGCGTTGCGGGCCGTCAGATCATTCCCCCATATCGGGGCGCCGTAGAGTGCCATGGATCGCACGATCCCGATGTATAGCCGTCTACAAGCAGCACTGGGACCGCCAAGATTTGGAAGCAATTGTGACAAAGCTCCCGCAGTCCGAACAAGTTTTGGCGTAAGAGCAAGGAGGTGAGGCTTGAAGCTCCACCGGCTATCCAGCACCAGACCCAAGTACTTCAAGGTGGTACTAATCCTGACTCTAACGCCACCGACGGTTATGAAAGAATCGGGAGGAGGGGCCATCCGAGGGCCATGGAAACAAATAGCCTCGGATTTGTGAAGCGCCACCTCCAACCCCAATCTTCGAATTCTGGCAACGACTTGGGCTACCCCAGCTGTCACCAGAATTGAACCACTCCGATAGTTCTGGGCTTGCGCTGTGACGAGGGTGTCATCAGCATAACAAATGCACTCGACACCCCGCAAAAACTGACCGCGCAGAACCCAGTTATACCCTATGTTCCACAGGACCGGACCCAGAACCGATCCCTGTGGAACACCGCGCGACACCTCATGTCGTACCGAGCCCTCCTGGCCTGGAAATACGACAGCACGCTCTGAAAGGTATGATCCCAATATTTTTCGAAGATAACGGGGCACCCCGTGGTATACAAGGGCCGCTTCAATGCAAGACCATGGGATGGAGTTAAATGCATTGGCGATATCTAAGGACACTGCCAACACAACCCCTCTCCTCGCAACAGCCTCTTTGGCTATTCTCTTTAGGTGCGCCACCGCATCTATGGTGGAGCGACCCCGTCGGAAGCCGTACTGATTCCCAGCAAGGTCCGGCCCCACGTGTGTCAGATGTTGGACGAGGCGATCTGCGATAATCTTTTCGAAGATCTTGCCCACCTCGTCCAGTAGCACGATGGGGCGGTAGGCCGATGGTGATTCGACAGGGCGGCCGTCTTTCCGTATTAGAACTAACGTGCCTGTCTTCCAGATCGCTGGAAAGCGACCTTGCTGCAGACACTCAGAAAAAAGCCTCAGGAGGCGAGGACCCAGTGCCTTCAGAGCCAGTATCAGAGCCCGGCCTGGAACACCGTCTGGACCGGGAGCTGTTTTCTTAGCTCTTAATCTGTCCACTGCCGTCTGCAGTTCTTGCTCCGTAACCTCCGGAGGATTTTCGCCCAACTCCTCCGCCGTCAGGGAGAGTAAACGATTCCTCACCGGCGGAGGGAAAAAGTTGGGGTCATCTCCGGGGAAGAGAGAAGAAACAACATGTTGGAGGAGCTGCGGCCTCAAGACTTCAGTGACCGGAGGGGCTCGTGGTCGGAGTTTTCCCCTAACCATGCGATACGGCGTCCCCCATGGATCCCTGTCCAAGATAGCCAACAACTCCTCTCGAGCTCGTTCTTTGGCAGCCTTGATGGCCACCTGCAAGGCTTTCTTTGCCGTAACATAGGACGCGTACAGTTGGGCTTCACGGATCAAAGAGTCGTCGGGGCGGCGACGCCTCCTGCGGAATCTAGCGTACCGACGGCGCGCAGATACACACAAGCAGCGCAACTGAGCGATGTCTTGTGACCACCAGTAAACCTGACGTCCTCTGTGGTTTTGGTTTCGGATTCGAGGCATCGCCGCGTCGCACAACTCGGTGAGAGTTAGCCGAAACTGTACAGCTTCGTCGTTTATATCGACGAAATCCCGTGGCGAAAAACCCCATGACAACACTAAAGCTGCTTCTTCAAGGATCTCACGGTTGAGCTTCGTAAGAGCCCATCGAGGGCCGTGGCTTCCGTTCGCCCGACCCCGATTACTTCCATGGGGTGTTTGGGTGGAGACGCTGAAACGGATATAACGGTGGTCCGATAGCGTCTCCACTCCCTCATCAACCTTCCAGTCGCTTATTCGTCGAGCGATGGCGGGACTTGCGAACGAGAGATCCACGATGGAGCCGCCATTATGCCGCACGCAGGTCTGTGCTCTCCCTCGGTTGAGAAGAGCCAGACCCAGTTCGAGCGCCCACTCCTCTATCAACCTTCCCCTCGCACTCGTCACCGGGGAACCCCACGCAGTTGATTTCGCGTTGAAGTCTCCGGCGACGACAACGGTAAGGGACTGGTTGCTGGCTATAAATGAACCCAGCTGACCAAGGAAGGTTTCGAACTCTGCTAGCGGCCGGTTGGGAGAGAAATATACTCCGACTACTAACAATTCCCCCACATGAGCGGCAACAAAACCTCTGCCTCTGGAAATGTTATCCAGGGCGGGTTCCGATGTGATAAGCGCGACCAAACCATCCTCGTCTCCCGCCCAGTTGTTTCTGGGTGGCACATAGTAAGGCTCGGCCACAACAACGACATTTATTGACCACTCTGCCACGCTCTGCAAAAGCAGATCTTGTGCCCTTGCAGAGTGGTTAATATTTGCTTGAAGAACTCGTACAGCCATTAAAGAGTGTCGGTCTCCATTGTACCTTCTGTTTCTAGCACCGCTACTGTAGCCGGTGCTCGCTTCATCTTAGGCCCTGTTTTAGCTTTACAGGCTTTACTGCCAACGATATGGTTGGCAGATTGGCCTGATTCCTCACACACTGGGCAGTGCGAAGGGAACGAGCAGTTCTCTCTTTTGTGACCTTGCTGGCCGCATTGGAAGCAGCGGTCTGCGTAGTCTACCGTTGAAGGACAGGAAACTCCAACGTGCCCATCGCGCAGGCATTTATAACAGCGCATGGGCCGCGCCTTTAGCAGCTTAACCTGCGCCGACGACCAGCCCACCTTTAGTCTCCTATCCTTCTCTTCCACCATAACTAGTTTCTCCGCCGCGACTACAGGGCAAGAGATGACAGCCGTTCCAAGCCCAGCATGGTCTTTTCGAATGGCTCCCACCCGGACGTCTGCGGATAAGCAGCCGCCCTTCTGTGCGACTGCAGCAATAATTTCTTCTTGCGTCACTGAGTCGTCTAAGTCCAAGAGCCGTATCTCGGCGCATTTTACTGGCCTCGAGATACGGACGTCCTCTGATTTTAAGGTGGCCCTGAGCTTCTCGGCCAAGGCATCCGCTTTTTCGCTACTAGTGGCTCCTGGAACCTGCAGCATACGGGCGCCCGTCACCGTGATCTTATGACGGACTCCCGTTATTCCTAAGTCTTGCAGGCTAATGTTTTGTTTAGCCTGCGTTATTAAGTCACTATAAGTGATCCCCTTTTTAAGTGCACCAGGCTGTAGGGTCAACACGACCGCTGTCGAGCTCGGTGCCTTTAGTCTTGTTTTGTCCCTAGCCTGCTGCTTTGCCACCTTCTTCTGTGCTTTCTTCTTTGCCTGCTGCTGTTTCTTCATCTCCCCCACAATTTCCCACTTTCCCTGATCTGGATTGGGTCTGCTAGGTTCGAGGAAGACAGAGGGATTCTCAATTGCCGGCCTTTCTTTTGTCGGATGTTTTGTCTTCGGGGCCCGGGTTTTCGGGGCCGTGGACGTGGAGGTTGACGCGATCGGCCTCTCCGTTGTCCTCGTCGGGGAAGACTTTTTTTGTGCCTTCGTAGTTGACGAACGCGTCCTCGCCGCCTTGTCAGCGTATGTCGCCGTAGTATGCTGCAGAACCTGCGCTGGCATGTTTTCCGAAGCCAGAGGAGGTCGAAGCATTTTGCCTTCGAGGAAGGAGACGCGGGCTAACACCTTACCGATCTCCTCCCGAAATACCTTGATCAGAGCTGACTCCTTGACCTCCAAATTTCTGTTTTGTTCGTCGGAACAGGGGCCTTTCCTTAGAGAGGCCAACTCTGCCCTAATGTGTTCCACTTCTTTGCGTAGATCCACCATCTGCGCCTTGAGGCGGTCGTTTTCCTTTATAAGCTGACAGGTCTCCTCAGATGTCTTTCGCTGAAGGAGAACCTCAGTCGCCTCCTCAATGAAGGTCGCCGCGTCTTTAAGGGTCTTCTGGTTAGTAGCCTTAAGACCCTTCGAAACTTTTGCGACCGACTTTATAGACGAAACAGCATCTCTCACCTTCTTCTCAATATCCTCGGCTATGAGCTGGTCCATCTCTAGCTCGGACGCCGAGGTTGCTGCGACTCTGGGTCTGTCGGCCCTGGTCGTCTCTTCAGTACGCCTATCTTCTTCGGTAGTCTGTTGTTCTAGACAAGAGACCCGCTTCTTCTTATCGGTCTCCTGACTGACCTTGTGGTAGCCGACGTACTTTCCAGCCGTTGGCGGCCTACCCCTGCCTCTCCTGACGGGTGATACCTCAACATCATCCCCGCTGGACGCCGATACTTTCGGCTCCCGTTCCGCCTTGCGTTTCGTTGCTTGACGCCAAAATTTTGACGCCACACATTTGCGACTCCCCACACTCGATATGCTACGCATATCCACCCCATCCGTTGAATCGGACACGTCTCCTCCACCCACAGCGTCGTTTTTGTTTTTTGAAATATCCATATGAAATCCCACGAGTACGGGAGAAATAAATCGTCATTCTCGAGCAGCGCCCCCTGTGCCCGAGAAAAGTCTAGCATGACCCTTCGAGGTTTCGACCGGTTCCTCGTCGGGGATTTGCACTCAGATGCGCACGCCACCTGAGCGGAACACTCCCGATCACTAAATCATAACGTTTAGTAACGACACGATAAAACACCCAGCGGTGGCTGTATGTGCTGTTACCATGGTTTAAAAAATAAAACAGATTTTCTCTTACTTTATAGGTACTTTATGCAAAAAAATCATAAATTGTGTAAAATAACAAGTGTATTTAAGTAATTCACAAAAGATTTCGATCCTTAAGAATACATCGAATATTATTGAAGGAAACGAAAAAAGGGAAATGTCTTCAACAATAATAGAACACAAGAAACTTCACCGGAAACACAAAAACAAAAACTTAATAAAAAATATCACTTCTAACCTAACTATTAATCCTTTTTACTCCAATATCATTAACCTATTCATTTCAATGAGCGATGACGTGAATGATACATCCCCTCGCGACACAAAAGAGGTCCGTTAGACGCATTAATATTACACCAAACAACACTATTCTATTTCCATTTTTTGTGCGCTGACAACACCGAAAATTTCGAATGTCACGCCTCGTTCATCGACAGCGCGGGAAAATAAACGAAAGCAGGCGCCAGAAAAAAGTTTATTTAAGTTTGGAACATGTTTAGATTGTTACCGTTACATATTCCGCCTGTATGGATGTAACGATTGTGTGTTTATTTGTAAATCCAATGAAATGAATGCCTGAACGTATCCTACTCATAGATACAAGGATTTGTCTTTATAAATGGTCGTTCTTCAAAATATCATTTAGTACTTATGGGAACATAATGTCCAACGACAGCTAACATCCAATAACATTTATGAATGTCAAATCGTGCGAGACATTTGAATAGGAATCATGACATATGAAAAGATGTTCACATACACTTACGAAAGCCCTTTTCTGCAGCTATGCATTGAAATTGTGTGACATTACATCCATTAGGTACGGAATCTATATAAACTCTTTCACAATCTTAAAACTGAACTATAGTTCAAATTGCAGATAAGTAATACAATTTATAATTGTAGGATAAAATTTCGTTCATATTATAAATAACTGTCATACTTTATACAAAAAGTATTTAATTTTACGCTAAAACAGCGATGCAATATCTATGACCCAAAACACTTAACCGTATAGAAAACACTCAAGCCTGCATGACAGACAAAACCGGGGGCTACGCTAGTTTAATCTCATGATGAGTAGCTATCGTTTTTGTATTATTTTTTATTGATCCTTATAACACCGGGCATAATCAAGTTTTTGACAAACAATACCGGATGAAATTGGTTCTTGATTGTGAAGTTGTGAACCTTTTGTGGACAGTCAATTTGTGTATGTGGTTTTTAAGTTTCTGAAAGGAACGGTTTCGATATGGTTGTATGTTTTTATCGATTTTAGATTAGTCCTGCCTGTTTGAGACATAATGGGGTATTGTGGGAAGGATATTTAAGAGACAAATGATTAGAAAGCTATAATCATGTATCAAAGACGTATTTGTTTGGATTCCGTTTTATTTAGGTAGTAGTTTGTAACTAAGTACTATGTACCTAATGATTAAAGGCAATTTTTTTTTTTGAAAATTTAATATCCTCTCGGCCTAAAACAAAATATATTTTTTTATTGCGTGGCTTTTTTCTTTTCAAAACTGCCACTACCATGATTCCTTCATGATCACGAATTATTTATTCAACAATCCTCTCAATTAATGTTCGCTGATAGACTTAGGCCTTAGGACGGTAGAAAACAGAACAAGTAACGATCGATTTTTATCCGGAAATGACAATGTAATCCGCCGGAGCTGCGCTTAGCAACTCACTGATAACACGGCTCCAGCAAATGCAACAAAGGCAAGGACTAAATTGCCGTGCCCTCAACGTTGGTTGATATCATTATATTTTCGTCCAGTAAACAAAAGAGGAATTACCATATTAAGGCAGCCTACGGTTGTCTTTGTCTTTCCAATCGTAAGACAGAAGTGTCCCTTCCCATACGAAGCCGCCTTAAGCCGAATCGCCGTAATTACACCGATCACATTTACGAATGCAAATGTAGCTGGTGCATCGTAAATCATGGCGCGGTCATCTGCCGCCCGCGGCGACACTCGCCAGATCAGAATGAACCTCCGATGTTTGGGATAAGAACTTGGTATTAGGTAGTTGTGTGAGGAAGCCGGTAAATTGATTATGTTTAGCTGTTAGTTCTAATATCTAAATTAGTTTATTTGGTAGGTGCAGTAGTAAAATTCTAAGAAGTAGACTTATGTAAATGATTAAAGTATGAGTTTTGTAGCCTTGTAAAACTGTGAACTTTGTATATGCAAAACTGTGAGGTGTCAGAATTTGAGTAGGTAACAATATGGAAACCACATTAAATTATTATAAAGCAGAAGCTAATTAACTTAGACTAATTATATGTTGCCATTTAAACAAAAAAACTGTTTTTGTATGTAGGATCCCACGTTCAGGCATCACCAAACTGTAAGATAAATTTCATAATTAATATATATCTGTCATTATCTTCTTGTCGACCGATAATCGTTATTTTTCCGGCGATGAAAAAATGAGGCCCATTTTGAGCTCGTATACTGACTAAAAACTTAATAATCTTTGTTGGGGCCACAAATCTCAAGTAACACTGGCTGGCTTTCAAAACTGTATCAACACATCGTGCGTTCGTTTTTTGAATCAGCGGGCTACTGACAGATGCACGTAGTACCATGTGCACCGCTTGATATTGAATTATTGTGCTGGCAACATTCTTATAATATGGGGTCGATGTATTATATGGATTATTTGCTGGTAAATAGGGGATTATTGATGTTGGAGTATATTATACTTGATAATAAATAAAACTTGCAGGGTAAGTTGGTATCGACTGTTGTTGGACTGATTATAATTTGATAATTAAAAATCGATTTATTGGTAAAATTTTATAACGCTGTAGATTGCAGGAAGGACCGAGTGACATAGCGCAACTTGTATAAGGACTTTGTAGCAGGGAACATAAAACCTCTTTAGGGAATAGGTTGACTTTTTAAATACGTTTGCGGGAAAACTTGAAACGCCTCGTTATATAATGGAACTTATAAAGCAATTAAGATACACACTAATATTATAAAGGCGAAATTTTATGAGTTTGTTTGTTACTTCTTCAAGCTCAAACGGCTAAACCAAAATTTAATAAAATTTGGTATTGAGGTGAAATTAACACATTATGCTTCTAATTATCCCGATAAAATTGTTAACTGATAAACATCGGTAACACCGGGCGCAATAACTGGATAAAGTACCAACAGTATTTAAAAATGCTAATTGCTACATACGCATTTTCGTTATATTTCATATTTTACTTTGTTTCCTACATGAAGCACTTTTGGGCGAAAAATGATCGATTCTCTTTACCCTCCACTCAACATAAACAAAGGTTCCAAAAACCAATTTCAATTCTTAAAGCAGTAATCATCCGCAAATTAAAATCACATGTAGCCAGAGATGTTCCGATAACCGTTCCGCGAATCCGTTGTTACGTCACGTCCGTGTCCGCCCGGTGACAGTTGCGCGAATGGATGCCGTTTGAACATCGAACGTTGATTGAAAATCGCAATATGGCCGACCGTTGACCGTTGAAATTAAGCAAATTTTTTGTACTTACTAAGACTTTTAAATTTATTTTGATTTATTTTTGAGGTGTTATTTGTAGAGTTTGTGAGCACAGTATTTTTTTAGTAAACGCCTCAGTTTACTATAAAAAATGCATTGTGTCAAATTGTTTGAGAATACAAATTTTATTACATGCTTTACCGACTTATGAAGTAGGTACATACTTTGCTGAATGTCGTAACTTATTGATACCGAAGTATTGAATTTTCAGTTCACTACATCTATAATAGTTATTTAGGTTCAAATCAGACTCCGTGGCTATCCTCGTGTTCCTCACGAGTTTATTATGGAATTAACATTTATAAATGTTTCGATAAACCCCTTGTCTTCTACCTGAATCTACCTAACCCGCTACTAAATATAACTTTGAAGTGTTGTACAACAGTAATCGATAATCGAAAAACTTTTTCATTATCCACCGTTGTCATGTCAAAAGTTCCATACAAAACGATCAGATAAGCCATCCTGAACAGTCCCTGATAATTGAATTCAATAACTGACTAATTTATTACGTCCTTACACACCGATACCATCTTTCATTTTAGACGTTTTCTAAATAAATCTTTAGATACTAAATTAAACTTTCACTTCATAGGAATTAAGTTGAGTTTGATTTGAGCAGATCCTGATTGCGTTTTCATTTTTCTTTGACAAAGGGGTGTTATTTTAAATTAGGCTTTATTAATTAGTTTTAGAAAGTTTTGACGTTTGTATTGACAAAGTTTGGGTAGCAACGGTCAATTATGTTATGCTTGAGAATCTGTTGTAAAATATTAATTATCATGTCTAAAAGTAATATTGTAAGCTATCTTCTAATAGGCATAGAAATAGCAAATATTTAATTCATTTAGAAATGCTGAGAAAAATATTCAATATGCAACGAATGTTTGTTCAAAAATATATCAAGGTATAAGAAAATGCATTAAATTACAGCTAGAACTTTGAAACTACCTACTTTCAGTAATTAATATGTGTCTTTAAACAGCTGAATACTTACAATAAATACTAGATTGTTTCAATTACAAACTATCACTCATCGAGTAGAAAGAGAAGACAAAATTATCTCATCGAAATCCTTTATTAAAAACGCAATCTACATACTCTAACCCTTCCTAATAAAGTCTGCTACGCGCTTTCTTTTTTTTTTATTTGCGTCGATCAAATTCTCGAGGGTGCACTGTTTGGTCGTGCGATCATGCAGAGACAAAATGGCGGACCACTGATTACTGTACGAACTTTTAATTGATTCACGTGATGTTTGAGATGCAAAGGGAGAGTTCTGTGAGGAAATGGGTGCCTGTTAGTGTGATACTTTGACATCGATATAGTCTTTATTTGAATGCAGTAAGGTTGCTTATACTATTGACGAGCGAAAGTATTATAACTCTAAAATTTTCATACCTCACCTAAATGAGTTTATTTATTCACCTATCTCTTAAATAGACACGATAACTCTGTATAAATTAATTATAAGAAATGTAAAACTTAGAATTAAGTTTTAAAATGCAATAAGGATTCAAAGATTTATTTCCGTAAAGTTTGGAAGGTTCTTACTTTCTATCGGTTCTGAAGAGTTGTCACTTCTGAATATATTGTTTAAAAATGTCACTCAAATCCCTCTATGGCAGAAACCTTTTAGAGGCATATTATTATATCAAAGTTATAAGATGACTGTGGATGGGTATATAAGCAGAGGGAGACCGAAAAAGAGATGGATGGATTGTGTGAAAGATGATTATGGGAGAGAAAGGAGTGGATGCCGCGATGACAAGTAATAAATGGAATCGAGAGGAATCATCGAGAGGAATGGAAGGAAAATACGCATTGCGCCGACCCCATATGAATGGGATAAGGGCAGGAAGAAGAGAAGAGAGCTTATTATATCAAAGACAGGATGGATAAACATAAAACAGCCATCTTGAAATTAAAAGCCTTTTAAGATATTTACTACGGATCTTAAAACTTGACTTAACTTAACAATTATATAAAATTTAAATCTATCTGACAGCCTTTAAGGGCATTATACAGGATTATTTTTTATGGAATGCGTTTATTCAATGAGGTAATCCGGTGCATAAAACTAGACAACTTTTCCCAAGAAACGTAGGTCAAAATCTTAAAATTGAAAATCAACTTTTCATACAAACAAGTCATGTGACCTGTCACTTTGTATGAAAATTTCATTTTCAATTTTAAGATTTCGACCCATTTTCCTTGGGGAAAGTGATTCAGTTATGCACCTGATTACCTCGTAGAATATACGCACTCCTTTAAATTAACCCTGTATACCAACCAAATGACTCCTACAGAATTATCACGAACTTTTACCCACACAACCGCCTTTTGTGTCAACTATCTAATAATGAAACGTGTATGACCTTCATACGACATTTAAAAATGCAAAATGCATGCAATGCATGACAAATTCTGGGAACTATACTTAAGAAGAGTGGTTCTATTCCGAATTTATTATACCTGAATAATGCATAATATGCGTTGCCTATGAAATTACGTTTCAGAGGCGAAATGTTAAAGCCGACGGCAAACTTAAAGTGTTAATAAAATGCTTATTACCCTTGTTTTAGACAGATGCGTATCTGCATTGTATTATAAAGTTCTAAAGAAAATTTTAGGTTCAAATTAAAATTTAATTAGTAGGCGGATCATTTAATTAGGTCATTGGTTATTAAACCTCCTTTATCATTTATGGGACTTGGAATTATGATGTATCTTTAAGGTACATATTAGATAAAAACAATTTTATTATGAGTAGGTAGATGACATTTAGACTAGCTAGACGGTAAGAAGTTTGTTTGGTAATGTTGACTATTTTGCTCATGAAGTGGACAACTTAAGTAATATTTTGACGCCATGTGACATTAGATACCTACATACTTAGGTTTTCTTCTTCCAAATTAATGTAGGCATTTGGTTTTTTGCCTCTTAAATAGCTTATGAAATAAAAATTTGATAAATGGGTACTATGAAAATCAGGGTTCAGCAAAATGAAAGTTAAATACGTACTGTACTGGAACTTCACGAATCGTTTTTACTCACACACACAAAAGGCACCTTAATCGTAAAGCCACAAACTTTCCTTCACTAAACTAAGTCCAATAAAGGCACAATAATCTACCGGGAAATCACCCGGCCAACCAATTTGGGCGACAATAAAGCAATTTGAAGAGAAACGCGCGACACTTTGATTAATTGTCGGCGCCGGTGTCGCGATGTCGCCGCCCGCCTGTCGCTTCGTGTGAACGTGGCCTTATGGCGGATATGTGACTAATTTTTATTCATTTGTTTTGATGAGCTGTTTTGTAGTTTTTGTAATGTTTTAGTGTGTCATTCGTTACTGATTATAATATTTTAATAATTGTATTTGCGTATTAAGTATTATTAGTTAAGGTGTAGGTAGGTACGTGGATCCGGATTCAGTTTTAATGTAAGTATTTAATTGTAATTTTAATACAGATATAAATTAGAAGCTTTGATTGATTAACCAATTGAGACCTTGCAGCAAACTGAAATAGTTACAATGTAGTAGATAAACCTACTCAACTTTAAAAACAGTATACAGAAGTGAAGATCATAAATATTGAACACTCAATATTCATCTACATATTTCCAACATAAATTGATTAATCGTCGCATTAATTGAACATGTAAACACTGTAAAAAGTACATTGTAATTGTCACTGGGCCGGTACACGTTGACGCGACATCGCCCGAGGCATCCTGTTATCGCCGCAATTATGCAAATTCAACGTTAAATTGCCGCGCGGGCGTGTAATTGTTTTGGCGAGTCGTGACGCGTTGCCCGTTAATTTTCTCGTTACAACCGTCACTTAAGTGTGTACGCAGCCTAATAACTCGCTCGGGACATTTTATGCGCTAATAATAAAGGTGATCGAATATTTTTTATGATAAACGGTTGTGTTGACGTGCAATTGTTTTTGATGGTTTAATATGTATTCTACTTGTTTTTGTTTTATATTTTTTTATTACTAATTAAATTAAAAAAATGTATAGATAGCCAGATTAAAATATGCTTTGGTTGTAAGTAGGTATAATGTATGGTAGAAGGAAGTAAAATGTATGGTATCTATTTAATAAATTTAAGACAAGTAAAGCTCAGTCTCTGTAAAAATAATATTAGTTTTTAAGTAGTAACAGCTTTAACACAAGCAAAGAACCGAAACTTAATCATAGTCTTACACACGTGCAATTCGTTAAAAACTGAATAAAATATGAGTTTAAATTTAATTTAGGGTTTATGAGTAAATTTCACTATAATATTTTATCCGAAATAGCTTAACGGGCATATAATACATCACTAATAATAAGGACTAAAGACAAACAGCTGTTAAACCACAAATTAATCCTTATTCAATATAAAAAGTGAAAAGGTCAACAATAACGGTAATGAAATTGATTAAAATAAGGCTTTCTCCAAACTTGCGCACGCGACAATCGCATGTCGCTGTCAACCGCAGATCAAAATGGCGGCCAGATGACGTCACATGAGTATAAACCGCTAATTGAGAACAGAAAACCGCAAGTTACATTAAATTATGTCGAATTTACGACATTTACGCGAATTATCGTCGGTAATGACGATTGTTGATGATGAGAACGTAAATACGACGGTAATTTTCGGGGCTTTATAAGTTTGTACATTCATTTGTAAAAGCGAATGAAGGTTTTATTTCGTTTATAGGCCTTTTAGAGCTTTCTTTGGGCTGGAATAAAGCTCAGGAAAAGACAGTGACTGTAACAGTGACGCTTTTATCTAATTGGTTCTTTTCCTAAAATATTCTAATGTTAACTAACTAACTGACTCTAAGCCTATTTAATTGCAAGGATTTCAATTATTAGGTATGCCCGTCATTCACATATCTGCAAACACTGCGCCATGTGGAAACTTAGGGGCCTAGTGAGTGATATAGCTACGGTACTTAACCCTTGGTATGGTCAGCAGAGTTGATGGACAAAATCAGTTCAAAAAAACCCTAAACACAATTTTTAGTCGATAAATTGATATTAATAAATAATAAATATCTTGGGACACCTCACACACGGTCATCTGATCCCAAACTAGGCGGAGCCTGTACTATGGTGACCAGACAACTGTTAAACATACTTACATTATTACATTTCTAAATACAAATAATATAGATAAATTACATCCAGACACAGAACAAATGATTGTGCTTATTTTGACATCCAGACACAAAGATTTGTCCTGGGTGGGAATCGAACTCACGACCCCTGGTTTCGCAGTCAGGGTCGCTAACCGCTAGACGTACAGGCCAGTCTATTGTAGTATATTGTAGGTAACAAAATGGTCCTATCACGCAACTTTAAAGTAAATTCGCTATTAAAAAACCGTTTGAATATCACATATATACATAAGTTTTAATGGTTATGCGAGTATAGAATAGATTCACCTGTTACATAATTGCATTAAAGATGTTGTAATCGTTTGCTATCAATTTCATATAAAATTATAGCACGCGGCCTATCATTTGGAATGTTCACGTTCTATGCAAGTCTTAGTAAAGTAGCACTTGGAGCAGTTTGCACCAGTAATTAACTAGCTTCCCGCAGTTCAACCCGCGTAGACGCTACCCTCCGTGACTTAAAAAAAAACACCATGTGCATTCTATTCGCTGAATCCTGAAACGTCAATCAATTTGAAGCCACCGTTAATTGTCATGCTCTGTCACTTTAAGGTGTAAAATAGATAGACATTTAAGAACGTCTTAAAGTTAACTAGCGTTTTAGTATTCGGGGATATGTTACTAAATCAGAAGATGTTAGACTATAATTCAAAGTTCGTCCAAATTCTTTAAGGTATTAAAAAAATTTGACCAGAAGTACCAAAAATAATTCTATGTATTTTTAGTAGGAAGGTGCTTCTTGTACACAATTTTTTACTCATCTTTCTATCGCTACATAAAAACACATACACACTTCACAAAAACTACACAACAATAAATTGAAGCCGCCATATTTGAAGCGAACATGCAATTAACCCTTCGAAAGCGCCGTTCACAGCCCTTTGTAACCCTTTAATACTACCATACTACCATTGTGTCAACTGTCACTCGTTCGAATTAAAAGTGGGCGGATTACATTTTTTTCAACCCTCATAGTTAGAATCGGGGGTCATGAGTGGGTAATAACCAGGTACGTGAAATGACAGCCATTTAAGCATCATTCATGACGTTTTTTGTAGAAAATGTTAAGTTGCTGAAAAGAGTTTTGTTGGTTCTAGTTTGCATTAAATTCATTGTTTGGTTTATTGTTAAGAGTTAATTATTTTTTATTGTGAATAAACATACCTACTTACTATTGTTTTGCTGGCCAAATGGCATATTAAAGTTTTCGTGTCTGGTCCATTTTGTATTAGGCGAACGTGTAAGTTTTTGATCTATTTGTAAATAATAAACTTAACGTTATGGAATTGGATATAAAAATATTTCTATTGCAAAACGCGTCGTATTTGTTAATTGTGGTTTGATTCAAGATGGGCTATTTGAACGAATGGCAGGCTTTAAATTCAGATAAGTTTTACACCTCTGGACAGCGACCTGTTTTTTGTTAATACTAGATGAAAACCCGGCTCCGCTCGGTTGAAATGTGACTCATGATACACAATGTAGGTAAATATTTCTGTAGTCATCGGTTTTCGAGGAATATTAAATGTAAGCAAGCCATAGATTCGTATAGCTTCGTTCATTGTGTTTAATAAATATAGTAAATAAAAACTGCAATAGTTTTCACACACATAATTTTTATTTTTTACACACAAATAATATTAATATTTTCGCGAAACGACAACGACTGAAGAAAAGTTTTAAGTTTTGTTAAGATTCACTCAATGTTTCCGGCAAGACGTTTCATTTTACACAGTCAAATGAGCCACAGTTCTTTGTGATGGATGCTTCTTTGGCGCGACGCACGCGACGTGTTGATTGGCGAGGCGTATATAAGAGCTAGTATGCAACGGAACGTGAAAAAAGCGAAATAAATATTCTTGAACTATTATTTCCAACGCGTCCCGAAACGATTCTGGACCCAACTGTTAAGTAATCGTGAGGCCTAGCTTTTTATGTGAAATAACACCATCTTGTACCAATAATAAGTAAATATATTTTCATCAGAGCAAATGTTTTCTTACATCATTGAAAGAAAAACAATTACATTTTAAAATTAGAGAACAAATTAACTTAGCAGTAAAGGAGGTTTTTATACGAAACTCATACCTCTTTCATTTAACACCAACTATCATGCAAATGTCATACGCCTTGTCAGCACTGTAATCACTACCCAAGATGGCGACTGCGGTTTGTTTGTCAGTGCCATTAGAATTTAACGAAATTCTCCATAATCAGAATTTTGCGGATATATGTTGTCGACTCGAAATCAATATTTTTTTATGTTTTGTTATTCATATAAGGTTTCGATCGAGTCTACCGTAGCCCTGAACGAAATTATTAATATAGATATACCTATTTTATTTCGCTAACACTGGGCCCTGACATACCTCTATTGCTTTGCTAAATCATTATTATACACAACAAATTAATTCTATAGGCCCTTAATTAAATATAGGCAGTGTATACACCAGATACGCTGTATTGCGTCGTGCAACTCAGGTTGAACATAATGGCAGACAGCCGCGATCACGCGACGCGCGTGATGTGTGCCGCGTGTGTACCCGCCTTTAGCAGGTAGCGTTAGAAGATAAAAGTATGATTTAAATATGTAATAATTATGTGTGATATTTTAACTGAGTTAAAACCAGGTATTACGAATTACACTTGATGTTATAGAGAATAAATGAAAGTTTGTTTGGTTGTAATAATATGTGGATTAGCCATTTCCAATTTTTGGAATCCAGGTGTCCTCACACTGATTATCAATTATGTCTTAGAAAAAAGTCATATTAAATAAATATCTTGGGACAATCTCACACACGGTCATCTGATCCCAAACTAGGCAGAGCCTGTACTATGGTAACCAGACAACTGATAAACATACTTATATATTTCTAAATACATACATATGATAGATAAATAACACCCAGACACAGAACAAATGATCGTGCTCATCACACAAAGATTTCTCCTGGGTGGGAATCGAACCCACGACCTCCGGCTTAGCAGTCAGGGTCACTAACCACTAGACCAACAGGCCCGTCAAATTGGTAGGTACTTTCCTGTAATGGGTCTGAACCTGCAACCTTGTGCACATAAATTGGTTCATTAATCCACCAGGCAACGATGACGGCAGTTAAATGATCAGGATGATACAACAACTCACAGTCAAACAGTTTGCACTCACAGTCAAACAGTTTGCACTGTTTTGTGGGACACCGTTAGCTCATAAGATTACCATGTACCGTTTTAAAAACAAAATAAATAAATAAAAAAAAAAAAAACAAACAACTTAAGACCTTCAGCTGAAACTGGAAATTTATAATGCCAGGAACACATGCAAAATCATGTCTAATAATTTAACATTAATAAGACGACCTCCATGGTCGAGTGGCGTACGCACCGGTTTTCAAGGTGTCGTCAGCTCTGAGGTCCCGGGTTCGATCCCCGGACAGGTCAATGTAGAAAAACACTTTTCTACATTGCCTCGGGTCTGGGTGTTTGTGGTACCTTCGTTGTCTCGGATTCCATAACACAAGTGCTTTAGCTACTTACTTTGGATTCGGAGCAATGTATGTGTTGTTGTCCACATTTATTATTATAATAATTATTTACATTTATTTGCAAACAGTACGAGAAGTTAGAGAGGTTATCTCAACTCCTATTGACAGTGCATAATTGAAATTATTATTTACTATGATTAAATAACCCATACGCTGTTCGAGATGACTGACATGCATGCACGTAACTATTGCTCAAAAAGTTCAGCGCAACCTGCTTCCTTCTTGTGTGACCTCGTAGTTATTAGCTAAAATTCTTTTACTGGATCATTTAAGCAGGAAATAAAATGAAAAATTATAAATATTTCACTGACGTAAGGATTTTTTTCAGAAGTGCTCACTAACGCGGATGAAAATATTATTATAATTTTTAAATTCAGTACCTAAATAATAATATAATAGTTACAAGTAAACGAACAGAGTTCTATTCGTGCCTTGCAATAATTATGAATAAAAAACTTGAAGTGTAAGCTATCTATCCATCGATCCATTTATCTGTACAAATACATAAATACTAAAAGGCTAGGAAAGTCCCATATAATAACATTATTAAAAAGGTATCTAGAAAGTTTTTCGAAAGCAATACGTTTCTATCACTCCATCCTATTTTTCTCTCTAATAAAGTCTTAATATCGAAGATACACTTTATTCTTGTAGGTGGTACGTGACGAAAACGTAAATTATAATCCCTTGGTAAATCTTAATACCGACCTATAAAATATGTCCCACTGCTGGGCACAGGCCTCTTCCCATACCTGTAGGAAAGGAATAAACATTGATCACCACGCTTGCTCATTGCAGGTTGCCGATTACATATTCCGATTTAAGGAAACCAGGTTTCCTCACGTTGTTTTCCTTCACAATGGTGTCTTAGAATAACCAAAAAGTACGTATAACGTTGAAAGGTCACATTGGTACTTGCCTGGGTTGCAGCCATGTGCATACTAATACGGTCATTAAGCCGCTGGACCACCACGAATACGAATTTGAACCTCATCCCTCAGGAACTGCGCCAAAAAGCCAACAAATAATTAACATTCGATCCCAAATTCCAAATCTACTGACATAATAAATAGCTGAATCAGTTCAAAACCGGTATATACAGCTACTTATATACAAATTTTAATCACACACCCACCCCAAAGAATCACGTGAATATCCAATATGGCGTCTTCGGCATAATTACGGTTGACTAAATATGAATCGTTGCTCAAATAATAAGGGTTGAGGGGACGACCCTAGGACTTTGAGCAAACATCTCAATTACCGTCGTTATTAATTCAGGGGTGATTATTAATCGACATCTTTTGTCTTCGCAAAATGCACTGGGTTGATTATAATGTTTGTTTGCTTTTGTTATTATACACATAGATAGGTTCTGCCATCGAAGATGTGTCATATAAGCAGTCAAAAATTCTTGCCTCCTAATTGGTAAGGTGGCAGATAATTATGTACCACCTTTTGTATTTTTATGTTGATGGTTGCAGGTTCTAACCCAGGCCAGTAACAATGTGACCTTTTTAAAATTTTTATGTGCCTAATTTTTTCTTCATATCATCTTATCCTAAGACCACGTTGACAAACATCAGAGGAAGTCTGGATTCCAAAAATTGGTATCTTAAACCGCCAACCCGCAATGAGCAAGAGTGGTGATCAATGCTCGTTCCTTCTCTTTCTGAGAAGAGGCCAGTGCCCAGCTATGGGACATTTATAAAAAGTTTTTGGTTTGTCCATATGAATCTTTGAACTAGTCTGGTATAAATTGTTTCCTTTACAAAACATCAGTGCAGAGAAACTTGTACCACTACAGAGTTAGTAGCCCAAATTTCCCTATTGATGTTTTGTCTCTACACCAGCTCTATCAAATAAAACTTAGCCGCACTTATGTATATGCTACGTAAATCCTATGCAAACATCAATAAGATTGAAAATGTATCAAAATTTTGATAAAAAACAGAACTTAAAACTGTACCACTAGTTCTTAAATGTTCATAAGTTATGTACAAAAAGCAACAAGGAAACCTTACGCGTGCTGATATTTCGGCACGTAAGGCATTAGCAAGGAGTTTCGTTATCGAATCCGGCAGGTGGCGTTTCGCATGGCACGACCGTTACGTTAGCATATTTACTATCTAGGTATCTCTGACTGTTCAGAAGTGAGAACTGAGAGTTCAGAAGTGGTTAGAATTTTGATTGAGTGTGAGTTTGTGTTTAGGAATATATATTTGTAAATGTTTAGATTAAGATTTCTATATGTATAGCATAATAATATTATGATTAGAAGTGGACCACCCGCTCTGGCTTCCATCGGGTACTACACAAAAAAAGTCTCTCTCTTGAATCACTCTATCTATTGGTAAAAAGTATATGAAAACTCGTTCGCTAGTGTTTGAATTTGTCGCGTAGACAGACAAACGCATCGGAGGACTTTGTTTCATAATTATGTATTGAATAATTTTACATTTTATAGTGTAAACACGCTATTTAGAAAAGAAAAAATAACTATGAGAGAGGTACAATTGTTATTCCATACAACCATTACAGCTACTTCTGCTCGACATTGAATATGGTGCAAAAAAATAACGATTTTTATTATAGAAGGGTCCTAAATCAAAGATCATTAGTTAATATCATCCACTTAGGTCCAGAGCACGCTCTCCTATCTACTTAATCCACGTTAATCAATGCCATATTTATTACAGACCAAACACTATACCAACCCAAGTCCTAGTATCAACAGAGACACACGAATATAATACTAATAGGTAACATGATAAGCTTGCAAATTGCATCCACCGTTAATGAAGTCTCGTTAGCATACTCGTAGGTAAAGGGTTACATAATTATGATGGAGAGTTAGCTGATAATTATCTGGCTTAAAACCTAGCAAACAATATGAATAATTCTATGTTATTTATTTCCGTGATTCGGTAGTGTAAAATAGTTGGCACTCCTCCTTTTCAGGAATAAAGTTTTACTTGAATTTAAATGAAGTGGACAATTTGGGGAACAGTTATAATTGATGTCATTCCATCAAAATATGATACAAGTATTTCTTGAACCATGTACAATCCTTGTTGACTAGCCATTCTAAAAAATATCTCATTAAAAGAATTAATTTTCTAGTGACTCCCCTAACGAATTTAATTAATTGAATGAAATTATAAATGACCTAAGCAGTTTTCAAGAAACAATAAAAGAAGAAATTCCTTTAAGTATACTGCCTCTAAATTCCGTTCAACACTCATTAAACATCAGTGAACCAAGGTTTATCAAACTGAGTGTAAAATCAATTCAGTCTTAACAACAGTAACTCGATACAGCAGTGGTAGGTACCCTTCTAAAATCACCCTCAATTTGCAAAACAAATTAGCACTCCTTGACGACCGACGACATGAGCTGCGGTTTACGGAAATAGAGGGTCTCAATTCGCCATTTTGGATTTCGGGAGACATGAAATTGTTGATTAGAAAGTTAGCTGTTTATTTACCTAAGTATTATATTCCGACTCTTTTTTGCACTTCTTCTTCCTTCTCTTGCACTGTTCGCTCATTCTTTAATAGGGCTCATGATGTGGACATTGCAGTTCTCCTCGCGAACCCGACTTCAGCTTATGATTATACTTAAGAAAAGCCACAGCCGTAACTTGTCTAAAAGAGAGACTCATTTATCTGAAACAAAAAAAAATTGATTGCATGACAATGTATAGGCACTTGAAGAGATGAGTTTCTTTCTTAAATTTCTGATAGGTTCCAAGCACAGCACACAATGGATTATTTCTGCTATGAACCCAAATAAAAATACTTATCAGAACTATCCTGTATAGTTTCATCATGAAATACACAGACAGACACACCTCTCAATTATATCGAAACTCCACTCAACAAAAGACCACGAAACATTAAGTTTGAGACATCGTAAGACACCATAATTCTCATATTGCGTGTCAAACGCTGATACAAAAGTTTCATTACAGCGCCCATTTTATTAAGACCTTCCTACCCTCTCTCTACTTTACGTTTTTAAGGAAAAAGAGGGAAATTAGTTCAAGGTGAGAGATCTATGTTAAGCGGTTGATGACGGGCAATAACTGAATGTGTTCAAGTGATGGCGTTTTTAAGGTGTGTTGATAGCTTAGATTTTTTTTGTAACACGCTAAGGTACATACCTATTCTTAACACGTATACCTATTGCACCAGAACATTTTTTTTTCATATGTTTAACCCCTTTGGTCAGATTGTATTCATATTCACAAGATTATTGTGAAAAGTAAGAACTCTGGTCGACTGGATTTGACAGGCTTTATTAAAAGCAAGAATCAATATGATTCTTGTAATAACATACACAGGAAATATACAGCTGTATTTAATATTTTTCTACATAATTTGTAACTAAATAAATGAATGTGGACAAAATCACAATTATGAGCCAGATGACTAAAATAGTATTGGGTAGACTTTCAGACCTAACTAAAAACACATAAAAATATCTACTAAAAAATATCAACAAACAAAACACAGTCAAAAAAAGTGAAGAAAGCAAGTTAAACCAAACCAAATATTTCTCTATAATAGGTATAACTCTACATCCCATCATATGACCGGAATTCTTCACCAGAAACATCGTGACCAACCAATCAGTACCCACATCAGATAAACCTCACAAACAGAGGACATACGACAATAACAGACCATCGATAACTATAGGCTGTCATTATTTTTTCTATTAACAACTCACGAAAAAGACAGTGCTAATTTTCAAGTCATTCTATCAACCAAAAAAGACTTTCTTATTTATCAAATTTTAACTGTATTTATCTTGCTATAGGGTTGGTTTTGGAATGGAGGTAAATAATAAATGTTTATTGGAATACAAAGTATTGTTACCAATTGTCACAGATGTGATCTGTTACTTATCATGTTCTGTATGTAAATATTCTATATGGTAGCGATAATTTCATCATAATGTGCAATTCTTATTATTGTATAAGATGTAAATGAATATAGAATGGTCAATTGTAAGTATATGTTCTTACATCCTACATTTGAAAATATTTTTTTATGTACGTATTTAGAAATAAAAAAAAAAAATTACAAACATATTTGTACAAACTACAAATAATAACATTATCTATAAATACTGGAACAAGAGACGGTGTTTTAATACCTATGTAGTTTTTAGTTAAATTTGGAAATATCATTGAAATGTCAATATTGTTTTACTTATTTGTGTCAATTTTTGGCACTTTCACCCTTGGTTTTTTTGATCGACCAACATCAAAATTTTATCTGCGGAAATTGGTCCAATAACCACATAGATTAGAGATCAGAACAGAAAGTAGAACACAGGATTAAATTCAAATCAGAGAACAACTTCACACTAAAATAACCTTTTATTTTCTTTAAGCTTTACGTCATAAATAAATAGTCAAATCCTACTATCAAGATTTAAATACATAATCATTGAATTGACGGCTACATCAGTGGTAACCCGTTGGTCGCTCCGTGCCGGTCTCTTTGGCCCCCGGATAAAAACTGTTTTAACCCTTTAAGATGCGCCTTAAGTGTCCAATTAGCAATGCAGTGTTAAAACGACCGCGGCGACACTTAGGGCCCGAATTTACACTCTTGCTTACAAAGAAGTATTGATGCGTTTTTATAGAATTAGAAATGTATAGATAAGACCAGAAATAACCATGTCCACTATTTTTCTTTTGTTGTTCAAACAATTTACGAATTAATTGCACATCTAATCACACAAAAATACATAATCATTTTAAATGCAAAATTTTTACTTTACAAGACTTTACGCTACAAGAATTGCGTGCATTACAGTAAAATAGACATTTGATTTGCGGCTATTCTGGGATTGTGCAGCCCCAGTATCACTGCGACCGTCACCGATCTATTGTGATCGAAAATAGACATACCTACACAAACAAGAATAAATGTCATTTTGTTGCGAATTAATAAGCGAAATAAATAAATATATTTATTTATTTATTTATGTACACACAACAAACATCACAAAACAATTACAGAAGGAGACATAGGGACAAAGGTACTGCTTATTTCTTACGAAATTTCTGCCAGCAGACCTGCGACAGGAGACATCAAACAAGAAACATAGACACAGTATGTATGATAAAAAAAAAAAAAGCTAAATATTATATATAGATATAAATATATATATATACATATATATGTATATTAATAAGCATTTAAAGGAAGACAATACTTTATTGGGTAAGATAATAATAAATTTAGTTTCAAATTCCTATAACAATAAACGACTTATGTTTTCAAAATTTGTATCTACTTGGTTAATGTTATCTATTTTTTATTTTGCAAGGTACCTAATACGTTATTTATAAAAATAAAAAACTCATTGAAATTCCGAAGGCAACAAAATTAATCTATTAATTATGATACTGGCATTTTGGCGACCAGAATATTATTTTCTACATACCAACGTACTATCGACTTTCTGGTGTATCTGTTAGATTCTAAGCTCTACAAAGCGGCACCACAAGGAAGACTGTCACAGCACAATGCAAAATGGCTTCTTTGTCTGTTGTTGTCCTTTTTAATTCGTGACTTATATGCGTCAAAGTGATTCACCCGGATTTTTACCACTCAAAACAAATTTATCATTCACTCCCACTGTTCTTCACTTCAAAGAACGGATATGAAATTCTGTTTTGTCGGACTGCAGAGTTAAGTTTGTTCACATGTAGTAAAGTGACCGACAGTTTTTATTTGTCGGAGAACTGCAGGGTCTGCAGGCAAAGGGTTAAGTTATGTATGCGACTTTTGGAAATTGTCACGGGTAGGTAGTCGGGTTTCCTTCATTTATTGTGTCCTTAATGTATTTATTACGTGTTTATGACTATTCTACGGTTATTTATTGGTTTATAGGTTACAATTTAAAAACTAATTGATTCTCAGAGCTCGGGATCTATTACATTTTTCTGATATAAGTTTGAACTTATCAATAACTAGCTGCTTAGCAAGGTGTTGTCCATGGTTGATCAGATAATTTATTTTGTTCGGGATAAAAAGTATCCTATGTGGTAAAAGAGTGTTACCTACCTCAATAATTAATTTTGACAAAATTGGTCCAGCCTTTTCAGTGTGAAGAGGTACCTAACAAACTTACTCATACACAATCATAAACTTTCGCCTTTAACCAAACAAACAAATTCTGCAAGTTCATTATAATTACTAAGTATATGGAAGACATTAAGTACTTATAGCTAACCTGCCCAGCACACTATTTAACAATTCTAGTTTTTTTTTACCATTTTTTTTTATTATAACAACTAAAAGACGTGTTAAAACTAAGTACTTATGTAATTGTTTAGATTTATTGAACCTCGGATATTTTTTTTGTATAAGAACCTACTACTCATTTTTTAAACAAAAAGCGTAATTATAATATTTAAACAATTGAAGTCCCACTGTGAAATCACTCAAAAACTCGTGACTTTACAAACAATACCTAATTATCATCTGATTAAACATAACTTAAGCCTATGTAAAACAATTAACTAAAACGCCATTAACATTTAAATAAGATTTATTTCTGCAAACACACTCCAAACCAATTCTAAACTATAACCCGTGTAACTAAAGCATATTTTCCTTTAAATCCAATTCAAATCAACTATGTATGTCAAAAATATTAATCACCAAAATAAATTCTCAATTAATTAAAATATTATCTCAGTCTTTACTCTTTAGTGACTTAATATAAGGTTCAAATTCGAATGTTTTATGTGAATAATACATACAAAGTCCTGTGTTTTGATCGTGGTGCCTACTAGGCTATGGTCATGGGAATGATGGATTATGTCAGACTATTATGGCGTGATAACGCTGTAGAGTAGGCAATAAATCTAATAAAAAGCCTCTGATGCTATAATTTTTGAAACTAAGCATCTAATTTTAGGTTATTATTTATTTTTCCATTCATACTTCGTCTTGTTCTCCGGTAGTGTTGTGTTCTCACTGTTTTGTTGTTACTAGTGTTATTTAATAGTATGATTATAGCACGTTAGGATAGTAGTATGATTGCATAGCTTTAGATCAGAGTTCAAATCTCGATTCGGGACCAAATTGTTACTCAAATTTTCAGCTTACAAAGTTTTAGTTCAAATTACTTCATTTATTTACTTGAATTATTGAAGTAGTGACTATTACTTGTGTCTGTTCAATTCCCTGCCTTGGAAAGGGAATAATAATAAAATACATGTAAAAAAATAAAATAAAAATAAAGAATCCTTCACATTAACACCAGAAGTCGCGGCGCGTTTTATTTACTTTTTTACACAAACGGTTTCTGCCGCGTTCCAAATTTGAAAAAATCGTTGACGTTTGCGGTGGTGCTATCGGGACATCTATTAGCGTAGTCGAGGTAAACTGTTTAAAAGCTACCGGACTTGGCTGTGTCAATGTTTGTTCTCCGCAAAGGGACTTAAGAATCCTTTGGGGTGGGAATATGGCGTTTAATCTGCAAATACTTCTGGTAGGTATCATGATTGTAACTGGTAAAATTAGTTGAAAGTCATATTACCAACACAAAATTTGTGTAGATATACCTAAATTATTTAACCTTAATGTTTTTTTAAACGCTCTTATCCATGAAACTACCAACATATTTGTGAACATATATGTGAAAGTTATAACCTAAAAAATCTTGCTTATCATAAACAGGTGTAGGTATTATTGATCAAAGGCTTACAAGCTAACACCTTGTAAGCCATATTTTGTCAATCACATACAATACCTATAACGTTTGTAAAACAACAAAGTGTCAGAAGCACTTAAGTAGCGTATTTGTACAGAATGCAATGTCATCACTTTTAAATAATCTATCTATATTACCTATTTCTATCTATATCTATTATCTAACACGACAATGACGACTCCAAGAAGTTTGCTCAACAAAAATAATGTAAAAGGCAACATTGTGTGTCGTAGCGCCACGCGGCGGAGGTCCCAAGCTCGTTCTAATCAGTCCTACACACAAAACCGCGCTTTGCCGCGCCGCCAATGTGTACACTCCTTTAAAACTTTCTCACATTCGAAATTAAAACGTCATATGTCCATACATATTTTAAAATACTTAAGTCGTTTTATTTTTGATGGTATAAGTACAGGACTAATGTTGTTTAGAGTCTGCAGTGGTCAGACAAGACCACCATGATATGTTTACACCCTAAGCTCACAGATTAGTGGTTCAGGAGCTAGGTTTTAAAATAACAATAGCTGGTGTAATGTATGAGGGGTTTAGTCAGTTTACGTTTATGGCTATGAAAATTTCGTTCAGTTATGGACCACCCACGATTTGATCTAATAAGCTTTTTAGCTATAATAAGTGTATAAAAGAAATTTAAAATTGAAGTTATCTGAACTTAAATTAAATTATTATTCATTAATAAGTAAGAGCTATCAAATTATATGACTTTTCTATCTGTGAATAACAAACTATTAGTCATAGTTATTAGTATTAAGTTATTTAAGGTAATTAAATTTTAATAAATAATTTATATTAAAAAAAAGACAGACTTAACAAAGCAAAGAACTTACAGTAGTGACTTGCTATTGATCAAAACGTCTGAAATAATAATTTGATCGAAGTTAATATAAACAGAATTCCTATTTATCACTGTGTTGTATATAATCACAAAATACATTAACCCACACCTCATAATACCAGCCACGCTATCGACGCGGCGACGATATAACATCGAAAAATTCGGCTCACCCTTTTAATCAGACCAACCCCCGTAATGAAATCTGGGACGCCATTAAGGGATTAAAAATAATAACTACCATATAAGCGGGGGTCCTGATTGGACATAAGGGTCCAAGCTGCCCTCTTAATGAACTATTGACAGTATCGGAGGGTTCAAAATGGAAGCAATACCGTTTTGAACGACATAAATTATTAAACGAAAGAAATATTTAAATAAGATTGTTTGTCACATGGATAAAGGCATGAGTAGGCTTACAATATAAGTGGTAATGACAATTTGTAAACATATCGAGACCCCTCCGTGCCTCGGAAAGCACGTGAAGCCGTTGGTCCCGACTGTCATACAGTGATCTTTGATAGTCGTTAAGTCATTAAAATTTTGACAACCAGTCTTACTATAGCATACTGTATTACCTAGCAATAGGTCGTGGAGGTCAGATAGGTCGTATAGTCGCTCCATGTAAAATACAGTATTTAGCTAAATCCGATAAGACTGGAAGCCGACCCCAACATAGCTTGGGATAAGGCTAGACAGAAGAAGAACAATTTTTAAGTTAATTTATATTATCTTGTTTCGGACAAATTCACTTGTATTATTTGCCTGTTATTCTACAGCATGTTACAGCATTAAGGGCACTTACATAATATATATTTTACATATCTACTCGTAAATTACATTTCAAAATCCTTAATAATTGTATTTAATACAAACCAATATGAAACTAAGGCAGAAAACATTTAGAAAACCTATTTTTATCGGACTCTATCGCGGATTTTTTGAGATTTAAATCCCCGACGTTCCAACGCCTTTGCTGGTGTCGTGGTACCCGTGGCTATAGCGATAAATTCACGATCCGAGAGTAATAAAAAAAAAACAATAGTATGTATGTACCTACTTATCTACCTATATCATAATAATATGTTTGCCTTTGCACATAGCAATAGGATCCAGGTTGCCTACGAAAAAAACCACAAAACCTCAGTACAAAGACAATCAGATTTTAACACATTTGAATGAGTCCTATATCCTGTCTCGTAAAACGAGACATAGGACCCATGAAATCAGAGCCACCCCTATTTACCAATTACGAGTTTTTTTGTTTGCACCAAACTCGTGGGTCAGCGTTTTTAATTCAAAATGTCGGGGGATATTTTCTGATGACGCTTTAGCGATGAAAATAAAAAGCGTGTTTGAATGTTTTAGATTTTTAGCGCTCGATGTGGGGTTTGATATTTGAAGAATCTAAAACAGAAATCTAAATCAAAAACTGAATGTTTTTTTTTGTAATCATGCATATTTTTTTCAGGTTTTAAGGATAGAAGAATAAAGAAATATAAGTGTATTGGTAACTGAAAAGGAAGCGTTTGCATAAGTTCATCAGAGATGAAGAAAAAAACGGATAATTATTATCCACCTTTTGCGATAATGTATTGCAATTTAGCACTTTAATTGCAGTCTGAATATTTTTACCCGAATTCACCCGATACAGTCTTTTCAACAGTCAAAACGTCTGTATAGTTACTGACTATTCAATGATACTCAATAGTTCTACCATTCATGCGCAAAATAGTAAGATTAGTTGTTTGTAGGATCAAGTCAAGCCCTTTAAACCAGATCAACGTGCATACGTAAGCAGACACAGAGCAGTGTCTATACTTCTTGACGTAATATACTGAGTTGGCGCCGAGCCTGTTAAATATAACTGAGGTTAAGTCACAGGGGATGAGTAGACGTCACCCGATAATCTTGTTGCGAGAGTGCGTCACTGAGACTTTAGAGTTTCTGTAGAGCTGTTAATTCTCCATATTTAGGAGCCTATTTTGTCTGATGCGGCTAAATGCTTTTTTTTCGATAGCGTATTTTTAATTAATTTCAATGTAATAGTTGGAATAAGTTGCTTATTTTTGTGAAAAAACATAAAGAAACTAAGATTTTATAGTTCTATCTACTTCTCCCTATTTTTTCGCAAAAATATTGGAGTGGCATCCAGTTTCTTTGTTTTCTGGCGTTCATCTGACCACCGTACTTCAGTCATATTAGTAAATATAATAGTTGATATTACAATATGTTTCAAAATAATGTTATGTTGATGATAACCCTCATATCATGCAGTGTATGTACTTAATTCGTTTGTTTTCCTCGAAGTGCTTTGCACTTGGTTTTGAGTAAGATGGACACACCAAAATTATACAGTCACACTTCAGTAAAACTTTATAAAATCCACTTGAAAAACGTATCCAAACCTCACGTTCATGTCTCAAATGATCCAGGATTACTGTTTGCATGCCTACAGTCACACAACACTCAAAAACCATCCTTCTCACGTTACTTTATAGTTAGTTTTCCTTTATCAAGTATATCAGCGTTACTTTAACAACTCTATTGACACATGTGATGATTTTATGACTGTTTATTGGTTGTGTTTAGAATATCTTTTGCTTAATATCTTATAGCATAACAGTTTCTGTAAGTCTTATTTGTAAAGATAATATTGAATCCTTCCTGTTATATTTTAGTATCTATGAATTTAGGCGTCGTAAAATGTGAACTTCTTGGTGGTCTTGTAGTTACACAGAGACAACGAGGGTTGAAACCAAAAGAATAGCTTCTGCGATTTTCAATTATTATTGTTTCAGTTAATCTTTAAGTGCTGACCTTAGGACAACATTTTTTTCCAAATTAGAGACGCCAATTTACTGTGTTGTACCAAAAAACTGTCAAGTATAATAATTAAGCGGAAGACTCAGACTGAAAACATATTATATTATTAATTAAAAAAAAAGCAGATTAAATTTATAGTAAGGAAAGGAGTATAGGTAGAGTTCAAAAAATCTGGAGAGGGCCACACCTATTACTTAGGAGTATAAAAAATTGTTTCCGACTTATTCTTAGATCTAACGAAAATATAACATTTCATAAAAATCGGTCAAGCCGTTTACGAGTATTATGGCAACTAACAGTGTCACGAAAATCATAGATGGACGAATGCAGAAAATTCATACATTACAATAAAAGAGACAAAACTATTCTCTATTCAAATCATTTGTCCAAAAACAACTGCAATCACCGTACATAGAGCACCCTATAATGTTCACCCCTGTATAGTGTACAGTGTAGGTACTACATGTGTACTTGTGTACTGTATAGTACGAGCACTATGGGGATGTAATTCCATCAATCCCATGACGGCACCCCGAATTAAATTGAATTCATGGCCAACTCGTGTCATCGCGGATGGTAGCATGCAAGATAGTAAGAGCCATTTTTTTTCTATACATTTTTCTTTTAGTTATGTTATATATAAATTGGATATGGCATGAAGTAAGGTACTAAGACAGTATTGAATGGATGAATAGCCAAAAGCTATTAAATTTTCAGTTGCCTATAGGGTGTAATGTAGAGATGGACATTCTTCTGAAATTCTTCTGAGACAGAGGTAAAGTGAAGTTTTATTTACGTAAGTATAATATATAACATTTTAAATTAGAGCAGGTCTATGTGAAGTAAAAGAATAACTTATCTTGCTGTTTATATACAAAAAAAAATGGTAATCTAATCACATCCACTCGATCTATTTGTATTTTTTGTTGTGGTTAAACAATGTAAAATACAGGCTATCATTATTAAAAATATTATTTTCTTTGAGGAAGATAGTATGTGAATGCAAAACAATTGAAACACCTATCACACAAATATTTAGAACAGGCCGATATGCAAAAATAAGTCGCTATTCCATCATTAACAATCCAGTTTAAACATGGTCTTTTTTTTTCACAATATCACCAACCAAAACGCTCGCTGATAGGGCTGCTACGTACCAATGTGAGGTTTTATTACTAGCCATAATTTTAAAGAACTAAGTCCATTCAATTCGACAATATAACATGAAATTTATGAGTAAAAGCAAACAAGATTGCTCGTTTTCTTTCTTTTTTTGCATTAGTTTAGATCTGTGCTTTTATTATTTTTTTAAGAAAATGAGTGGAGAATTTATCTAGCAGAAGATATTTATAAGTTTGCGTATATGCTCTGTCTGTAGGTATATAGTTTGTGACAATTTGGCAGCCCTGAATCCGCTGCACGCATAGTATTTAGTAATCCTCTTTACTAAGTGCACTTGTCAATAGCGTCCGTGGGGTACTCACACTCTACATCTATCCACTCCGATCTATTCAAATACTGCTCACAAACTTTAAAATACTCCCCAAAACCACTAAATTAAGGCACAATAAAACTTCAGTAGTAGTGTTAAGGTTGAAAATTGAATGGTGGAGCCTCGTTAAGCTTGGATTTTAAAGTTGTATTGATAGTTTGTTCGGGAGAGGACTGCCATTTTGTAATCCTGACTGTAAAGTGCACTTTGTCAATACAGAGAGGGTAATTATTGCTGTGTAAAGGAGGGTGCCATACTACGTACATTATGTAGGTACCTACTCGTTGACAGCTAAAAGTGATGACTATATACTAATGAAACAAAAAAAATACATGATTACTTGAAATCCATGATTTGAAGCGGCGGTAGCCTAATGGCTAGGGCATCGGACTTGCGATCATGTGGTTGCGGCATTGAATCACACCTATTACACTACCGATGGGAACTCACTCATAACACAAGCATCTTAGCTTAGCACGAGGGGTTAACGAGATTACTAGTAATTTGCGACCCACGTTGCTAGTACAAAAAAAAACGTTCCAAAAACAATTATCTTGAAATCTCCCTCCCTCTCGCTTTTTTATGCCTCTGCAAAAAGAAGACAATAAAGTGCAAGTAACAAAGTAAATATCTTTTCTAATTAGGTACCTCAGGAAAAAATCGTGCAACCAAATTCTGACATCCAACTTTGCTAGAATCTTACAACCAAAATCACTTAAAGTACAATCAAAAATACACAACCAAACGCAAACCAGAAGTACTCCTCAATTAAACCGCATTCAATCAAAAATTGATCGGACCCTTTACGTAAATTAAAACTTAAAACTCGAAGGGAAAGTAAGAAAGTCAACGATTAAAATTTGCGCAGCCATTAGCCGTGTTTGGCCCTTCACGACTCGCTTAAAGAGGCCCGGCAGTCGAATAAAATGGCAATCGATTACAAGTCAAACTTGCTATTGGGGAAAATTAAGAGAACTCGCGTTACTAATGAATCATTCAGACAAAATAAAATATAATAATAGTATTTCAGAATCTTCAGCTTACTTTTGCCATTGCTATAAATTAAATATGTTTTGCTTGTCGTCGCTGACTTTGGATTTATTTATATTTGAGTTCCATATAAAAAAAGAATGCGGTTCGGAAAATATAGGTTTGAAGTCCTTTTTCCGACTAAAATGTCACTCAAAATATCAATAAAACAACCATGACAGTGTTGTTATTGGCTCTATCTTATTTTTTCAGTATTAAAGGGTGAATTCTAAAATGAAATGAGTTTGTATTTTTTTTTATAAAAGCGACATAAGATACTAAACGTTATTTAACCAATTTTATGATAAATATCGAATACACTGTCATCACCGAGACTCCCAAGATCTAAAGAAGGAAATATCCTAATTAAATATGAATGCAACGTAATGAGTTATGCAAATATTGTAGACGGTGGCTAACGATTGGGAGGGGGCAAACGAGGGTAGTCGAAGGGGGGAGGGGTGGACTAGATACTTCGATTCTACAGTACCGTCGGAAGAATCATTTCAAGTATTTACTTTAAGAATCTTGGGTATGCTTTCTTTAGAAATTATATTAAAAGGGTTTCTCTCGATTACTTTGTTTGCAATATTTTTAGAGGGTTTGGCAGTTTGTTAGAATTTTGAATGGTAAAGGGTAAAGCTTGATAGATGTGGATGTATAGTTTTATTCTGCGGCTTCTTGAAATAAGATAAAATTTCTGTATTATTACTAAATATGGTCATTTGAAGACTTTTAGCACTTTTGTGTTACTATCCGAGGCATTTTTAATTGACTTTATTGATTTATTCATCATTCATATGTAATGATATTTTCTCTAGACTGCTTTTTAAATAAAGACAGACCTCGTTGATAGTTTTTAATACAAAAAATATTGAATTTTGTCTGAAAACTCGACTCAATCTTATGACGATGGTACAGAAACTTTCTTATTTTTTTGTACGCAGTATCTTAATGCGAATTTTGAAGAAAAACTGTTTGTTGTTCAACAAAGTCATTATTATAATGTAAGTCGCCAGTTGGCCGGAGTTTCGGCCAAGTTTCTTAAGTGGCCAAACATTATAAATTATTTAATAGATGTTATACTTTCTGAGGCTTTATTTGTTTAATGGTTATATTGTTAATCTGTGTGGAGATAAATTATGAAAGTGTTTTCGAAATGCCGTCTAATTTTATTTACTTAAAAGGCAAATAACTTTTACATGGTAGGTTATTTATCGCGTAATTTAAATTGCAATGTACAGAATTACAGGTATTTTCTTTTAAATTATTATTTACAGCTTAATATTAAGCTATATCACAAAAAAAATGCTTTTTCAAGCCAAACAATATGTTTAATGACGCGATGCCATCTATATTTTTTATAACATTAAGATATTGTCTTTTGAACGTAAAACGTTAAGTCCACTTAATTAAAATGTTACTATAGCAAATATAGTGCAATGAAGATAAATTGCTTTGACAAGATACAGGTGCGGTGAACGAATGAATGAGGACGCAAGGTGATTTGACGTCCAATGACTAAGTGACTTGGTAACACAGGTTGATAGGTATGATCAGAAGTCCTCGTTTATAATTATCTACTCATTTTATTACAAAGATATAGGTATGTACCTACTGTAAAGACAAACACCAACATTTTTATTTACTTTAAATCTAAATCTTACTGTACAGGCTATTTTAACAAAAATATGTTATTGAATGAATTATTGTTTTTATTTTTTTTAAGATGCTTTTTCACAAGGACACGCCTATGGCAAGCTTTAATAGTAGTTTATTTAATATACAAATAGAGCTATCGAATCTGAAAGACCTACCAGCGATTGAAGTGGTATTGCTTTGCTTACTGCTTTGTCCTATATTTTTTTTTTATAGTTCATCAGCACTTTTGTATTTTAAGTCTAGTTAATAATTATATTTACATCATAATTATAATAAAGAATTAGTTAATACTTACTCCATCATATCAAGTCTTATACATAATAGATATTTGTAGATCCTCAAATGAAGAGACGAAATTAGTTCGGAGCCCAATACTTGAAGAGCCGTCGAAACTTTCATATTCAATCGTCGAATGAAAGGATAGGGGTCAAAAGTGCCTGCTGCTGCAAAATTCATTAGAAAAGGGTTATGTAATTTGGAATTCAGATATAATGAGAAGAATTTGTATGTATTTATCATTTTATTTATTAATTAATGTGGAATTTGGGCTGTAATAACAGGCATAGTATTGATGAATAATTTAGTTATTAACCTATCAATTACGAAGTTCTTTTTTATTTTGCGATATCAGACATGATTACTACACATTGTTTTTGTTTTACACCGTGAAGTTTGAAACCGCCGTTAAGTCTTTTGCTGTCTCTTTTACTTACTTTAAGATGAAAAGTAGCGATACATAGACATTTAAGAACGTATTAATATTAATAAGCGTTTCAATATTTTTGTAGGAACCTTCGCATAAGAATAACTTTAATAATTGTCTTACCGATAATAACAACAAAAACACGATACACAAGCAATTACAATTTCTTTAGCAAGGAATCGAAAAGTTCCAAATTAAATGATAAAAACTAACAAGAAACACAATTAACACGTAACAACTCAAACAAAATTAAAATGCCTCATTAATATTATCAGAGTGCGCCATTTTTAATCTTAACCCTAAAACGCGACGTTACATTTTAATAAAATTCTTCAGCAAACATTAATGAAGTCGGGTACTAAACAAGCACCGCTATTGTGGCTCGCGTCGCCATTATGATTTTAACCGAGATAATGCACGGGAAATGACGGCAAAAGAAATTTAATTCGCGTAACGATGAAAGGGTTATATGGGGTCGGCTTTGATAAATAAAGCGGAGAGACCCCGAGGATATTACTGGCCCCTTTTTTGCTCTACATATTGATATTAATGCTTGTGAATTTTGACAAAATTGCGCGTAAGCCTTTGTATTTTAGGGTTCGGCATGATTTTTTATGGGTTACACGCACGTTGTCTCGTTTTGCGTAAATGAAATATTATGGTTGTCTTTTTGGACGCGAGGCATTTTTAGAGCATGTACTTTTTGTATAAAAATGTTTCGGATTATGTTAGTACATGTCATAAATTTTGATACGCTCTGTAATTTTATTTATAGCGTTTGGGAGGTTGGTATTACAGCTAAATATAATAACATGGTTTGTCTGTAGTAATATTATATTCTTGTATCTTTACAGATGTTATGTTAATGAAGTTTAATTTTACTCACAAACTATGTCATATATTCTAACTTTATCAGCCCTTTTATAATTTAAAAACTAAGTACAATTAGTGCTTCAGTAGGTACCTATAGGTTTTAACACATTTAACACCAGCATTATTTCAAAGTTCAGTCATAATATGCATACCAAAACCCTTCAGAGTATGCTCCCATTACTTATATATAAGCTATGTATATACACAGCTACAATGAACATATGCGCGATAATTATACCTAACACGACCCGACTAAAATGCGACGTATCAATTTCTTTACCACCCCCAAATTAACGAAATCCCGAATGCTTTTAGTCGTTGCTGGCAAATCCCAAAAGTGTGGCAACTCGCAACATGTCCGCATCAGATACTTCATTAATATTTCGCCATCATCCCGGTAATTAAGAGGGGGTCGCAGAAGAAGGGTTACGTAAATATTACCCGGGCTATATTCAAAATTCATTTGAGTATATCTTTGTCAGTTTAACAAAGGTTTTTGGGGGTTAGTTAACTATAAATGGGGGTTTCAAGTGGTAGAAGAATTTATTTGCTGATATCAAAATTCTGATCATTACATTGTATATTTGACTGCACGGATAGCCGAGTAGTATAGGTCAACCCGCGACACGAGGATTAAACTCATTAGAGCGGGCTACGTTTTTTTAAAAAGAAGAAGAAAATATACCTACGCTCTTAAATATATATTAAAGTTCACTCAATTTATATTTTTTGACTCCTTACATAAGTAAATGCTTGGCTAGGGTTGCACGCAATGAATCACAAGTCCATACAAATGAGTACACATAATTTATTTCTACATAAGGAGGTGATATTTTACATAGATCGTAATAAGCATGCTCATCTTTAAGCGCGTAACATATGTAATTTCTACACACGATGGCTCGTGATTAGAAAGTATATGAAACGCTACACATTCGAATAATTAAAAATGCTTGCTGCACGACTTTGCTTCTTAACGTCAAAGCGCCATGATTTCGTCGCCCGAATACGCACGTCTTCGTTTCGGCAGCCCTGACAAGTATGGTTAGCACAAAACGTTGATCTATCAACTTTAGTAATTTAAAAAAAAAAAGATTAATTACTGAATTAGTTAGCGCATAGGGAAACACATTTCTACACAAACAAGTAACTTACAATTCGATTTATTTACAATAATCAAATGCAGTTATTTTATTTTCACGGATTTATACATATTTGATACATGCTAAAACACATAAAATAAATGAAATAAACCTACCTACCCTACCTAAATAGTTTGCCGTTTTTTTGCTGTGTTACTATTAATCTTGCTACTTTATGTACTATCTCCCATATTAATGAGATTTTTTTTATAGTAAAGGTAATATCGTACCGATAAGCAATTAGATCTACTCAAAAATCCAAGCTAAGCAATATTCACGGAAGCGCTCCAACAATAAGGATTCTTTTAAACTCGAGCCAAGATCATTAGCATCGCTACAACCAGAAAAAGTACAAAGTAACGCGGTTTCCGCCTCAGCTCCATATTTTTACACAAAGCTCTAGCCGTCGGCTACAAAACACCAACTTGTTCCATTATTTTGCGACTGACATCGCTTTTTATAACTAGACATCGAAAATACACACCGAGACCTTTTGTAAGTACGATAAATACTTTTGAAATATATTTTAAAGGTAATGAGATGGATGAAATTAAAAGATGGTGAGACTGTTGGATGTGGAGTAAGGTGCATTCGATTAAAAAATATTATTTGATCAGGAAAAATGTTTATTTTCATGGTTGAAATGATAGAACGCAGATGGTTGAAAAATCCAAGAGGTTTTTTTTAAAAAAAGAATTACTCGTGGGTTCACGCTAAAACTGGAACCACAGTCATATTCGCAGGTATTATTGTATTAGTAAGTTAACTTCCATTCAGTAAGTAAGTTTCAGAGAACGTAGAATAGAAACCGCCTAAAAAGCCACAAAACCTGATCCTACATAAATGACAACAGTAACATCCGAACGATACCATCCCATCCTAAACTCGAACAAATTGATTCAAGTCTATAATTACACCGATTTGATAAATTCAAATTTAATTGCGGCTAATAATCACGAAAAATATATAAAAATAATATAGAGCTTGATGGGCTAACTGTACCAGTAGTTACAACAAGTTGCGAGCGTAATATTTCACTATCAAATTCACACGATCGTATCCGAACATCTGTCACGATCTTCAGAATACGCAACTCGTCTAAATGTGGCCACTAAACAAGCGATTTAAAAAAGCTGTTTAATAATATTTTTAAACAGCAGAATAAGTAGCTTACTTATTTTTTTTTTCAGCAAGAAACCCAATGAAAATAGAAATCCGATAAATAACTTAGAATTTAATTCTCTGATTTCTTTCTCATCGGATAAATTACTTATACTTTACCATTTAAACTGCCATCGAAGAAAATTTGTATAATTATATAACAGGGTCGTAAACGAATAAGCAAAAAACTGCATAAGCATGCACATCAGACCTGTACTCCTATGTTTCCTATGATTTAAAGCCAGTGCAATGAGTATTATTCCTCGATTATCTAACGTGGTTTTAGTGGCCTCACTTAACCCACGGTCGCTGGTCGCATCCAACCCGCCTCACTTGTCCAAACGTGCTCATTATTTTTTATACATAATCTTGCGCGAGTTATACTTTTCTATGATTAACAGTACTTTCGTTTCAGAGATTGATTATTAAAAATTTTGTTCGTCGTTAATTATATGTTGGAGGTAATTAAGTAATTTATGGTGATGTGTTTGGTAGCTGGCGTAGAATATGATTTGCTAACGTCGTATTGGGAAACTAGACGAAGAAGACAGCTTACTAATAATACATTTTTGCAAGGCATCAGTCATACTTTTTGTAAGTTAGTGATTTAGTGTTTGCAGAAATAGTAAACCCGTTTGTATGTCAAAGAGGCGCCAAAGAATCTAGTGCAGCAGAATCTAGTGTGGGAAACTTCGAATATCGGTGTTGGATCTGTTGTTCTAGTTGTCAAATTGAAATGTAAATTTATCGACACTGATGAAAAACATAAAACGCGAATAATTTTTTAGAATTTTAATACCCATGTATTTTATTTTTGAAATTAAACCAACTTAAATACCACTGGCACTTGCCAGTACTTGTCATTGCAGGGTAAAGGTCTTATTTCTATACAGATATTAATTTGTTTCTCAATCTCATTGTAACTTCTTAAATTATTATGAAAGTACCTGTCAATTATATTATACCAGAATCTAAATTAAAACTAAACTTTAGTAAATTGTTTGCCTAATATTTTGACTAAAATTAATACCTGGTGGGTTGTAATTCTCTTTGACACAATCGACAATCGTACTTCAACAATTATTTGCATAGTGAATTGAAACAAGCAATTTGAATAACGTATTTTACGAGTACGAGTAAACTATAAATTAGTTACGTAGACAAATCAAATTGTTTACCATTGTCATAATAAATTAAGAAACTTGTTGAAATGTATGTGTTAAATCAATTGTATTTAACAATGTGAATTTAAATTCCTAGTGTGACTATATTTCAGAGCGCTTTATTACCAAATACAAATACATATACCTGGAGGGGCTCGTGGCTAAGATAATAAAGGTTAAGCCGCGCTCGCCGCGGTTAGTCCGTGGATGGGTGACCATTTCTAGAAAATGTCGAGACCGCTCCGTGCCTCGGAAAGCACGTTAAGCTGTTGGTTCCGACTGCCTTAAAGTGATTTTTGATAGGTAGTCGTCAAGTGATTACAATTCTGACAACCAGTCTTACTATGGAATATGTATTACGTAGCAATAGGTTGTGGAGGTCAGATAGGCAGTCGCTCCATGTAAAATACGGTATTCAGGTAAATCCAGTAAGACAGGAAGCCGACCCCAACATAGCTTAGGAAATGGCTAGACTGAAGAAGTATCATGTACCTGTCTCTTGCTTTAGATTTATCATACTAAGTATGAATAATAACAAAATAGAGTTAAAGTCGAAAAGTTGCTTGCATAAGACCTAGTTAAATGATAATTTATACCACAAGATATTTGCTTATTTTGTTTTGAGTAATCAGAAAAGAAAATAATTATATAGTTCTAGACCACACGTTTAGGGCTGTAGTTTCTAACTAAACTATTTTTTCACAAATTCCCAGATTTGTTCTACAATTGTTATAAGACTTTTACTAAAACCTAAGACAAAAATTTGCGAGATTCCAGGTGGGTCCCTCAGTCCTCACGTACGTGTTTAATTAAACCTAGCTTCAGATATAGATATGAAATGTTGTATAGTCTATCAAAAACAGTTCGAAGCATACATTCACAACATTCGGTGCAAGTTACTCGCATAGAACTGTATTACCTTCCTACATGATTTTGGCGACTCGGTATCTGTTTAGGAAAGTGCAGGAACAATCAACAGCCCTTACAAGTAACGTAATGATGAACAATTGCGCCAGCGAACGTTTGAGAGCACAATCACGATCGCACCGCCCTCGCTCCTTCTACATACTCGTATCTCGATGTAAGACCGTGGTACAAATAAAAAGGTTACAGCGGATTGCTAATATAAAAATGATTAAAATGTTCTGTTATTATCGTCGTGTATAAATAATTCCTTAAGTTATTTGAAATAAGAAACAAAGAAGCAGCGGTATCTAAGAGCTAGGGCATCGAACTCACTCGTAACACAATATAAGATTGTTCAAAACATGAGTTAAATAATCGTTTAGATTAGCGAGAGGGGTTATCAAGAATTTTAATAGTTAGTTTTAAAAAAGTATTAGTTTGTTATGTGCCTTGTGTATGAGCCCTTATGTGCGAAATCTTATGTGTGACCTGGTCTGACGTGACCGAAATTCAGTCTGGGCAATTTTTGTGTCTAGAAAATCACGACTTGGCAGAAAAAAATATAAATATATCTAAGATTTTTATTTTTACCTGTATTTAACAATTAGTCAGTGCATTTCCGTTATTGAAGATAGATACATACCTTAGAATAGTAATCACTTTTAATCAAGCAATTTCAAACAAAAAGAAATCGCCTGTAACTCCCAACTTGGACCACAAAATAGCACGCACAGAGCACCTAATATCATCATTAACGATTGTACCAAATACCTCGTGATTAATGATCACTTTATTGTCTTCGCAGGCACGATTACACCACGATTTCTTAATTCTCTAATTAGATGGGGCAAACAGATTTCGAATGAGTGACTGATGCTGCGGGCAAGGCTTGTGTCCTGATGGGAATATTGGAGCAATAAAAGTAAGTTTGATACTTAATGATACGGTATAATGTAATTTTTATGTGTGACTTGCTCATGTGAACGTTTCTCCTATAGGTATGGTCCTTATATTGTTTGACGGACGGTCATTTCGGCTTGAAAAACGCACTGAGTCCTTATTCTCTAAGTCCAAACATTTTAAGTGCTATTACATGTAGGGTTAAGAAAGGCATTATCTCTTTCGACTTACTACAATTTTGAGTAATAAAACTGTTAGATCGCCTAAGAACACAAAAAATATTTGGCTACCTGGGGTTCTTGACTATAATCAGTGTTATGCCACGTTATATTTTGTTTGGACTTGAGAATGACCCTCTTGGATGTTGAATGTCACAAAGTTTAAGAAAGACTGGTAGTTATAGTTTTTATTGACAGCTAGGAAAATGTGGTAAGTGCCTATCTAAACTACCTGTAAAGTAGTGGTTGTATATACAAATGTTTATCACAAAGTAACTGACAAGCAAATATATTTTTCGTGGCTAGTTACGAATCAAATAAAAAGTCCGATCATAAATTATCGATATTATCGACAACATAATATTAACAGCTAAAAAAAAATATCGAATAACTGTAATCACAGTTCCACAGCAGATGTCTTCCAAACTTGCTTATTCATGCGACTTGTACATAGGGTTGTACGTGGGTGTATGGCCGAAGGGTAGGGTTGGCACCGTCAACGCACCCACATCAAACTTTCAGCTGCTCGGACCCGCACATAAATCAGCAAAAGAGCAACGTGACAGCCCTGGACGACCGTGTAGAAAAGTGTTAAGGAAAAGTGTACTGTTGAAAACAGTAGGATTTCTTGGTAAAGTGATAACTATTTTTTATACAAATTTCAGGCTATTCAAGGAGTTTTTAGTATACATTAAATAATATATGCTGAATCATCTGCTAAATTTACAAATTACCTTATAAATTATGGCTTTTTATTAATGTTAACTTCAGCAATCAGGGATATTTTGTAGGATTTAATTACTTATATGATTAAAAAAACACGCAAAATATAATAAAGACTAACCTTTATCTATTGCTTTTTTGATATTATATCTATAATATATTTGTCTGTACTTATAAGTTAAGTTTAAGGTCTAGTAAAAAAAATGTTTCTTCAAGTCTTTGTTTTAGTGGCACAGGATCAAAAATATACCAAAAGAGACAGTATATTTCTGTAACATTTAACACACTTTTTAATACTGTACATGTGTGCCCTACTGGCTTAGTGAGGGAGTCGAGTGACCTACATGGAGGGTTGAGGGTATTAATATCCCATGGTTTGTACGTTACCAGAATTTGATGAAGCTATCTTTATTGTTGTATTCCATCTCGTATTAAGCTTGTTCATTTGAAGTGTTATTACGATACCAAGGATTCTCCGCAAACCGTTAGTGTCTAGAGGCAATATATTATTGTTTATAAGTTTACTGAACGTTTAACACGAAACTTAAGGCCCGCAAAATATAGGTAACTTGAAATTTTGGAACTGAAAATTACGATATTAATAAACCTATTAGCAATCAAAGGGAACCTAAATTAAGAATGCAAGGTATTTTTTAAAAATTACGTCATTTAAGTCGCATTGGGACCGGATGTTTTGGCGCAACTTGGGAGAGGCCTATGTCCAGCAGTGGACCGCGATAGGCTGAGTTGATTGAGTCGCATTGAGTAAATAGGTATTGGGGTAGGCATTGGAACTTGGTATGAATAATAACACTGTAAACCATAATTTGTATGTATTATTTTCAGTTCAATTCTACCTAAAGAAACTCAAGACGAATCCGCATGTTGCTGCTTAAGCTTTTCAATACGGACACCACGAGACAATTCATAAGAGTTTTAGTAGTATTACAAAACACCTACCTTTATCCATTACTTCTACAGATAAAAACACTCAATCCGAATCTTCCAATAACGATCTCAAGCACTCTTAACCGTTTAATCACAGACATCATTATACAGAATATAAAAATCTCGAGAGCTATTTGCAATATTTAAGCGCGGTACACACTACCACCTAAGGCTAAGAACACATCTGCCGTATCCGTCTCAGAATTATTATTAAACTCTTTAATAAAAGATTATTCAATATGGCGAATCCAAGATGGCGGACTGGGTGCTTAACGGGGTGGGAACGGGACATTGGTGGGACATTTCAATAGGTGAATATTTATAAAGATTATTAACCGTCTCATTTGTTGTGGTCTAAAAATGGACGGGAAAGTTCATGTCGCTCTATCTTTTATCTTTCTATCTTCGACAAAACACACTGGAAGAGCTCATGCCACAGTTTACTATGTTCTTATGTATGGTACTGTTTTGGCTTTAGATTTAATTACCACATTTACTGGATCATAGAAAGTGATATTTCACTCCTATTCGCTATTTAAGTGAACAAACAGTTATTCAGCTCGTCTTATGTGACATTGACGTATAAAAGTTTGCATAATATATTATACTAGCTGTAGCCTGTCTATTCTCAGACTCTACACTATCTCTGTACCAAATTTCATTTAAATGGATTCTATAGTTTAGGCGTGATTGCGTAACACGCAGACAGACAAAGTTACTTTCGCACTTATAAGTAAGGATTTAGTTTGAGTGAAGCTGAAGAACATTATTTTATAATTTGAATACAAAATATTTTATTTAAGTATGGATATTATATTGAATGTATGAAAGGAGTTATGATTAAGATATTGTAGTATATTGGCAATATTTATGCTTGCGTCAAATTGAAACACAATTAGTGATTCATTGTACAAACACTCTTTTGATAACGGATACATAGATACATCCCCAACAAAGTGACAAAAAAAAACTAAAAGCTTACAATGTATCAAACGTTCAAACAGGAGGCGTCCATGTCCCGGTGACCGCTAAAAGGGCCCTACGCACACCGTATCGAAAAAAAAACACACAAAACGTCTTTTTTACCCTTAGGGAACACAACAGCTGCGCTTTTGTATAACAATGATACAGCCGTGTTATTTCCACCAACCCGAGGCAATCGACACACTGGGCTGCTAATCGACCTAGTAAAAATACCCGTGCAATACTTCGACCCACTCCAGATAAAGTACCTACTTAAAATGGCAGGGTTATAAACGATTGCGCAGAGCACATACGATAGCCTTTGTTAAAAGTCACGCTTCATTTGGGGCCAAATTGTGTCCTTTTTGTTATTCTGTACATCGTGATGAGTGTAAAAATTGTTTGTATTGTCCCATTTATTTTCGTTCGAAATTAAAATTTTACATGGCTGTCATATTAAAATAAACATTTCATAATTCAAAATTGCGGTATCGCCATCTTGAAAATTCAAATAAAGAATAAAACTTCAGATACAATAGAGTTTTAAGTAGCGACAATTGCTGTGACAATTTCGTTTGCGTTCCATTTTTGAAGCGAGGTTTACGATTGGTCGGCTTTTGGTGACAAATGGGCGACAAAATGTTACGTCGGCCAATGAGAGTTCAGGAATTGCGCGCGACAGCTGTCGACCGGAATAATGTGATATGAATAGCGGTGGATGTCATTACGGCGTGTGGTGACAGTTTTTATGTATGTAGTTACAGATGCTATTATCAGATCGACCAGTGAGGGACATACATTATGTACATCAATTATATTGCGAGTAGGTTCTTTTGTACAGGTATTTACCACAAACTAAAGTTACGTTTATAATAATGATGTTTTTTTTTTCTTGTTTGTTTGGAAGTACTTCAGGTGAATATTTTATATTTCGTACCGTAACTTGACAATGGATACTGTTTTAATCAAAAAATACTTGAACCTAGATTACTATTTATTTTGTAGTAACGTGACGTCATTATTAGGTACGGAAAGAGCTCTAAGTTTATAAAAATGAAACTATTAATTGCTGTCATATAGGTACTGAAGTAAATTAATGCTCGTTCTTTCTCTGCATAGTAGTACTGTGCCAAACAGTGGGTCATTTTTAGGACCGTATTATTACTTCAGATAAGTATTAAATAATTCTTTCTCAGTTTTAACATAAACATTAATCACATGGAACATGTCATAAACACCAATAAATCCCGTAGCGTGTCACTCAGTTGGAAAACGCGTGCGATTACAGATCTTTATGAACTGTATTACACGGTAAGTATAACCGTTTCGATAGCTCGTAAAGCCGACACAGTGTCGATCGTCGTTTAGATAAAGAGTCGCACTCAATTTCGTCAACTAGTAGGTCAGAGGAAAATACAAGGGTTGTTTAATGGGGTGATATTTAATGGCGACTGATAATGGGGTGTAGCATAAAAGATATGACCGTATTAATAGTGTAACGCGTAATAATCTTGATGCCATCGATAAGGAAGTATAATGTTTTAAAACAGAAGAAAATCAAGTACCATGCAATCAAGTCAAGACAGAAAAAATTTAAAAGGAGGTCCATTTAATACAATTTCAATTATTGTAAAAATTTTGTGATTTGTAACGTAAGTTTGCCTAACCTTTATTTTGAATGTAGATAAATATCATATAATATAATAAGTTAAAGTAAAGAACTCAAGATCTAAGCGAAGAAAATTCAGCTTAATATTTTTTAAATAAATTACGCATTTCCAAAAATGCCTTGGACATTAGGTATACTTCAAAGTAATAGAAAAAATAACCAAACTTACCTCGTTAAAATAATTACCTAAACTAGTTCCACTTTACCTTTCCCCTTTTACCTATTACAATATCAAACCCTCCGCGGTAATTACGCGTAAAGATACAGGTTTTGATAAGCTGATGTCATTTGTTATTTTTTTACTTGTTGACACGAAAAACGTGTTGATTGCAGTTATTACACAGATCGTGTAAGATAAGAGTGGGTAAATCATATTTTGTAAATACGGTAAAATGTGCGGTAATATTGTGGTGTACTTATGAGATTATAGTGGTAATTTTTTTGTTTTGTTTCAAGTATTTTTATGTTTTTTAAAAAGGGGCTCATGGCTAAGTGTAAGCCGTACGGTTTGACTGTTAATGAGGGTCAAGCCCCGCTGGCTATGGTTGGTCAGTGGATGGGTGACCATTATTAAACATACCGAGTCATACAGTGATCTTTGACAGTCATTACAAGTATTATTTTGGGTAGTGTTTTACCGAGTAAAATTGGATTGTGAAGGTCAGATAGGCAGTCGCTCCATGTAAAATACTGTATTCAGCTAAATCCGGTGAGACTGGAAGCCCACCCCAATATAGCTTGGGAAAAAGGCTAGACAGATGATGTTGTTTCTGAAAATGGTTCTTTGATAGATACACACAATCTACAGGATTTTTTATAAAGTAGTAGCTTTCTAGCAATTTAGGTCGCACATTACTAGTATTCTTGTTAACCCCTCGTGCTAAGCTAAATTCTTGTGTTACGATGGGGTTCAAGTCGGTAGTGCAGTGGATCGGATTCGAAACCGCAACCACATGATAGCAATTCCCATGCCCTAGCCATAAGGTCTTAGAGTGAAGTGATTAGTACGGTCTACATTTCTATAGTAGGTAACATAATAAAGGGTCATTATTTCTTAGTAGGTAACATTTATGCAGATAATTTTGAGCCCAAAAAAATGCATAATTGTAAAACTAAACAGTTTTTTGTTATTGATCAGATATTACGCGTAATGAAATAAATAGTTCATTAACTAAATCTAACTTCTTGGAAGTATGTACTTACTTCAATAAAAGGGAGAATAGAGTTAATTTTTTTCAACATTATTAATAATATAATATGTTGATTGTGCAATCGGTACTTACTGCCGAGTTATGAAAGGAAATCCGTCTAGAAAGAAAACAAAATCGATCTAATAAACTTAGAAAATGATTTCCACAAACAGTTCGATTCGTTACAAATACCAACATAGTTAGTAGGGTCTAAACATGACCAAACATGTATTTCCGTGAGACTGTCGTAAGAACGTAACTGTGTTTGTACACACATTACTGGCACTTAGTACCACATGATGTTCTGTCATTAGCAGTACAGAGGTAGACTGGGGTTGCTAGGGCAATGTTACAAATTCTACTAAACGGAAAGTGCATGGAAATAAAATAATTATATTAAATAAATTGTAAAATAAAGTCATCAACGTAATTATTAACAATTAAGACTTTAAAATATAGCTATCGTGATATAAATTCAGAAAAGAGAAGAGCATCAGCTTCTATGCCTTTGTTTTGTGTTCCTAAGTAGTTATTGCACACCTATTAAGTGTAGAATGACAAGGCAGTGTAAAAAAAAACATAACTTTCCACCAATAACTCTGGTTATGTTTTAAAAATACCCAAAAATTTGGTAACAATTTCACGCCTAGCAACCCAGTATTACAAGACACGGCCTATTTAATTATAGCCTCGTGATGAACAAGTTTAGATCAGTGAGTTTTTATTTACATCTTGCCAGTGTCAATCATTGAGACAATACGAGGTCTTGCGTGTGATCTAACTTGGGTCGTTCATCTTGTATGCGTATGTCGTATTTTGGTATTATAGTTGGCCGTGGCCTCTTGGGTTATTTGAGTATTTCTAAGCAGTGATCGAAACCTACAAATTAAAACCTAAGTTCGAGTAGGTAAGGAATAGATTCAGGTGTAATATTTGTTTGGTTGGTGTAGTTTTTTGGAACCTTATATGCATGCTGATGCTTCTGAAATTTATTTAATGATGTGGGCCTGGCCGCATTTAGTTTTTTTTTTATTTTTTTTAGACAAACTCACACACGGCCATGTGATCCCAAACTTGGCAGAGCCTGTAAGTACTATGGTGATCAGACAACTGATAAACATACTTACATTTTTCTAATTACATGCATATTAAAGTTAAATAACACCCAGACACAGAAAAATTATCGTGCTCATCATACAAAGGTTTGAAAAATGCACTGTTTTGTTACATGTCAAGGCGGATTACCTAAATAATATAAAATTACCACACTACTTACATAAAGACCTTCATTTGTATCCATTCCGTCATCGTCACGAAGCTCTATATTCCTTTAAATACCTAACTAAATGTAACAGCTATTTGCACAGAAGCCGCAAATACCAACAAACCCACCGCATTGGTACTTCACACATCTGTTATGTATAATTATAGTAAACTAGCTGTTGCCCGCGGCTTCGCTCGCGCGTAAAGTATTATACATTGATTGAATCATAACAAAACTTAATACTTTTCTTCAGTCATTGACGTTTCGCGAAAATATTGTTTTTGAAACTTTTTTATGATAAACTCTTTGTTATGTGTTCTTTCTTTAAAAATTATCATAGTGTGCGAGCGTTCCAGAATCAGTGAGTCAGTGAGTCAGTGAGTGACGTGGGCTTTTATAATTTATTATAGTAAATAAATAAATATCGTAATGTTTATCGTGTCACAGACTTATTCTTGTTACGACCATTTTACCCTGACCTCCCTCACCCCCCGACATACGAATAAAGGTCGATAGTTAAGGCGTTATTGTTTAGGATGGAGAGACCAGCATTCGGTGGTCGTATGTTGCCCTGTCATTGTACAAGGCGACATGTGGCACCCATTTGTTTGGTTAAATAAAGTCGTATTCACAAGGATAGTCGCCCACCATATGCTGTAAAATATATATTAATGTCTTTTACTTATTTATCGTCTTTCCATTATTGCGAGGACAAACGTAGGTAAAGATATTGAAAGCCTTGAATTTTTTAATACCTACGTATATAATTGAAAGTGCCGAACAGACTTTTGAGTTAATTTTCTATAATAATAACAATAATAGTTTATTAAACCAAGCATAATCACATGTTTACACAGTTTAGGTCTTATTATAAGTAAGCATATAAATTATATACAATTTTGTGTCATTTGTAAGCCTCCGCTACCGAACTAGGTTTAATGCCTGTGTTTCAGTACGCGGCGCCTCAAACCTTCGGATTTAGGGATACATATAATAGCTTACATATGCAACATAGAAAAGTATCATATCGTAAACAATTCATTAAAACTAATATGTAAGGGGTAAAAGAAAGTTAATACTTAATATTTAGTGTCTGTCCTCTGGATGTGTAAAGTGATGTGTTCTGTTTTATGGATACACTAGATGAAAACCCGGCTCCGCTCGGTTGAAATGTGACTCATGTGGCATGATACACAATGTAGGTAAATATTTCTGTAGTCATCGGTTCTCAAGGAATATTAAAGGTAAGCAAGCCATAGATTCGTAAAGCTTCGTTCATTGTGTTTAATAAATATAGTAAATAAAAACTGCAATAGTTTTCACGCAAATAATTTTTATTTTTTACCCACAAATAATATTAATATTTTCACGAAACGACAACGACTGAAGAAAAGTTTTAAGTTTTGTTAAGATTCACTCAATGTTTCCGGCAAGACGTTTCGTTTTACACAGTCAAATGAGTCACAGTTCTTTGTGATGGATACTTCTTTGGCGCGACGCACGCGACGTGTTGATTGGCGAGGCGTATATTATGCAACGGAACGTGAAAAAAGCGAAATAAATATTCTTTAACTATTATTTCAAACGCGTTCCGAAACTATTCTGGTCCCAACCTTTAGTTATTATTCTGAGGTCCCAACTATCATGCAACTGTCATACGCCTTGTCAGCACTGTAATCACTTCAAGGAGGTTGTATGATAATAAACTCCTTGAATCACTTTGAGCAGAATTATCTGTTACGGAACGCGGCCTTATTAACTACCCAAGATGGCGACTGCGGTTTGTTTGTCAGTGCCATTAGAATTTAACGAAATTCTCCATAATCAGAATTTTGCGGATATATGTTGTCGACTCGAAATCAATATTTTTTTATGTTTTGTTATTCATATAAGGTTTCGATCGAGTCTACCGTACCCCTGAACGAAATTATTAATATAGATATTATGAGCTAAGAAGCTAAATAAGATTATTAACAATATCTAGGTTTATTAATAATATAGATATTACGCTTAGTTAATAATCATTTGATAGCATTGGTGGCCTAGCTGTTCAATGAACGGATTTTCGTGCACAAGGTTGCAGGTTCGCACCCACTACAGGCAAGTACCAATGTGACTCTAAGACATCATTGAAAATCGGTAAAGGAAAACACTATGAGGAAACTTGGATTCCAAAAATCGGAATCTGATATCGCTAGCCCGCAGTGAGCCAGCATAGTGATCAATGATCATTCCTTCTCTGTTTGAGTATAGAGAAGGAACAATGTATAATAAGGCCTGTGCCCAGCAGTAGGACATTTATAGGCCGGTATTAAATAAAGCAGTTTAATAAATTGTTCATAATAACACATTTTAGTGACGTCTCAAATAGCTTCTAACAACGTACAATTCAAAACACTTACGTCATAGGCATTTCAAAACAAAAAAGCAAAGAAATTAAATCCAGTAATAGATCAAATAAAGCGTCGGCCACACTGCGCTACTTAGCGACACGCGAACTGTTAATATATTAAAATCGCAGCGACAATCGCAGACTGTTTCACGGTGGCGATAGTAATCTAACCGCCCTGTTAAACGCGCATAGAATTACTGCAATCTAGACGTTGCCTTTTGTTTTATCGAGTATTGTGTTCGTTAGTCGTGGCAGAGTTTGATCAAATTTTATTGCAAAATGTTTAGAAATCTAGCTGTTCCTTTTTTGGTGTTTGTAACACGATTGAGTATTTGTTATAGAGCTGAACTGAAAAGCCAGTACATTTTTCAGTTGTACTTGTATTCAAATATGTTATTACTTTTAATTTTAAGTTGTTATAAACCATTATAATTCTCAATCAAACAGTAGTATAACATAAGTTTTGACTGTTTTCTTTTTTTTTTGTATGATTGACAACATACCTATCGAAAAATTACGGCGTAATACTTATATTAATAATATTACACAAAAAATAGATTTTATTTACTCCCGAATACTGAAACGAAAATTAACTTTAAGATGTCACACCTGAAAGTGACAGAGACAGCATGAGACTTAACGGCGGCTTGAAACTGAGTGACGTTTCAGAAATCGGCCCTTAGTGTAACATCTTACCCTCAATCACTTAAGCTGTAATATCTATTTATACGTAATATATTATATTATACAGTACGTACATAAATAAAGCCAAAACCTTAGTAGAACATTTCAAAATATATCTTTTGTTTTCAGCATTAAATAGGTTTTTATCAAGCAACGTATCTCCACAATACAGCCATACCTTTCGGAAATATTCGTGACGATACACGAACGACAATCGCGGAGTTTCACGGCGCGATAGTAATCTAACCGCCCAGTTAAATGCGAATAATAATCGCACTGTCGGAATATGCGATGGCAGATATGAAAGGGGAATGGATGTTCGGCTTATAAGTACGTTACTTTTTTTAGGGTGGACATTTTTAATAAGGTTTTATACTTAGGGAAGATTTATGGTTTTAGTTTAACATTCTTGGTACGAATTCTTTTATTTTTTATGATTTATATAAGTCAAAATAAATGTCGTGATGGCCTACCGGTTCATTGAACGGTTTTTCGTGTACAAGGACGCAAAGTTGGTTCGAACCCACTATAGGCAAGTACCTACCAATGTGACTTTTTAAAAGTTAAATGTATTTTCTTCCTTGTTCTCAGACACCGGTATAGGAAAACACCGTGGGGAAACCTGGATTCCAAAAATTGGAATCTGAAATTGCCAACCCGCAGTGAGCCAGCGTGGTAATCAGTGTCATGTGATCGAATTACCATAGTCAGTAAAAAATACATTACCTATTTACACCCTTGACTCAGTTTAAATTCCTTGACTACTATATACTATTTTAATTAGATTTTTAGCTTAGGTCCCTAAAAATTTTATTCCCATAAATTTAACTATACATAATTATATCTAAACCTATACATATTTCGTATGCATCACGAAGCTTTAATCCCAAAAAATATAGCTTTAGTATTTGTATGATCATCGCAACACTTTTGTACGGTATTACTTGAACAAAAACATTTTCCTTCATATTTAAATATCAAGTTACAAAGAACCATAAATTTTCTTCCACCAAATTTCCTTTCCCCACAGGCTGGCACGCGAAGGCTCGCACTTTGTATACAACTTCCGGTGGCGCTACTTCCGGTCCGGACAACGGGACCGGATGTCGGCCGTACAGCTATGTCACCTTAAGTATGTGTTGTGATTACTATAAATTTATGGTTGTTGTAACCGGCGTGACTTGTAATTACGTCTTCATTTTGTACTTGAATTTATTAAGCTTTCATGGAAATTTCGTTTTAATTAGTAAATAGATTTTGTGCGTGAGGTTTGTGTAATGTTTTTTTTAAATAATTTATACTGATTATAGTTTCATTGTTATGTTGGTATCTTCTATCTATGCAGGATTATTTTTATGGAGTGCGCATATTCGACGATATAATCAGGTGCTTAAAACTGAACCACTTTTCCGAAGAAACATAGGTCAAAATCTTAAAATTAAAAATCAACGTTTCATACATACATAAGTCACGTGACCTGTCACTTTGTATGAAAATAACATTTTCAATTTTAAGATTTCAACTCCTGATTACCTCGTTGAATATACGCGCTCCATAAAAAATAATCCTGTATAATATATGGCATCAAGTTCAACCAGTTGGTATTTTATTATGACTACGTAGTAAATTAACTATTGATTGTGAGTAACAAAGTAGTAGGTTCGGAGTAGACACATTAAATAAAAAACAAAAGAAAAATATGTAAACATAAGTCTCCTTTGAGACTACTCAAAGACACGGTACATTATGGAACATATTACAATCGTCCACTCTAAAATATTGTTTCACAGAAGTTTAAACCTATGCCAGAACACATAAAATCCACAAAATAATAATTTTCTCACAAAACAGACTCAACTCGAGTCTTCGACCTCTTCTCATAACATACGCGTCATCACATACCTCACAAACTTATTAACAACAGCCAAAAAACTATTAGCTTTTCCAATTTCAAACGTATGGATTCCACATAAGGTCGGTGTTAGAGTTGAGTAGGGGTAAAACCACTTGGTAAGTCTGATGACTTTGGTGTTTATAATATCAACAAATGTTGATCGAAAATAGATATTGTCGTTGTCACTTAAGGCGTTAAACAAACGAACGACCGTCCCGTTAGACTGAAGGACTCTTGTATATTATAATACTTTAGGCCACGTACGGATTTGCGATTTTAAGACTTTCGATGTGTGTTTTTGCAAGGATTGAGAGAAAATAGTCGCGTGTTGTTATTGTAGCGACTTGCTATGTTGTGAGGATTTATATCAAATATAGAATCGATTTAATTTATATCGATATTAACACTGTTCATGAAATATCAGTTGTCTATCAAATCAACAAAATGAAGCACCAATAGGTTCTGCTAAGAAGATGATTTACATTGTTTTAAATATTTAGAAAAGTATGTTAATGGGAAGCTAGCTACATAATGGTTTATTTTTATTCTTCATATGATTTTTTTTAAGAAATTGAATTAGCATTATTAAAATTAAATAAATTTTCTTTTAACCTTTTTCATTCCCACCTCACTCGATGTTACTGAACCTACCATGCTTGTCTCTTTACCACTCTTGGCTGACTGGTAGAGAAAACCTAAGGTATTAAGTCCGCCATTGTACTTTATTTTTATAGCTGTGCATAAAGTTTAAATAAATAAATTAGAACATCCGAGACTTACTTACCTAATACAAGAATTGTATGTATAACATCACACCCACAGAGATATCATTCTATGCGTATTACATAAAACGACACATGTTACTTTTAAATACAAACATGATCGGACATAAAGATACACAATGGTTAAGACATTGCGACAAATAAATCGCAACTCTCTCCAGGACAAAGTAGGTTTTAATTAGATGCTTATCAGACCACCCACGTTGCGCCAACGCGTCGCAGCGACACGGGAGACTCATTGCGACACCGAGTGACTCAACGACAACAGTTCTTGTGGGACGAGCTTTATAATATTGACTGGTGACACCTCAACAAAAGTACTTGAGTATGATCTTATTAAAGTCGGGAAATGTTCAAAGCCTCTTCAAATGACATTGTTGGATTGAAGTTGGTTTTCTTAACGGTTATGTTCGAGACATTATATCTTTTGACGTGCACTTGAAATTTTAACACGTGTCATACGTTATTGTAAACAAATATTATTTTTTTAAGTTGATGACATCGATGACTTACATTTCAGTCTGCGCAATAGGCATTGCTTTCATTTATAATATCACCTTGAAAAATATTCCAGTGTGTACTGTGTGTTAAGAGTTTATAAGCAGTTAAGTATTTTTCCCTGGCCTAGAGGCCCGGGCATCCCGCTGAAGCTCCTTCGTGCTGGGGATTGGGGTTTGCAATTATCCCCCATAAACGAAGAATTCCTAGTAAACGCGAGTCATAAGCTCGCATACGACAGACATCTGAAACAGTATAATATGAATACCAAGAAAAGTAGTAGCCATGAACTACAGTTCAAAAAACAGGACATTGTCTGAGATTATGGTCTAAAAAAATATATTTCATGTATTTAATTTAATTTCACTGGCAGGTGAAAAATAACTTCTTATATTATTATGTAAACTTTTTACTGTCCCACAACTGGGCAAAGGTCTCCCCGGTTTAATTCCAGATGCTTCCATCTTGAGCCATTTAACACCAATCACTTAAGCAATGCAATTAGCTATTACAAATAAAGCAATACAAATGACATTCTTCGCTTAAGCGTCAAATAATAAGTACACTAGAAATATGCTTGTCGTAAAACTATTACATTGCCACCTTGAACCATCGTCATGTGTGAACAAGCCATTAGCACTCACTTATTACTTGTCTTGCAGTCCTCTCATATACCTATTTGTTTGTTGTATAATAAAATATTATATTCGACGACCTCCGTGGTCGAGTGGCGTATCTCCGGTTTTCAAGATGTCGCCAACTCTGAGGTCGGGGTTCGATCCCGGACGGGTCTATGTAGAAAAAGACTTTTCTACATGCCACGGATCTGGGTGTTTGTGATATCTTCGTTGTCTCTGATTACATAACACAAGTGCTTTAGCTATTTACTTTGAATTCGGAGCAATGTATTTGTTATTGTCCCACTTATTTATAAAAAAAGACTTTAGATGGTCGCAAAAATCTGCAATAGAATCCTGACACTTTAGGCTCAATGAAATAGAAAAAGAACAAACAAAAAAATACATTATTATACTTACTACAATACGTCATACTGTCAATACAGAGATATATCAAGAATACGTATTATCATTACATGACATAGGCTAAGTACTTGAAACGGGAAAATAAAATAAAAATGTTGATGTTAATTGACTCATCTGATACAAAAACATTAAATAAAATTCTCTAACAAGTGACCTTTGAACAGCTGGAGTCATAAATGCTCTTCTACCCTAAATGTGACCCTAAATGTTGGGTCTCACATCGTCCTTCAGTGCTTCTTCGCAACGTGTAATTAGACCATTTAAAACATCGTACGCTATCAAGTACAAGCTAAATCGTTTAACTGCACGCTATTACATCGATTGCAGGTAAAGCATTGTAAGGCTGCCCTACAAAATTTAACACTAAAATTTCGAAGGTTCTCCAATTTTATTGAAAAGGGTTATTATGGCTAATATTTCCAACTGAGTAGTCAATCGTATTGCGTATTCTCATTTGTATAAATGTACATGGTACAAACCCTTTTTTTTTTAGCGGGGTGAAACGCTAATGACTTCAACCCACGCTGAGGGCACAGCGTGGGGATATGTCGGACTTGCACCGACTAAAAACACCCAGTCCCGTCCTTGCCTTTGCTGGAGCCGCGGGATCACTTACTGTGTAACTCCACCAGACTGTACATACCTACTAAAACTATGTCTGAAAGTTTTCTTTCTCAAAACCCTAGACGTGGTACTTACAAATAGCACCTACGCGTAAGTTAATCGTGTATGATATTTTCCTCAGCACAAGCATCTTAAACTTAAATCAATCTATTCATCGCTAACCTTTTCCACTTCAACAATGATACGACCTTATGGAATCACGACAAGAATTTCCTACAAAAAGCCACAATCTGTTCCTGAGACTTCAAAACCACTCAAATTTATGATTAATGTACCGTCATCCGATCATTTGTCTTCTGTTACCGACGTTAATTGGTCTGTGATTACCGCCAAGGTTACATTTCGAGGTTACTATCGCAGTATGGACTTGATGTTATATAAAACACACTATCTTCATTACTTGTTATTTTAACTAGTGTGACCTCGGTCTATTGTGGGTCTACAATTGAATTTGATTCCAATGTTATTTAATATTACGTATTCATAGTATCAGTTGGTCCTATGTTCGCTTGTGATGAATGAAGATTTGAAATATTTCTGGTGCTGATAATAATAATAAGCATCAGCTTTAATTTTTTTTTTAAAGTTCCGCTTTAGAAAATTTGCCGTTGTGTCATCTTCGTTTAAGGACAATAACTTATTGGTTATCTATTATTAGGTATTTCTGAAAATAAAAAAAAAACTTTACAATATATTTGTGCTTCACCTAGATATTGGAAAAACAATCAGTCACCAACCCGTCTCAAAGCAACCGTTCAAAATTAATTATATTCAAAACGTACTTACACATAAAATTATGGTTATTTCCGTAGCCACCCAAGTCTAAGCAACTTAACACATGCCTCGCCGTACCATAACCGTTTGTCCAAACATCGAGCAACCCCCGTGGTTGACATCATGCGCTGGCGCACGACCGCCACTGTAAACAGCGTTTATTAACGCTGTCGTAAAACGCTGCGTTTATTAGCGCAGTGTGGGTGGTCCCTTATAGTTCATGTGAACAAATGTTCTTTTGAGGTATGAACTATGAAGGCAGCGAGCTACTATAGAAAAATCTTTCTTTTTAATTACTTTGGAGTTGTGTAGGTTTCCGGTCGAAACGCTTCAGTTAATTCTCTAGAAATTCTTAGTTGCACTATTTCTAAAAAATTCATCAAATTAAAAGCGATGCTGTAACATGCTGTTAACTTGATTTTAAAGTAAAATACAATTTAATTACATAGAAGTAAGCTTTAATTCATAATTTCATACTGTGGAACAGAAATTGATAGGATCTGATATCTCAAAAGATTCCGTCTTTATGGCCACACGATGATATGATACCCATAGCCAATGAATCCAAGTGTTTGGATTTGATATTATGAGCGCAAGGAACATGTCCATACACTCAATAATTAAGTATGTATGTAAATTATGACATTGCACCAATTTCTTCATAAGATTCGTTATTTTAGTACAATATTTCTTGGAATAATAATTCATTATTTGACTTGAACTCTTCAACCAACTCTTGGAAACCAATTTATGAATGCGGAGTTTTTAAGGATTCTTCAATGATAATGAAAACCAATAAGTTATTTTATTTTTGCCTGAGCAAAGGTGACTTTTCTTATACTATAAAGGCTAAAGTTTGTGAGTGTGTATATTTTTGTTACCTTTTCACGCTGCAACGGCTCATGGGGGCTGACAGTTAAAAGGATAACCATATAAAATGCTAGAACTGTTTCATTTTTACCAAGGTAAATAACAATGTTATGGATAATAGCGAAATGTGACACCTTTATGTTCTCTAAACTTTCCAGGGAAGTAATCAAAGCTAAATTGGAAGAAATAATACATTATTTTTACGATAGATACAACATTAGTCTTCAATTGAACTGTACGGTAGCCATAGAAATGGGCGATGACAGACTAGGGGAAATAAAACAATAATTTACATCAGTGATTTGAAATTCCATTCTCCAAGCCACGAATCCAATCTCTCACAAATAACACTAGGTACGTTACAGCCTGTAAATGGATACAGCCAGTAGCAGATAGCTGACTATAACGCAATCAATAACAATCCGATATCAATTAAACAGTCGGTTAACCCCTGATCTCAGTTCTCACTCGGCTCTCGTCAGGATCCGTCACACTAACGAGTCGGACTAGGCTTTCACAACCCACCATAAAGCTAAAAACCACACGAATATCAACCTTAAGTTCAGACCATCAAAGGTTGCCGTATGGTAAAGTTTGCCGGCAATAAATAATCCTCCCGATTTTATTATTACAATTAAGCAAGTTTTATAGTTTTATAACGCGGTCGCTTGCTGTCAACTTCTCAGAAACGGTGTACATGAGAGTGTTGTCATTATAGATTGTAAAGACGATGACAGAGAGGTAACGAGCATCTTAATGAACGCCATTTTATTGGGTTGACGATGGCATATAACTTAAGATGGCGGCTCTTTATTTTGGTTCTGGCTTCTGGTATTGTTGTTTATTGGCTGTGTATGCGTGTGAAGGTTTTGAAGATATGATTCGTTGGGAGTTATTGGTGTTGGATGATGTTTATGTTATGAAGACTAGATGCCGATAGATTTATCGACGAAATGTTCAGAAAGATCAGGATTTTATCCCATTATTGTATCGTACATTTATTTGAAAGACCTTTATACTTTTTTAAATGTTATTAATTTTGTTATCTCACATAGTAGGAAGTAATCTTGATCGTAAATCAATGAAAATGGTCGTGTCTGTTTTTTTGCGATTCAATTGTACAATTTTGTACTTAACTATTATCATCATCCAAATTCCAAGGTTGGTATTTAAAATGTGTTTTTGACATTAGCTGTAATGTCTTTATAAAATCAAAAAACGGTAGAGTACTTCCAGAAAACGAAGTGTTCGTATAATTGCATAATTTAATTAATTAGTTAAATTGGCTACCAGTGAAGTCAGCTCCTGTAAATAAGTGAGATTTCTACAAGCGTTCATCATGATAGAAATCGCTTAAATGACATTGAATGTATGGAAATGACGTTTCGTTACAATAAGTCATGTGACTTAGACTGGTCACTTCCATACATTTATTAAGCGATTCCATCAGCATTAACGTTTGAAGAAATATTAATCGTCTTGGATGACTGGTTTAAAATTCATTTTTTACTTTTTTTTGTAAAGTTAGGTACTAGCAATGTGGGTCGTACATTACTAGTATTCTTGTTAACACCTCGTGCTAAGCTAAATGCTTGTGCTACGAGTGAGTCCACATCGGCAGTGTAATGGGTGGGATTTGAACCCGCGACCACATCATCGCAAGTCCGAAGCCCTTGCGGCTACCGCTCCTTGGTAAAATAATAAACAACAATGACTGTTAAATTTTTGATCATAATCTATATTATATGTAGGTTCCATGTTTTGGCACAGATACCTGTACACTTAGTTTACGGTACATTTTCGTTTTCATCGATCTTCCTTTTAAGACCCTGTTCTACATACTTAATCATTTCTACGATAATATATTCTGAGTTCAGAAATAAAACTAAGTTCTCAAGTGTATTTAAATCATAGGGCTTACGCCGACCGTATCACCCAGGGCAGATACGATCACTATGAATACGTTGACATGCGTAGGAGCAAACTACACCTATCCAATTTTCAATCCCCTATCAACCTTAGTGCAACTACATAAGGTACTATTTCTAACACATGCAGAAAATCTAAGAGAAAATTTTCTTTCATGAATCATTTCACACCATTCTTTCAATTGCAAACTTTAAGTATTGCGCATAAGATTCATTTTAGTTTAATGACACAATCTTTTAAAGTTCATACCATTTTACACAACATTTTTTTTAATGCACTCGTCACAGACCTTACTTCAATTAATTTAAAGCTGAATTTAGTTTGTGTGTAATACTTTAACAGTTTTCAAAGAAGGTAGTGTTGCTTTCGGCGCATGCGCACAACGTCCCCAGTAGGCACACATGTGACGTGCATCACAAACGGCTGTTGTTCTGATCTGCGTAATGTAATTTGCCTTATATAGGATGGTTTACGAAGATACTACGGAAATAAATGAGCTATCAACTATCATAGTATTGAGTAATAGTAAAGAATATGTTGTGATATAATTTTTTACAATTTTCCAGTTGTTTGGTTATCAGAGCTTGTTTCTTTTTTATATGAAAGAGATTAGATATAGAACAGTGCCACAGTGTAGTGAGTTGTATTATCCTGTGTCTATGGCAGACAAATTATCTATGTACAATGCACTTCGTTCAAGTGAACGCATCTTCGAGGTCTTTAAGGCTCTAAAAAGGTTTAAATTAGTCAATTTTCATTTATTATCAGGTAAACCATTTGCTCAAATGGCTGCTAAAAAGTTATTAACAAAGTATTTTTACTTTTTATTATTTAATATATTTTATTTCCAAAAATAGTTTTGAGTAGATAAAATACAGGATTTTAAAAGGAGTGTGTATATTCAACGAGGTAATCAGATGCAGATTAAACTGAACAATATTCCCCAAGACTCATAGGTCGGAATCTTAAAATGGAAAATGAACTTTTCATACAAAGTGACCGGTCACGTGACTTACGTTTGTATGAAAAGATGATTTTCAATTTTAAGATTTCGAACTTTGTTTCTTGGGAAGGTGAAAATATACTGTGATCTAGTTCAGTGAACCATAGTTTATTAATTGTTTCATAGTTTGTTATTTGCAAATAAGGAACGTTTTATTAAAAAAAAATAATGCGAAACAATCAGTAGCATTAACCTTTTGCTACTCAACATTCCAGAATCAGTATGCGAAATGGATTTGCAAAAGTACGTAAAATTCTCAGTACTAAATCATTCGTCATTAATTACGTAACACTAATTAACCTCACTTGCCTTGCATCTATATCGTTTTATACTCCCCCTGATGCAAAACATAACTAAATGTGATATCTGAATATTAAAACTGAGGAGAAAGACAGCAACTGTAATTTTAACCTACCAAAAAACAGGAAGTTATTATCATTAAGGCTAACTTATACATGGATTTATATTCTTATACGTGTTTTTACACATATTATTATGTCACATTTCATAAATACAATGTAGTTTTTTATTTGATGGTTTGTTGACCTCACACTTTACGAATTAACGTGAGAATAAATTACTTTGTATATGGACAGTAACTGTTACAAAAACTCTTTTTATATTTGAAGATTTATTTTGTTTTGTTTATTCTCTCAATTTTTATGTCTCTTGGATCTTATTAGATCTTCCAAAGCAAATAACCGATCCAAGCTAATATTTACCACGTCGATTATCATCAGACTGTGTCAAAGTGAGGCAAAAGATTAATGTTCTGTGGTAGATTGGTAGGAAAAGAGCTAGCGGCTAAGCTACCGCACAGTTTGATAAATTGGCGAGGCATAACACAATTCTTAGCACGCATATCAAGTTTAAGATCATGTAGTGCTTACTGATGAGGTTGAAGTAAAAAAAAAATTATGTAACCTAAGTAACCATAGGCTTTATATCTGTAGGCCTATGACTACTATACATACCTTATATGTATTAAGAATTTAGGATTTGTATGTATGTGTGTGTCAAATGTAGAACCTGAACGAATTTTAATAAAACATAAATAATTTACTATACTGTCTATTTTACGCCATTAATAAAGAAAAAATAACAAAAACCAAAATTACATAATAAATTATTTTATTTATTAATTATTAAGACTCTGGTGTGCTGCAGCAGGGCTCGTATTCTCTTTCCTTTATAGACCACTCCTTAACATAATTATTCAATTCATCTTTACATCTATTCGATCCATAAATTACTTAAGTTAGAGACTACCTATTTTAGATTAAATTCCTGTTACAACATATCAATCAGACGAAATTGTCACAGAATTTATTAATCCAATCATAAAGTAACCATTGGATCAATACCCATAGTATATGAGCCAGTGACAGAAAGCCTGCGGCGAATCCCGACTCCATATCAACTGTCACGTGCAAGCCACTCGGCACAATCATAGGGTCTCAAAGGGAGACAAAATGTAATTGGAAGGGTGAATGTTGCAAATTAGTCAGATATCAACAATCAAGGGACAAAATTACCACTAATATAATAATATGTATGAAATAATAAAGACCCAGCCTCATAGAGAAGGAACCAGCATCGATCACCAGGCAATTTGAGATCCCAATTTTTGGAATCCATATTTCCTCACGATGTTTTCCTTCACCGATTGTCAATCAAGTCTTTGTTTCGTGAGTACTTAATAATTCATGACATCCTAGTTGGATTTATTTTGACTGCACGCATAGCCGAGTGGTTTAGGTCACCACGTTAATTACCACTGTGCGCGACGTGCTGAGGGTTCGATCCCTGCATGGGATAAGCATTTATGTGATCCACAGATACTTGTTCCAAGTCTGGGTGTTCTTTGTGCATGTGATTTGAATGTTGTTAAACCCCCGCGACACAAGGATTAATTTCCTTAGTGCGGGCGTCGTTTATTAAAAAGAAAAAAATATGAACGGGATTATTTACAAGGTAAGTTCAGTTTTGTGAGGTAGATTGGTGAGGTCAGTTTTATATGCTTTTCTTGATCAATAATGTAAACGTCCACCGACTGTTATGAAGTATGATAAGGTTATTACCATGTACCATCTATAATGAAGACTAAATTCTGCAAGCTCTATTACAACCACTTCGCCATCTTAAAATTCGATAGTGAGATGCCTTGAGAAATGACCCTGCAACCTCTAATAAACGACTCATAAAACAAATAAACTTTTGAATTAATTGAGTCTAATTCTAAAAGTTTAATTCTACATTCAAATTACCAAATCCATTCAAAAGAAACTAATTTATATAAGACAAGCCAACGAATTAAATAATATATGTTAATTATGAAGTTGTGTTAAGATGAATTATTTTATTTCTTTTGTTTGTGAATGTGAATCTAAGAAAGTGTGACAGACCGTCGTTACGTCACGTAATTACATAGTCGTGTTCATCTATGATGAGTCTAGACTATAATTTATTTGCTTCTGCTTGTAATTTTTTTTACATTGTCTATGCAATTGAGAACAGTATTGAATTATGGATTGCAACTATATAATAAACGTCTTACAATATTGAGATGTAATAATTTATAATTTTTATTTAATTGCTTCAAAGATGGGACGAGACGGACTGTATGAATTGGCAAGAAGATGCGAGAGACCGGTATTGCTGGAAGGAATGGAGGGAAATGCTTTTGCCCAGCTGTGGGACAGATCAAGCTAGATATTATAATAATTATAATTTTTCTTTAATGACGATATTATGATCCAGGAAAAGTCAATGTGATTTATGGCATAAGTGCGATTCAAGGTCAAATAATGACATAATATCATGCTTAGCAAATGTGTAATGAGTATCATCTTGTATATTATTAAAAGTTAATTACTTGAACAATTACGAGAGTTCACATAAAAAAAATGATTCTATAAAAAAATATTATATTTTTAATTTATTACTACTAATAAAAATTGCGTTTAATTAACATAAAACATATGAAAAACTTATTTAGTTTAAAAATATTGTTTATTAGATTTATACTTAAAAAAAGAGGTTTAAATTCTTTACCTCTTTTTTAAGTATGAAACTAATAATAAGGTATATTTATATACATGCGGCTTTTATTACATTCCTAACTACTAAATACTCGTAGATAATTGACCCTTAACTTCAAAAACCCCAATGCAAGAAAACTCCAAAACTAACCAGAAAAATAATGCACTATTTTTAAATCCAACATTTTGAAAACATGAAACAAGTAATGTTATATTTTCTGAAAGCTGTCAATAACGAACAATTCGCCTGCCAAGCCGAAATCAGACTGTTTGACACTGAACGTGTAAAATGGTAAAAAAGAACATCGGATGTGATTTCAGAACGGAAGTCAAGCGTTCACGCCGGGGGCAGACAAATGTCACAGGAAATATTACTGTATTATTCATAGTTTTGTAGTGAAACAGATTTTATTTTGATTGTATCGATTTAGTTTGCATTTCGTAGATTAGTCATGTAGATAAAAAACGCAATTTATTACCCATTATAATCTTAAGTTATCATAATTTAAGTTTTTTTTTTTCTGAAGTGTACGCGAATGTTAGACATTGAAATATTACTGAGTCACATGGTCAAGAACACAATATGTGACACCTACAAAGGTGTTGAAGCGTAAGGAACTAAAATCAAAACAAACCGCGATAAAATCAATTTAAAAGTAGTTTTATTTCAATAAAAGTATTTATAAAATATCACCTAATTGATACCTACACATACCTACTTGATTTTATTGCACTTTAGTTATTATTTAAAATTATTTAATATGTTTACTTTTAAACCTATAAACAAAAGAATTGTCTTGTATTTAATTTTTTCTATAATAATGGTTAAAAGACCAAGATCAAAAATACAATGTTAAAATGTTTTATCTTAAATCGTATGACGACTAGAAATAAAAAATCTTATTTTTTCTATTTATAGATGTTATTTTCACTTGACATTCGCTATGCTAATTGCGACAATGCCGCGACCATAGCCTGCAGTGATAATAAATAAATATGAATGCGTAGGCGACAAGATGCAATCTGCAACAACACTGTATGATCATCACGCCTGTATCTCCCAAAGATAGGCAGAGGCTGTAGATAGGCTAGATGTTCGATATAGTGTTTTTGAAACCAAGAATATTAATAACAGCCGGAAGATGAACACTGTTGTTCCTCCATAGAATGCCACAACGAACTTACCGCTTGCATCCACCGGCTACCCGTAACCCTGACGATGTCATTGGTCCACCGGTGAGAGGCCTCCAACTCCTCTTTCCTGTATGGGGAAATTGTGTTTACCCAAACTTACTTTAAGTGACAAATTCACAACGGAAACGAACCATGGGATTTCATGTATTTACTTTAACTGGTGGATAAGTCGTCGAAGTTCCTAATAAATAAATAAATCACCCCTTGATTTTTTTGTATGTATGTTAGTCTGTAAGGTATATATAATATGGGCCTCTGTAAGCTTTGTTTTGCATTGTTTTATATTGCCTGAAATAAACGATTATTATTATTATTATTTACTTTTTAGAGAATTTTACTACAGTAAGCCCTAGGCTTTGTCTGGTTCACCGGACGTAAATATTTGTGGAGCGTATAATTTTATTTAGAGAGGATATTATGTCTATATTCTATAATTTAATACTACTGTTGTGAGTTTTTTTCGTGGATCATTCATATTTTTATCAGAATTTTTTGTTTATTGTAATATCAGATATCAGCGCCATTACTTATAACAATAAATTAATAGTGGAATCTATTCAAAACAAAAGTATTTAGCTTGCACGAAATACGGCCCATAATGCGAGTAAGATTTTATGAAAAAAAAAATGGTATATATGAAATTATGAACTAATCTGGTATTGACTCACAATTTTTGTAATGTTTACTCGCATTCAATGAACGGACGGACGTTAAATACAGTAATAGAAGGACCATCAACTTTATTACGGCGTTCTAGATAGCATCACATGAGTACAGTCAAAAATATCTCAAATTACGATAGAAAATGATATATTATACCGATTTAAAGGATGCATCAACCTTAATATTAAACAGAGCGCAACATCCCAACATACTCGCAAAACCAATTTACTAAGAACTCTAGCTCGTCTTCGAATTTGTACGTTTGAGGAGGTTTGGGGAAAATGGACAGTTCTAATTATATTGGTGTTGAAAAGTTGCGTAAATATTGTATAAGTGAACGTTGAATTGCTCTACTGTTAGCTGTGTTCTTACTGTTACCGCGTTTTTTTTGTTTGTATTTGTTGTATGCATTTTTCACGGATCTTAGTTTTTATTAATTTAATAACTAGTGTTAAAACTTGATACATACAAAATAGCATTCTGTTTCGCTTCAAAATAACTCTTACACTGAACTAAAAAAAAACTGTATTTACACATTTTGAATGTAAGATGTAAGAAGCCTAGTGACTCCAATCAGCATTCTTAAAACCATTTTAAGAGTCCTCACATAATTTTCATCTTGGACCCTATGAACTGTTAAGCAGACAATGTTCTTTTTAGCTCCTTGTGACATAAACTTTAACAATGCGAAAGTGACAACTGCATACCCTAGTATATACAGGCGTGATATTATCAGACTGAACAATAAAAGGGTTGAATCAAAGAGTTCTAAACGCAACAAACTAAAATTAATTCGCTACAAATTGCCACACGGTATGACAGTGTGATGCCGTCCAATTAAAATTATGCAATGCTTAATATAACGACAAATGTTGATGATACGCAATTAGTTGTGTAACAAGACTACCTTCACTCGCTACTAGAGCAGGTATCATGTAATTTAACCTATCACGATCTCTGATCTTGAGGATAGTCCACCTTGACGATTTTCTTCGTCATAACAAGTCAAATTAAAATATAAGAGGTAACACAAAAATATTTGTATATTTTTTAATTAAAAACCGCATGTTAATTTTTATTTATTCTACAGATTAGTTTACCAACAAATTTATTGAATTTATCATTGGATTACAGTTAACAAAATTATTTAATTAAAATACACTCTTAATACTAAACTATATTAATTAAACAAAACTAAAACTAAAAAATAGCATCATAAAACTCTTCCACATCGCTGTCGACTGGAAGTGTGCCCATAAGGCTGGCAGCATTGGCACGTTGAATGGCAATGCTTAACCGCTGGCCAAGGTAAAATCCAGCCCTTGGGTCACATGAGGTGTCAACAAGACGCTTGGATAAATCTTTAAAAATAATGTGAGCACTCGGACCCCACGGTCCCAATGTTTCAACCCTAAACGGCTCGAAAATATAACTTCCAACTAGGTTGTTGTACTTCCGCCGTTTGAGGTTCTCAGCAGATATATGATGCTATTTGTAGTTTTAGTTTTGTTTAATTAATATAGTTTAGTATTAAGAGTGCATGTTAATTAAATATCGACAAATAATAGAGAGGAAAATATTTAAGCACAGGACTGTCCTGTCTAAGGTTAAATATTTACAGTCTTACCACAAAAAAGTTAGACACGCTTTAGACACGTGTTTAGCAAGTGTTTAGCAAAAGTGATACCACAAAATCATGTTTAGCTGTTGTTTAGGGTTAGAAATGTGTTTAAATTTAAACAACGAGAATCCCTTGTTTAGCACGCGTTTAACCTTCGCCTTATTGCTTTCTCTCAGTAAGTCAGTCAGTAGGTACCCAAATTGCAATGGATACCTTCGATTATGCTGATTTTAACGATTTGGAAGACATTGAATTTATGGATAACTATCGTGATCAAGTGTACCGAGTGCGAGTGAATCCTTTCGAACATTACAATGAATATAACTTCAGAAAACGGTACAGGTTCAGTAAAGCTTTCGGAAAAAAATTGTTGACATAATAAAAGATGATATTCCACATGATTCTCGTGGTAGATGCTTAGATCCTCACATTCAAGTTGCCTGTGCCTTACGGAACTGTTACTGTCACGATGTTTCTTATCCATTTTTTGGTCAGTGGGATTCATAATTTATAAACTTGTTGGCGTCTCAGTTAGAAAGATTTATAACGGTTTTTCATTCAAACAATTCTTATGAATTGTGTTATGACAGTGGTTATCCACTGTCATAACACAATATTAAAATGTACTCTGTGCACTGTCACAAGCAAGAACTGTCATTAAAAAGTACGTTCCGTTCCTTGATGTTACAAAAACTTTGAACATTTATTTCTGTATGGTTATCAATGGCAGACTTATCAATTTGATTTAATAGTACTTATTTTACATTTTCCAACTAAGGTATTCTGTAAAAACCATTGAAACAAAAAAAAATCGATAGGAAAGAGAAAGGATCAACAAATGAAATCAACTTAAAACGAAACTGGTGTTAGGGTTGCCAAATTAAAACAAGGGTACGTCAATTTAGGCAGTGTTTTGCTAAACAACTGTTAAACATGTGTTTGTGGTCAGAAATTTTAAACACTTGTTTAAGCAGTGTTTATCTCTTAGACACTGTTTAACTAAACAGGTGTTTAAACGTTGTTTTATTTATTTTTTGTGGTAAGAGGGAATATGTTTTGTTACAGGGTAGATATAGACTAATACCTACCTAACCTTTGTTAAAGCCCAAATTAAATATTTAATACGGCTACAGGAAGGCCTTGATTACAATAATGTTTACTAAATTCCTTGAAAAATCATAAGAAAACCAATTCATCCAATTTATGTCAAAGATTTCCATAGTTACCGCGATAAACGTTGGTGACTGGCAATCTTTCAAAGTTCGGATCCCAAAAAATAGGGGAAGTCAGGGAAAAAGGAGCATGCCTCTTGAGATATCAATTTAGAAGAAATTACCAGCTAATCTGTCACATCTTGGAACGCCCGGGGCAAGTAATCCTGTCTCCCCTGCTTTTTATATTTTTTCCCCGGAAAACGAGGGGAGCAATGGATATTCACAATCTTGTTAATTTATCAATTGTTGTCAAGCGGCAGTTAAGCGTAACATTGTGTTGTTGACGATTAAGACCTTGTAAAGTGGGAGATTAATGTTGTCTTTGGGAGTGAGGGAAATGTCAAACTAAGTGCGTTTACTTCTTATAACAGATAAACGGTATGTGAAAGTCTGAATATTGGTTTATTCTGTAGTAAACTTCGCGCCTTTTTCATACTCTGTATGTCATTCGTGTCAAAATCTGTGGTCAACTGTCTTTCTACTCTGTGACCGTCGCAATAGATAGTTGTGTTCCGTTATTAACTTTTAAATACAAAATATCTTTGAAGAAATCCATAGTTTCATTGCTTAGTGTAATAATTTGTATTGTTTACAATATGTAAAGTTTATGGTTATACTTACTGTCTGTGGCAAGCAATACACATCCAATACGTATCTTAAAAAAATGTAGATTAGTTATTCATTAAAAGGTTTCTTTTAATTTTGGTTTATTTCCACAAATTTTCAGGTTTTAAAAAAGCGTACAGAAATTCACAATAAACCAACAACCTAACCTTCAATTTTATAACCCCATTTCATATCTTTCTTACGAAAAAAAGGTTCGTTTAAAAAGACAAAGTATCACACGTTTAATCCCCAATCTCCCCTCGTGCCAAAATCTTTTATCACGATTCCCGGGGGATTGCGCTTTTTTATTACTCCTCCCCTATTCCCGAGTACACGACAATAATTGTCTCATTGTTTTATATCGCCGCATTTGTGATTGTCCATTTTGTTCTTGTTTCCTTTGTAGTTTTGTTCTTTTGTGGAGTTGAGTGCTAATGATTCTGTTGGCTGTATTGTTTTAGAAATGGCTTACCCTTTTTTTTCCTGGTTAGGATAAGGTGACAAAATTACGTTGCTTTTGATTTTCTTACTTTGGTGTTGTGTGATCTTGTGAAGCCCGAAAGTTATTTATGGTACACCGAGTCAAGAGTCGACTCATTAAAGGTGAAGACTCTAAAAAAAGGTTGTAATAGTGTTGTTTGGAGTCACCAGGCTTCTTAAATGCAAAATGTGTAAATAAAATATATTTTTCTAGCTACTTGATAATTTTCCTTATAATAATTAGAAAAACATAAAGAACCGACTATGCTGAAATTATCGAAGCCACAGATCACTGAATATCTTGTCTTACGAAGCTAAAGATACTACGAAAAAAATTAATAATAATAATATATTGATAATACAGATATACATAAATTGATCAATGCTATATCTAGTGTTCATAAGAACCGGCCAATAAATCTCCAACTTCTGGGCACAGGCCTCTTCTCATATAGAAATGGGGCGAGCATAGATCACCACGCTTGCTCAGTGAGGTTTGCTGACTACATATTTTTCTCTCAATTTTTTTCTTCACCGTAAGTCGATGATGTCTTAGAATAATTAAGATAGTACATGCAACCTTGAAAAAGTCACATTGGTACTTGCCTGGGATCAAACCTGCAACCATTTGCATACGAGTCCTTCACCTGGTCATTGAACCAGTAGGCCACCACAACAGTGTTTAATATTTACAATAAATGAGAATGAATCATTCACATGACGTATATCTGACACACACACCAGGAATTTGTCACATGACAGAAAAGGAAAAATGGTGGGGTAATAAGAGAGGTGCTTCTCGCAATAAAGCGATTCATCGGTCGGCTTATTATCATTGTTTTAATACTTGTTTCGTAAAATATTAAGTTCGTACTATTTTGGAAGCTATGCTTTATCAATATTATTCTCCTCTTCTTCTGCCTAGCCTTTTCCCAAGCTGTGTTAGGGTCGGCTTCCAGTCTTACCGGATTTAGCTGAATACCGTATTTTACATAGAGCGACTGCCTATGTAACCTACACAACCTATTGCTAGATAATACAGTATATTCCATAGTAAGACTGGTTGTCAGAATTGTAATGACTTAACGACTATCAAAGATCACTGTATGACAGTCGGGACCAACGGTTTAACGTACTTTCCGAGGCATGGAGGTATCTCGATATTTTGTTAAACAAATGGTCACCCATCCACGGACCTTTATTATCGGTCAAACCGTACGGCTCACACTTAGCCACGAGCCCCTCTATCAATATTATTCTCCTATCATGATATATTCCAATAAATAGGGTTATTTGTAAGACACCTGCAACCTCGCAGGAGTAGATAACTAAAATCATGACATGAGCAACAACATTTAACGTACAACACACGTTCTACGACTTTTAATAATTCCTTAGGCTTTTTTTCATACTTATAATATACATAAATATAAAATTTTGCGCTCTGATCTTAAGTCGTAAAACACGTGTTTAATAAATTATAACCCTATATATTCAAATTTAATGTAAAATGAACGATCCATATGAATGCTTTGGAAAGAAGACAATTATATCTACTGACGATCAAGTTTCTTTTTTTTTTCTTTTTCAACGGAGTTTAGAAGTCTGCAAATCTGTTATTTGATAGGAAAACACTAAGGTTTACTTAAAAAATATGTGCACAGTTTTTTTTATAAGTTATAAAAAAAATATTTTGGTAACAGAATGTAAGAGACAAAAACTCTAACAAAACCTCGCATATCACCGCTTTTTGTATACCCTCACCTTACCCAAGTTCGTAAACATTAAAAAGCTTTAATAAAATAATAAATGCCGCTCGATTGGGACCGGTTCTCGGTAAGGAGCTTACTAAGACTTAAATTGTAAATCGCAAAACGTTCAGAAGCGGGCGACAGACTGTCGATCGTCGCTCGTCGTTTATTTTGTTTAATTAGGATGTTTAGTGGATTCAATGACACACACTTATTTATTGATGTATTAAAATTCATGGGATTTATTTGTTGTATATATTTTGAGCTAATTTAGGGTTTAATTTAGGAGTCGTGCTGAGCATAAAACTAATTTGACAGAATTGAGACGTGTCTGATGTCTTCAAAAACATCTATGTTATACAGATATGTTTAATTATTTTTCTTCATAGACAATCGTCATTAAGGAAAACGTCGTGAGGACCCGCAATGAGCAAGAGTGGTGATGGATGCTCCTACCTTCGCTAGATGAGAAGAGGCCCAGCAGTAGGATATTTAAATCGGTATTATATACATCATCAGTATTTTTTTAAGACACTAGGAAAACTGTTCTCGTTACTCCTACAATATGAGCTTCGCCTAGCCGTTTTCCCAAGCTATTTTGGGGTCGGCTTCCAGTCTTACCGGATTTAGCTGAATACTATATTTGTAGACTCTATCTTTACAAATTATTCCTTATCGAAAAATGAGGTTCAATGGCTTCAAACACTCCCCAAATGAAACCCGTGATATCGATTGTCTCGGTAGTGCTAAACAATACATCTGGCGCATCCCCCTGCCCTTACACGATGCGTGACTCGCCGGACAACGCCATGACAACAGTTTTAATGTATAGTAGAAATAGCCCTTACACTGGACGGTGGATCAACATGATCGCAATGACGTCCGCGTTTTGTTTTAGAAAAAAAAAATGAAACTAATATAGTTTGTTCAGTAAGTATTAAGGACTGGAGCCAAAAAGGCAAAGGAAAACAATAAATAATCGCTACCTATCTTAAGTATATTGGCTACTCAATTGGCTGTTGTTGCTCGTTCATAAAATAAAAAACCTTGATAGGTAAAAACCGACGTATAATCTAATTTAAGTCAAACATAACTTGGATTTAATAATGAAGTCACAAACAGAAGTCAGCGTTATATCTCGCACATCTAAGTAAAAACAAACAAATTAAAGAAAACCCCTGAACAAGGGAGCAATGTTCCAAAATGTTAGTGTTGCTGTCTGTGTCGAAATTTTCCCTGCAATATAAATTTCACTTAATCTTTATTGTCAACTTGACAGAGATTTTGAGTCGGGGAGGTTTGGGTAAAGTTACTGTGACGAGCGGAGCGATTTTGAAATGCAAATGAGGATTTAATTATTATTTTAATTGAAGTCAAAAATATGCTCCGAAATATTAAAATATTATCTATGACTTTAGAACTAAAATGTTCAGTCTTAAATTTCCGTTATTGATTTGTAACGAACAAATTATGCGATTAAAATAATAAACATTAAAATCATTTATTAGATACTATTATCTTATATTAAACAATATAAAATGATTCTTCATTTACATCAGATTAAAAAGGAGAAAATAATACGAAAAATATTTAGCAACAAAACACCTCACTCGCTCTTTGCCCCACCAAGCCTAACCCCCAACTTTCACCGTGCACCGGGGGCACAAAAGTCCCTGTGATCTGTGACGCGTATGATCCGCTCGACTAATATTATTTAGATCAGAGTAGCAATTGTTTCCGTGCGGTGGCCTCCGGCGGGACAGCTTTGACTTTTAATCAGTTAGCAAATATTTAACCCTGCCGCTGCATATTGAGGAGGCCTGTGCAATTGCATTAGAGGGTTGTGTACACGCGAGTGATCGCAACAGTCACGGTCCAATAGACACTGGTATGTCACATTTAAAGGGATATTAAACATTGTTGGGAAATAGACCGGAATATTTTGAATTTTTATTAGTTTTTATGTATGCTTAAGGTGATGGGTTTGGGTTGAGTTTGGGTGGATTTGGGCTTATAAAAAATATTGCAACGTATTTGTATTCAAAGTTATTATTTATTAAATGCCTTTTATCGAAAAGAGCTGAGTAGGTGCCTAATGGTTTCATCATTCATAAATGTTTTCTTGTTTCCGAGGTATAGGTCGATTCAAAGTTAATGGCGGCTGTGCTCATGAGATGAATCGCTGCGCAGCCACAGTAACAAATTCATGCACCAGTGTGGGTATGGGGCAAGGTACTGCACAGAGTGCAACTAACTTAACAACCGCCATTAAGTTACAATCGACCCATACATTATGAATACAAAACATAAATTAGTGATGTAAATGAGTACAGTAAATAGTAGTCAATGACATTCTTAAAAGGAATAACAATAATGTAACTCTTGCAAATACTAATATTTTCTCAGCGTTATTCTTTACACCAGGTCTCCTAATAGGACATTAAATTGTAGGTATAGGGCCCCAGTAAAAAAAAAAAAAATTAACCACTTTAATACACGCGTGGAGTGTCTCGATCGAAACCAACACAAACTATTCTACTAATTTTCATACATAAAACAAAGTCGAGTTTGTTACCAACGTCCCAAATAACAGGTTAAATATTAAAAACAATGGCAAGTAGACTAAAACATGTTTAAAGGAACAGGGACAACTTACGCGCGAAAAACGTAAGCGTTTTTCGCGCGTACTTACGAAGGAGACCGGCTATTCGTAGTAATGAGACAAGTAAATCAGATACCTATTTAAGATATATATCTATTCGATAACTATCCATTTATATCCAAAATCCTATGACCACAGGAAGTATTAATAATTTAGACCTTAACATTCTAGCAGATTTCGATTAGGCAGACATTATTAGCGACAGTAATACCTACATTACACAATTCCCACAATCCCACATTCCTTTCACAGACAAGACGGTAGCGTATTCTCAATTACAAGGAGATTTTCCCGTACGTGTCTCATCGGACGCAAATGCCATTACCCGGTACAATTGCGTACACAAGTGACCGTCACGGTGGCGCGACGGTGGCGACTCGGTGGCGACTTCGCATCGCGGACGAATATTTGCTGTGCCTTACTGCCGATTGGCGCACGTAGTTGATGTCATTACTGGGACATGCTCGCTGTGACGGGTACAGGTGCGAACACAAGTGTTATCTGGTGGAAATAGTCACGTACGATGTGTAGGTGTGTTATTTTGAAGATTTTAAATTGCTGATGCTTGTGATTTGGATTCAAAACAATGTAGATAATATTGAATGAAAAAAACGAAAAGTTATGTATAAATTAAGTAGTTATTTAGTTTAAAAAGTAACGTTTCTAAAACTGAAATTAATTTTATTATCATTTCAACGATAAAATATAATTGTAATGCAATTTTGAGTTACATAGGTATTGTAATGCATACGCATGATCTATAAAAAATTAACGTAAACATTTCTGTCATCGATTATACTCACGTTTTCCATTGACTTTCATATAGTCCCAGTATTTTATGTACGAAAGATGATGAGACAATAACCACTGGTTTCCAAAGATTTATGTGTTTTTACCTACAAGCCTAACCATCTTACATGCACTGGTCCTTTGCAATAACGATGGTAAAATAAATATAAATATAAAATATATATAAAACTTTTTGGTCCTTTGAGTCTTAATATTTGAACGAATACGACACAAAATATGCGAGTTGAAAAAGTTTGAGAACCACATTGTCCCATCATCGAGCGAATTAGCGGTGTAATTGGGCCTACCGCTGCGCATACTACACTTAAATAGATTTACATTCTAAATAATATTAAAAAAAGATGGGACGAGCTTAAAATACTCTATTATAACTGCATTCACTGTTTAATACGGGGAAGTTTTTTTAATAAATTGTAATTTTTGGTAAAACAGTTGAACGGTCTCATCATAATATACATTGTAATAATCCAGTGTAAGAAAAAAAACAAAAATACGATTGCTAATCTAAGCTCTTAGTAAATTCTTCACATATTTCTATCTAAGATTCCCTCATCATGTTCTAAGAATACCAAAAACAATTCAAGAACAATCGCTTAAATTACATAGTGTGCAATCATGACAGGAATGCCGCAAAGATGAGCCTTGTATAGAACCTGATAATCCACTCGCTGGCTAAAATTGACACAAAACTTACTCACGACCGGCAAAATTGACACTGACAACCACCAGCCTTCTCCAACAAAAAAGTCGAAAACATCATGCTTCCATCCCTCTCTTATGTACGCAGAAAAAAGGAGAGAAAGAATTTACGTTGTAATATCCTCGGGTAGTTGGACAGTATTCAATTCAATTTCGAAATCATGATACAATCGAGTACTTACACGCTACCAATATGAGAGGCGAAAATTGGCCGTACCCATGATAGTATGACCGAAGCTATACTTAGATGTGTGATACACTGACGGAAAGTTTGGTCAACATGTTGGCGCCAAAAGTAGTTAGCTGCCTATAATGATATAAATCAATTTTGAGTTTGAGTATAAGATAGCAACTTTACGTTTCTTTAACCAAAAATGTTATAGTTTATAATTTTATTGCTGCTTTTAAATCTCTTTGCTCACATTTAGCAGCTTGATGAATTACAAAAATATTTTAAACGTAAGCTCAAGCTTATTTCCTAACTGGGTTCGGTAAAAGATTTGCAAGTAAATTCCAATTTATTTTATTACTCTCTGAGGCACTAACATATCCCTACATCGACTTCCGCCATGTAGTATATATATTTAAACCAGAGCTTAGACAGCATTTGCCCAAATATTGGCAAACTTTTTTACCTGTATACTACACCAGTCCACACCCAGAGCATAGCTCGTGAAACGATATTGCCATATGATCAGCACCCAGTTATTTGCTCTCCAATCGTGTGAGAAAAACGTTACACTGGCATCGAACCTACAATTTGTTTCGACGGAATGTCAAATGTTGAGAAACTATTCTAGTTAAGAATACGTGATCTTTTTTTTGAGCACGTGACGGTCGTTGTGTGATTATTGGTGTGAACGTGATTATTTGTTGACATTAGATCGGTGGGTTGGATTTTGAATCATACCTGCTTACAACATTGAAACACGATTATTTCAAGAGAGCTTTAGCAGTAATCGTAGGATGGTATTGGAATATATTTTAGTTTTATATGATGCATATATTAAACTTGCTATCTCTTCACTACCTCATGGTTGTCTGGTAGACAATGCCTGAGCCATAAATTACGCCGTGTACATGATGTGTAAAAACGAGTATAAATAAAAATGTAAATTTTTTGAAATAGATAAATTTTCCAAATCACATAATCTCTAAAATGGAAGTAAAGGTAAGTTGACAAAAATTGTTAGGAAAGGTAGTATTATTGAAAATGTAGTCTTCATATAAACATATTTCATTTACTTTAACTATTATTATTTTACTTCAGAATAAATAAATAAATATCTAATTAAATTTGAAAAAAAAACTCGGCAGGTCAGGTCACAGTAACCTTTGACCGAGGAATAGAAAACTCTTATCTCTAACATTATCTTGTCACTATCGGTGTAACACATGCTAACAAGGAGTCATCGCACATGACCGCTTTGAAACATTCTGATGCACGTCAGTTTGAAGAAGCGCTTATCGGACCACCTCAGTAACACAAGGGTTAAGTAGTTACCACTCCATCGAAAATAGCCTTTAACACCTTGTCTTAAAGTTTGAATCCGATGCATGAGTAAGTTGGTAGTGCAGTAGTCTTTCACAAAAGCCATGACGGACAGTCACTTGACGAATTCCTTTATGCTATCATAACCGAAACGTCTACCTTTGAATTCAACTTTGATACTCCAGTCACAAGGTTGGTTTTTGAATGGCAGTGAGATATTTAAATTTATGTTTTCGCCTAAACACAATAGTCATGAAGATGTCAGGCGTATATCTAAAGACATTCGGATATTTGAATATCGTGCTGAGAACAAATTTCACTGTTCCTGAGTAGCGTTTGACGGGCGGGTCGCGTCACACGTCCATTCTAGACAGCTCATATTTGAGACACGCTTATTCGCTTGACGTATGCTCAGCCGTATTACTTGACTTTAGATGTGACGTGAAACTGAGTTCTTGAGTTTTTAAAACCACATATCACTTTATGATGATCACGAGGTGGTAAAGTTCGGTATTTTGGATACAAACTGTGCGTAACAATTACCGGCGTTAGTAAATACTTCAATCAAGACGTTTAATAGAATGTAAAGCATTATGATCGTATTCGGTGACAAACAATTTGATACGAAAATTTGTTACAAAACGCCATCACACAAGAAACAGTCTTTAATAAAATACAGCTACTCACTCAATATGAAAACATCACCTGTAAAGCGTACTGGCATCGTAAACCTCGTAAATAAATAATCTAATACAAAACATATTTGAACAGGTATCACAGCAAAATTACCGTGAATACATCCAAGACTTTCAATCAGAATACCATTACTCCAACCATGTCGTTAAACAAACAAAATATAAAACTAAACGAGCTCATATTCACGTATCGAACGGTCATTATAGAAATTGTCCAATCGAAAAATACCAACACATAACAGGCGATAAATACGTGACTTATCCCCATTCATATTTAGCCATAGAGGTGAGGTGATTACTTTAGCTGAGCGAGAAATTGTTTGAAGATGACATGTTTGATATTCTTAATACGCGATCAACTTTGGCTTGATTGATAAAACCAACAGAAGTTTGCCGTCATTTTTACTTGTAAGATTCAAAGGATAACAAATAAGATGATTTTCGAAAGCTCAAACGCCTCATATTATAATGTATACTATATAATACACCTTGATGCATATATACATTGATTCATATAGTATATGCCTATTGCAAACTAATATAAAATGTTTATTATTTCTGCAACAGTTGGTATCCAATGTTAAATTATAAGTCGATTCATTAATATAAGTTAGTATTCTTAAATAATTTAATATCGTCTATACACGTAGGGCGTTAACAGAGCAAATAAATAAATAATAAATTCGTTTTTAATTATTATTACACAATACAAATTGACAAATTTACTTGTAGCCAGCATTGATTCCGTAAACAATCACATACCCCATGAGCGATAATGGCCGCTCATTTAAGCTAACAGTGAGACCTGTACCTTATATTCCGTGTAGAGTATTATAATCCGGATAGTAATGGTCAGTTTGAACAAGAAAATTGCATAGGCATAGGTACGTATTGACTGTTGATGTTAATGTACGTGATCTATGATGGACGCTGATTTCATCTTATGCAGAGGAAATGGGTTTGTGATAGTATTATTTATATGCTGTTGGTTTCCCACGTATGTTATATGGTTTATGAATATGTATACATGACTGTAATCATTTACATGATGGGCAGGCATATTATTATTTGAAAGTTGACACAATTTTTATTTTTTTATTAATATGAAAGGTCGATGGAAGAGATCTTGTAGAAACAGTCATATTAGGCAGGCAGCTAGATTAAATTGATTAGAAAGGTGACACAATTTTTGTTTTTATCAATATGAAATATCGATATAGTTCCGATATTATTAAATGTTGTGTTTATGTACAACAGCTAGTACAATATAGGTTATAGAACGAAAAAAGGAGTATGGCCATAAGTAGCTAAAGAAAAATTATGATAATCATACAAGACGGCACACACAATTTATAACATATTTTTTAATTTCTATCCCCATCACTTTTTGAACTAAATACTCGTTCATAACCTTTCACCCTGCAGACCTGTTCTGATGATGAATGGCATCCGTCTAATGAGCCATCAGCGGGACCAGCGGGGATGTCGTGACATCGATTTGCACGCTGTCTTGCGTATGCGCATGTACTGTCGCGCACAAACGTGTTAGACATTTATTTATATTATTATAAACATGTCATTTAAATTATACTTTATGTAAAAGAGAAATATCAAAACTCTTTCTTTATATTTCTTCTACATTAAAGCAAATAAAAGATAGCGCTGTATGTTTTTTTGGTGATGGGTTTTTAAAACACACTTATTAACTTCAGCGCACTACTCAATTTTTCGATGAATTATGTTTGGAAACGCTTGTTGTGTTCTGTGTAGTTTTTTCTGTATGTCCGTACAACTTATTTGGTGTTTTCATGTGTTGAAATACGATCCTAGGTTAACCTACATTATGCGCATACTTAGTGTTTTTTTTAATTTTATACACAGATGTATACTACGATAGGTACCTACCTAAACGGATTGTAAAAAAATTAATTGTTTGACTTATTTTAAATTAGTTTTTTTTAGAACTTAGTTTAAAAAAGCTTAGGTATTTGTTTATTTCTTCAAACATTTACCATTGCAGGCTAACCCAATGCGATAAATGCGCCTTCGTATCTAGTGTTGAGTTTAAGTATAATCTACATTTGCTATTTAGCCATTGTACTAAGTCCTGACAATTATCATGAATAATAATATGTAAGTATTTATTATGTAAAGAAGTGAAAAAAATTAAATGGGTTTGTGTGCACAAGGAAGCAGGTACGAACTCATTACATTAGGCAAGTATCGCCGGTGTGTGACCTTAACAAAGCTAAATATGTACTTTCCAATTATTTTAAAACATCATTTAAAATCGATGCAGGAAAATATCGTGAGGAAACCTAAATTCAAAAAAAAAAGTGTTGCAGCAGGCGTGCTGGCAGCTCTTTATGAAAGGGTACTTACTCTTTATGTTGTAAGCTGTGCCCAGCAGTGGGACTTTTATGGGCGGGTACAAAAAAAAATAATTTTATTTTTATCACTATTCCTTTTCTTAACGACGATACTTAATGAAAAACAGGTGATTGGAGAGTTGATCTTCAAACTGTCGCTATTGATCCATCGATTTCTACTTTACGACCCGAACGCTGTTATGACTTTATTATTTACGGTTCTATTTCATTAATTAGGCATTTTAATTGCGTTGAAAACCTGCGAAATTGCTCTTCTTATATCACCGTGAATGATAGGATGTCGAAACGCGAATATACTTTGTGTAATTATGTTAGATGTCATGATATTTGGATTGATGATGTAAATTGGTACAGGGTTAGTCTAGAGCCCGAGAAAGGACATAGGCTTACTGCAGCTAGTGTATATAATTATATATATGCATAAATACTAGCTGTAGTCTGTGACTCCGCCCGCGTGCGTGGGTATCGGTTATTGTCGCAAAAAGTACCCTATGTCCTTTCTCGGTCTTTAGATTATCTCTACACCAATTTTCATTGAAATCGGTTTACGTAACATAGATAAAGTCACTTTTAGAGGGGCTCGTGGCTAAGTATAAGCCGTACGGTTTGACCGATAATAAAGGTAAAGCCGCGCTCGCCGCGGTTGGTCCGTGGATGGGTGACCATTTGTAAATATATCGAGACCCCTCCGTGCCTTGGAAAGCACGTTAAGCCGTTGGTCCCAACTGTCATACAGTGATCTTTGATAGTCGTTAAGTCATTACAATTCTGACAACCAGTCTTACTATTAATGGAATACTGTATTACCTAGCAATAGGTTGTGGAGGTCAGATAGGCAGTCGCTCTATGTAAAATACGGTATTCAGCTAAATCCGGTAAGACTGGAAGCCGACCCCAACATAGCTTGGGAAAAGGCTAGGCAGAGATAAAGTTACTTTCACATTTATAATAATATTAGTATGGATATATTATTATATTATTTATATATTTTATGCGAAGTTTGAAATGTAATATTTATGTGAAATCCAAATTTGACTGTCATGTTGCCATGTGGCTTGATTCCGTATGAGTTTTCTTGTAAGAATAAATAGCTATTACATAATATGGCATGGTAAATATAGTGAACAATCAACAGATGTTTTAATAGCAATATTATTTATTGTTATATTTTTAGAGGTACTTGAGAACAATATTTTTAATTTTACTGTTCAACGGTTATAATTAATTGCATGTCACACTGCAACAGGCCAACATTTATCGCAGGTTAATAAACGGTTTTATTGATTAATTTGCATTTGAATCGTATTTATCATAACAGGTTGGTACTTAAGGACCCTTCCTACAAACATTGAAAGGACATGAAAAATGAACATATTCGTTATTACATACTAACTTCTGCCCGCGCCTTCTTCTGCGTGGACTTCAGAATTGGGTCATCCCTCGGGAACTACTTAAGGAATCGGGATAAAAGGTAGCCTATGCCCTTTTCCATTTCAAAGGCTAGGCATGCCAAATTTCATCCAAATCCGTTCAGCCGTTTTGCGTGATTGAGTAACAAGCATCCAAACATTCACACTTTCACATTTATAATATTAGTAGGATTAATATTTTTTTTTGCAATATTGCGAAGGAGAACTTTCTCTTCCTGGACGTTATTGCGTGTAGTCATGGCTCTTCTTTCCTTACCCCCAAATACTAAAACGCTAATTTAATTTAACACGTTCTTAAAAATGTCCATCTGTCGCAACTTTACACCTTTAAGTGACACTTTAAGAGACAGCATGGGTCTTAACGGCGGCTTTTAGGCGTTTCAGTATCTGGTCATTAGTCATTTACTTAATAAAGAGAATGATCGGAGCAGATAACTGACTGCTTTTATTTTTAATGATGATCTTTTTACTATTTTTACGTACAAATTAGAATAACGTAGAAAATAAGTTGTATATAGTTACTAACAATACCTATTAACGCAAAAATGAATGTTACTTATCCGAAATAAGGATTTTTGTTTATTATTATATGTAAACCATTTTCATTTATATTGTCACCTTGTTAAATAAATCACGACTTACTTTAGTTCCTTGGCTATGAGTATAAGACTTTATACAGCATTAATTTTAAAAGGTATGCGATATTCTACGATGTAATCAGGTGCATAAAACTGGACAACTTTTCCCACGGAACATAAGTCACGTGACCTGTCACTTTGTATGAAAATTCAATTTTCCATTTTAAGATTTCGACCAATATGTTCTTTGGGGAAAGTGGTTCAGTTTTATGCACCTGCTCACCTCGTAGAATATACGCACTCCTTTTAAATTAATCCTGTATAATAAAGTTGCTCGATTTAGTGGAAACATGGAATGACTGAACTAAACTTTAAACGTTATACAGTAAACCATACTATTGTTGGCACCCCCTCAGTGATTGGCACTCTGATTTAAAAATTCAAATATTAAGAGACAATTCCTGTCTATTTACTGTTGCCATACTTTATTTGGTAGAATATCTAATAATCTCTAGTGGCAACACTGTTGTCAGCCATCTTTCTTTCACAGCTGTTTGTGAGCTTCTACGGAAATCGAGTCGTCGTGAGCGTGTTGTTTTTTTTATTAAAAGTTTAGTACTGGAGGATAGAAGTGCACGTGAAAAGTTGAGTTTTGGGTAAGTTTCTACAATAATTTATATTTGATTATGTTAAATTAGTGTAAATCTTGCTAATTTTATCGTTTTTAGAGTTGAATAATAAGCGTACCGGTAATTTCATTGGTGCCAATCACTGTATTTTTTTTTGTATTGTGGTACAGTGATTGGCTTGGATGCCAATGATTGTACATTTAAATTTTTGGTAGCATGTGGTAGATTTCATAGTTAAATGACATTTCCATCAATATAGACCGTATTGGGTTGCTAAATAAGGCTGTTTTTGCTTATATTACAATTCATGGCACTGCCAATCATTATACATTTTTTGTGTGCCAATGACTATACCCAGCTAAGGTTTCCTCTTCTTCTTCTCTTTCAGGTACCTACCTACCCGGCTCTAAGATGCCGAAGGTTACGGATGGAAAAAAATATACAAAAACATATACAGAAGAAGATGTAGAAAAAGCCTTGCAAGCCATAAAAAATGGAATGGGTAAGAAAACTGCTGCAAATAAATTTAATATCCCACGAGCAACTTTGCAGTTTCGCCTATCCAACCAATTTGTCAAAAGTCGACCTGGTCCAGATACAGTTCTGTCTAGTGCAGAAGAACAAGAGATAGTTAAATGGATAATTGCAGCTTGTAGTAAAGGATTTCCACGGCGTAAAGAGGATGTCATTAAGAGCGTCAAACTGTATTTAGATGAACATCCCAGACCAAACAATTTTATAGATAATACACCAGGCGAGGGATGGTATAAACTGTTTTTGAAGAGGCATCCTGAGCTTTCTATACGAACAGCAGAGGCTGTAACTTCAGCAAGCTCAAAGTTGTCAGAGAAGCAAATTAGAAACTGGTTTACACAAGTAGAAGAATATCTAAAAGAAAATGATCTCTTTCATATTTTGAGTGATCCATCTAGAGTTTATAATGGGGATGAAACAAATTTTATTTTATGCCCAAAGAACACCAAAGTTATCGCTTTAAAAGGAACCAAAAATGTATATGAGGTTGATCACGCTCAGGCTAAATCATGTGTTACTGTAATGTTCACATTTTCGGCGGATGGTGTAACAACACCACCTATGATTATTTACCCCTTAAAGAGAATGCGACCTGAGATTCAAAAGTCTGTGCCTAGCGATTGGGGTATAGGCTTGTCAGATAATGGATGGATGAAGGCCGAGCTCTTCATCCAGTACATACAGAATGTTCTCCATCCAGCGCTGGTGAAGATGAATATCACTTTTCCAGTAATTCTTTTTTTGGATGGACATAAAAGCCACACAACACTTCAGCTTACTCAACTTTGTCAAAATCTTGGTATAATACTTATAGCTCTATACCCTAACGCGACACGGATTTTACAACCAGCAGACGTAGCGGCCTTTCGCCCAATAAAAGTAATGTGGCGTAAAGCAGTCCTAGAATGGCGAACAGACAACTTAACAAAATCCTTACTAAAAACAGATGTTGCACCTATATTGGAGAAGCTTTTACCCAAATTAAATAAGACGACGTTGAAGAACGGCTTTGAAGCTTGTGGTTTATGCCCATTTAATCCAGATCACGTAGACTACACAAAATGTTTAATGCCCTATAAACCAGTCCAAGAAATTTTGGATGACAACTGTTCTACAAGTCTTAACTATCAGACATTTGAAGAAATAGTTGGAGCACAGTTAATCAGAAAGATGAAAAATCAGGTGGTAGGAAAATCAATAGAAGCTAAAAAGCTTCACGACTTGTATAAATATCTCGTACCAAAAATTTCAACACACGAGTCATCGTCGCAAACAATAGAAACAACTTCTGAGGAACGAATGCAACACAAGGACAGGAGCAATTTAAATGAACAAAACGACGACGTTTCAGAAGATTTGACCACAATGGCAGCCCTCAATGAATTAACGACAATGCCAACAGAAATTGAACGTTTGCCAAATGAACCAGAACTGCCAACTCATGAATCTCAATCCAAAGACACTGGCACTTCTAAAACAAACCCGATGGTTGACAATTATTCAGGAACCTCAGGATCAGGACACGAAAAACTTCTGAATGTTGAACTTCAGCATCAGGGAATTGAGGAATTACCTTTGGCATCCTGTATAAATCTTACATCGACAAACGATTCAGTATCAGAAGCTGTACAAACGGTTGAGGTTATTTCTGAGTGTGAAAGAGAAAAACAAACACCAATATATGTAATACCTATTCCATCCACCAGTCGACAAAGTGTAGAGCTGATTGGAGACAAATGGGTACTAGTGGATGACATGCCAACCGAAGTCCCTTCAAAGAGTCCAATAAAGAAACAAAATATAAAAGATTTTTTAAAGTTGCCTAAGACTCCAATTAAAACACAAAAAGCTGGTATAGAACATCGCTCTTTTGTTTTAACGAGTAAAGATTGGGAGGCTGTAGAACTAGAAAAACAACAAAAAAAGATGAAAGAGATACAAGAAAAGGAGAACAAACGAATAGCAAGACTAGAAAAAGCCAAAGAGAAACGCTTACACAAAGAAAAAAAACAAGCTGAAACTATTAATAAAAAGAACAAAGCCAAAAATTTAAATATAATTAAGAAAAGTAAACCAAATTCTGATAGTATCAAATCAAAAATTGTTATCCAATCAAACATTTTAATTAAACCTGCAAATAGAATCTCAAGTGATATTGAAGAAGAAAGAGGATATACAAAGGAAATAAAAAAAGAACATATGAACGAAGTTAAACCTGCAAATAGAATCTCAAGTGATATTGAAGAAGAAAGAGAATATACAAAGGAAATAAAAAAAGAACATATAAACGAAGTTAAACCTGCAAATATTATTGCCCTGAAGGACATAAAAAACAGACCAATTTTAGATGCAGTTGAAAGAACCTTTAAAGAATCGGAACAAGTACAGATGGTAAAAAAAGAATTGAAGAAGGGACCAATTTTAGACGAACTTAAACCTCCTAATATAACTTTCCGATATTCAAGGGAAACTGGAAATGATAAGAAGATAAAAGTTAAAGTAAACAGATTGAGACCAATGACAGATGAAGAATTGTTAAAAAGGTTGGAAGATGATTAAGCGATATTATTAATGGACCTAGGCACGTACCTAGGTGTGCCTACATTGGTAAATAAAACTGCCAATCGTTATACCAAATTCACTGTGCCAATTATTATACTTCAGTGCCAATGATTGTGCAATAGCATAGAATTAAGTTTTATGTTACTTTTTAAGCAATAAAGCAATTTTTAAAAAATACCAATGTGAATCATTGTAATCTATACTTATATACCTTTTATTTGATAAACATTAGATACATAAAAAATAATAATATAACAAAGAAATTACTACTTATATGTTGAAGGTTATCTTAGAGTGCCAATCACTGTACTGTTTACGCGCGGATCGCAAGTAGTTGTCAGAATGTCTGGCATATTTTCTGAAATGCAAAAGTGACGTCATGGATATTGTAGACGCTGTTTCATTAATTATATTCAATTGAAGTGTACGTCATCAATGACAGTACTTTTAAGACAAAGTTATTCACGTTGGTTTAATACCCAAATTGCTGATATTATATTTTCCTGTGTGACTTGCACATCGTTTTCTTTGCTTTTTAAATAAGCGTACTGGCAATGTGGGTCGCATTACTATAATTCTTGTTAACCCCCGTGCTAAGCAAAATGCTTGTGTTACGAGTGGGTTCACGTTGTTAGTGCAAATGGTGGGATTCGAACTCACGACCACATGATCGCAAGTCCGATGCCCTAGGCATTAGGCTACCGCCGCTTCAAGAATTCAGTCATTCGCATTTATCGTACCTACTTACTTCAACTTATTTTACTCTTCTCATCAGCCTGTTTACATTTGGTAATGTAATAAATAAAAAAAAGCGTTTCCTTGAAGTAGCCTCAAATAACTTTTACTAAAACCAAAATTAAAACTAACGTCAACACTTACAAAGTGTGCGGAACTAAAGTCAGATGTAATTAAACACAAGCAAATCCGTCGGCGGTCCATCTTATATTTACACAATCTGACAACTGTCAAACTTTAATCATTCATTCAATGAACGATAAACAAAATAAAATATTCGATCATAAAGCCTTTTTATTAATTTGTATTGAACAGTTGATAAAAGTATACAACACAAGTAGTGTCAGTACGTTCATTTGTATATTTTAATTAGCCTGTCAAGTTGACGTTTGTAAAAGTTGTGTTTGACGTTTAATAGAAAACTGCGATGTGTCACGATTTGGTTCTTTTAATTTTGTTAGTGATTGTACTTGATACAGCGTTGATTGAGGAAATTGGGCGTAAAAATATATCGTTGGTGTACCTACATAATGAGTATCTTTTTATTATTAACAGCGCGTTTATATCAAGAAAGCACATATCGATTTATTTTCCAAAGATTATCGGTGAGCTAATGCGTTTGGGTTCACGTCGGTAGTGTAGTGGGATTCGAACCCGCGACGACATGATCGCAAGTCCGATGCTCTAGCCATTAGGCTACCACCGCTTCTATCGCTGCTTCTTCTTCTTTCAATACTCTTTACATAGGCACCTATGTCTATTATGTTAATATTTCAAAGTTAGTATGTATAATACGTCAATTAACTATGCACAATTTCAAAATTAGACCTCTTCAAAACAGTTTATCAGAGTCCACTCAATATTTTTCTTACATTAGCTTGGCCATCAAAAAGCTCTTTTTTTCTGATTTAATGCGATGACGCCTATTTCCTATTCGATTTTTCTGACAAATTATAAACTTAATTACATAGTTGGGTGGCCGACAACATTTTGACCCCTCGTTCGTCATCTTCGAGTATAAGACAGAATTACTAAAGGTGATTTCAATCTGTCGCGTCCAGACTAATGATTAGCTATGATAAATACTTTTTATACGGTCATTTTTTTCCTTTGATTTGTAGCGTGGGAACATAAACCTAGTAAATTCCGGTCATAAACTAGACATGAGTTCTACCATGTTGATCTACAACAAACAAAAAAAATGCTATTGATTTCTAGCATACTGATACACTGTCATATTATTATTATTACATATAAATACATGAGAACTAAACCCAGGACCAATGGAAGCCAACGACTATGCCATCCAGGTGGCAAATTTTTAGTCAGACAGATTTTGAGGATCATTGACACGAAAAGAAAAAGAATGAGAACTTTGAAGTTATCTTAGTATTTTATTTCCTAAGCGATTATTCGGTCATCCCTTATATCATTGCAACTTCTTTTCTAGGTCTAGTAGCTTTGCTTCTAGTGATCGAGTATGTAACAAAAAAACATGAAATAACAACAAATATATACAACTTTCATTCAAATTAAATGAACTCTGTTAAAAAAAACACTACGAATAATTTTAGATTAACCTTAGGATGGATCAGATTATTTAAAAAAGAAAAGACTGTAGCATTTTTTATGTACCCATAGAAAAGATAGTGAAAGGTCAACAAGACAACATGGAACTTCAAAATTAATAGCAAATACTTACATTATCAAATATGGTGATCTTGTAAAATCATGTACCTTTAATAGAGTCGGTGCTAACAACAATATTAGTTTTATGTAAGCCGTCACCTAGTTGCCAAACATCGATGACATTTTGATGGGGACTGGGTTTATTTTACATTACATCGCAGCGGGCTACACGAACTAGTCTTACGTGGATTCGTAGGTTCTGGAAATGGTATTAACAAGATTTATTTTCATTAGCACAAGAAGAAAGAATGCCATAGGCTCTCGGACGAAGCTGAAGCAGCAATTTTAAGTCGTTCCTGAAACTGAATTATGAACAAGATATTAAGACATGGTTTACTACTCACCATTTAGTAATACTTATCACTTAACACAATGTTATAGGATAACTTTAACTTTTACACTGTTATAACATCATCTTTAAGACCTCTAAGATAAGAGGTAACATTAGATATTATTTTTTAATGAATCATAGGAAATTGTGCGTTTATAAATATAAAAACACATGATTTGAAAAACAAAAGAGATTGATAGTTGCTCTACATTTGTTACCCCATCGAAATAAAAGCCAATTAATAAATGCTCCAAACATATCTAGTAACGTCTACATCAAAACCTTCAAACTCAATAATAAACAGGCAAAAAAGTCACGCGTCCATTGCGCCTCCGATGGTCCCGATAATTTTTCAACACACCGTCTACTTATTACGATCATAGGTAGAGCATTAACCAACGCGTAGTATTTTCAATCGTGCTATAAAGAATCCAATCAAAAACCAACTTTATTTAATCTTGAACAAGGGTTATAATAACTTGAAATCGGTCCTCGATTGCGTTTGTATCTCACGTTTGAAATTGGACTTTATTTTGGGACGGTTAGGTTGGTTTTTGTTTGGAGGTGTAGAGAAATGATGGTAGTATTTCAGCTAGACATCGGTCAAAGAGTCGTGACCAGCCCGTCCCTTGCACCTGACGTCCACCACTGACGGTTAATGTAACTTCACCGAAGTACAAAAACAGCATTTTAAAGATACTGTTTTAAATACCAGTGTTGTTATCTGATCGTGTAATAGTTGTCCAAGAATTACTTTTAATTATAATTGTATGTGATGTAGATTCAACGATACAAGAAAATTCCTTGTTCTACAAATGACTTTATCGAGTAAACCAAAGAAAGGAAGTTTGACATCTATTGTAATTAAACAATACTTCATCATTAACAAATAAAACTTTATTCTATACTAGCTATTGCCAGCGGCTTCGTTCACGCTTAGGTATAAGTAAAATAATTGAATTTAAATTAATAACCTGTTACTCAGATATAATGTAGCATTTTAATGGTGAAAGAAGTGATGAAGAATATGTTGACATCGTTCCAGTAATATATATCTGGATTTATTGATAATACAAAATAAAAATCTTTTCTTTGTAAAATGTTATAGGTATAAGACATCAAACGGATTTATTTAACATTATTTTTGAACGGAATCTATCGCGTTTCATTTTTTTAGGAAAACTTTGCTAAGGCATCTAACATCCATAAAATTTACTACTCGGGACAATATTGAATGCTCTGAATGCTTTCGGCAGTGACATTTAATCTTTGTATTTTATACCGGCTCACGTAGTCAGTAAAAATATCTGATACAGTTTTTATTCCCTTAAAGTATTATACTAATTGGTTCTATATTTCTATATTTAATCTAGCTGAAGCTCGCAACTCCGACCGCATGCGTGTCGGCTGTTCCAGCGAAAAGTAGCCTATGTCCTTTTTCAGGCTTTGGACTATCTCTATACCAAATTTATTTTATATCTGTTCAGTAGTTTAAGCATGATTGCGTAACACACATATAGACAGAGTTACTATCGCATTAATAATAATTATAAGTAAAGATAAATACAATTTAGGTGTATGGACTCCATTCCAAATTAGGCCTTTGACTCGTTATATGGAGAGCAGGCAGCCATAAAATGATTAAAATATTTGATTAATAAAATATATAGCCCGAAATTGTATATTTACATGACATACCGGCCTATAAATTGCCCACTGTTGGGCAAAGGCCTCTTCCCATATAGTGAAAGAATGAGCATTGATCACCACGCTTGCTCATTGTGGATTGACGTTGTCAGATTCCATGTTTTTTTGTTTTTTGGAATCCAGGTTTATTTACAATGTTTTCCTTCACCATTTGTCAATAATGTCTTAGAATGACTAAGAAAGTACATTTAACTTTGAACCTGCAACCATACGCATGTGAATCTGGTCATTGAACCGCTAGGCCACCACGACATTATTATATAAATCAGATGTAATTGTGAGACAAGTAACCTCCTAGAATTCTGGTGCAATCTTCAAGTCTACTCAAAGCACTGTAATCATTCTACAAACGTTAAGGGACAAGCTACAATTATTCCAATTTCATCGAAATCATCTACATGACCAGCATTATACAAACCCATACATTTTCCCATACAAGCGGTCACAGCATGCATAGTTCACATCGTCGTGACTGAGCCATGACAGCTACTTTTTATGACCGTCTCGTCTTTTTGCGAGAATTGCTCTCTTTGTCTACTTTTATTTACGTGCTCAAAGCGCCTCTACTTTCGCGAGGATATGATTATGCAGATACGACAGTAGGCAGAAATGTGTTTCAAGAAATTTATATGTGTTTTGTGTTGAAATACTGCACAATGACATGCAAATAAATGATCAATCTATCTTTATAGGTAGAATGTTTAATGTGTGACATTTTTTTTAAGACACCTTTTCTTGGACATGTTAAAATAAGTAAAATAGGAAGAAATATACACCACATTTTTAGCATAAGGTGTAGAAAGCATGCTATTTAAGAGCTAGAGCGTCGGAATTCGGTTTACGTGGTTGCGGGTTCGAATCCCACCCATCACACTTCCGACGTGAACCTATTCGTAATAAAAGCATCTTAGTTTACCACGAGGGGTTAACTAGTAAAGTGCGACCCACATTGTTAAAAAAAATATAAAAAAAAGTAGAGCAGGTATATGTTTAAACACAAAAAATATGAAAATAGCTATTATGTTAAAAGATTATTTTGATTTAAAAATCTATAACTTCTATTAAACTAATCATGCAAACCTCTTATTACAAGACACTAATTACTAGGTCCAAAGACCCACTGAAATCAAAGCAGTATCTCCTCTGAGTGTATAATCACAGCAACTTGTCGCTATCCTGGAATGCCATGGGAACGGGTAGCTCCGTCTTACATGACACGAAATTATTGAGCCCGTACAAGTCACTATTACCCCATTACACTCTGTTGGACGACTGTGTTTAGCACCGCAATGTTCCAAGCTTTGCGTGGCGCGGAAAAATAAGCCTTCATTGGTGGTGCTAAATTAAATGAGTACCTGTTCATGTTGGATGATATTATTTAAGAACAATGATTATAAAATGTTACTTCAAATTACAACTCAAAGACTTTCTTTCGGGTACCATAGTTCCAAAATAAACGTCGTAGAGATATTTAATATAATAATAAAACTTTATTTTGAGTCTATGGGTACTATTATAGTTCATACACTTGGTGCACAGATATTATTATGACTAGAAGTTATAATACAAATGAAATAATGCTTAAATAGCTTAGTAACTTAAAATGTACATTTTTAATACTGATAAATCTAGTGCCACTCTCATAATTAAGATAAATCTAACGACATACATATCTCAAGGTTAAATTTAGCATGAAGTTTATGATATAAAGCGTGACTAGAAAATATGACCAACAAAAAGACATACTCTTATTCTGGTGTAGTCGGGTAAATATAGCACTGCTTTATCACTATAATTATGTTTTAAATATGTATTGATATTCTATGAGGATATACAATATATTGATTTCTGAGGGTTACGTTAGACATTGAAATAAAACTACTTTTTAAACGGACTCTATCGCAGTTAAGTTTGATTTTCATGCCAGAAGTTTCAACACCTTTGCAGGTGTCATGGCCACGGGCAGACTGCCCATCGAGACCTTAAATCAAAATAAATCGCTTAAGAAGCAGTTATAGCTATGCAAATAATTAAACGTATCGTTATCAATTAACACCTAAACACACACTAAAAATTAAAACAATTTTAAACGATCCACATATTGGTTACGGATCATTGAAAACTGTTAAATCTTAGCAAAAACTGTCAAGTTCTGACAAGTCCTAAATCACATAATTTCATGAATGACACATGCTCAATCTAAACATCCAAATGTCTCAGTCATATATTATTTTAGTAATCGGATATTCCCAGCATCAATCAGTAAGGAAGTGCAGGCCGAGTGGCGCAGTCGGTGGGACAGGCACGTGAAAGTGATTAGCAGGACAGTGCAGCGTTGTTAATACAAGGAGGCCTTGTTCGAGGGGAGAGTGGGGTAAAATGATGCTGGAGAGTTTCTTAGTAAAAAAATAGTAGGTAAAATTTAAGAAATTGTTTATAATATAATTATAAATATGTGAAAGATTTAAAAAAAATATATGATTATAAGTTAATCTATTTATTTGCAAAAATTATCTGCTATCTACTATTTACGGTGGGTATCTTTACATCATAATAATTATTTTTTACTGGAAGCAAATATTATAAACTTAGCTTTTTTAACAGATAATTTAGATACCTATTGGAAAACAATAGGTGAACATCCCCATATTGGAAATACAGAGCGGAAGTATAGCTACATTATAGTAACTTGAAAATCTGTTATAAATAATTTCACTAACTTTCATTACATGTCCATCGGAGCCCACTCTCCTCAAAAGCGGCGGCAATGTCGCGTGCTATCATGTTTCACCCACTACAACGGCAACTTTGTTCCCTGCTTACACCACAGCGAACAAACAAAAAACACAATGTATTAGCGGCACTTTGCGATGCAATTCCGGCCATTCTTGCTAATTACTCCCACCAAAAACCAGTACAACTAGACCTGTCGATCTTTTATAATGTTTAAGTAATTTTACAATTTGGGGGGTCAGTGATATCTGGTTGTTACTTAGTGCCAAATTTCTTGAAATGTTTGGTAATTGTAAGACAATGCGATGCGAGTCATAAACGCTTGACGTGGCCATGCGAAGGTGTTAAGGAACACAATGAGGTCACACAGTTTGTTTAACAGTAGCCTGTCTAATTATAAAGTGAAACTTTTGTTTTAAAACTCCTTACTCGGAAATTCGTGTTGCTTCCTAATTTGTAAACTTCGATATACTGTTTTCATGTGTCAATAATTGGTAACACAACGAGCTTTAATTACGATTAAGCCTGCTCGCCTACGTCAAACTTTTTGGAAGACATAATCGATGTTATTTCTGACCGACTTTTTATCGACTTGAGCTTGCAATCAGTACCTACGTTCTATTTTTCTGCTACAAAAAATCTATCACCAATTATCGAATGTGGACTGGCAACCTTAGGTGTTTCTTTATTTCATACTTTTCTGTGACCTATTTTTTACAGATCAAATCTAGAATTGGACAGACACAAATAAAGAACAAGCAGGGAGCCGCTGGATGCAGGTCGCTTCTTACAGACCGATCTGGAAATCGTTGAAATAAAGCTACTTTAAACCGATTCTATCGCGGTTTATTTTGATTTTAGTTGCCGACGTTTCAACATGTATTTGCGCGTAAACCTCAGAAAACAATACGATCTGGAAATCATTAGTGGAGGCCTATGTTCAGCAGTGGACGTCTTGTGGCTAATATGATTAAATAAAGCACAGGGCAAATCTTTTTAAGAGCTCACAAGTTTAAAAAATAATCCAATCAAAGAATTCAATCAATTATGTATTAATTACAAAACAATATTTTGATTCAGTACCGAAAAAAAATAACAAAGGAATCGGAAATCGATAATTCATTTCGATACTATTTGCGATAACAAGGGCAAAATTACCAATATTACATCAAACATAATAACCCAAAACCAAAACAGGAAGCCAACCCTCATACTACAAACACTCGATACGAGTTTACATTCGAATAAATAATCGACGAATGTATTCGATTATCCGTTCACAATTTACAAATTCCCCGAATTTACCGAACACCACTCGAAAACTTCAACTTGTACAAAAACCGACCCACTCTAACTGAGCGTGAAATATTGAGAAAAAATTACGCAAGTGAACAACGGCCCTTATTGAATGCATCATAAAAATATGATTGACATGTTTCTTAATATGACATCTTTCGGGCGGTGATATTTTTTTGTCGCATGTGTGTACCGGGCGTTATGGTCTCTTTTTAAAGGACAAACTGCTTTCAATCTCTCAAAGAATTTTCGACTTTATTTCCTCACTTATTTGAGTTGTAATTTTTGTGGTCCTTTTGTAAAATAAGGGCCTAATATTTTGCAAAAGACATTAGAAAGGAGATATTAAGTGAGCGGTAATCCAATTACATGTTCTTTGTCAATTTTAGGATGTGTATTATATTTCTATAGAGGCTTGTTATCCTTCTTATATTTGTAGTTATGTACAAAGGATATCTATTGTAGGCCTTGTCCTTTTGTCTGTCATTCTGTAGTCTGTATGACGTAATGACATGCTTGAAAAACACCGCTTCGAGCTTATTTTGGATTTCAGATAACATGTTGTACAATATCCATCTTTTTCTATTATTGTCATAATTTGTTAAAATATCGCAAAGGTGCGCCACGTACCTAAGGACCAATTTTTAGTTTCAACATATTAAAAGATTATATTTGATACTTTGCTGTGAGACAGTCTGAAAGCTGAACCCAAGACAACCATAACCGCTTTTATTATTTATGGGCCGACATCAATCTTGCTCAAAATTTCCTAGTCCAATTATGCGGAAATGTATCAAAATCAGAATACAAGTCTTATCACACGTCTTGCAAACATCTATTATAATTGTCAACAAAACTTATCACTAATTCCTTGAAATCGGTCCATTTATTACAATTTGCGACGATAGAACGACCGGAATACGCAATCTAACGACATGTCGGGCTTATTGTGTCTCTAGGTTAGTCAGATGGGTGCAATAGGGTTATCTGTATTACGTGTCATTAAAGACACCACGATACGCCCTAACCATCGTATGATATTTGCCGGCAATGCAACAAGACAACAATTAACCATAAATAGAAAATAGAACCATCCAATTAAGCCATTAAGGTTCAAATTTAAATGAGTCTTAAATTGTGGATGGTTCTTCACATATTGGTAAGAACAGCTCATACAATTAAAGTCCAATAGATGCAACGATAAGAGTCACAATACACTCGAGGATGTCATAAGATTATAATAACTTTTGAAATGCCCAAGGCGTAATTATACCTTATGAAATTTTGAGGACCACAGAACAAATAAAATATAAATTAAATTGATTGAGAATGATGATAAAAAAGGCGTAAAGTGGACGGTGTGTGCTTGCTCAGAGCGACGTGATTAATTCGTGATTAGATAGCTCCGTTTGTAAGAAAAAGTTGTAAAATAATTAAGTTTAAGATATGATAATGTTTATCGAAATAAACTTTCGTTCCCGTTGCACTTATAAATGTGTGATTTATTTAACTTGAGTAATCCTTGAAGGCGGAATGAAAGATAAATTATATTTTATCGAAGAAGTTATAATAACTAAAAAAAATATGCTTTAAATAATGGCTGCGGATGACAAATTACTTTGTTTTGAAAAAAGTTTTACCGCTTTATGATTGAATCCCAATAAGGTGGTCAAAGCAGGTAAAACATGCAAATATATCATTTAAATATAAACACTGTCATTATATTATCATCCATTAAGAAAATGAACATTCAAATTTAAGTTTCGATCACCTTAATAAACATGACATGAGTCAATACATACAATCAACGAAAAAAAATATTTTCAGACAGCATTCTTGCTTTTTAAGTAGAAAAAAAAACACTTTTCATTTTAAATAAAATAAATATATTTTTAATTACTATTGACATTTTGGCAGGACTTCAGTATAACAATGCAATTGCAAGGAAGCATTGAAATGAGGACAAATAAACAATGAATTCATTAGAGCTTAATTGATTTCAAAAATGATATGACATTTGTTATTGACAGAAATCACAATAAATTATAATTATCGTATTAATGTCGGAGTATTTGCATCTTATTATGATAGATTAGATCAACGATGACATGAGTTTAATATTAATAGATTACATCACCTGTCTTCCAGAACAATCTGTTGTAATTGAATCTACCTAGTTACTCACTTTTGATTCTTAAATCTTGATTTGCAATTTTAGCATTTTTAACAAACTATTGTCGTGATAATGTAAAGTCTCAAGTAATGATTTTTGACAACTTGTTACATAACTTTTCAGTTGTGTGAACATAAATGAATTCGAATAAGATTTTATCAGGATTTAATATTATATTTGCATCATTAGTGTCATCGTTGTCGACGATAACATGAGTACCAAGTATGACAAAGCAATTCTTATTTTCAGATGGTCATGTGATCTATGGTACCTACCCATATTTTTATGATACAAATTATACTTAGTTATCTATTACTATTTTTTTTTAATCGTCTTTTGTGTTTGTAATCGCCTTTTCGGAACAGGGAAGTTTTTAATGTTGCCAAAAAAGCAAAGGGGCCAAAAGATCATTCAAATAATGCTAATAAAATATTTGTGTATTAATTTTATGCTACACGTAATAATTAAATACTGCTTACTAAAACCAACCAACCAACTTTCTATATCAAAGATTACTAAATTACGTTCATAATTATGTAAAGAAAACCGTGCCAAAGATCAAGACACTTAAGAAACTAATTTCCTCGTCCAAATCCCTCAAAACAACATTTAAATTTCATATTGTCATACACCACTAACGTAATAATTAGCTAATTGGTCACAGAGTAGTTTATGACTGAGAAACGTTAAAACAAAATTATAATTAGTCATAAATCCGAGCGTGGAGACCATCGATCGATACTCGATTCGCTCACACGATTATATCGATTTATTATCGATGTGTGAGTGTATAGGTGGCATGTGTGTGCGTGTCCGCGTATAGGAACAACAGATTTATTGTTAATGGTGTCCCGAACATAATTAAAATGGTTGATGTTTCGCCCGGGCCGCTTGGCCGTCGTCCTTCATCCGAAATGTAGAGTAGAGAAAATGTAGAGATTTACTCTACATTTTTTTCTGAGATTATTGCTTACACATGCTTTAAATGTATTGCTTCAGTAAGCCTTCCTCAGTTCGTAGATTCAGTCTATTGAAATGTTACATACACACATTATTGACTTGCGTTTAAATGTAATTTCGAATAGTTAGGAACAGACCAAATAATAATATGAAATATTTAGTTAAAGGCATTTTTTTTTTTTTTCAAATAAAAGCTTATTTTTTACGGTTTTTTTCTCAGTCAAACAAAAGATTAAAACAAACAATAATATGTAGAATTTTAAATAGAGTTTTTGTAATGTTAATGAAATCAAAACTAATAATCCTTGAAAATAAAACCACCGACAAATTAGTTATGAAAAACTTCCTACGCAACTATGTTCTCTCTGATAACATGAATTACTCTACACCGCGTAGTGTTATAGATAATAGTGAGCGATACCCCGTGCTATACACATTGTGGCGCCATCTGTACGCCAGACTATTGTTTGTTCGTCACCTGCAATGATACTGATTGTCTCGATATGTAGCGTCACGCTTTTTAATCTCGTCCCAAAGATATTGGATCAAAATTGTTTAGGAGTAAAAAGAACATCGAAATGCGGCCGAAAGATTATACTTTAAGCGGAATATCCAACGAGACATGGCAGGACGTTTAGAAAAGTCTTGTACCGAAAGCTAGGATAATCTTTCGTATTTAGGACCTTAGATAATTTGCAACTCAACGTAAAAAACGAACGTGAAAAGACTGGCAGGAACAAAGCGGTTAGAAACTGCTCAAGACCGAAAAACATGAAGAAAGCTTAATTTACGAACATCTACATTAATGAAGACACCTTAGTCATTGCAATACTGGCTACCGAAGAAAAAGAAACAACAAAGAAAATAAAAATAATACTTATTACTTACTTATAAAAATAAATCTATAAAGTTTGGTTCACAGTACCTAACACAATACAAGCTACCTGTAAACAAAATTCATTACATGCGGCCTTACAAAAATACATCACCATTCAAAATCCGTCCACCGTTTTCCTTACAAAAGAACAAAACTAATGTCAACTTCTCAGAAACCTTAATCACCAGATTCAAACGGCGATTAATCAAAATCGCCATTAATTATTAGACGCGAGTATTTATACTGATTATAATGGGATGTCCGAAACGCTGTGTCGTCCCGCCCTACTATTACCTCTGGGCCTTTCGGTATTACGGACGAGTCGCCGCTCGTATATTAGGACCGGAATATTACTGGTGCACATTACGCGTTTACAAAAGCTTTGGCTGTGGGAACGGGTGTAACGAAACGAGATGTGATGTGCATGCATTTAATTATGTAGGAGGGTGATAGTTTATGGACATGGACTTACTTCGTACACGCCTTTATGTGAACCTGAAGAAATATATTTAAATATATCCTATTTCTAGAGGCTTATAAATCTCACCAATGATTTGTCTTTGAAATACATTAAATATTACATAATTATGAACAAATTTGAGGCTTACATAACGTATGTCATTGAAGACTGAATATCAGTCAATCACTAATGATGGAACACATGGCGTCGCCACCCTGAATCGGAACACAATTCATATTACAAATGGTAACAATCAACATTTTTCAATCGTATATTATCATGGCACAATTAATAATTCGTAAAAAATCATTAACGAGCAAAACAGGAGAACAAAAGTCGCGGTCCTTTGAGGCATGTATAAAAAAGGAGAGGATAAAAAAGGGAAGGCATCCCGCGGGGCGATCGTCGGCGGTGCGTATACTAAACCAACACAGTATGTGTCGACACTGGACTGTATGATAATGCCGCACGCATTATATGGATAGTGGCTAACATGATGGAGAATGCGTCAAGGATTTATCAGCCTCAAAAGTTAGGAAGCAACGATAATGAATCCAAAATGATGAGTGAGACAGTTAGGTATGAGATTTCTTATAAGGAAGTGGCACGCAATGGGAACAAATACGAAGCACCGGTTATAAATGATAATTTGCACGCAAAATGATTTAGTTCAAACAACCCCGTTCTTTAACATATTTGGTATTACGTCATAAATGTAAATTATTATTCGCTTGTTTCAATACATCCATTGCAATGATAAAAGGAGTTTATCGATACAATAAGTTTGTTTCTGATATAAGTTACCTAATACTTTCACAACCCAAAAACAGCATATATTTAAAACAATAAGTAAAATCAATACATACAAATATTTTAGAAACTATTTAGAACGCAAGAAACTCTGAGTAAAATTTATTTATATGCGCTTTCAATTGTTTCCTGGCGTTAATTCGAAAAACAAATTACAAAACACCTTTCCAATCTCTAGACCACTACACAAATTGTCATCACGCAAAGCAAATACTCTATAAATAATATCTAATAGTTCCACTGAGAGCCACAAGGCTCGACACTGGAGCACATTCTGCCGCCACCCCCCGCTGGTCCTTATGTCCTGGTGACAGGACCACGACATGTTATAACGTTCGCCGATGAGTAATGAAACTTAAATTGTATTTAATTGAACTTTTAATTTGTTCTGTGAACCGGTATGTGAAATATTGTTTCGATTTGACTTCATTGGAATACAAATAAAAATTGAGTTGCAATGAGGTGCTTGGATTTTTACTTCTTTATTATCAAATTAAAATAATAAAAACTACTGAAAAGTACTAGATCTTATTCAAATATTTATAGCATAAATATATTTGTATTAAATTATACCATCATTGCGGACAACTATTGATTGGAACAAAGTTCATTCTCTGTGTTCTATAAAATCTTACTTCGATTAAATCTAATAAAAAATCATACCGTCATACCGTAAATGGATCCGTCACCGTAAATAAACGAGAACATTGGTGGGGTCCCGCAAGGCTCTCATCTAGGCCCTGCGTGTCCTTACACAGCCCATAAAGCCGACTTCCCTATATTTATGCCCTTTTGTCACGACACCGTCCAATTGGATGTCCCGATAATTTACGCTAACGTGACGACATTAATACACGGCTAAGGGAACCTTGATAAAGGGCCTTTTAATAACCCATTCAGAGCGCGTGCTGTGACAATATTTCCCGTGAACTTGTAGCGTTTTGTTTCGTATTTATTTATGTGATATCGTTAATTGAATAGCCTTTTTTGATGTATATTTTATTTCGATATAGGGGGCATTAATTTTAGTATTTTTTATTTTTGGTCTTATGAAACAAAATTCAATAATGTTAGAGTGTATGAATGTGCTTAATTTTGCGACCGCGATCGCTGCAATGGCAGAAATGAAGTCACGAACTTAAGGTAGCCACAATAAAATAGATAACACTTTCCTTATTTGAAACTCAATTATGTATGATTGTTGGATGCTCAATTGTTGGAATTGCGAGGGATACTGGAAGCCGCGAGATACTCGTGGAATAAGATGTAATCTGCAGTTTATTTTGGTCGCGGTCATAGAGACATCGGTCTGACACTGTTTAGTATCCAGGAGAAATATCTACTGCAAATGTTAATGGGTAATAACAGTGAAATACTATTATACTTTTAGGTAGTAAATTGGCTATCATTGCATTATTATTAAGACAAGTACATTATCAAGCAGCGGCATCAATCAAAACATTTCAGTTTTAATTGGCGCCTTACATATGACAGGAGGAAGTTAGGAAATTCGTCTCGGTAGCAATTGCGATAGCTCAAATAGCAACAATTGGCCTTCGCGATAACGTTGAACAATTGAATTGAGGGCAAAACGACGTCAATTAAACACCGTTTCCGTTAACAACGGTTAATTAAGTTAAAAGCTTTTAACTGGCGTTGTGATAAAATAAAACGTGATGGACGATCGTTGATACGTGATACTGTGGGGCAATATTGGTTGGATTAAACATTGGAGTTATATGAATCTCACTAGGAACTATGACATAATTTTTTTCTGAATAAGACTAAAGGTGAAAATAAAATTTTGATAATACTGATGTTTCGTGTGATTTTAGGGACTCATGGCTAAGTGTATGGTCGGACTGATAATAACGGTTGAGACGCGTTAGCCGCGGTTGGTCCGTGGAGACTCCTCCGTGCTTCGGAAAGCACGTTAAGCCGCTGGTCCTGACTGTCATACATGGATCTTGACAGTCGTTAAGTCATTCTGACAACCAGTCTTACTATGGGACATTGTTATCCAGAAAAGGTTGTGGTGATCAGATAGGTTGTCAGTCGATGTAAAATATGGTATTCAGCGAAATCTGGTAAAACTAGAAGCTAACCTTACTCCCTAGCTTGGGAGGCTAGGCATATGATGATGATGCGGATTATTTGGTTCAACTACAATTCAAGAATAAGACTATGCTGTTATTGTTTGCGTCAATTAGACATATAGATCAGACGTCATCTTTCATTAAAAAATTATTGACTTGGTTAAGTGAAGTATCAAAAATATTTTCTGTGCTGTAGTTTTTTTAAATCTTGTCACTTGTCAACTTAAAATAATAGAAGAAATAAATGGTACCTACTTTCAATTTCTAAAATACAGAAGGTACCATCAATGTCTTGGGGGAAAAATGCCAACCAAAGCCTATTATTACCTACACAAGTTCGCAAACGCAACAAAAACACAACTAATGAAGTCGGACCGAAACTTTATTATGCCCGCACTAAACAATTCACATCGTAAATTTTCGTCAGTCAAAACGATTAACAAAAAAAAACGTCCCTTAAAAAAATCAACTAAACCCAGGCAAGGAGAAATCACCTTTATAACCATCGAATGAGAGTTTTAAGAACTGCAAATGTTAAATGTATTGGTGTTCTAAAGTCAAACTGTCATGAGACAAGTTCGGTCACTTTTGGGCGATTCCGATGTTTTTTTTTTTCTAATTTCGTGTTTTCTTTGGCGGCTCGATTATTGGGACCAAATGACACGACAGGTGACGAGTTTTTTCAACTTCGGTTGGATAGAAAAGAATTGTTATGCATTTTATTGCGTGCCTCGTCGTATATCGGGCGATCTGAATTCGTAGGGCTAATTTGCTCGCTTTGAAACCAGATGACGCGATAAAGATGTCGGTGTTATTTTTAAGGTTTTTGTCGAATATTTTTTTTTGTTTCTATTGTTGTTTTGCTAAATACAAAATTATATATTGTTCTTGGTAGGATATTTAATAACATAGTAAGATGTTTTGAGTAATTTTGATAGGTGCTTTCCTATACTTTGTATTAGTTGCCCAAAAAAACATGGGGTAAAGAGAAAATAAATGGTGTACCTATTATTCTTAGATAATTATAATTCTTCTTATATTTAAAGTAAACACATGTTTTTATGTCAATAAATATTTTCTATTTATAACTAAAGCTTATTAAAAATGTTTTACACATTATGTACAAAACTTATTAAGTTAACACTACAATGCCTGTGCAATATTATCTTTCAAAGAACAGGTTAAAAAACCAAAAATCTTATGTAAATAATCTAGTCATTAGGCGAGTTGAACAAATGACACGCGATAATCTGCGGCCATTAGCGGGCATCAGTCATAATACTAAAACAATAGTAATTGTCGTAATAAATAACGTCCCAGGGTTTCGTAAAACACTTGTCTACGAACCGCTATTAAAACTACATTACTGATCGGTACCAAACGAAAAAAAACTAAATCGAAAAAAGTTCCAAATGTTTATTTTAAATGGATAATGTTTAGAGAAAGAGTTATTTGGAAAAATCAAATTAAAATAATTATAATATATTTTAGGTCTCAAGAACAGGCCTATCTTATTTAAAATAATATTAAATCTGAAAAGGTAGGTAACCTGGGTTTACATAATCTCAAATAAATAAGATTTTTTTTTAACTCTTTTTAGTGTCAAGTAACCTCCTGAAACAGTTTTACATACAACTCATAATTTCATTTCTTAGCCATATATAAACCGCAGTTTCCATAGCAACTCGCCTAAGGCCGACCAACAACCCAGTCTAATCCCTGCAAGGTCATAAAAGAAACATGTTCAAAAGCAATTAATTCAAGTGAAAAACAAATCAAAACGAAAATCTAAATTTACTAACTCATGAAGGAATTCAGATGTTTGTGTTTCTGACCGTACACAAAACCGGAATGTTTGACGCCATCGTTACTAATGAGTGCTGTATTATTGAAACAATCACAAATTTTTACACAACGTATAATTTTTACGTACATTTTATTTGCATTGAGGTAATTACAGTCATTTTAATGCTTCTTCACACGACAACAAAAATATATTTATATGGATTTTATGGATATGGACGGGACACTGGTTTCGTCCAATCATCTGTTTTTGAGTGTAAAGTACAGATGAAGATAATAATCTCCAGACAAGGCCAATTGAAGATAGAAAGAAATACTTAGACGATATTATAGTGCACAAATGTATGTCTAAAACTTGTGCACTCTCTGTTCCTTCTCTCTCATAGTCCGATGGGCCGGCATCAGCAGACCGACACTACAAAAGAGAGCAGGCGCATGACCACCAGCTTTACGTGCTTTCCGAGGCACAGGGGTCTAAACATCGCCACACTTCCTGTCTCCGAGTGGTACTGAGTATTTCTAAACAGAAAATCCAGTATATATTTTTTGCCCGACCCTGGATTCGAACCCAGTGCAGGGCAGAAGAGCTTGCGACCACTAGTCTTACGACGCACTCAACGTTGCAGATGTGACATTAGTAAGAACTAGTATTAATTTATGTAAGTCAATCAAAGACCCTCCTAAAAAGTAAAATAACATACCTATCTACCAACCTTCCTACCTAGCATACTATATAAAGTAATATTTTTTCTGTGAAAATACCTTGTTATTTAATGTGTATAAACTACAAATCACCAGGTGTAATTACACGGAAAAATAATAGTCAATTTATTCATAATAAGGTATTCTTTAACAGTAATTATCAACACACCGTCCTAAAATAAACCTGTATGTCGGAAGACAAAACACAACACACAGCGCAACCTGTTGGCGAATTTCAGTAACGTTGCTCTATACAAAATCTTAACAGTAAGGAGCAAAGCTTCTCTTCACAAGGCCAAAGGAACCTGTTTATTTAATAACTATTCTTCACCTCCTTAAAAACTATCCGATCCTCTTCAGGATTACTGTTTCAGCTTTATCATTTTATTAATGTCAACGAAAAGTTTGTAAGGAAAAAATTATTAAATTTGCATACATTTTTACTTATCCTATTTGAAACACATAAATTATATAGTGCCTCGAATAACACCTATACAATAACAGATAATAAAATTGGAGACAGTGGGAAATTTAACGAATTTTTATTCAAAGATTTTGAGTTCGACTTTGCATAACTACAGTGACAGGTCTGTGACGTAGACATACAGCGCAAGAGCAAAAACAGTCTAATTAAGACATATTGAAATAAACAATTAGTCCAACGGGATTTGAATTTGCATTTTATTGAGTAAGGCCTTATTCGACGCCGACTTGCTTTTGATAGTCAACTTAATAAAAACTTCGATTTCAATAATTAATATTTTAGGCGTAGTCACGCTTAAAATGTAATTTTGTATGTCCATTTGATTGAGAGAAAACTTCTTTCAATTAAGGCTGCAAACACATAACACTTCAGATTACTTTCTATGAAGATTTTATCTGGATAGGACTCTACTTAAGACGATAAGAAATCTTCATAAAATACCTTTATCACTGGACGGTTCAATACTTACTAATATTTATTTAAACACGAGCATAAAATCCTTGTTTCAATTAAAAAGGTATTCAATTATAATCTTATAATCACAATCAGTTGCCGACAGTTAATCCTATAGGTACCCAATTTCACGCTACCAACTTCGTGTGGGTGGCCAGTGACATTTGCACGTAAAAAAAAACTTACAAAAGTATATTTAGTTGGTATCCAACCGACAACAATTCAACTCCTGTGGGCTGCAATGTGACAAACCGAAAATGTCACAATCTCATTGTAGAGATCCTATTCACATCCATTGTGCGGTGGCGCTACCACTTTGTGACCAAATTGGATGAGCTTTTGTTGGAAAGTCATGTTTTTTTAAACTGTAACAGTGTCATCGGACAAGTGCCTTTAGAAATGGATTTGAGTAATGAGATTAAAGTTTTTGCTTACGGCGCTTTGAGGGATCGCTATTTTGTTAAGAATAAATCATAGTGTATTATTTTTTAGGCTTTTAAAAACAATTGGGCACACTTCAATTTTAAAAAACCTACATAGCAGGATTTGAAAGTCCAAATGGATACTGGTGGTTGAGATAAAAGGATATGTATAAGAGGGGGCAACGTCATAATTATTTGTTTTTGTTGTACGATTTTTCGTAACAAACACTTGTAAAACGTAAAATCATCAAAACATAATCTAACATTACCGGCGCGCAACTTAGATCTGAAAAACCCACATATGCGCAAAAACGTCACATTACAAATCCGCAGTACGCCTCTGTTTGTGCTCATCCGGCTTTAAGTCCCTAAAAAGCGCTCGTGGTGACACCTCCCCGTCTTCCTCCCACCCCACGGCCTACATGCTCCCATCTCGCTCGCACACCCGCGACTCCGCTCCTAAAGCGACAAAACGCGACACACACTTCGTCCACTAGACGACCGAAGCGACAGAGCACGCGCGCGCAATACTCGTCTCTACACAACTTAGTTTTAAAGCTAGCGCTCCGGATTGCGCGACACATTAGAGGACATTTACTCACCGTCACTGAAAGATCCTTTACGCCAACATAGCATCATCATTCTCAGCTTTAGGTTCATAGGAATAGACATCATTTTCCCTTGTCGTTGCTAAAGGTGGTGTAAAGACACAGTTTTCAAATGTCACGCAGTGTAGTCGTCTCTTTTCTCCGGAGTCCTGTCGCATCTGCCCGGCTCCTTTGGCATCCTTCAGCATGCATGTGTCCCCCCGCATATCTTTCATCCCGCTCTACGGCGCCTGAAGCCCAGTGTCCGGTCTCACAGACTGTTAGGCGGTCGTGTCAGCGTCGCTCTTTGTATATGTTCCACACGATATAATCACGAATATATTTGTGTCTTGTACGTACGTACTACGTGTATAGCGTGAAGGATTAGATGTGAAATGTACTGTGAAGTGACGCTCAGTGCCGTTTGATGTTTGTTTGTGTGGAAGACAGTCACCAGAAGCATTCATGATTCAGGTTAGTTCATAATTTTACTACCACACTAAAATATTTCAACTAACTAATGACAGGATGAAATAAAAGTTCCATATTCAAAAGCTTTCGCGAAGAAGACTTAGCAAGTTTCCTTTTTAAAATTAGGATTGGAATCTAAGGTGTTTGATGATCATTTTAGTAATATTTTCTTATTTTTTTAAATGGATAAAATTAGACCAGCTTTTCGATTTTCATTTTAGAAATAAATCCTTTATGAAAATTTTCAGCTCAAATAAAGTAAACATCTCCAATGAACAGTCAATAAATGATCGACGTTAAAATATTATGAAACATCAATCAGCTGCTATTATTTATTACCAAAGCCCAAGCGTGGGCGGCCAAAGTGGGCAATAGATAATTTAATTATAGATACAAATGTTTCATTAAGTATTGCGAAGGTACAAGGTGTAATTAATTTCGGAGTCTTAAGTTTTAGTGTTAAATTGCAATAATGTAATGATTTGATACTAAATTACAATCCTCTTCTGTACTGGGATTTCAAATTTAAGAAGGTACCTTTGGCATAAAGAAAAACATTGCGTGAAATGCGGGTGCTAAAATTGATATTATTTCAGAAGAGTCTATAAAAAAGTACCTATGAGACAAAATTTGGAGTATCTATTCGTAAATCTTATAAGATTTTCTGTTTAAAGGCTATGTCAATCTCGCTAGGTATATACCTATATTATTCGTATCATACTCGCTAGGTATAGTCATGAGCTTTAATATTTTAAGGGCTTTAATATTCTCCCGAAAAAAGTAACATAACAAATATTATCTAACACGTATGAATTCGGTCAGTACTATAAACAATTACTATTAATACTGCCGCCAAACAGCCTGAAATCGACTCTACATTTTGAGTTTCTTGCAATATCAAGTGTAACACAAGGTTCCATAAAATATAGAATAAATCAAGCTATGTTAAAAATAAACTGTATGTTAAAATCATGTAAAAAATCTATACTGTAATATTTTTAAGCTGAAGAGTTTGTTTTTTTGCGCTTGAACGCGCTAATCTCAGGAACTACGAGTCCGATTTTCAAAATATTTCAGTGTACAGGCTTTTTGCTGAGCTGTGAGCGAAAGCTATAATAGTTATACAGTGATCAGTCGTATACTTAAAAGAGCAATAACTAAAAAAATAGGCGCATTAGTTTCATGTTCTACAACCCTACAGAAATTAATTAACAATATCCGTTCTTCATTTATTGTTTTCTTCGTAAGAGAGTAAGAGTACAAAAAATACTATGGTAGTTTTTTTTGGCGCCAAGTGCAAACGATTCTTTCTGTGTGAAAAATTCAATGTCATTTCCAAATGGCTACGTCATTGCTTTCAACCATAATATCAAACTACCCGATATTACAAAAGTACCGACGTTGATAATAAAGTGAAGATAGTGAAATAAGGATGAATAAAAAAAACATTTGATTACGGTTTTATTGTGTAAATCTGTTATTTTTATTTATTCTTTGCATAAAATAAGCGGTAGGTTTGGTTGTAAGGTAAAAATTCTCGGAACCACTTTTGCGGAAAAATATTGCATAAGTTAGGATTCTTATACTAAATACTTTAAAGGCCATCAGTTTAAAGTTGTCGTTAAGTGTCATGTTGTCACTTTAAGAAGTAAAGTAGAGTCAGATAGGGCATTTAAGAACGTCTTAACGATAATTTGCGTTTCTGTAATTGAGGCTCATGTTTTATAATATGAAAATGCTTTCTTATAAAAAAGTATTTATATCATCATCACTCACTTACGTTATGATACCAATATGTTGGTTTTTCTTATTTATATCTTCAAGGTGATGGTCTTACATATTCGGGTTCTTGTTGTTGTGCTTGTATGGATGAGGTTATCGAAATCGGATTGGTAAGCTTCAGTGAATCTAGAAATCTAGAAATAAAAACAGTTAAAAAGCGACACCGTTGATGCGACATGTTTAAATAAGATTATAAACATGTAACTCCTAATCCTGGTTCTAGTATATCGAAAGACATTTCCAGCTAAAATAACCAGAAATGAATTCATATCTTTCGAAGATTACTCCAGTACATCCTAATATACAGCCGAAGCACAATCGTTTGGGATATTATTTTCATTATGGCAGCAATTAAAATCAAAACGTTTCATAGGCTTGAATCTACCGTACGATTGCTAATGAGCGTTTTTGTAACTTACCAAAGCGGCGGTTTATGGCAAGATGATTTAAACGGTTGTTAAGATTTTTTTTCTTGAAACAGTTGATTCTTGTGGAATAAGGACTGATTAGAAACCCTTGTTATTACATATTTAGTGAAGCGACCTTTTATGTAGTTAGGTAGGTTTGGTAGGTATCACAGTGTCACATACACCTTGTATGTGTGCGTGAGCATCTAATATTTGACAATAAAATAAATAGCAAAGCAGATTAATCTAAGTGTAATGAAAATCATCTACGTAGCCTTCACCTAGGTAAGCTAAGTTGGGGTTGGATCCTAGTTTTACCAGATTTAGCTGAACACCGAATTTTACACGGAGCGACTGCCTATCTGATTTCAACAAATCATTTTTCCATAGAACTTTTACCTTTTTATACCATCTACCTATGTAATACATAAATGGAATGCAATAAAGAATTGAGTATTGAGTATAGTAAGACTGATTATCTGAATAGTAATGACTTAACGACTGTCAAGGATCACTGTTTGACAGTCTGTTTCTGAGGTAGGTACGGAGGGGTCTCGTTATGTCTTACAATGGTCACCCATCCACTGATCAACCGCGGCGAAAAACTTTTTAAACTTTATTATAGGTCAAATGTTGCGGATTACGCTTAGCCTCATGTAAAATAAGTGTCTGAAATTCTTGAACTCACTTCACCTGCCATCTTTCTATTTTCTATTAGTGTTGGTGTTATAAATGTGCACAATTATAATTACACTAATGACAGTTTATTTCCGTAAAGGTAACATTTTACCGTTTGAAGTGCGCAAGCGTAAAGCGTGACGATAGATCGTAGAGCCAAACATAACAGACACCGCCGATATGTGGCGAAGATGTTTAAATTAAAATTGTGTTAACGAAAATATAAACCAAAAATATATCGAAGTAGAAAAAAATGCGGTAGTAAAATTCGAAAACTGGAGATAGAACAATAGCAGAGTAGCTGACTTTAAAAAATCTGATTGAAGATGTTGGCGTCACACTGCTCTCTCTAGTACTGTTGCTTGTTAGTCCTGGTACTGATTCAATGCCTGTTGCAACTGCTACCAAAACGGGTCCTCATTACTTGAACAGTTGAGATTCAGAAAATTTGCCGTCTGCATCATTAATAGTCAGGGAAACACTATGTAAAATAAGTCATCAATCAGTATAAAAGAATGTGTTGAAAGCCGAAAATAGTTAAGAAACAAGGAAAGGAATGATAAGATACCTAATAAAAAAACGCCAAATGCAGCAATACATAATGTAAAGAAACATTATAAAAGACCTTTCTCCGGTTATGTGCGCGTGTAACATCTGTCAGGATCAGGATGCGCTTGCGCCGCTAGCGTGACGCCATTATTTCTTACCGTCACTGAGCGCCGATAGCAGCTGAAACTATATATTATCTCATATTATTCATTTAAAAAAATTCTAGGTATTTGAAGTTTCGACTGAATAACCTCGAATAACTTTAAAACTTACTGACTACAAGCAGTTGAGTACTTTTGAAGGGTTCATGCGAGAACTGATTTGGATTAAACTGTCTGTGTTGAATCATACCGTCAAGTATCACTTCCAGATTACTTTAGTTTTCTTTCAAAAGTAACAATAAAAAATATTCTAATATAATTCAAACAAATTACAAGAAAGTAGAAACATCAGTGCATCTGTCGGGCCGCGGGATGCGCCTGCGCGCACTATGGGACCAAACGGTATTTTGCATCTCATAAATGGTTCGGACAAAAGTCGCGTTACTCAAACCCTTTTGATTGTTTTAGGTTCTCAGATGATAGACCTATCCGACACAATAGTAAATAAAAAAAATAGAAAAAGTTTTAGGTATTATAAAATTACACCCAAACTTTATACTTTGATAATTTTACATTAACTAGATTACTCATTATGGAAATTCAACTTAAGATGTATTCTATGTTCTTCATGGGAATATATAAGTTTTATACATTTTTGGATTGCTCAAGATCTCTTGTTTACAACTACGTTATGTTTTTATGAGAAAAGTTTATATTTTTTTTTTAATTTATAACTGTCATAGAAAAAAATCCGTCTTTTTAATTTTCAAGTTGAGGTTTCCTTGTTACCGATGGCTGCCGATGTCGAGTTAATACCATTTTTAGATTCCCTAACTATTCAGTAGGTAATACAAGGAAATAAAAAAAAACCTGCGTCATTACTGCGCCATTTCGAGCTAGAAGCAAAAATGTCGAACGAAAAATATTTTCACGTGATTTTTTTTTTCTTGCGGTGATTATTTAACCACACGTATGATAAAAATTATGTCGCATACATAGTTCTTATCTGTTGTGGTAATTATAATCAGTATTGGTTATAGTATCCTGTGAGAACAGGATAGCAGCTGAAACAATATATTATCTCATATTATTTATTTTAAAAAATTCTAGGAATTTAAAGTTTCGACTGAAAAGCCTCGAACAACTTTGAAACTTACTGACTAAAAGCAGTTGAGTACTTTTGAAGGGTTCATGCGAGAACTGATTTGGATTAAACTGTCTGTGTTGAATCATACCGTCAAGTATCACTTACAGATTACGTTAGTTTTCTTTCAAAAGTAACAATAATAAAATTTCTAATATAATTCAAACAAATTACAAGAAAGTAGAAACATCAGTGCATCTGGAAGGCCGCGGGATGCGCCTGCGCGCAGTTGCGCCGCGAGCGTGATGCCATTAGTTCGTACTGCCGCCGAGCGCCGCGGGCACCCGAGTCTTGCCGAGCCCAGCCGAAGCTGTCGGCTTAGACGCTAAGTATTATGAAATTGTGTATACCTGAAGAATGAACGGAATAAAACATGTTGAATAAGATGTCTGGGATCGCTAAGTAGAATAGAAACAAAATTTTTAACAAAACCTTGTTTCGCAACTGAATCTTACAATATTAATAATGCTGCTACTTTGAATAATGTATCAAGAAATTTAGAAAAAGTGTACGTACCCACTTCTGAAAAGACTTTGATCCCAAATACTGACCTGTATTTATTTAGTAAATGTTTATGTAGATATCATAAGAAGGTATAATCACACAGTATAATATGTACCTGACTTAAAATAAAAACATATAATTAAGTTATTATACTCAGTCATGTGCAAATAACAAAGTAAACTCAGCCAGGCAAAGCTAAAAATGACTATAAAAATAAAAGCATAGAAACATTTTTTAAATCTTCTATGGAGTATCTAAGCTTACAAAAAAGGTGCATATTTTCATTCTCAGTGTTTCGAAAGATTGTATCATAATACTAAGTTTGTAGAAATTGATTTTTATATAACAATCCTGTATCCAAGGCGGATGCAGCCGCGGGGTAGCTTAGTATAATATAATATGGCGGCGGTTGTGAACCATTACCGCAAGGTGGATTATTGAAATAAATCGCGAGTGATCAGCAAATGCATAGTTTGCGCGCCGACCCATTACCTTGATTGAGTTTCCCTGAGACCATCCCATGGATTAGTTTGTTAGAAGAATGTTAAATCTATAGGAAATACGTAGGATAGAACACAAATTTCTAGCAAAAAAGTTATATTTATCTGATGTTGTGAATGTATTTCGTTTTTTCATGATAATATGTTTGTGAAATACGAATGATATTTTGATTTCAAATTAATTCAATTTCTAGTAGTTTATTCATCGAAGCGTAGATAAATAAATGTTGATGTTAATTTAGTATCTTTACAAAATTAATTAAGCCTTTAGAGAAACAATTCATACGTGCCTCATTTGTAACAAAAAAAATGAATAACTGGCAACACCTTAAAATTTCAACTGTCAATTGAAATGTCAGATTATTGTTACATTAAAGAAGTTGAAAGGTTCTTACTACGAATTCGGTCGTTTTCAGTTAATCTCACTACATAATGTGAGCGAAAATCAATGTTTCATTAACTTCTACGTACGCTTGGAGTTGCAAATGACGAGTATGGCAAGTAGATGTCTTATATCATGTCATTATGTCTTGTTTGACGTATGTGTAGCTGTCAAACGTACAGAAAGATCGTTTGAAGGGAAATAACATTAGAGGTTTAGAAAGCGTAGCGTCCATGTGAAGAATTCTTTGTTAGACTGCGTATCACTTATGGAAGTACTTACCAACGGTTTACTAGTCCAAAAAGTAATTTTGTGCGTAGATTGTGTTTTGTATAACTTTAGAAAAGAGTACGTAAAAGACTAGTAATGAAAATACAGAACATTTAATTCTTAGGTTTATGTTCCGTGTGTACCTTACAGTACACAATTCTTCTTCTGCCTAGCCTTTTTCCCAAGCTATGTCGGTGTCGGCTTCCAGTCTTACCGGATTTAGCTGAATACCGTTTTTTCCATAGAGCGACTGCCCTGACCTCCATAACCTATTGCTAGGTAATACAGAATTCCATAGTAAGACTGGTTGTCAGAATTGTAATGACTTAATGACTATCAAAGATCACTGTATGACAGTCGGGACCAACGGCTTAACGTGCTTTACGAGGCAAGGAGGGGTCTCGGTATGTTTACAAATGGTCACCCATCCACGGACCAACCGTGGCGAGCGCGGCTTAACCTTTATTATCGGTCTCACTGTACGGCTTACACTTAGCCACGAGCCCGTCATTATAGTACACAATTATGTTTAGTAAAATCTATTAAAGTTTTGCATGAACTTGGTTGGATATAGAGGAAGGGGATGACCAAAGAAACGATAGATGGACTGTGTGAAAGACATGGCTAGAAAGGTATTGTTACTTGTGAGATGACGTCAGACAAAGGAGTATGAATGAAGAAGACATGCTGCTCTGATATAGATATAGATGTTCTTATAAAGATATATAAGACTACTGAAAATCGTCATGATAATCAATAAAATAAAAAGCTTACTAGCCATGTGGGTTAAACATTACTAGTATTCTTGTTAAACCCCTCGTGCTAAGCTAAATTTTAATGCTTGTGTTACGAGTGGGTTCACGTAGTACAATGTTTTTTTTTTGTTTTTTACAAAAT